>CM053409.1:65502857-65543756 GCA_028644305.1 Xerus rutilus
GGATGGCATGGGGCACCTGCGGGGGTGAGGGGAATTTAGGCATTGTTTCAAAAGGCCCTGTGGCAGATTCCTATATGTGAAGTTTTGGAGAATACTCATGCAAAATTGAAAGTTCTGAAGATTTGCTAATGATAACAATAGAAAAGGAAGGCAGGAAAGCAGAAGGAAGGAAGAAGGGACGATTGATCTCAGGCTTCAGATTCTTAAAAAGAAATGGCCAATTGAGAGAATCCGCTAAAATTCCTTTGTCACTTTTTATATGCCTGGTGGCTATTATAAGACCATTGGGATGAATATTTCCTGGATGTCACTTAAGAACAATCTTGGATCACTTTTCTAGCATTTTTCCAAATTTCGTGTCATAGTTATTGTACTCAGAAAAATGCTTTTACAGTTCCCTTGAAAAATGAAATTATATCTGTAACACTAATGGCCAGTGACAAATAACATGGCACTGAAAATAAAGAAGTTTTGCTTTATAATAGGTCACAGGAATAAAAAAGACTAGACTGTATAAATCTTTTACATTCTGCATATCACATACATATATAAACACCACATAGAATAAAAACAAATTAATTCTAAGTTCCTAGCATTGAATTGCCATCCAGTGTTCCCAAATTGACAAGATGATGGTATTATTTCAAACCTTAAATTATCTAATTAAAAATATCTGCTAAGCTGTTGTTGTTTAATAGGGTTTCTCATGTTTATTTTACTATTCCCAGAGTAAATTTCATTTTGTTAGTAAAGTACAGACACTGGTCCTGAATTTTCTCAACTATAGCTAAGGGACAGAATTAGGTACTGCTCTTGGTAGTGCCAGAGCATTTGTTACAAGACATTTATATTTGTGAATATACAAAGAAGCACTTGTATAAATAACTTCTACTTCCTGGTACCAAATGGCACATTACTCTAGAAATAAAGGTTGGAAAGGATACCTTTTGTTGATCTACATAATACATGAAGACAACTTACAGTTCTGTGTAGTGGTATAACTAAAACAGTCCTAAAATAAAGAACATTGTGACTTTCCTCCCTGTCTTAGTTTGTGCCAGGAGGAAGGTTCTAATCCTTAGTGGACTAGAAGAATTTCTTAGAATGTTTATTATAACCTTTTATTCAACAGAGGTGGAATCTGTCTCCCAAAGAAGATGACTAATTTGCCTTAGGCCTCATAGTTAATTATGGCAAAGCTAAATCCCCTAATCCCTTGCTCTTTCTACTTCCATTGGCTTCCTGGACTTTGTTGTTTCTTCCTAAAATTTTCTTTCTTTTTTTTTTTTAAATACATTTTGTGAATGTTAACATTTCTCTTCAAGTGTGCTTTAATCTATTCTGACTAGCAGAAGATGAACAGTAATAAAATGTATCATTCTGAATGATTTTTAAATTGCTTTATTAAAAGGATTCATTTCATTTAAAAATACACCACAAAAATATGAATACAAATATGTTGTTAGTTTACTAATGCAAAAATCTCTATCTTGTTAGTGCTCCCACACTGAGAACATCATATAAATGTGGAAAATAGGCGCTTTCAACAGAATTTCTAAAATCTATGATGCTCAGTAACTATGTCAATTAACAAGAAAATGTATCTCTGAGCCGCTCCTTTAAGCACTAGAAGTGCTTTTATGTTTGGATGTTACTGGAAAACTGTTCTTGGACAAAGCAGCTCTAAAGCATTTGAGCAACAATGAAATTTCACAGGACGAAAGGTTAGAACTGGGAGCACACCAGAAAACTAATTGCTAAGAGAGCTGCCTTTATATACACAGTGCAGTGATTCATAGAGATACCATTTAGAAAGAGAATCAACAATTCTGCTCTATAGACACTGCATCCTCTAGAATAGGAGAGGGGAAAAAAAAAAAGAGGTTCCCATGGCTTTGGGGATTTTCTGAAAGGCACAACTGTGTATCTGTCACTGGAAATCATGTGGGCAGTCTATCATGGGGAAGAAGGAAACTGTTAAATCTTTATAAATTCAAAAAAGAAGTACTCTTCTTTTACTTAATGGGCTTCTCAGTTTTGGCAGAAGAAGATTGATCCTTCTAGACTTCTTCTTTTCTTGTTTAAACAGTTTTATTAAAAGCAATTGGCATACAGCAACAGCACATATATGAAGTATGCATAGTTTGATTTGTTTTGATTAGTTTCACATGTGTAAACCAGAGCACAATCAAATTAATAAACATTGCCATCACCTGCACATGTTCCTTATGTCTCCTTGTAACTTCTCCTTTCTGTGCCTCTCTGTCACAAGACAACCACCGATCTTTCTGTCACTATAGATTAATCTGAACTTTCTAGAATTTTACGGAAGTGGAATCATACCATCATGGCCTCTCTTGTCTGGATTTTTTCACTCAGTACAATTACATTACTATGAGGGTCATCCATGTTGCTACAGGTATCAAGAACCATTCCTGCTAAGTGCTGAGTACAATTTTGCTCTGTGGATATGCCAACCTATTGATGGATATATGGGTTGTTTCTAGTTTGGGCTATTGCAAGTTGGTATGCATGTCATGTACAAGCATTTGTGGGGACACATCCCTTTATCTTTCTCTTGGGTAAATACCTAGAAGAAGAATAAAAGCCTTAGAGTAGGCTTTTATTTAACTTTAGACTTCTTTGGGAAGTAGAAGGGGTGGAAATTCTAAGGTGACTGCAACAGGACTTCTCACAAAGATTTTAGCAGAGAACTGGACTCAGAATTGGAGTGCACAGAGCATTTGGTCTTGGCTTTTGATTCTTTGTAGTTACAATTCCCTTAAAACTGAAAACAAAAATTATGAAGTCCCTCACAATTTGGGAAGCACATATGTGAGCAAAGACATAAAAATACAATCTCAGAAGGGCACTGGGCATCCTGATGCTTCTCATTGAGCTCCCTACTACTCTTCAGCTCTTCAGACTTCTTTTTAAATGTAAATAATACAGTCTTGGGACAAGTACAACTGGTTCTTACAAATTATAAGTGTCTTAAAACTAGATCATTTTTCAGAGGTACATAATAGCTATTAATTTTACAACAGTGTATTTGTTCTAAGCTAATGAACCCTTGGGAGTTTTTCACATATTCTTTTCATCTGATTCTCATGATATTTTCCATTTTAGAGGTGTAGGAAGTAGAGCTGAACAAAATTTAGATGGACAGCATGGCGTAGTACATACAATTTCTTACCTGGAATCAAGAAAGAGAGTTGTAGTTATATCTTTTTCATTTGATTACCATGGGACCTTGGACAAGCCACTTAAGCCTTCCAGGCCTCAGCTTCCTTCTGTTTATTTTTATTTTTTTAAGGGCCTTATAGTTATACATGATACTTGGATTCATCCTGACAAACTCCTACATGCATGGACATGGATGATCTCCCTCTTTCTCGCCCCCTTTTCCCTCCAGTCCTCCATCCTTTCTCCCATTCCCCTTCATCTACTGGACTTCCTTTTGCTTGTCTATTAATTTATATTTGATTGGTTCTTTATATTATCTTACCCTTCCCTCCTCTTTATTCTACTCTAGCTTCCATACGTAGGAGAAAACATTCAACCTTTGAGTTTCTGAGTTTGGCTTACTTCACTTAACATGATATTCTCCATTTCCATCTATTTACCTGCAAATGGCATAATTTAATTCTTTTTTTATGACCAAGTAGAGCTCCATTGTATATATATATATATACCATGATTTCTTTTTTCTTTTTTTTTTTTTTTGTGGTAGGTACTGGAAATTGAACTCAGGGGCACTTGACCACTGAGCCACATCCTCAGTCCTATTTTGTGTTTTATGTAGAGACAGGGTCTCACTGACTTGCTTAGCACCTAACCATTGCTGAGGCTGGCTTTGAAATCACAATTCTCCTGTCTCAGCCTCCCTAATTGCTGGGATTACAGGATTGCGCCACCGTGCCCGGCATATACCATGATTTCTTAATCCATTTACTTATTGATGGGCAGCTAGTTTGATTCCATAATTTAGCTATTGAAAATTGTGCTTCTATAAAAAATGATGTGGCTGTATCATCATACTGTGCTAGTTTTAGATCTTTGGGGAAAATACCAAAGAGTAGGATAGCTGGGTCATATGGTGGTTCCGTTCCTGGTTTTCTGAGGAATCTCCACACTGCTTTGCAGAGTGGTTGTACAAGTCTGCAATCCCACCAACAATGTACTAGTGTACCTTTCTCCCCACAACCTCACCAGCATTTGATGTTGTTCTTATTCTTGATCATTGCCAATCTAACTGGAGTGAGATGAAATCTTAGTGTAGTTTTATTTGCATTTTCCTGATTGCTAGAGATGTTGAACATTTTTTTCACGTGTTTGTTGGCCATTTGTGTTTCTTCTTTTGAGAAGTTTCTGTTCTGTTCTTTTGCCTATGTATTTCATTTGGCACTGGGGATTGAACCTAGGGGCACTTAACCATGGACCCCCAGCCCCAGCCCATTTTTTAAATAGTTTATTTAGAGATGAGGTCTCATTGAGTTGCTTAGGGCCACAATAAGTTGCTGAAGCTAGCTTTGAACTCATGATCCTCCTGTCTCAGCCTCCTAAGCTGCTGAAATTACAAATGTATACCACCACAACCAGTTCTTTTGCCCATTTATTGATTGAGTTATTTGTTTTTCTGGAGTTGTTTTTTGAGTTCTTTGTATACACTTGGACATTAATACCCTTTCAGATGAGTAGCTGGCCAAGATTTTTTCCCATTCTATAGGCTCTCTCTTCATGTTCTTAATCATTTCCTTTTCAGAGCAAAAGCTTTTTTAATTTGAAGGTATCCCACTTACTGGTTTTACTTCTTACACTTTAAGAGTCTTGTAAAGGAAGTTGGTCTCAGCACCAATATGATAGAGTGTTGACCCTATGTTTTCTACATATATCAATCATTTCCTCTAAACTCAGCTTCTTTCTTGATAAGGTAAAAATTTTGGATAGTATCAGCCATCTCAATGTGTTCTTAGAAATACGGTATTCCAATGTTTTTAATTTAAAAAAAAACTATGTAGTCAAATATGGTTAGGAAAAATAACATATCAAATTCCCTTCAGAGGAGTCACAATATATTCACCATATTAAAGAATGAGAATTCCCAGAGTAGATAGAATGTTTCACATTATGTCCCCTAGCATTTCCCAAAATTATTTCCCCCAGAAACCTTTTCAGATTGATTTTGTAGAACTGACATACTATTTAATTCTTATACTAAAAAAAACAACCCTGAAATAAAAATTCCCTCCAGGTGCAATGGCAGACACCTATAATCCAAGAGGCTCTGGAGGCTGATGCAGAAGGATTTCAAGTTCAAAGCCAGCCTCAGCCAAAGCAAGGCACTAAGCAACTCAGTGAGACCTTGTCTCTAAATAAAACACAAAATAGGGCTGGGGATGTGGCTCAGTGGTCTAGTGCCCCTGAATTCAATCTCTAGTACCAAAAAAAAAAACCAACAAAATTCCCAACAGCCCCAACACTCTTTTGCTTTGAATGGTACTGCTCTTTGACATTCACAGAGAAAAAACATAGAAGAATGGAAGTGAAAAGCTGAGTTTCCAAAATTCTCTTTTACTACTTTGTTCTTTGTGTCAACTACTCATCAACTTGTGCCGTTTTATGATGACAAGTCTGAAGTTATTACCACTGGCCAAGAAGAAAGAGCTTCCATGATGGCCTGGGCCTAATTCTGACCAGGAAAGTCTCTGGGCCTAATTCTGACCAGGAAAGAATTTACCAGCCTTTATTGCTGCTTCTTCTAGTTACATTTTCTTCCTGGGCAGGGCTTACAGGATTGAACTTTGTATAACAAGCGCTGAATTATCTAGTTAAGGTTGTAAGAGGGACATGCTTTACACTTCCCGGTGAGGTGAGGAGTGTTTTGACTGAAAGCTTTATTTGGGAATAGCAAGGTTTCCTCACTCAGACAAAATAAAACATTGAGTGATATTGAATCACAAGCCAATTTCTTTTTTCAGTCTTTGTTTTAGGCCAAGACAATTCTGTTCTCCAAATCAGCAGGTGGAGACTTCTGTAGAGTCTGCCTCAGACTCTCATTTGGAAATGTTCACAGTACCAGAAAACAGTATTGAGAGAATCCCAAAGAACAAATGAGAGGAGATGATCTCCTCATTTCTCACCCCATCCTGTCCCAGAGACAGCAGAGACAGCAGGGTCCTTGCCTCACACAGAGGTAGTCACACAACTCCATTTCAGAGTAAAAGCAAAAGTCGGTAATTTTTTCTCTAGTGCTTCGTTTATCTTTAATTTCTCCAGGATGATAAAAATAATGACATTCTGAACAATAAAAAGACCAAGATTTTTTTTCCACCTATCTATATTATAGAACTGAACAATAAAACTCCTTCAGCCTCAAGATTTCAAGAAATGTACTGTCAAGAACAGAATGTATTTAAGTATATATGTTATGTTAGAAATACAACTCGTCCTTAAGGTATATTATTTTACCAAATTTTAGAGGAAGAAAAAAAGAAGATGTGAATATATGAAACATACAAGCATGCAATTTGCTTTAAAAATAAGTTTAAAGGGGTTGAAATCCAGCCACTAAGATGTTAGAACTTAATGCCTACTCTCCTCTAAAATATGCTCTCAAAGACAAATCTGCTGGAAAGTTTAAATCCTTTACTTCCATCTCAGAAAACATTACTGAGATCCATGTGTTGACTGATGTTTGATCTATGTAAGACTGGAAACTGGATTTTAGGAACTTAGCTAAGAGTCTCATACTCTTATTATCAAGTTCTCCTTTCCAAAGAGGCAGGGTGTATATCCATGTCTTTTCCAAATGAGTTCTATAGGACTTTTAATAATGAATGGTTTGAAATAATTGGTATCACTTCATAATCCTCGTGAAAGAAAGCTGAATTCTTCCATGTATGATTCTGACTTTGCTCACAATAATGGAAAGCAGGTAAAGTATAAAGGGGGTGAAGGAGGCTATTATATTATCTATTTTTAATATTCTAAGCTATTTTCCACTATTAAACTTACATGTATTTTATTTAATGCAAAATAAATAATAACACCTCTCCTCCTCCACATTTTTTTTATCTTTAAAAGCTCTTGTTTCTGGTTGCTATGGTGATGGTGCCCCTCTGATATTTGTTTAAGTGGATCACTTTCATCTCACTGACTTGAAGACAGGTACTAGAAGGGCCAGAAATAATAATTGACAACTTAGCCTGCTAGGTGGAATAAAGGGCCCTTGTTCTGTGTTCTTTATAAGAGAAATTGTCCTGATAAGAATAATGAAGGGGAACACTAATTATGAGGTTCATTTTATTTTCTCTTCCAGTTGTGTCTTATTTTGTTATGCTTTGTTTTATAAAAGTCTAAGAAATAGTAACAGGAGTAAATAGGCAATGCTTCAAGCTGAAGTCATTTTTAGGAAAATTTTCTGTTGGAGCTTAAGGGAACCTTGGGAGATGAGGAAAGCAGTCAACCTTTACGAGAAAGCTGCTTCCAAGCATAAGATGAGTGAAACAGAGGAAGACATCATTTATAATCAAGAAAGTGCTCCCCAAACTCAACCTAGATCTGTGATTATGGTGAACCTATCAAAATTGGTTTTGAGTTTATGGTTGCTTTAAATTCCATGGCATCTTTATTCAAGAAAATCTAACTCACTTCCACTTACTCCACAACTAGAGGGTTGTTTTTTGGGCACCACTCTGGCATTTGCAGATATAATGAGAATCACTTTTGATGAATGGTTTTCAGTTTATGAATGTACTATCTAACATTATCCAACTAAATCCAAGTCTAGGACATTATGTAATGAGAATTAAGTGTTAGGGGATAGATTATGTTTGTATCTGCACTTTGTTGTTCAGCTCTGCTACCACTCATATCACCCTGGCAAAATAGCTTAGGGTACAGAATGATCTTTGGAATCAGATATACTGGAGTCCCAAATCCCACTGCTTCTTTCCAGTGTGACTCCGGGTAAATGAACTAACATCACTGACCAAAGCAACAAACCTAATGGTGTTGACACTGGGCTTGGTTGGACATTCAATTAAATGACCTCAAAGTTTTAATAATTATAGGGAACATAATCTTGGGCTTTGGTTCATGCAAAGCATGCCATGCTTTCCCCTTAACGGTATTAAATATCCTGTTAAAGTGTTTCTCTAACCAAATCAGGGGTGATAGTGGTTATAGAACAGACACAGCAGTGAGTCTAATTGGTTTTACCATTGAAATATGCATAAATTTGAATGGGCCCTTTTATTTCTCTAATCCACAATGTCCTTATGGACTAAACAGAACAAATAAAGAAGTTAAGCAAAATCTAAAGTCTTTTAGCTCTCTGAATTCTGTACCTCTTCTTCTGTTGTTCTTGGAGTCCAAATAACACAACAGCCCTTTCATCATTTAGAATATAAATCAGCTCACCCTTGGGGCTGGCAAGAGCTGGGTTGAGGGGCATTATGAGAAGGACATTCCCAGCTGGTGGTATATGCTCTCACACACCTCTTGGGTTTATCCACCTTCTGGTTCATGAATTTTTGTTTTATCAACTAGTGAGAAAGAAACTTGTCCTTTAAACTTAAAACAAACAACCTAATAAAACGGGTAAGGGGGAGGAAGATGCTTCCCAAGCCATTCTTGGTCTGGTGTCAGAGGCGCCTGTAAGTGTTCACAAATCACACTCGAGTGTGATAGAAATGACTTGATTTGCAATCATCTCCTTTTTTCAGGCCTTTAATTGTGTCTGCATTTCTTTTTATCTTCAGTCCTCCAAAAAGGTCATTCTTGTTCATTATTTAAATCTGTATGCTTTATGTGTCTATTTTTCCTTTGAATATTAGAAAACTAAATACAAGAACTTTACAAACACACTTGATGATTAGAAGATACTTTGTTTTCTGATTTGAAAACCCTCAGTCCGGGGATACTCTTTACTCATTTTCCTTTTCTTCCTGACTCATTTGTGTCTCAAACCCACAATGGATTTACATAGTAATTCTTCTCCTCATCTCTTTTGCTCCCATATTCCTAGGAGTATCTCAAACACACATTCACTATCATTATATGCTTCAGAGATACTAGTCAAATAGTTTAAAATTCAATGCAGTAAAATAACAAGGCGATATTCAAAGAAGAAAAGCACAGAGGAGAGCTGCGATTTGAGATGCAGCAGTTAACTGAACAGGTGAGAGGATACCTACGCCTCTCTCTTCTATAGTTCCTGGTGTTCTAAGGAGTTTACATATAAATCATATTTTAAAAATTTAGACTTCCCATTCACTGCAATGGCATTCAAAATTTGCCTGTACCCTTTCCATGCAGCCTAGCGCTCAAGTAGGGATCATAAGTCCCACCATATTCCACCTGCTTTTGAAAATATGCTGATTTTTAACAGCTGAAGATGAAAATCATGGAAAATTTTTAAAGAAAACAGCAGACCAACATTACCTACTCTCATTAGAAGTAAATACATTTTAGGTCACTGGCTTTCAAATGGTTTGATCATGATCTACAATAAAAGATATTCTACTTAATGGCCAGGTATATACATATATACACACACAAATGCACATATGTGTTGTACATACATATCTGTATCTAAAAGTTTCACAAAATACCCTTCTTTGCATAATACATTCTGTTCACTTTTCCTATCTATTTTATTTTTTTAAAAATTCATTGAAATTATCTAAATAGATTTTATGGCCTACTAATATAGAACAATAAATGATTTCGAAAACATAATCATTCCATAAAAAGTTGAGAGAAGTTGAGATTTGGAATATCAGTTCTCCAAACTAGGCAAGTCTTCAGATAACATAGAAAATCAGAGACTTTCTGATTAGAGATAAGAGACAAGAGGTTATAAAGTCTCATGAGAATTCTCTTTAGATAAATTAAGTCAAAGCTTGGCCCATGATTGGCACTTGAATACTGGGTGAAAGACTGCATCTACTGTCCTTCTACCTGGAGCCTGGTCTGGGACACCCTAAGGTCTTAAGGCAGCACATGATAACCACATTGAATTTCTCAGTGCCAAGTTTTCAAAATAGTACTAAATATAAAAAGAGCAGGCCCAAATATTGGGGGAAACCTGAAGGGACAAGTCACTCCTGTGAATCCAGGTGAGGGAGTACAGTCTCTAGTCCTGGAATCCCTGTGGAATGGTTAACCAGATCCTCATTATATAATGTAAAAGCACTGGACACGGAGGCAGATGAGCTTAGCTCTAGTCCCGACACTGACCCTGATGTGCTGAGTTACTCCAGGGTACGTCACTGTCTTTTTAGTCCTAACAGTCCTCATCTTTTGGACTCTTAAATTCTCATTTAAGAACAGAATTTAAAAAGAGCTGTCCTGTAATTTTGTGATGTGAGATATAAATCTATCTAAGATGTGGACCAAAGAGAGGCTGAACCATTCCCTGGAAGATCAAAGATCAGAAACAGGACAGAGTCCAGAGTAGTAGACCCAGAGATGCTAAACAAAAGAAAATAACAATAACAACAAAAGACTCAGGTTCCTGGTTGTAGGAGATCAAAATACAGTTAGAAATTCTGAACCAAAAGCAAGAAAATCAGACTTAAACTGACCACTTCCTCTAAAACTGGAACTCCTTTAATACCTTCCAGTACCAAGACCAAACTCTTTTTGTCTTAGGGAGAAAGTGAAACTGACCCACAAAGAAGAGAACTGTAGTCAAGGTATGCTTTTAGAAAGAGCAGGAGTATAAGAGTACCTTCCCATTTGAGCTGGTCAAAAGAGACAGGGATGTCATCTCTGAATGATATGGCCAGTTTTTCACCAAAAATTTTAAACACCAAAATTTGGACTACCAAAAAGTTTATACAACCTGTGAACTGAGTCATTTCAAAGAGCATTCTTTTAGGCAGGATGTGGTGGTGCACGTGGAAATCCCATAGGCTCCAGAGGCTAAGGCAGGAGGATTGTGAGTTCAAAGCCAGCCTCAGCAAAAGCGAGGCACTAAGCAACTCAAAGAGACCCTGTCTCTAAATAAAATACAAAATAGGGCTGGAGATGTGGCTCAGTGGTCTAGTGGCCCTGAGTTCAATCCCTAGTACCAACAAAAAAATAAAAGCACTGTTTTGTAAAATCCTGTAAAATTTACTGCTTGAGTTACAAAGTTTGCTTAAAGCATGTGTAACTTAATGATCTATAATGGAAATTAATTAAGCCAACAATATGATAGAGTATTTTATTTATTTGTTTGTTTATTCACTAAATATTAATTGAGTACCTGTGATTTTCTGGGGCACTGTATTAGACTTGAGGCTAGAAAGATGAATAATATTGAGCCTCTGCTTTCAAATATTTTATGGTCTAGTAGGAGAAATAGAAGTATAAATAGATAAATTGCAATACAATGTGATAAGTGCTTAAATAGAGATAAGAAATGATTAATATAAATGAAAAGAAAATTGAGCACATTAAGCCCTTCTCAAAAGAGGGGAAATTTGTTCATGTAAAATATTATTATTAAGCTGTATTATTCTTCAATTCTCTAAATGATATTTAAAGATAATGTCATGCTCTTTTCTCTTCTAGCCCCATTAGTTTTCATTTTTACTCTTCTGGGGTAGGTGTGTGCATGTGGGCATATGTACAGGTGGATTTCATTCTGCCATTTTGCCTCTAATTCCTATAAAAAATGTCAATTTTTTATAATTAACATTAAAACTGTAATTAAGAGAAATAAATCTTAAGACTACAAAGTGTTCTTTCACCCCTCCTCACCACCATCAATTCTAATCCTCTTTTGGGCAATCGAAGATATTAAAGAAAAAATAAACAGCAAAGAATAGAAATAGAAGGAATAAAAAATGATGATGATAATGATAATAATAATAATAGTAATAGTAGTAGTAGTTGTTGTAGCTTGTATTTATTGAGGCTTTATTTTAAGCTGGATCGTGCTAAGTTTTTCCCATGTTTTAATACCTTAAATCCTAATGATAACCCCATGAGTTAAATCTAGTATTTCCTTTTTATTGATCAGAAGGTTGAAGCACACAGAGGTTAATTAACTTGCCTGAGGTCACAGAACCAGGAAATGCGGAGCCACAAGTTAAGGACAAGCTGCCAGACTCCAGAGTGTGCAATTTAACGTTGCACTGGGTTATATGGAAAATGTTACTTCTCACATTTTTTGCTTAGAAAATCCTGAAGTGATATTCATATTAAATATATATTAATAGAATGGAATAGAGCCAGCAGGAGAAGGAAATGAAAGGCAAAGCTCTCTGTAACATCTTGCTTCATCCTCAGTAGTTTCCGTTTGTTGCCTTATCTTGTGGGTGGCATAAATCAAGACTGTGGAATTTTTTTTATAACAGTACTTTTCTACTTGATATCTATGCTTGGGGTGGTTTTTTTTTTCCCCACTTTCCTTTGGTAGAAATTTTCTACCCACCATTCCCAAGACAAGCATAAGAGGAAAAATTATTTTCTGCTTGTATATTCTGTGAGGACAATACAATTAATTGAGAATAGAGTCACCTTTCAAAAGATTACCATAATGCTAATTGTATTTCATTTAGTTCAAGTTCATTTGCTCCATGATCACAGATATTAATTAAATGACTGCTTTATCCCCACTTTATTCATGAGGAAGACTGAGGCTCCAAGCAGTTAATCTCCCATGCCTGGGGGTGGTTTTCAATTTGAGCAAGATTAGAAAGGATTGGTGTTAGACAATATCTTATTGCCCTTGTTAAAGAGAAAGTCTCTCCCTCTCCCAGCAGTCAGGAGTTTAGAATACTGAGACATGTGTCCCCACCCACGTGCCTTTCAGAGGCACCTCCACTGTGTACCAGCTTTGCCTGGTAATTACGCAGTTCTCTTCTGCCCAGGTTCTTTGGCTCTTGGCCTTTAATCCAGATGGGAAAATAGTTACGCCTCAACCCCCAATATGCACTGCTGCTCCTTTTGTTACTAATTTCTAGCAGCTGCCCAAGACCCAGGATGCCACAATGGCCTGACCTGACCCTGACTGGAATTGTTGTATTTAAGAACTGAAAAAAGCCTCAGAGATTATCCTGCCCTGTCTCCCTCTATTCTATCAGTGGAAAGGCTGGGGTCAGAGAATCCACCTTCCCAGTAGGCATTTTCTCCTGAATCTCTTCATGTGCTACCAGTATTTATAGGGAAAATATGAGACTGTCAGGAAGCCTCTGGGATCCCCTTTTTTCTTTGTGTATTCTTCTAGTACCCAATGCCATGAAGATGTCTCCTAACTTGAGGATCCTACTAATGGAAACATTCTACCGGCTATGACAATGATTTTCCTATGGGAGAATTGGACTTAAAATCAAAGACCCAAGTCCAAAACCTGTGTATGTCACTTTGCGACTGTATGACTTGGACTTTCGTTTTAACCTCTGTATTTTTTAGTATCCATACCTAACGAGTGCAGATGGTAGTGGTTACATGAACTAAGGGTTGTTGTGAGGATTTAATGAGATGATAGCTGCACAGTACTTTTCTTTGCTCAGAATATTTTATTTACTCCCTTTTCATTGCTGTTATGATAAAGTGTCAAGTACTTAATATGGCCTTCATGATCTGGCATGGTCTCTTACCTGTCTTTTCCTTGTTCTCTTTGTCCCAGGTATTCTGGAATTCTTTTAATTCTTCCAAAGTTGTGCTCTCTCTTTTCTTATAGTCTGCTATTTTCTCTGCCTGAGGCTTGCCCCTCAACCCAGCAAATTCAGCTGTCAGGACTCAGCAAACACGTCATTTCTTTGAGTATCCCAGGCTTGGTTGAGTTGTCTGCTCTGTGCTACAATGTTCTGTTCTAATTTTCATGGTGTTCATTCATTTTCCATGGGTACTTGTTCAATATTCCCTTTTCTCACTGAATTGTAGATATCATGAAGTTAGAAACCATGCATATCCTACAAACTTTTATAGCCCCAGCACTCATTCTGATCTATCAAGTGTCGGGATATTTGTTGGCTCTTTGATTATTTATTTTAATATGTATCTATATACCATATAAACAGTTCATACACATAGCGAGCAGCGCCTTTAATAATTACTTGGAGGCAGATTGTCTTTAAATGTAAGCATGTATTTGATCACACCAATCACCAAACACAAACAATTAATGCAAAAAGTATTGGATGTGTTGAAGCACTCCAACTAGCATTTAATTTACACTAGTTAAACATAGCAAGCAAATCACACAATCCTAGGGCAACCATGAGCCCCAAAGTACCTCCAATGCCACACAATTTCTCTAGCCCAGAGCAAACATTGTTTTCTGGTAGTTCTCTCTAGCCCACAGTTGGACGTTAGAGAATGGTTGAGTCGGTGGTCCAGGGATGGACAGCAAGGCGGCCAGTCTCACAGATGTCCTTGGAGTGAAGCTCTCTGATGTAACATGTGTTACAAACAGTTACAAGTTGGTGTTCATTATTATCACACTCTAGCATTGCTTTGTCTGTGTCTAGATGATGGCTCTTATCAGTTGTGTCCAGACATGGCTAAGCATGCCTGTGGCTGCTGTTCTTTACAGCCAGCAACTTAGTGAGTCCCAGCATATCTATGGCAGATGCTCCTTCCAATACATGAATATACAGTCTGTGTATTCTCCTAATTAAGTACTAAGTGCATAGGTATACATATGGACGAGGTGGAATAAGCATGTCTACCTGGGTTAAATAAATGCTGATGTTGTCAGACAGCTGTTGATAACTACTTTCCTCACTGTAGCAGTCATAAAGTACACAAGGCATCATTGTATTGACCTTTCCACTTCAAGCAAATAAATGGTAACTTATACTCCTTAGACATTCCCTCAGGCCTTTGCACTAATGAGTCAGATTCCTTCTGCTCTAACTCCTAAATCCACACAAACTTCATCCAGCTCTCCTGCCAGCCAACAAAAAGGATCATCTCAACTCCTTTCTCCTTTAAACTGGTGGCTTAAAACGATAGGAATGGGGAAGACAAGATGGCGGAGTGGAGGAAGGAAACACAGTTGAGCAGTTCCTCGGTAGCAGGCTTATAAAGTGGGAAAACTGCTCCTCAGCGAGGTGAGTAACAAAGGAACCTCAGGGAAGCATAATATTGAACTGTAAAAAAAAAAGAAAAGCAAAAAAAAAAATTATAGAGTTACAGAATGTCACTAACTTGAGCATAAGAAATAACACCTTAGAGATGCGCCAGATTTGGCCACCAATGGAATGGTGCAGAGAGCACTGAAAAGAGACATATGGCCAGCAGATAAAGGAATAAAGAGAAATCAATTTCGGGAAAACCTGAGGTTTACAGAAGGAGGATGATTTTAATGCACACAGAGTTGGTAGTTGTTATGGTTTAGATATCAGGTGTCTCTTGAAGCTCACACGTGAGACAATGCAAGAAGGCTTGGAGGTGAAACAATTGGGTTATGAGAGCCTTAACCCAGTCAGTTAATCCCCTGATGGCATTAGCTGGGTGATAACTAAAAGAGGGTAGGTTGTGGCTGGAGGAGGTGGGGCATTGGAGGTGTGCCTTTGGGGTATATATTTTGTATCTGGCAAGTGGAGTCTCTCTCTGCTTTCGGATCATCCTGTGAACTACTTCCCTTCACCTCACTCTTTTGAGATGATTTTCTGCCTCCCCAAGGAATGGAACCAGCTGTATGGACTGAGACCTCTGAAACCATGAGCCCCCAAATAAACTTCTCCTCTTTTCATTATTCTTGTAGATCTTTTAGTCATAGCAGGAGAAATAAACACACACACAAACACACCCTTGACTAAAGCAGTAGGATAAGCGTCTCCATGAAAACGAATCATCCAAAGTAGTCCTCTGGGCTGAAAGTGTCCCCTAGGGACAAAGAGCTCTTAGCAGACAGCCTTCTGTTGCAAGCAGAACATGCTGGCAGGTGAGAAGAATATTCCCAGGCACTGAAAGCTGTCCCTGAGCATCTTGTCCAGCTGCGAAAATAGATGGGGAATTGGGAACTCATAAAGGAAGTTACCAGCAGCCAGTGAAAAAATTCCGAGAGGGGGCCTAATCTAGAGAGACTGAAAAAGGCACACAAAAAAACCATTTTACCTGGACATTCAGCCTTGGGATCCCAAGGGATAAAAATCCCATAATAGTTGGCACCCCATAAGAGCTATTGGGAAGATGTTCACTGTGACCACACAAGCATATCTGCACTCCAGGGTGGATGCCTGGTAATTCACATCCACCATGGTGAAGATGAAACCTGTGGAGGCTTATTCTCTATCCCCTAAAAGTAGATTTTTCTGGAAGCTTAGAGATCCAGAAGTCCAGCAGAAATAAGAAACTCCATACCAACAAGGGAAGTGGACCAAATTTCAAATACCCACAAACAAAGTTCCAAAAACCCCAAGTTCAAACCTTAGTAACTGCTAACTCCAATCTAAAACTATGCATCATCCCGCTTAAAGATTACACAATGTTCTCTCTGATTAGTGAGAATACATAATACATAATTAGAGCTAATACATGAGGGGGCTGGGAATGGGGAACATAGGAGAAATGGAGGAACTTTCAATGGGACAGGAGGAGGTGGGGGAAGGGAAAGGGGAATGTGTGTAGTAAAGATAGTTGAATGAGATAGTCATCACTACCCTAGGTGCATGTATGAAGACACAAATGGTATGACTGTATCTGGTTTGCAACCAGAGAGATGGAAAAATTGAGCTCTATATAGGTACTATGATTTGAAATACATTTACATTAATTAATTAATTAATTTTTTAAAAATTACACAATTCAACAATACTCTCCAGTCTATTCCACCCAGGACTGGAAGACTGGAAGCTGAGAGTTTCTATACTGGGCTGGAAGCTAGACTGAGAACAAAAGGACACTGACAAAAATACAGAGTCAAAAATAAGTATAAAAACTCAAAATCTATCCATGCAAATATATTTGACCACTACAGGGGCAACAAGCCCTCTACCTCTCATTAAGATTTTTTTTTCTTTTTCATTTTACTCTTTTTACTTTTTTTCTTGGTTTTCTTTTATTCCTTTGTGTTTCCATTTTTTACTCTTTTTAACTTTTAACTTTTTAAAACTTTTTCAAACATCATTTTATTGTATTGTATTACTCGCTATTTTATTATGTGTGAATTTGTGCGTTTGTGAGTGTGTGTGTGGCTATGTGTGCTCTCACTGCACAGATAGGTTTGAATATGTATAGTTATGTGTATATAAGTATTCATATAACTTTACTTACACATTAAGAGCTCTCTTCTGCATGCATTCATCATTTAGTCTAGATTAGACTTAGGTAGATCACAATTATATGATGGTTCGAGTTATTTTGATCTTGTATTTGCTGGTAGGCCATCCTCTCTCCCTTTCTTAACTCTCCAATAATAGCCAAATTTTCCTATTCCCTCCTCCTTTCTCTCTCTCTTCTTTTTATTACTTTCAGTTAACTTATTTCTCCTTCTTTATAGCTCTCTATCTCCTGCCTGTCCTCTGATCATTTTTTCAAAGATTTTGGGGTTTTCTTGCCTCCATACCCTATTTTATCCTACTTAAGAATGTAGTCCCACTAAATAATAGCAAACATATAAATTTTGTAATTTCTATTCTATTTAAATTGTAATTATTAATATAGTATACAGAATAGGACAGCTGTCAAACACCTGATCTACTTTACTGTTTTTAATTGTGGGTATTCTAGTTAAATGCTGACCCCACTGTATAGGTAGCAATTAGTATTATAGATGTCAAAGTAGACACCAGACATTTATCTTAAGGCTATATATCTGTTGCTGATATTAGTGTCATTTGTGGATACTCCCTCTTTTTAAGAAGGGCTGGAAAGTGATTGGGACACTTCAGATTCACAGAGCAGAGAGCCTGCTAATAAGAAATACATCTCTACCAAGCAACAGTGAATATCACCCCATACACAGTCTACTCCCACCTGAGAGTTAACATTATTCCAACTCAAGAATTGAGGAGACCAAAACCCCAAACCATCAACCAGGACCCAAAGAGTAATAATCAGAAGGGGACCTTGGGTACCACCCCTTGACATCTACTCATATGTCAAAAACAGAGATGTCTCAGAACAAATAAGATAATTACACACAAAAGGACATACATAAAAATAAGGAAAGGAAATCCATTTTAATAGATACGCAAGTCTAAGACCTGTGAAAACAGATAATCAAATCTCACCCCAAAATTCACAATCCCCCAACAAAGGATTCATCTGCTATTGAAGTAGACAAAATTCCAGAGAAACACAATAAAAAATTTATTATTAAAATGATCAATGAACCAAAAAAAATCTGAGGAATGAATCCAGAGTAGAGAAAATGAAAGACTGCTTCAATAAAGAAATAGAAATATTGAGAAGAAATCAATTATAACTCCTAAAAGTGAAAGTCATAATCAACCAAATTAAAAATTCACTTAAAAGCATCACTAACATTATATTCTATAGAAACTATAATTTCAGCCCTTGAAGACAGAACTTCAGGCCTTGAAGAGAGGATGTATGATCTTGAGTATACAGAATGCAGTAAAAAAAAAAAAATGAGAGAAGATTATCGGAATATTGAAAAACTTTGGGACAACATAAAGAGACCAAATCTGAGAATCACTGGGATAGCAGAGAACATGAAGACACAGGCTAAAGAGATTAAAATGATTTTTCAACAAGATAGTGATAGAAAACTTTTCCCATATCAGAAATTAAATGGACTCCAAATAGACCTAATCAAATGAGAAGTTCTCTAAGACACTTCATAATCAAAATTCCTAACATAGAATATAAGGAAAGAATATTAAAAGCTGCAAGAGAGCAACATCAGTTCGCACTTAGAGGCAAACCAGTAAGGCTAAAGTCTGATTTCTCAATTCAGATCTTAAAATCAAAGAGGCCTAAAATGAGATATTTTAAGTTCTAAAAGAAAACAACTGTCAGCCAAGGCTATTATACCCAACAAAACTCAGTTTTAAATTCAAGGGGGAAATTAAAACTTTTCATGACAAGAATAAACTAAAAGAATTCATAACCACCAAACCAGCAGTACAAAAATTACTCAAACTGCTCACAGAGGAACTCAAAAACAAACCCCAAAGCTCACCAATAGAGGAAGATCAATAGAAGAGCAATCTTCTAAATGATAATTAAGACAAAATTAAATATAACAAAAAAATCAAAATGGCAGGAAACCACAAACACATACTCATACTAACACTGAATGTTTGTTTCAACCCCTCATATATTAGCAGAATGGATCAAAAATAAGAACTAACAATATACTGTTTACAAGAGATTCATGGGCAAAGAAACCCATAAGCTGAAGATAAAAGAATAGAAAAAATATTCCATGAAAACAGACTGAAAAAAAAGCAGAGGTATCCATTCTTATATCTGACAAAACAGATTTTAAGCAAAAATTATTTAGCACAGACAAAGAAGGCCACTATACCCTGGTAAAGAAAACAATCCAACAAGAAGTTATAACAATAGTAAGTATTTATGTGCTAAATGTCAGCACATGT
The DNA here is from genome assembly GCA_028644305.1 of Xerus rutilus. Taxonomy (NCBI): domain Eukaryota; kingdom Metazoa; phylum Chordata; class Mammalia; order Rodentia; family Sciuridae; genus Xerus; species Xerus rutilus. Next base: position 65,522,375 of record CM053409.1, read on the forward strand.
TTAATTATATTAAAAAATATTCCATAACATTAAATCTCAGATAGACCCCCAATACAATAATACTAGATGATTTCAATACACCCTTATCACTAAGAGAAAAGTCAGAAAAACATAAAACAATAATAAAGATAATTTCAAGCTAAATAAAACTATAAATCAAATGGACCCAACACACATCTATAGAATATTTCACCTCGAAATAGTGCCCAATCAATAAATGGGCCAAAGAGCTGAACACAAACTTCACAGATGAAGATATACAATCAATCAACAGACATATGAAAAAATGTTCAACATCTCTAGCAATCAGAGAAATGCAAATCAAAACTACCCTAAGATTCCATCTCACACCAGTCAGAATGGCAATTATCAAGAATACAAACAACAATAAAAGGCACGCACATACATTGCTGGTGGAACTGCAAATTGGTGCAACCAATCTGGAAAGCAGTATGGAGATTCCTTAGAAAACTTGGAATGGAACCACTATTTGAGCCTGCTATCCCTCTCCTTGGTCTATACCCAGAAGACTTAAAAACAGCATACTACACAGCTGCAGCTACTTCAATGTTTATAGCAGCTGAATTCACAATAGCTAAACTGTGGAACCAACCTAGATGCCCTTTGATAGATGAATGGATAAAGAAGCTGTGGTATATATACACAATGGAATATTACTCAACAATAAAAGAGAATAAAATTATGGCATTTGCAGGTAAATGGATGGAGTTGGAGAATATCATGCTAAGTGAAGTACGCCAATCTCAGAAAACCAAATGCCAAATGTACTCTTTGATAAGTGGATGCTGATCCATAATGTGGGGAAGGACATGGGATCAATGGAGGAACTCTGTTCACAGCGATGTAAGGGGGGAGGGGGCATGAGGACAGTAAAAGTGGTGGAATATGATGGTCATCATAGCCCTAACTTTATGTATGAAAAAAAAAGAATATTAAGACCTCCACAGAAAAAGTGTTTGCTTACCCAAACTACTCATTTTTATGCCTTTAATCATTTTCCCAGATTCTTGGATATTCTAGTTAGTATTCTAAGGAAGATGTATTCTAGTTGCCAAAAATACATTTATTTGTAATTCCATTATTTTCTCTGTGATAAATATTTCATTTCTTTATCTTAGTGATTGAATTTTAAAAGTTGTTAACCTTTATAATTAATTTAATAAAGTCTCGAGTTAATAAAAAAAAAGAAAGAAAAAATTAGCAGAACTTACCTTCTTATCAGCAGCTCATGAGACATTTTCCAAAATAGATCATATTCTAGGTCACAAATACAAAAATAATCAATACAATCTCATGGATCCTATCAAATGATAATAGAATAAAACTAGAAATCAACAAGAAAAATGATAGAAACCACATAAATATATAAATTGAAAAATACTCTCTTGAATGGATCAAATAAGAAATGAGAGTATAAATCAAGAAATTCTTAGAAATGAATGGGAATGGAGAAATAACATATTAAAATCTCTGGGACAGTATAAAGTCATCTCTAAGAGGAAGATATATAGCACTGAGTGCTGACATTAAAAAAAAATGAGAAAATAAATAAATAGGCTTATACTCCACCTCAAGGCTTTAGAAAAAGAACACATTAATTCCAAAATCAGTAGAACACAGGATATAATTAAGATCAGAGCCAAAATTAACAAAATTGAGAATTTAAAAAAAGTACATAGGATCAGTGCAATGAAGAGTTAGTCCTTCAAAAAGATAAATAAGATCAATAAACTCTTAGCCAAACTAATAGAATGATTTTGGCATCAAAATAGACATGAAGACCAATGGAACAGAATAGAAGACACAGACAAATCCATATGCTTACAGCCATCTGATACTTGACAAAGGTGCCAAAAATATATTTTGTAGAAAACAGCCTTTTTATCAAATAATGTTGGGAAAACTGAATAGCTATATGTAGATAAATGAAACTAGATTACCATCTCTCACCTTGCATAAAAGTCAAATCAAAATAGATCAAAGTCTTAGGAATTAGATGAGGAACTTTGTGACTGCTAGAAGAAAACATAAGGTCAGAACTCCACCATATTGGTTTTGGCACCAACTTCCTTAATAAGGCTACTGAAGCTCAATAAATAAAACCAGGAATCAATAAGCAGTATGGCTTCAAATTAAAAAGCTTCTGCACTGCAAATGAAATGATTAAGAAAGTGAAGAGAGCCTACAGAATGGGAGAATATTTTGGCCAGCTACTCCTCTGATAAGGGATTAATATTCAGAATATATAAATAACTCAAAACACACATACACACACACATACACACACATAACCCAATCAATAAATGGGCAAAAGAACTAAACAGAAACTTCTCAAAAGAAGAAACATAAATGATCAAAAAATGTGTGAAAAAATGTTCAACATTTCTAGCAATCAAGGAAATGTAAATCTTAACTTGAGTCAGAAGAGCAATTATCAAGAATGTAAACAATAATATATGCTGTTGAGGATATGGGGGCAAAGATACCCTTGTACATTATTGGTAAGACTGCAGACTATTACAACCACTCTGTACTCCTCAAAAAACTAGGAGTGAAACCACTGTGTTCCATTAGGGAACCACCCCCCTAATTCCATTCCTTGGTATTTTCCCCAAAGAACAAAGATCAGCATACTATGGTGATACCAGCCACCTCCATGTTAATAGCAGCATAATACCAATAGCTACATTATGGAATCAACCCAACTGCCCATCAATGAATGAATGGATTAAGAAATTCTGGTATATATACACAATGGAGTTCTACACAGCCATAAAGAATACTGAAGTTATGGCTTTTACTGATAACTGAATGAAAATCAAGAACATCATGCTAAATGAAATAAGCCAAATTCAGAAACTCAAAGGTTGAATGTTTTCTCTCATATATGGAATCTAGAGTAAAATAAAGGAAAGGAGGAAGGATGAATAGGATATCATAAAGATATAGGGAAGATCAGTAGTGTAGAAGAAGATTGAGAGGCAGAGTGGCAAGATGGATAATGGAAAGCAGCACAGAATAAATTCTTAGGAAATCATGTTATGTGCATATACAAATATACCACAGGGAAATTCACCTTTATTTGTAAGTAAAAAGAACAAATCAAATATAAATATATGAGGGAAAGGAAGTCTAACAGTGTAGAAAGATGAGATAGAAAAAGGGGCAAAGAAAAGAGAGACTGATTGTGAACTGAAATTGAATTCTATGCATGTATGATTTTTTTGTGGGGGGTGAACCCAACTACTATTATAACCCTAAATCTCTAATAGAAAATAAGAGTGTGAGTCAATGCAAGCCCCAAACATAGTTGCAAGTCACTGTCCAGAAATTTGTCTTTCTTCCAGTTAATTTTTAGCTCAGGATACATGTGATAGTGTCGCTAACAGACTACCCTGTAGCTATGTCATTATGCATGGTATTGTTCAGTAAGACTAATTTTAATATACATCAGAGATGCTCTGAGAATAATCTTTCCATTTTTTGCTACCTTTATTTATCTGCATAGCTTTTATCTATATAAATTTAAATTTTGTCAGAAGGAATAAAAAGCCTAATACTAAATATTGGATATTCATATAAATACTTCACTTACCAAAATCATTTACTTGAGCTTAGTATGATCCTGGTTTGCTTATGTTGTACACAAAGTTAGCAGATATTGATGCTTTAGCTTTCATTTCCCAGTCACATGTTTGAATCATATTGAAACAAATGAAGGGAAGTTTATTTCTTTAAATTATTTGTATGCAAAGAAGTTCCTATGGATAATTCAACAGCTTAATTTAAGGACAATAGATCATTCTACCCAAATAAGTGGTTGTTATATACTAAGTTTCCCCAGTGACCTTAACACCGTCATCATTTCACCTGGAGTACAAATTGATCCTAACCTTAGCTTTTGTTACTGCAGTCAACCTTTATGTTACCTAAGCTATTTGGGATGCTCTGCTTTCAAAGAAAAACCATTAAGTTTCCTAAAAATATTAGAAATATTTTTTAAATATGGAGACTATTTTCATATGATATCTTTGAACAATCCTCCTCAAAAGCAGCCTGTTGTTAGATAATGTGATCAGATTATTGAAAATGGAATAAGTATTTCTAGAGGCATGTGTGCATATGTGCATATGCGTACATACACCTGGAATTCAAAAAGTAACTGTGCAAGTAGCATGATTTATCTTCCCATAATTTTAATCTTCTTTCCTGATTGTTTAAACTCAACTTAATTTTTTTAAGTTAGTGAGAAGCAAAATATAGTGATGTGAAATATATTTTCCTTCAATTCTGAGCATTTTTATTTTCTGCAAAATTTTAAAGAAAAACTTATTTTTGGAAGGATCACTTTCTTTCACTAATGAAAGTTCTGTTCAGACAAGATAAAAACAAAAAGAGATGCAAGGGTAAGAGAGAAAAAAAGGATTTAAATGCTAAATAAACTTTTATATATATTTTTCATTTTATCATTTAGACATTTTTAAAAGAGCTGTTTAATAGAAAACACTCGTGTATGAGTTTTTATTACAAAACAACTGCATTCTCCTTTTGTGGAAGGAGGAAGGTAAGAAGCTACTTTCAGCTATGAGAGATTTTTCTCCCTGTTTGAAGGCATAAACACAGTATAATAATGTGGTTGCACCTCACTATTTTCTATGGAGAACTTGGATCAGAAATGGCCAAAAACTGAAGAAAGGGCGTCTTTTCCCTTCTTCCCTTCTTCAATCCAGGAACAGTACTTCTCTTAAGAGATTTGAAGTTGTTAGGATTTTTTTTTAATTTCTGTAAGTTACTGGCATTTTTGGAGACTGTGTTCATCTACTAGTGCTCTCCCCTTGTGCTCCTCTCACCTCTGCTCTCTTTTCTGGTTCTTTTTAAACACTATTTCACTCGAAACTTGCCTCCTCAGTGATATGGTTCCACCCTGCACTCCAAGCAGAGACATGTTCCTCCTCCTCTGGGTTCCCACGCACACCTTTTCTCTCGCCTTTGTCAATTGTGTTATCTAATTTCATGTTCATCTCCTTTAGAATTTGAACATCTTGAGGACTGGGATTGGATTTTTTTTTTTTTTAAATCTTTGTCTTCACCTCCTTATAAATGTGAATGGTGTATCAAAGGCCCTCAAGTTAACAGGTCAATATGTATTCAATGAATACATGAAAAAAATAATGATTTTCCATTTTATAATCATTTTGAATTCAAATTCTGTCATCCATTCTAGTTTGGCATTACCTAAAAATTTCAAAAGCATTTTTTCAGCTTATATCCAAGCCATTGATAGCCATAGACATACATGATACATATAAGTATAGGTATAGATTTAGCTTTGGATAAAGATGTAGACATAGATGTTTTACGGGACATCCTTCAGTTGTCCACATTTCATCACTGAACAATGCAATTTGAGGGAAGAGAAGAGTGCTATAGTTTCATTTAATCTGACATCCATGAGTCAATCACAGTTAACTAAGTCTCCAAACTCTAATCTCTTTATAGTTCCCCATATGCTTTTTCATATGCTTGCCTAAAATAAAGATAAATTAGATCTAAAGATGTCTGGTTTGCCAGTTTATGAAAAAATGAAATAACTTTAGTTCTACAACTAGAAGTAGACTTTTCTTCATAAGCTGTCATAACTAATCTACCTCCTAGTTCATTCTAGAATTTTGCTAGAAAACAACATTAAGTTTATTGATCTATAATTTTGCAATTTCTTAAAATTCGGATTTTTGTTCCACTTTAATCTCTGTGATTTAGTGTCCATTCTTTTGCATTCTTTTAATAAAATCTTTCTGGTCCTGGAAATTTGAAGACACTTAAATTGTTCAGGTAATAATTTACTACCACATCATCTGCCAGAACTTTAATTTGTTTTTACAATGTTTATCCTACACTTCTACTGGGAAGATTTAATTTTTTCCTAGAGAAGATGGATGAGACACAGGAGTTGAAAATCCAGGCTTCCTGCTTTCATTTGTTGCTAGGTCACTATCTTTCCTAAGCCACCAGCTTTTCTGAATAAACCTTACAAATATAAACACATTTTCTTATTGATTTTAGGCTATTTCATGAGTCTGAGGATCATTCTAGCCTTACACCTTCTTGACAGAGTTTATATATTTGTGGCACATCTAATATCTGTCTTCATATGCCTTTTTCCATCTATTATTTCATAATTTTTAGAATTTGAGCAAGAGTTTCTTGTGCAATTGCATTAATGCAGTTGTGCTCTTGTCTGAAAATAGTGGTTTTGACTAAATTTCTTCAATTTCTCATATTGTTCAGCTCTACTTATTTTTAAAAGTCTGATTTTGGTTGGAAAGGCAATTTGAAGGTGACTATTCTATACATAATTCCTTTCTTGGGAAAATTAATTTGTGTGTGAATACAACTCCACTTAGCCTGATTAGGGACATGGGGGAAGGTACTCATGATGCTGCCTCGTTATGTTCTTCAGTTTTTATGGAACCTAAAAAACTCACCACATGTTCTCCTCATTAACCTATAAATACCCCATACACACATGGGAACAGAAACCAGTTTCCTTCAGGTACTTTAAATGGAGAATAAATGCAAACTCACTGTCCTTGGATGGTTTTAGATGCTCAACAGACAGAAATAATCACTCAAAATTGATCAAACTAAAATGTATATCTTTAACTGAATTCCATTTTGACATAATATTAAGTCATATGAGGAATATCACAAGACAAGAAACATTCCTATAAAATGAACTGTTTCACTCTTTGTATATTGTTAAGGCTATTGTTACATTTCTATGTACCCTATAGCTACTTCTGCATTATGTATCTGGATGAGCTATTCAATTCCTGTGAGCCTTGTAACTTATCCTGTTTTTCTTGTACAGAAAGTTAAGACCCACATTTGTGGCTATCATTAAAAAATGTATAGTATAGGGATTCATGCCCTGCATTTTGGCATTACCTTCATTTTGGGCTCATACTTACCTTATTTGCTATGTCTACATTTTGTAAAATCACCACATAATATTTTAGTAAAGAGGCAGGGTTGAAAGATAAGAAAAGGACAGGAAAGAAAAATAAAGTGCCCTGCATTACCTCTTCCTTTCATTACAAAATTACTTTCTCTCAAGGTTCCCAAAAATATTCCAGTCCAATCCAGTTTATTTTTGGTCAAATTGAAACTTTCCTGTCCATTTTTGTGAATTCATTGAGCTCATGAAATAATCTCACATCTATTCTAAGAACTGCCTTATCAAAACGCATGAAGATCGCTTCTGAGCTATTCTATGAATTGTGTCAGGTCACTTTTTCTTTCTTTGCCTTCATCAAGTATTTTTAAGAATTTATCAGATGCTTCACTTTTGTTACAGTGTAAATTCAGCAGAAATATAGGTAGATGAAATTTCATATCATTACTGTATTTGAACTTTGTGCTATTCCTATAGTCTGTTAGAAAAATATCAACCGTATTTCCTCTGTAGTACTCTATAATGACATCACTTTTGGTTATTTTTTCTTCATATTTTCTCCTAAACTAATTATGTCATATGGGTTACATATAAAATAATAAAGGAGACAAAACTATTTATCTCTTTGAATTCTTACTGTGTAGGGGATTTATGTTGACCTTGGAGAAAAGTCTAAAACTTATAGTCCCCAAGTATATTCTATGAGATATGTTAAATAAGTATAACATTTACAGTACTTTTATTATTAATCCTAGAGGTTTAGCATTAGTTAACTAATTGCCCTAGAAATCCAATGATTTAGTAACTCATTGATTTAAACTGATTTTATTTTTTTAAATAGACAATGTTTAAAGATACATGGCCCAAACACTTTCTTTTCTTTGTTTGGGTCATTTGTGCTAGGTTCCTCATTTTAGCATTTCCTTAAGAACTTTCAGACTGCCCTTAGTCTATACAGGAGAAAGTAAAATCCAGAGGAAAGCATAGAAAGAAAAAGGAGCAAGTCAGGGGAGCATGTCTTCAGGCAACCCAGAAACATTGTTGTTTTCACCTATTCACAGAGCAAATGAAAAAAAAAAAAATCAGTTCCAGAAAGGAAGCTGCAAAATGCTTTGCCCTCAGTGGAAACAAGACTGAGAAACAGCAATCATTTGAGAGAAAGGGTCTTCATAAGCATATCATTTGAGTTTATATGTATACATAAAACACATTTGTGTCATTCTTTGTAAAGTCATCTCATAGTCAAACATAAAAATTGGCTGTAAAAGGATAAAGTATTATGTACTACTAATTGCTAAGTCTGTTGTTGCAAGGCAACAGAAAAAAAAAAATGTGTGGCTGAAATGGGAAGGCTTTTGGTTTTGTGGTTTCAGGATCAAGCTTAGCATTGGTGCCTTTGAGTTTGGACATTCAAACAAAACCTTTCAGGCTTTTGACATCGTGGAGTAACAATCTTATGAGAAATCAAAGGATAAAAAATTCAGTGCAAGTGAGGGTTGGCTCATGCATTTTAAAGGCAAGTTTGACTTGAATATATTAGGGTGGAAGGTGAAGTTGCTGGTGCAGATATGATGGCTACTCGAGAAATGAAAATGAGAGACATTCTGTTTTCAAACCTAAGAGAAAAACAACAACCTGATCTCTTATATCTAAACCTGCTGGAAAGAACTTTATAGTAAAAAAAAAAAACCAAGTAAAAAGTACAACTAAAATATATATATGAATTACTTTATCTTAATTGTATCAACTGACACAAATATTTGTAAAACATTACTGTCAAAAATCCAGAAATATTTTTCTAAATGTACTAGTTTGATAGAGATTTTTCTTAGACCTTTATTTTCTATTTTGACATACAAATAAAGCAGAAATTATGAGAAAGATTAAAAGTTAGTATCTATATCCTGTATCATTTTAATTTATTTCTTTATGATTTATTAAAAGATGGTAGGTGCAATTCAATATGAACAATAACATTTTCAAATTTTATTGAACTATTCTAACATAGGCATGTTGGTATAGCATATGCTTTTCCAAGAAAGCTTGTTAGATCATTCTTGGAATTTTTCTCATCAGTTCTCATTAATTCATGGTGTCTTTGAAAGTTTTTAAGTTTGTTGTTGAGATACAGTTTCCAGGATGCCTATTACTGCCACTTAAGGAAAGTATTTTCTATCTGTGCTTTCACTATAGTTAATAAATCATGATTGGATCCAAGGTGATGAAGAGCATATACAAAATACAGTATGCCATTAAATTCAACATCTCCTGTTGATGTAAGGTCAAAGTTGAGAAATGAAACATTCAGAAGCCCCCACCCCAAACATTATTATAAGCTCTGAGACAAAATGCACTACACTATACACTTAAAAAATAAATGGCATATATTATGAATATTTACCAGGAAAAGAGAAGAGTATGCAAAATATGAATTTGCACATGTAGGAGTCTGCAAGAATAGAGAATCACCATATTGATGGCATTGAACAAAAAAAATGTGTTTTAGAATGCTAAATGCTCAGCTTTAATGCTGCTTGAATCCACTATTCAGGATTTTTATATTCCATTTAGATGAAGTCAGTGTACAATTGAAAAAGGTGATATAAAAAGAAAAGCATACATAAGACTATTATAAAAAACATTTTATTATAACCTCCCCCCATTAATTCTGCATTTATTTCCCACCAAATATCATGATTTAGGGACAGCCTTCAATGAACGTAAATCACACCATATTATAATTACAACTCCCTTGCTTTATTCTCTCAGTAGGGTGAGCCCATTGAGGAAAGGGCCCACCTCTGTATCCCAGCAATGGTCTTAACACCTAAGCAGTGTGTGAAACATAATCAGCACTTAGTATATGACTGTTTGATTCAGGAGCAAATATGTGAATGTGTAGGTATAGGGTATAAGACTGGACTTTATAAAAGTGTGTGGTACTCTAGGCAAGACACAATTTTAATCACGAAGTGAAATTTTCAGATACTAAAAATATTCACTTCCAGTTATTAAATATAATTTAAAGGAAAGAGTTCATTGTCATCATCTCTTTGTGCAGCTGTCAGCCTATCAAATGGACAGTTCTTAATCTTGTCATTTGTAGGGGAAACACCTCCATCCTGACCATGCTAATTCCTCTGGATCTTGTGCAGATCCATTCTGTATCCTGGATAGTCATGAGCAGAGGCTTAATGCATGCAGGTGCTGCTGTACTGTTTTATTTTTATTTTGTTTTTTTTCCCAGTGCAAAGGTGGGTAATGCTTTTAAATCTGTGTATAAAAACTGTGAGGAACTCTGTGAGGAAGTACAGTGTTTTATAAGTCTTTTGGCTCTGGCAGCATTTTCAGCCATTGACTTTGGTAAAGAATGCACTCATAGGTTTCCGGACTGTTAATGATAGCTTGGAGCCCATAATCTTGTAGTTTGGATTATTTCCCCCCAAACATATTACCTTACATTTACTCTCACTGAATGAAGCTCATATGCTGATATGCCACTTTCATGCCCAGTTACGTGGATGGATGCACAGGAGACTTCCTGAATGTTATTTCTGTCACCTCAGCATTTCCTCACTCACTAGAGCTTGCTATCACATAGGGATGTGGAGATTTCACTGCATGTACCCTCATTAACTTCATCTGTTTTAATGCTATGTGTAATACTGGCTTCAGTGTAGAAGCTTTGGTTGGCGAGTGGGGGTGGGGTGGGAAGGGTCTATGCACAATTTGGAGTCTTCATCAGAGAAGTTGGTCTTTTTGTTTTTGTTTCTTTACCCTGCCACATCTATCAGAGCCAAGAGGCATTTCTTTAGGCATATCTGTCTTCTTTTTTACATCTATGGGCTCCATGCTGCCTACTCTCTGGGTTAACCCATATATATCAGAGTACAGATATGTGCCTCTTGTTGTAGGGATATTGACTTGGCTAATCTTTTGGATGGGATTTGGAACTTTTTGCTTAAATAAAGTGAGTTATTGAGAAGAGACCTGACTGTAGAATCAAATAGTTACATAGAATCTGGTTGTTATTTCTGATCAGACCATGAGTGAGTAATTTTATTGAGTTTATTCTCCTATCTATTAAGTGGAGATGATAATATTTATCATACAGAGTTTTTTTGGATAGGCAGTGAAAAGATATGTTGTGAAGCATATTTTATGTCATTGTGTATCATAGTGCTCAGGATATTCTATTGCCTTCTTTCCACTGTTTCAGATAGCTGCCTATCCTTTAAGCTGGACCTCATTATTTTCTTTTCACAACTCTCACAGAGGCCTACTCCCTTTATTATACCTATCTGACCTCTTAGTCCCTGATGTTCTGATTCTGTCATCTACTAGGCAATTCTTGCCCAGTGTGGCATCTCTGCTTAAGCATGCCCCTCATTTGGTGACTTTTTAAAAGAAATCATCCTCACAAACAGATTGTAGAAAATCTGATTTTCTATGAATCAAATGTTTTCTTATTATTTTTCCAACATATATAGCAATTACTTGAGCATCATTTCCCCTTAAATTATAATCAGCAAATAGTGAGCAAGACGTCTTTCAAGTTTCAGGAGTCCAGGAGATAGAGCAGACTTATGACCTTTGAAGCATTTCTTGTACACAGATTTAGAGACAGTTTTGCTTTGGTCTGGATTATTTCCCTTAATGGACAGAGATGAAAATAATCCGAAGGGCAAATTGATATTTTAGTAGAGGAGAGATGTTATAAACTAAAGGTCAGTGCCAAATGAATAATCCATTATTAGAAGAGTCTCAAATGAGGTGAGGAGGCAGGAGTTCCAGGCACAGGCTGGCTGGGGGAACAAAAGTGGAATAAGTTGACACTAGCAAATGCTCTGATTTTTGTGAGGACACCAGTTTCTTGGCATGGGGGAAGGTATCAGGGTAAAAGAGGATGTGTAAAATGAGTCACAGCACCCAGTATCTAGTCCTGATATTACAAACATGAAAAACAATAAGGAAACATTCATTATTGAGCACCTGTAAACTTCACATATGCTGGCCTGAATTCTTAAAAGAAAATTATACTCAAGACAATAATTGGGTTATTACTAAATAAGACACTGAGCAAAGCATTTGAGTACAAATCAGTGAAAGGTCCATTAATAAACATCTAGCCATTGTGAGCAATGGTGGCTCCATCCTGTTGGGTACCATCTGTGAGACTCTGCAGAATATACCTTAGAACTGCACCTCCAAATAGCAAGGAAAGTGAATCATTTATCCACAAATATATATCTCCTTGGTAGACAGTTATTCCTAGAAGTATTACCTTCCCTGCACTGCCATTCTGCTCCACATACAGAACAAACGTCCCTGTGGCCAAAGAAGGCAGGCAGAGTACACATGTGCTTAACACTAGGAAATTGTTCATTCAAATCATTGATGGCTTCTAAAGTAGGCTAAGGAACATTTGGGTGGGGTGATGACTATTTTCTATACAGGGAAAGTTTATTTCCATATAACCCAGTGAATACACTAAGGAGTTGTGTTTAATGTCACTTATATTAGAATCTGATTTTGTCACACTTTGGTCACTCAGACTCAGGTCCTGTGGAGAAATCATGTTCATGCATAATCTGCCTTCTCTATAAAATACATATTATGTTAGGACAGGAGCTAGCATTTATTTTACTTACTTGTTCAACACCCAGCAGAGTGCTTTGCTAAAATGAACTCAATTCAATTCTACTTGAAATTAGAAAGAAATGATTCTATAAGACCCTTTATTTTCCCTCAAAAATCAGAGCATTTGCTAGTGTTAACCTGCTTCTCTATGTCTATTTTTGTAATGCCTCCAATCCCAGTGGATCCAAATACACTGAATTAGCAATTACTGTATAGCACATTTAGCATACTTAGAAGCCTCTTTGACCACCCTTGGAATGCAGCCACCGGGGCAGAGCACAGCAGCTGTTCAGTAACACAACATAAAAATTTATGATGAATAACCCACCTGGATGCATCTCCCAGATAACAGGTTGCACATTTGCCATCTCAAAGTCTCCTCTAGATCACATTTGAACTTCTAGTGTCAAGAGTGCAAAATAATATTCTTGAAATAATTATTTTTAAGAAGAGAAAAGCAATTCATAGTATCCTTTGATTTTCCCATTAGAATTGAAAGTGAAAGCGACAGGCCACAAAAAGGTCTATGTCATTATCATGAAATGAATGCTCGTAAAGCAGAAACTTGTGTCTTTGGAGGAATGTATGCTGTGCCATATGGGATGATGGTAACGTCGCCGACATGTATGTGGTTATTCAGAGTTTAACAATATCTTGGACATATGCTCCTTATATTAAACCATATAATATATTCATTTTGCAGATGAGGAGTTAAAAACTCAAAGAAGAGACAGAATTGCACAAAGTAATGCCAGGAGAGTGCAACCTCCATCTCTGTTGCTTTTGCCTCCTTCAGCCTTTACAACTTACACCATACCTTAACAGCCTTGTATATAGCATGGCATAGGGCTGTGGAACTTGCAATTACTGTCCAGTGAATTATCCTTACCACTTGATCTTAAAGGACCCTGTGCAGAGGCTGGGGTGTAGCCCAGTGCCTAGCATATGTGAGGCCCCGAGTTCAATCCTCAGTAACACACACACACAACCAATCAACCAAACAAACAAAAAGCCCTTGAAGGGCACTGTGCATTGTAAATTTAGAGTCCTTTTGACTCAAAGAACAGTGAACCTGGCATCCAGAGGCCATGACTCCAGTCCGGGTACTTCTACATACCACTGTATAATCTTGAATTAGTCACTTTATATATCTCAGTCTGAGATACCTCTTTTTACATTGAAAATTCCAATTGTTTCCCTAAAATTGTCCATGCCACCATAATAAAGATCCTACAGGATTATGCTTATCAGATCCAAAGCACCATGTAAAAGGAAAGTGACCGTCATTCTTTGAGGACTAGACAACACTCTGAGTTCTTTGTACATTTTCTTTTCATTTACTTCTCATACAGTTAGCTGAATGTGACCAATCTCATTTTACATTGTGAGGGGGGTGGGGAAATTAAATCTTAGTGAACTGCAGATTCTTACCAGAGATCACACAACTTCTGAGTGGAAACCGAGTCTGAAGTCTGCTCTGTCTGATCTACTTGACTTGAGCCTCATCCTGTCTTCCATACATCTTTTTTCCAATCATAGTTAAGTAAGTCTGTACCAACACAGAAGGTAAAATGCCCACAAGATAATCAGGGCTGATATGATACTAAGTTTTAAAAATTCTGATAAGCCTACTACTACTTCCCCTGTTCACACTCTTTCCCCCTTTATCATCTTTTTATCCTAATACTAATGCTTTATCTCACTGTCATCACTGATTGAGTGCCTGCACCAGGCACTTGGAAGAAAACAGCTCACAGGGTAGAGACTCCACAAACAAGCAGGAAAGTGCAATAGAGCTAATACAGCATGCTCATTAAGTTCCCCAGAGAGGCAAGCTCTGGAAAGTGCTGAGGAAGGCAGCCCAGGGTTGGAGGGCAGTCCTCTTCCTACCAGTGAAAACATTATCTGTTAACTTTATTATAAGAAGATGTGAATATATAAATGTTAACATTTGAAATGTTAACTGTCATAAGAGTATTTTCAGAGTTTATATGGATGACATTTAACAACCGAAGTGGCTTGAGACCCAACCAATCAGCACAGAGATAGTTACACTCCAGTGCTCTAGAAGTCCCCAGCTGTGCCCAAGTGTAGTTTAGCTGCAGGAACAAAATGAGGTTCAGGGAGTCCCAGGGGAGGGGCTTTGTGGCCAAAGTTGAAGAATGGGGGTGGGTCATGGCATCTGAGGCTCAGGGTAGCAGTTATTAGTCCATTGGTACAGAGATTTTCCAGTATTTTCACAACTAGTAGATTCCTCCAGTATCAGTTGAATACCAACTCTGTTATTTGCCGTTAGAGGCCACTCCTCTATTTGCTTTAAGCCTTCCTGAGATTTGCCATAAGCTCCCCTGTGATATTTCAGACATGTGCAGGCGGCTGAAAGAGGTACCTCAGTAATCTCTTCATGTGCGTAGCTGCCTGCTTTGTGAGTAGGTAATACCACATACCCATGGATTTTGAGAGAGACCTTGGAAGATTGTAGTATGTTTAGAGTTGATCAAAGGAAAACTAATTTGCTGTTTGCAAGACTTCCAGGTTTTCACTTTTGTGAAATAATAATAACTGCAGTGTTAAAACTCCTTTGTGCTCTATCCTTGAAAAAGCACTTTCACATGCATAGAGTCATTTACTTTCCTCTACAATTTCATGGAGGAAGTGGGGTTGCTATTATCCCTATTTTATGGAAAAGCACATGGAGACATAGGGAAGATAACTAAAAGAAGCATGCAGTAAGCAAATGACAAAACTTGTGACTCTTCAGGAGGTAAAAAGTATGGGGTTGGGGGTATAATTGTCTGGAATTAAAATCTGGTTCCTACTGTCATTGCAGGGTGATCTCAAATGAGTTCTCTTTTAACCAGTGCCTTGGTTCTATCTTTTATAAAATGGAGACAATCTCATTATCTACCTGCTAGGGTTGTCTTGATACTTAAACAAGCCAATGTTTTTAATCTATACAGTACTTGGCACATAGTAAGCACTCAGGAATGGTGACTGTTAATGGAAAGCCAGTCCTCTGCCCCTTAATCGAAAATCCTCTTATTTATTATATGCCACCACTATTAAACCTACTAATATCAGCATCAAAAACCCAACTTCAAATTATAAAATCAAAATAGAATCCTGAATAATTTGAGATACCAACTGTTGTGGCTATATTCATTCAGTACTAACTGCCATGATATAATATGTTCATATTTTAGTGCCAATGAAAAAAATACTAAGAAAAACACATATAAGCAAATAAAAATATTTCATATTTTGGGCTGTAATATTTGAATTTCTCCATTCTGCAGCATATTAAAATTCACCGAACACAGAATTTGAAGCTCCTTATCACAGTAGGATATTGATTAATTTCACAGCCAAAATATTAGGACTAGTAAAGTTATAGAGAATAGAGGTACATTTATCATATCCAGAAAGATTTATTTTCTCAAATCTTCTTTGTGCAATAAACCATTCCATGCAATTTTTGCATGGGGTTGTCCAAGCTGTCAACTTGTGGACTTTAACTCCTCACCTCTTATTTTAGAAGTAGGGAGGATACATTGGGCAAAAAGATTAGTTTTTCATAGTCTTAAAACATAATAAGATTTTGTGTATCTTTAGAAAGCACAAATTTCATGGTCTAGGAGGGAAACCAGTTCATTTTGAAATGTCTTCTGAGACAGTGGGAAGAATTGCCAAAACAATTCAAGAACTGTTTGGAAGACAGAGTAGAGGTTAAAATACGAATGTAATTCTTATCCTTGATTTTACTTGAGGCAATTTCTTCTTTGCTCTATGAATCAATAAGCATTTTGTGTTAATCTGAATTGTTTATAAGTGCATAAATTTCCCTGGACACTGTAAATTCTTCCTGAGTTTTGTGGGTGCATAGGTACTGGTTGCTGCTATGGACAATTCAGTGCTCATTGGATGAGAACTGCTTTGGAGGATGTGACTTATTTCTTCTTCGCTCTCAAGAGCTCTGCAAACCTGGATTCCTGGCCCACCACAACCACACCTGTGATTCATTAGTTACCTGCATTTATCAAGATCATAAGCATAAATATATAGCCTGATTGTCCCCTGGCATGCAAAACTACAGGGCTGTGACAAATCTCAGTGGCTACCATTAAATGAAATGACTCCCTAAAGCAAGAAATTCTCTCTCTTCTCTCTCTCTCTCTCTCTCTTCCTTTTTTTTTTTTTTTTTTTTGGTACCGGGGATTGAACTTGACCACTGAGCCACATCTCCAGCCCTATTTTGTGTTTTATGTAGAGACAGGGTCTCACTGAGTTGCTTAGCTCCTCACTGTTGGTGAGGCTGGCTTTGAACTCACGATTCTCCAGTCTCAGCTTCCCAGTGCTGGGATTACAGGCGAGCACCACCGGGCCTGGCTGGAAATTTCTTTTCTTAAGCATTTTTGGATTTCCAAAAATGTGGAAAGCTTCCACTCCTTCATCTTTTTTCAAACGGAGGATATGTGGGCCAGGTAAAATTTTTTAGAGGTGTTGCTTTATCATTCTTAGATCCAACCCTCATTCTTAACACAAGTGTTGGTCTCTACAGTTAGCTCTTTCAAGTTGCCAGTAGTGCTGTGAGAAGCAATACCTGAGGCTCTCACCCTCATTTCTCCCCTGTCTTGTGGCTGTGTTCTCTATATTGGACTATGCTTTGTGCCCCTATAACTACTTATATCCTGAGTCTTCAATGCCCTTCTCTGAAAAATCAAGGTTTTCCTACATGCTAAAGTTCTAGCTTACACCTTCCCTTCTCTCAATAATGTATGCATTTACCCATCAGTTTCACAATAAAGCTTATAAAACCACTGTCTTCATTAACCAGCTATGAGAGAATAGCTTTGATTGGTGGTTCAACATTTAACATTTTTCCCTCACAGTTTGGAGGCTGGAAGTCCTAGATACATGATGCATGAGTGCATTCTGGTGAGGGCCTTCTTCCTGGTCTACAAATAGGTGTCTTCTCATTGTATCTTTATAGGGCAGGGAGAAAATATTCTGGTCTCTCTTTTCCCTTTGAAGGGAACTGATTGCAGTTATGAAGGTTCTATCCTTTTGCCCTAATTACCCCCAGAGGACCAACATCAAAATACTACCACATATTGATTTGGGCTTTAGCATATGAATTTGAGGAGGGGACAAAAATATTTAGTCTGGAGCAAACCCAGAAGGTAGAATGCAATGGTAAATTAAAGGCGAATGCTACTGGGAAAGTTAATATAAGGAAAACTTTCATTTAGACAAGACAAAAGGGGAAAATAGGCTGGCTTATGAATTAATAATATGCTATCATAGGAAATATTTACGAAATGGCTGAACAATAGACTCATGCTAGAAGGAGCTCAAGTATTAGATGGGTCATTTGAATAACACTGAGTCTTTTTTTTTCTTTTTCTTTCTGAACTGAGGATGGAACCCAGAGCTTTCCACATGGAAGGCAAGCACTCTACCACTGAGATATATATCTAGCCCATTTTATTCTTTATTTTGAGACAGGGTCTCAATAAGTTGCCCAGGCTGGCCTTTTACTTGAAATCCTCCTGTCGCAGTCCCCTGAGTCAATTGAATTATAGATATGCACTGCTCCATATTATAATATTTAATATAGAATCATTAAAAGTAAAAAGATTTGACCATATACTGCTTCCGTATATTAAAAACATAACCTGTAACAGGGCCTACTTAATTTCAAATTAACTGATGTATTTGTGTTACTGTTTTCTTCTGAATGCGAGATATAGAGCAGCAAGGAAAAGCTTAGACAGAGAAGAGAGCTTGCAAGAAATGTTACACAAAACTTAAAGCATACAAAGTATGTTTAATTTACAGCTCTTTATGTGATATCTTTAATTACTTTTTATTGATAGGGCAATATAACCTAGGTCTCCTTATTAGGATGATACATCATCTGATTACAAGCAAAACTGAAAGTCTGAAAAAATAAATTTGTGGCTTCATACTACGCAGAAGAAATAGTTGTCTTTTATTTTGAGGTTTGTAATTATGTCTTTGTGGTTTCTTGTTTTTTCTTAAGGATGCAGTGATCAAAAGGATAAATAACTTTATCTTACAACATACTTCGTTGGTTTTGTTGTCCTTTCAAAGAGCTTACATCAGTTTTCATTTGATCCTTTGCAGGACAACAGTCCTGTAAAAAAGCTGATGAAAGTAATACCTTGTCAAGTTTTCAGAGGAAACTAAAGCTGAAAGAATTTGAGTGACTTGTTTAAGATTATGCAGCCATTAGTAGAATATAATCCCAATCTCTTTACTCTTAAAACTAAGATGATGCTAGCAGCATAATGCAATTAGCATATTTACACACCACAACTCCAAGTGCTGATAAATGAACTTAATCAAGGCAAAAATAATTTGAAATGCAAATATTAAAATTTTGTAATATAAAATCATATTCTGTAGTTACATACTACCAGAATGTGGGTCATATTGTTTATGCATCTGAATACAAGGGTTATTGCTTACATTATTTTCAAGGACTAAGTTGAACATGAAAAGAGATAAACTCATGGTTAAAAAAGTCATGGAGACATAGAGATATCTTCTGTTGGGGAAATAAGAGATATGAGGAAAGATGCAGAGAGGGAGGCACTTATGCTAAAAATGTCAGCATGTTGAAGCTGAGTCATTAAAAAATGATTAGAGGGAACAAAGGATTAATTAAAGTACAAAGCAAGATGATGAATTGATGATGAATTAGGTTGCATTTGTGAATGAGTGAATGAATAAATGAAACATAGGAGTAGAGGGTTAACCTTCAGGCTCCCAGACAACATTTAGAAGTCACTGTCCTTAGTTTTGTACACAGGGGTAGGATCATGTACTCATAGAGTACCAAAGGTGGAAAGAAACTGCTGTCAGTGCTTGGCCACTCTTTACCCTTAGCTGCCCACGCTATAATGAGAAACAGGCAGTAGAGCTCCCAAGAGCAGGTACATAACCTTGCTGATACTTCTTAAGTGGCCATAAAGAAGTTGGCTGAGCATGAAATTTCACCATTAAAGTTTATGCTTTGAGTTGGGGGAGGGAAGAAGAAACAAAAATCAAGGCTAGAAAAAAAAGTGGAGGAGGAAAAATTGACAACAGCTCATATGAGAAGATGGTGTGGAGCCCAGCAGATAGTGCATTTTTAGAAGGGAAATAGATACTTTCAATTCTAAATTCAATGTGCACTGGAGGCTCTTGCCTGTCCTGTCATCCAGAAAGGAAGAGGGAGGGCGAATGAGAAGAGATTAAGTTATTGATATCTGAACGTGATATGGCCGCTGATGCTTTGCTGAATTGTAATAAAGGAATGTTCACAACCTTCTCTAACCACCCAGGGAGAGGTGTCTGTTGCAGGAACTCAAAAAGTATTAGTTGAGGAGATAGCTTGTTCTTATATAGGACAATGGTGTTGAACTGGCTTGGAAATGTAAATACTGTCACTTAGATGACAAAAAGAAATGCCATTAAGTTTGTGTAATAGTTTTTTCAGCTAGTCTTGGGTTTGCTCAGTACTCTAAAGTTAAGGTGGAGTGGAGAAGATCTTTTTTAATCATTGACAATTCATTAGTGTCCTATAGCCTATTTTGCAAATCCAGTGTCTTTTTGATAAATATTGCCTTTTATATTTGCTGCATCTTCTCCTGCTGCTTTTTAGCATGGAGTCTGTCTCCTAAGTGAGAGACAGGAAATATTTTATATATGTTCTTAGATCTGAAGTAGATGGAAATCTTGGAACAGGGCCTGAATATCATGATTGGAGTTCTTTGCTGCAGTGGATAACTTATCTGGTCTGGGCTTTGGACTGGTATCCCAGAAGCGCACTGGTCCTCCATGGCCTGTAGGAGTAATGTGCTAGCACAGAGTGAGTACTAGACTTGAGTTCTTCCATCTGCCTGTTCATTCTACTCCTGGGCCTCTAATAATGTATCTGCTTTCTCAGTGCTCCTGTTTTAGCTCAAGAGAACCCACAAAAGTGTCTGGACCTCTCATGTGCCACATACAAAAGCATAGACATACAGAGATGGGCAATCTGCCTCCAGATCATCTTTCAAGTCCTCTTCTCTGTCAGAGTGGCATCATCCTCCAGATGAACAGTGAGGAATAGGAACAGAAGCTGTACTGGGTCTCAATTTCTCTGCAACTTTGCTAACACATCAAAATCAGAAGGCTTTTTTCTACCTTGCCTATATCCCTTTGTCTTTCCATAGTCTGTCAGCTTAGAAAGACCATCCCTCCATTTCCTTTCCTTCCCCAAATGTTACATTCCCAGTTCCCAGGGACACGAAGTGCCATGGCTCAGCTATAATGGTAGATGGGAAGCAAGAAGAGAAATCTGCTTCCAACATGACAGCACACAACAAGGGATACTTACAAATTATTGTATTTACACAAATCATTGCATTTATACCTTATCACAGATATGATATAAAATTCAAGGCTCTTGTTACTATTGGAATCCTGAGGTAGAATGGATTATTTAATGAAACAATATATATTCATTTTATAAGAAAAATTTTTGAAATATCAAGGTAATAAAATTCTGATTGGCTTTGAATGAGGCAAAATACTCTTTTGCTATACGGAAGCAGCATGAGAATCAAATACTGAAAACAGATTTTTAAAACTAATGACAGTGTATGTTTAGCTTCTGAATAGCAGTGTCACATATGATCCCAGAGGGCCATTTGCAGCAGAACATCACTCCACTGTCATTCAGGCACTTTACATGCACACGTACTCACATACACACAC
>CM053409.1:65544256-65585052 GCA_028644305.1 Xerus rutilus
TTATCAACGAGTACATTCGGCATTTGGTTTTCTGAGATTGGCTTACTTCACTTAGCATGATATTCTCCAACTCCATCCATTTACCTGCAAATGCCATAATTTTATTCTCTCTTATTGCTGAGTAATATTCCATTGTGTATATATACCACAGTTTCTTTATCCAGTCATCTATCGAAGGGCATCTAGGTTGGTTCCACAAGTTAGCTATTGTGAATTGAGCTGCTATAAACATTGAAGTGGCTGCGTCATATACTATACATTTTTAAATTAGGTTATTTGTTCTTTTGCTATTGTATTTTTTGTATTCTGTACATATTCTGGATATTAACCTCTTATCAATGTATAGCTTACAAATATGACTTCCCATTCTGTACATTGTCTCTTCATTCTACCAATTGTTTCCTACGCTGTGCAGGAGCTTTTTAGTTCGATGTACTCCCATTTGTCTTTTTTGGCTTTTGTTTTCTGTGCCTTTGAGGTTTTGTCCAAAACACCCTTGCCCCTTCCAAAGCATTTTCCCTATATTTTTGAGATCTCATTTTTAACTATAACTTGAATGAACATCTCCTTGAAATGCTGTCTCTTCAAACTTTCTCTCATTTTATTTAGGCAATACTTCCCTATGACTGTATATGCCAGTATTATTAAGATAATATTTTGCACTAATTTATGTTTTGTACATATTGTTTTAAATAAAAAGTGAACACAAATAAATACATCCAATAGTATTATGTAGTTTTGTTTTGAAACTGGTCAGGAATCAGGAATTCTTCTTTCTTGCATAAAGCTTTTCATGGTTAAAAAAAATATAAACCCCTTAATGTGTTTTCATTGCGGCTCCAAAGTTCTGTACACTCTTGTCTCCATTTTATATATTGCTGGCCTCTTCGTGCATTTCAAAATGAAAACAAAGAGCCAGTCATGGAAAGAAAATCCTCACAAAGTGATGTTCCAGTGCAGCTGCCTTCTAATATTCTTCTACCTAATGTTTATTAGCTGTTGGTTTTGTTATGAATTAATAAGGACGTTATAGAGATTAAAAATTCTCACAAGAGTCATCATCTCCCAAAGCAAATTCTGCTGGCTTAGTAGGTGAAATGTGGCAATAAATGGGAGATAGATGAAAGGAATAGGGCAATGATAGCCAGATGATACAAAAGGGAAAAGGGGGGAAATGTGGTATTTAATTCCTTCACTGTCTTGAGAATCCATCACTCATACAGAACCCTTAACAGAAATTTAATTCTCCAGTTGCTGGACAAAGTTAATTAATTTGCAAATATATTTCATCTTCTAAGTGACAGCCTTGTCTACTCTAGGCAATGAGGAAAAAGGAGGCTGAAACTGGAGCACGAAGAGCTGGCGGGCTCACGCAACACGACTTTAACCCTGGAGAATCGAGGTGACACCAGCTCATTACATCTCCTCTAAATGAGCTCCTCATAAAAGGGAAATATTTTGATTAAGGTAGTGAGGGGGGCACTTGGCAATGCTCTCCATGTGCTGCTTCTAATTGCTCTGCTGTGTACTGAAGTTTCTTCAAAGCAATGGTGCCTGCAGGGAAGGGGGCCCTCCTGGCTTTTGTCATCAGCCCCAAAGTGGGGTGGCAGATTGTTTGCTTTTCTTTCCTAATTCCTCTGGTTGCCGTGTTCCTTGCCTTCATCTCCAGTATTTGTATATTGAATTCATTCACCATGAGTGGGGAGTCTCAATTTGCACTGCTGAGATTCTAGCACAGGGTTCAGTAGGGACTCTAGGGTTCTAACTTGGGCCATTTCTATATACAGATTTCTAGTGATAAAGATTCTTTCCTTGTGTTCAAATCACTTCACAGGTTTATATGCTTTTAAAACACTGGCATAATAATTATAAAGTCAAAACTGAAGTGACAGGGAGAAGGAGGAATAGGAGTCTACATTCACGGTGGAGTCAGGCTATGCTTTATTCTCAACCTCTCCAATTATCTGCTTTCTGCAAGAATGGATTTTTTTTTTTTTTTGGTCTAAATGTGCTAAATCAGCAATCTCTCATTTTGTAGAACACAAAGGAGAGAGTGGTCATCAGTGCAGTGAGCAAGAAGGAAATAACTAAGGATAAAGTTGGAGATTTATAACAAGAAAAACTTATGCATGGCTTTGCAGACCATATGCTAGAGTTTGACATGTATTCTAGGTAGAATGAGAATCCCTTGAGAGTATTTACAGAGAGGAATTAAATTATTTTTGTTTTTAAATTAATATTATGGCTACTGTGCAAACAATGGACGGAGGAGGAAAAATGGTGGAATTAGGGTTGCTGTTTTAGATGTGAAAGAAGATAGTGTATTGAAAAGTTTGGCTGACTGAGGCTTTTACTGGAAGTAGAAAGAACAGATCTTGCTAAACAACCAATAAGGTAGAAAATCAGTTTTAAAAAAAGTTGAAGGAAGGAAGCATGTCAGGATGTCTTCCAGGCTCATTTTGAGCAACTCAGTGGTCAGAAGCACCAAGTTATTCAGCCATCTTTGAACGTTTGGTCTTGGATGCCTTAATAGTTTATATTTAAAGGGAAAGGGACACTACCTCCACAAAGTTTCCATTTGGTGGTATGAAAAGAGACTGTCAACAAAAGCAATATTATTCAAAGAAAGCCCTAACTAAAGAGGAGTCAGGAAGTCATTAATGAAAAATGACCGATGTGCCAGGTATGGTGGAGCATGCCTGTAGTCCCAGTGCCTCAGGAGGCTAAGGCAGGAGGATCTCGAGTTCAAAGCCAGCCTCAGCAAAAGTGAGGCACTAAGCAACTCAGTGAGACTTTGTCTCTAAATAAAATACAAAATAAGGCTGAGATGTGGCTCAGTGATTGAGGGCCCCTGAGTTCAATATCCCTGATACCAAAAAAAAAAAAGATAAATGACCGATGCATGTCTCAAGTTGCCCCCTGGAAATATGCACTTTTAATCACCTATACATTTTGACTGCAAGTATCTGAAATAGTTAGATGATTACATTGTGTACAGAGACTCAGGTCTTGTGTGAAGAACCTATCAGACTCTTTTTTTTTATAGATTTTTAAAATTGTGTATGTACATTCTTTTCTTTTTTGGGGGGTGGGGGGCGGAGACTGAGGATTAAATCTAGAGGCACTCAACCACTGAGCCACATCCCCACAGCCAGTTTTGTATTTTATTTAGAGATAAGGTCTTGCTGAGTTGCTTAGGGCCTTGTTAAGTTGCTGAGGCTAGCTTTGAAGTTGTGATCCTCCTGCCTCAGCCTCTCGACTCACTGGGATTGCAGGCATGTACCATTGCACCCTACTTCTTTTCTTTATTTTCTATCATGTAGCCCTTGTAGCTCTTGCTTTCTTTTCCATCTTCAATACATATTTCTCTATAAACAATTTTTATTACCCTCTAATGATTTAGAGCTTTTTGATTATATAAGCTTATATTTTCTTTTACATACACAGAGCATTCTTTATACAGAGTATTCCTTTGATTCTATCCAAATCATCTCCAAAATTGCAATTGCTATGATCCTAAATAAAGATTTTTGTGTTTTATAGAAATTGAATGACACTGGCCAGATTCTTGAAACCAGACTTTCTGGTACTTATTTTCTCTACTTCATTCCATTGAAATCTTATTAGCCTTGTAGCAATTGTATTTGCAGGGATTCTCCAGGTTACACCATTCTGGATCTCTTCATTCTGATTATTAAACTGAAATTTGGCTGCCCTCAAATTCCTACTGGAGAAATTTTGTTTTGTACAGACATTCCCCTCTCCCTCTGGTATTGGGGATCCCAGCCACACATTCAGCACCTGCTTTGCTTTTGTGAGAAGTCCAGCTTTAGATTTTAGCTCTTTTCATTTTTGGTTCTATTTCACACATTTTGCTGAGCCTTTTCCTGCTAAGTCTTGAGATAGGAAAGATAGCACCCAGATATGAAAGTCTGTGGCCACGTTTTACAAAAATTCCCCATCACGTTGAATCCAATGTCCCAAAAATACATATCCTGAAAATTACCTCTCACCTTTGGCCAACCCTCTGACCACAAAGTTTATAAAAATATCAATTGATTTATCTAAAGCATTCATCCTCGTTATATCCAGAATGGACAAGAAAAATGACAAAAGGCAACATTCTGGAAATAATTACACAATTGTAATGGACTATAACTAAGGGAATTCATGAAACAAAGTAAGAAAGAAGATTGTCTTAAAACAAAGTGGGAGAGACTTAAAAGAGAGAGAATGGCTTGCTTCTTTCCAAAGATCAGAACTCCTCCATCTTGTCAGTGAGCATTCATTTGGAAATTTTAAGATATACATCTTATTTTCAATCTTGCAAAGTACAAAAGCAAAAGTACTGTTGCTCTTCATTTAATAACCA
This sequence comes from Xerus rutilus, assembly GCA_028644305.1. Classification (NCBI taxonomy): domain Eukaryota; kingdom Metazoa; phylum Chordata; class Mammalia; order Rodentia; family Sciuridae; genus Xerus; species Xerus rutilus. The sequence goes on from CM053409.1 coordinate 65,548,629, forward strand.
GAGATTCATTTCTAAGATAGTTTTACAATATACTAATCAAACGGATTGTAGCTAAATCTTCATTTTATTCAGGTCCAGTGAACTCCAGGTCCAGTGATCTAATGAACAAGAGGACCATTTGCTCCATTCATGAATATAGAATTCTACCAAAAAAAAAAAAAAAAAAAGAAAGGAGATGAAAAGAAAAGAAAAGAAAAGGAAGTTGGGTTACGGGGGACACTGATTCCTTACTGGTGTTAAAGAGATCTGTAAGCTAGTTTAAAAAAAAATTATCAATCACCTCTGCAATCTAAAAATGAGGGTCTGAAGCAATTTTTATAATGCCAGATAGCACTAAAAAGCTTGAAATTGCTTCATTCTTTTAAAAGAAAACATTATTCTAGCTAAACTTTCCACCTAGTTGTCATGGCAACCTTGCCATTTTCTACCATGTAGAGACAATTAGATATTAACCTGGGCATTTAGAGAAAGACACTTCTAACTTAGAGGAAGACTTGGTGATTTGTGTTTGGCTGAATAAACCAAAGAATTACTATTATAATTCTTCTCAGAGGTAATCCTCTGAGCTTACAGGCCATTGTCTTATAAAGGAGTAGCTCTAATTCTTATAGCTAAGCCAAACAGAGTCAAGAGAAAGAGAATATAATCTAGGTTGTGTCAACGAGTAGTCTACCAGCTGGAGAACGAGAGAAAATCAAATTTTTTTTATTTGTCACAAATCTGTAGTATTATAACTTTCATCACTACAGATTGATACTAAAATGGAAAAGTAATTCATGTGAGATTTAATTGAGAGAAGTGGCAGGCAATTGTATATCTGTTTTCACAAACAACAATTATCAAATCTAGCCCTAACTCTTTCATTTACTTACGTATCTTTTCATAGATAGCAATGGAAGCAATGAGTTGGAAACCACCCGAGAATGAAGGAATTAATCCTTTCTCAATTAAGGTTTTTGTCTAACTGGTACCCTTCCTTTTCTATCAATTCATAAAATAAAACTCTTTTTTTATTATGTTCTTTGCTATTAAAGTTTTTTCCTACTAACCTAATAATACTCAGGGTGGGATAGGGTAGAGGCATATTTTAAGGAAAGCAAACTTCTTTTATATTAAATGGTACTCATAAAATGTACTTGAGATGTTGTCACAGAGCATTTGTTTGACTCCAAGACAATGTTATTTCTCTGGTTAATGTAGACATTTACCTAGACTAGAGCTATCCCAAAAACATGTACCTTACAGATGAGGAACAAGGTGAAATGCATTTAAAAATGTGACTATAAAAGAACAATGATTTCTGTTAGAAAAAAAAAATGGGTTTTTCTCTTCAATGTACTAACCAAAGGAAGTGATATATTTTCTAATTATGTTGTCATTGTTCAAAATATTTAGGGAGCTCTTCTCCTGGAAATTGCTTCTAGAGTCTCTTGCATGTTATTTCAATTGTCCTAAGCAAAGCAAATCTGTATTCTTTGAAAGTAAGCCAAGTCTATTAAAAAGTGGGTATTCCAGTTTAAGAAAATCATTTTAACTTTAGAATTTTTTGAGTTTTTTTTTAAAGAAGCAGTGAAGGTTGTAGGTGTATGTGCTTTAAGGTGAGGGAACAGATGAGTGTATTTATGCTCTAGATCTACTGTTAAAGTACCAAATACCATAGGCCAAGTGGCTTAAATGACAGAGATTTTTCTCAACATTATAGAGGTCAAGCTGCAGTCAGTAGAGGTCTCTTCTTTACAGTGTCATGAGGAAAAGATTTGCTTTAGGACTCTTTCTCTTTGTTTTTTGGGTGCCCATGGCCATCTTCTCCCTGGATCTGCATATCATCTTCCCATGTACATGTCTGTGTAAAAATTTCCTTTTCTTTTAAAGACACTAGTTACATATGATTAGAGCACACCCTCATGATCTTATTTTAACTTAATTGCTGCTTTAAAGACCCTATCTCATACAGTACAGTGGCTCAAAGAGTTCCTGGGGTTAGAACTTCAATGTAGGAATTTTGAAGTGAGGAAAGGAATTCAGGCCATAATAGTGGGTGTATAATAAAATGTGAAAGCAAGTGCCACAGGAAGAAGCCTATGAAGAAAAACACTCTTTGGATGTTGTATCCATTAACCTTTACTCATAAAAAAAATCCTAGGATTAAGGCACTTAGAAAAACACTATTTATCAGGATTCTTTGTGAAAGTCAGATGGTTGTGCTGGGTGTGGTAGGCACAACTGTAATCCCAGCTGCTTGGGAGGCTGAGGCAGGAGGATCACCAGCCTCAGCAATTTAGCAAGGCCCTAAGCAACTTAGCAAGATCCTGATTTTAAAAAATAGTTAATTAATTAAAAAGTAAATAAAGGATAAAGGATTGGGGATGTAGCTCAGTGGTTAAGCACCCCTGGGTTCAATCCCCAGTACCAAAAAAAAGAGAGAGACAGAAAGTCAGCTTTACTGATAACACTGGGGCTCATTTATTTTGGTGCATTAAGAGGAGTCTTCTGGACTAGTAGATACATAATGGATTCATTCATACGTCTGGTAGTTGGTTCTGGAGGAAGGATAATCTACTCTCTTCCATAGGGACTATCTTGCTTCATAGGCTAGACCTGCTTCTTTGCATGCTATTCTCAGGCCAGTGTTCCAAGAGGGCCAAGGAAGGATGCACTAGGTTTCATGAGGGCCCAAATTATGAAATTCACATGCTTTCCCTGTGGCATATTCTTTCCTTCAAACCGAATCATAGGCTGGCCCAACATCAAAGAACTGGGAATAGTTTCCATCTCTTAAGGGGATTAACTACAAATAAATTGTGGCCATATTTAATTTATCATAGTCTGAAAATTCTGATGTGTTTGTGAAAGTACAAGTCTTTACATTTATGCCACAATTTTCAGTTTCATTAAATTTTGGAGGAGAAAGAGTGGGACTTGCAAGCCCAAACAGAATTTTTAAAAACTCTCATTGCTTAACTTTTAAAAAGATCTTCTTACTTTAAGAGTTATTAATTTTGATTAACTATTGCAAATTCACCTGTAAAATCAGTTTGCATTCTTCAAGCACAGTCTGGTCATACAATGAAGGAGACAACCTGAGAACTATTGCTGAAGAGCAGAAAAAGGAAAGCTCATAGATAGCGTGTGTTGTTGTTGTTCATGTTCCAAGGAATGGAGAAATACAGGGTCAGATGATAAATCCATATTGTAAAGATACATTAACCAGAAAGTGGATATTGAAAACTCTTCACTGCCATCCAGTCAGGCAACATAGAGAACTCACACAGAGTAGGCATGAGGCATAGGCTGGCAACTGTATTAACTTCCAGCACTTGTTCTAACAAATTATCACAGATTTGGTGGCTTAAAACAACAGAAGTCTATTCTTTCACAGTTTTAGAGGCCAAAGTCCAAAATCATGCAGGGCTGTTTTTACAAAATCTCTCTTATCTCTTCCAGCTTCTGGTGGCTTCCCCAGCTTTCCTGGGTCAGTGGCCACTTTATCAAATCTGTCTACATTCATTTGACCTCTCTTTGTTCTTTCCCTTTCCCTCTCCTCTTGTAAAGACATTCATGATAGTAGTTAAGTACAATTAGATAATTCAGGATGATCTCATCTCAAAATCCTTAACTTTATTACATCTGCAAAGTTTCTCTCTCTTTCTCTCTCTCTCTCTCTCTCTCTCTCTCTCTCTCTCTCTCTCTCTCTCCTCTCTCTCTCTCTCTCAAATAAAATAGTTTCTAAATTCTAGAGATTAGGTCTTGGTATATTTGGGTAGCCATTGTGCAACCTACTACAGCAACTGCCCATTACAGCTATGTAGCCTCCAGAAGGCACCTGTCACAAAGAACGAAGAAGACATTAGGAGCTGAACAGTAAGTGCATGTTCAGCTGTGCCAGCCTGTCTATGTTCTCCCTTCTCATCACCCCAGGGCAACAGCACTCCACTCCACCATATTCTGTATTATCATGTGCAGTATGTTAAAAATTGCTACTACCTGAGCATGATGCTCCAGAAATTCAGGTTCACTGAAGATGTGGTACCCAGCTGATTAAGAACCAAGTGTTTGAGGACTGTATACTAATAAACACATCCTCTTCCATATTCCAGGACTTCCAGTTTATAATGCACCCTGTTTGAGCAAAACCAACACAGGAGCCCTATTCAATAGGTGGTAGGGTTCAGTGGTAGAAAGATAGCGAAGCCAAAAATAGTGCATTTCTAATTTGTTTTTATGATATTTGAAGAAATTAGTGATCTAAACTGTAGTCACCTCTACATAATTAACTTTTTTTTTATTTATAAAACACCTAGAATTGAGCCTTCATCAACGAAGAAAGGATCTTTATCTTATAGCAAAAAGAAATGATCTAGCTTTCCTGATATTTGGTTCACTTCCAGACTTTTGTTATTTTGGGATCTATGTCATATTTCTCAGCTGTACTTTGTAACTCAGTATCAAAGAAAGAGCATGCTGGCAGTTTCTGAAAAGGTTTGAGACATACATACACACAAAAGGACCCAGAGAGAAAGTAAGCTTTCATTGGTGGAAACGAGCTATCTGTGTGATCACCAGGCTTCCATCCACACATCTAGAGAGCAGTTTTCCATTACAGAAAGGCATAGTACTTTAATGAGGCTCTCTGTTTAAATCTCACTTATATCATCTATTTTTATATACATTAACTATGTTCTACCAAGGAAAATAAAAATAAAAACTAAAATAAATATTAAGGGAACAGTGATGAGCCTATATTTGAATTATTGTTCTTTTCTTCATGGGGATTTCAAAGCACAGTTATGCTTTAGAAGTTTAGAGTAATAGGATACCTAATAAGATTATAATGATCAGACTGTCCCCAGGAAAACTAGGACAGAATTGACCGTGCCTAGCAAGGCCTGCCTCTGACCGAGAGCATCAAGGTCCTTAGAAGTGATTGGCCTCGCCCTTTCTTCTTTGCACTGACGAACGTTGATTACCAACCTGTAGATACTTTCCGAAATGACTATTTCTGGATTTGTCCTTGATAAAGTATCTGGGAACATTAGACAAATGCTAATTTAAAATGCACCATTAGAATCTCTGTGGACACACTTGTATTTGATAGACTTTTAGATGGCAGTTATCTCAGAAATACATAATTTGTAGACATATTAAGTTTTCCCCTTTTTAAAAGCTATATCACAACCTGTCATGATGTTTCTTTGTAAAGCCATACTTTTTCCCCAGTTGTGGTTTTAATCAAATTTTGTGGAATTTATTTCCAATAAATCATAATTATAATGATAATACTCTAGAAAATTTGAATAATATAATTAATATATTTGCTCTATTAGGCATATATCAAACTTTTTAGTCCCTGAAAACAGAGACTAGGAATTATTTTTAATCAACTATACAATATTTTTAAAATATCTTAAAAAGTAAGTATATATTAGATTTGAAGAAAATCCTCAAGAAACTTGAAACCATAGGAAAGATATAGATTTTTATAGATATATAAAATTATAATTATATTATAAATCATTGCCCCAAATAGAAATTATTGTACCCAATGACATGGAACTTCAAGAAAACTAGTGAGATGTATGTTTTAAGCAATATTTCTAAAACTGAAAACAAACAAAAGTACAGAATATGTAGAAAATAGCAATTGAATTTATCACTTGCGGTGTGCATGAAAATGTGTTTTCAGAAAAATACACTATCAAATGACAAAACAATGTACTTGAGGAACATTCCATTAAAAAAATAGAAAAAGAATAATGGATATATCCAAATAAATTGCAGTTTAAAAAATAAAATTAGAAAAGAAGAATGATATAGAAATCCAATTGCAGATTTTTTTAAAAAGAGAAGTAAAGGAATTAGCATAATAAAGGCATAATACAAAAATTTAACATTAAGAACAGATTAAATAGTGCCTGAGAAAAAGAAATTAAAAGAATGACAAACAATTAAAAAAAAACTTTATTGAATATACTTTGGTAGCATGGATGAAATTAATAAATATCTTAGTAAAGTAGAAATTATCTGAGTTTAAATAAGAACATATGTAAAGTGTTCAGAGAATTGTTCTGAGCCTGAGGTAGGCTTTTATGTATAAAAAAATACAAAAAAATAGACATCTAAAATAAATACAAAAAAAGAGACATCTAGATTCCGACTTCACTGGTTTGGGGTACCAAATGTTAACCATACACGTCTTCTCTGCCTGGAACTATTCTTACTGGCATCTGTCCTTTTGTATTATTTTACTATTGTACTCAGCTAAATTATTTTCTTTCTCTCTGTTTATTGGTATATTGCTGAACCTCAATGGAGATGTGATGTGTTCAATCACACCTTGAACAAGCATGTATCGAATTCATTAAAACTAGATACTAAATTAAAAACTGAGACATATACATACAAATTAACCCTGGAACATCACTGCTTAATTCTCGCTAAGTATAATGCTTTTGATGAGAGTAGAAATGAGGTTAGCCTTTGATGATTTAAACTTTTTACTATCAGAAAATATTCAATTTACCTTGCCTATAAGAACCAAACTTCTCCACATTAATAAATATATAAATAATTAAAAAGTTCTACAATCTGGCACCATTTCTCCAAGCCTGATCTTCCTCATTTCCCATAGTGATCTTTCCTCTATAACTAGTCATTGAATTTGCCCATTTAACCTGCCCTGTCTATTTCTCTCACCCAAGTTGTTGTTCATGAAAGGTTTTCCATCCATTACTTATGTTCCACACTGCTTCTTCCCTTTGCTGTAATGGACATTTGCCCCTTGTTCTACCAGTTCTGATCTCACCTCCTCTATGCTCCATGGACTCAATGATTCTATCACTCTTTATGACTCCTGTTTACATTCAACTCGATGGCATTTCATGTCATCAAAGCCACTCCATCTCTTTGGATTTCACTTTCCTCACCTACAGAATTAAGCAGTTGAAGAAGTTTAATCATTTATTCAGCAAATATTTTAATAATGACCATGTTTGTAAAAGACATTTTTCTATGGGCTGAGGACTCAGCAATGGAACAAATATAAATAAAATTCCCCTTTCTCTTGCAGTGGGGAGAAACACGATGCTAGAATAGGAAGACGCACAGACAGGTGTGCGATGCAGCGGGTTAAATGATAGTAAGCCCTACGGAGAAGATGAGTGAGGAGCAGGAGACTGAAATGCCAGGGGCAGAGGAGCGTTGGGCTACAGCTGTAACGATAGACACATTTCTTTGCAAATTTTCTGAGTTTTAATATATTTGAATATTTCTCTCAGGAAGATTACAAGTTCTGGGACATTATGACATTCATAATAATTTTCTGTTATTTCATGCTGTGAGGAATATGTTATATGATGAATAAAAGTTAGATTTGAAGGCCAAAAAGATTTGATGATAACTCCAGATTGGCAGTGCCGTTACTCTGTGACCAGACAGGCCATTTTAGCATTCTCTGAGCTCGTTTCTTCCTCCATAAAACAATACCTACTTTGTAAGATTGTAATAAGAATGAAATGAGAGGTTTCACATTAGTATAGTGGCTGATCCATTGTAAACACTTAACCATTGGGAGCTATTGCTTATTCTATATAAAAAATTGACAACTTTGTTGAATAAATAAAATATAAACACTGAATAAAAAGGGACTGGATATGTTATCTACTGAAATAAAATGTATTCTTGTAAGCAAAGTTTGTTACCTTTTCTTTCTCAGAAGTCTTTTTTCCTTCTGTGCTATTTGAAACAAAATATTAGAGTCAAAAGCTGGTTGTTGGAATAATTTGCACATTCTAAATAAGGTCTGTAAATCATATATTATTATGAGCCATATTACTTTCCAGATTTTGATAATTATGCTTTGATTACATAGAATAATGTTCTTGCTTTTTGAAAATTTATACTGAAGAGTATATGGGTACAGAAGCATAATGTCTGTGACTTTCAAATGGTTCAGAATATGGGCATGTTTGTGCGTGCACATGCACATATATACACACATGCACAAATGTAGGCACATACATACACATTGGAATCTGAGTGAAGGTCATATGAGAAGCCTTAAACTTGTTTTTAAGTCTGATATTGTATCACAATAAAGTTATAATTAAAATATATTGTTCAATGAGTTAGTGGCTAAATGAAGAAATGAGTATGATTTAATATTAACATCATCAGGAAAAACAGAATAAAATTACTTAGTCATCTGGTACATATAGTCCTCTGTATAACTCTTGGAATTCTTAAAGGCCACTAAAACATTGAATTTTTTTAAGCTAAGAAGAGAGAACAAATGTTATGTTTTCAGTTTTCAGATTTCTTATGGAGGGATATTGCCGTGGTTTGAATGTGTCCCCCCAAATTCACATGTTGGAAACTTAATCCTCAGTGCAACAGTACTGGGAAGCATGTCCCTTTGGGTGTGTTCAATGCCATTATACCAATGGCTTGTGAAGGTGGATTTGCCTTCTTCTGCTCTTATGCTATGTAAGGACAGAGATTGTCTCCACCTTTTGCCTTCCCAATCTCCACCATAAGAGCTATATGAAGCTAGAAGACCCTCACCAGACAGCAGATGCTGGTGGCGTGATCTTGGACTTCCTAGTCTCCAGAACTTTCTGTTGTTTATAAATCGTCCAGTCTTAGGTGTTTTGTTTTAATAATACAAATGGACTGCTACAGGCATCATGTCATTGAGATGGAAATCTTGTGCATATGATGAGAGTTTTAGCAAGTTTTATAGAAAGCAATTTTGATTATGAACGCCACAATGTGCCATTATATATAAACCTATGTTCATGATCATGTGATTATATGAGAATAATGGAAGTCATGCTACAACCAGTATAGCAATGTCCCAGTTTTTTGTATTTTGTATATTTTTACTAACCCTGTGGATGCTTTCCCTAGTTCAACTGTATGTGTGTAGTTTAACATGACTTACTGGAAATTCAAATTCAACTATGAAATTGCATCAGGGGTTTCCTTATCATATTCTCCTAAGTTTCTTTAGAAAATAAAAATAAAGACTTGCAAGCTTCTCGCCTTTGAGTATTACCAACTCATTAAAATTTCATACTCTTTTCTAATTAAATGTAGACCTTGTCTATGCAGCAGATATTCTAAGAAACCACAGAGATGGAGTAATTAAATGAAAAGCAAATCATACCAGGAAATAGCTATGCCTTCTTATATTTTCTGAAGATTTTCTGTGCAATTTGTACTCAGCCTACAAGTGTGTCTATTCTGATATGTTAAGATCTGTTTTTTTCTTTCCCTATGTTATTGTTTTAAAATAGCCAAGCATTCATTCAATCAGAATTAGACACACAGAGGAACACACACACACACATTTTGTCACTATCTAGAAAGACCCCTTTTCAAAGAGAAAAAAAAAACAACCCTAAATAAAAGCCCCTGTAATCAGTTACAAGAGTACTGTACCAATTACTTCCCTACAGGGTGACCTTTTCATCTTTTAATGGCATTTTGGAATAAAATCGCCCTAACACGTTGGGAGTGTTATGTGTGTCACATTTCCAATTCTATTTTTTCTCTTGTTGGCACTGAATAAGGCCTAATGTATTCATGACCTAATTAGAGTAATTTTTGAATAATAATGACCTCCTGGGGGAGACTTTTTTCTTGGTACTATTCAGACACATTAACTAGAACAAGTGTTTCTTAATTTTTAAGTGTTTCTCTGGTTATTGGAAGTATTTTTTACTTCATTTAAAATGGAAATTATATAACAGGAATCCCTAGAGGAAATGAGAAGCACTTTGTTTAGTTTTCATAATGCTTTCTTTTTGAAATGCTGTATTCATCTTACGCTGTTGTTACCGCGTTCATCTCTTCTTTCATTTTTATGGATGTGCTGTAACCAAGAAAGACATATCACCACATTTAGAAAAAAGCTTAAGTGATGCAGGCAGTCCACTTGTAGCTGTAGCTCTGAGATACTGAATTAGTTGTGCAATGATTTTCATTCCAAATATCTTCTTTTATACTATCTTATCCTTTTCTATACTATCTTATCCTTATACTATGAAAATAGACAATGAGGAATACAAAAGCAAATAAATGTATTGACACTATTGGGAAACTTACAGATTCCAAGCTCATAAATACTCAGTAGTTCTGTTTTATTTTTAAATTTTTTAAAATTTTTTCTTATAAATGACAGTAGAATGCATTTTGATATATCATACATAAATGGAGTATAAATTCTCATTCTTCTGGTTGAACATATGTGGAATCATAATGGTAATATAATCATATACGTACATAGGGGTAATAACGTCCGATTCATTTTAACATCCTTCTTACCCCCGTACCTCCTCCCCTCCCTTCACTTCTCTCTCCCTAATCCAAAGTACCTCTATTCTTCCCTAGCCCCCCCGCCATTGTGAATTAGCATCCACATATCAGAGAAAACATGTGGCCTTTGGTTTGGGGGGATTGGCTTAATTTTCCTTAGCATGATATTTTCCTGATCTGTCCATTTATTTGCAAATACCATAATTTCATTCTACTTTTTTATTTTAATAAAACTTAAATTTCTGTGTGTGTTTGTATTTGTGTGTGTGTACGTTGAGTATCCACCTTCCCTAGAGATCTGCAGAACTGACAACTGTATGCCCTCCTTCCTCATCTCTACTGGAAATTCATGCTATCTACTTTCCTTCAGCCCAAACAGATCACTTCTCAGCCATTCGCACATGGTCCTGATGCACCGCTGGAATTATTAGTCCATCATCATTAAAATTCCTAGTATCTCTGAACTCCCCTTCAATCCCTTCACTCCAGTGGAATCCTGGTTATCACTTGGGGATTGAGATGCTGCCATATTTGTCTTTCAGGTGACTTCTCTTTTCTGCAAACTCCATCTAAAATAGGTCCTAGAGGTTGTGTTGAGGTTCATGCTTCTTATTGCCTGTTTTAGACCACTTTCCTTCCCTCCTTGGCTCCTCTGGAGCTCCTCATCAGACTATTTCTCTCCTACCACTTTTTATTTCAGTCACATGGCAACTTCCATTCTCTACATGCTAGTAACTGAACACTGCCTTTTGTTCTACCTCTATTGATATTTAAAATTTAGATATACCAATAACTTAAAAACTAAAATCTCTACTTCAATAATCCCTTCCTCTCATGCTGAAGACTCATTTATACTAAATAGACTTGGATAATTCTTCAGCCACATCATGGCTTCTTTTTCACTAAGCAATATTTTTCTCCTATACTTCCTTGCTTCCTGACAACTAAGATGCCATTGTTCTCCAGCATCATTCCTTGTATCCATCCCCACCTCCCTGGCCCCTCCCTTTTTCTCTCTTACTTGTGGAACAAAACTCAAAACCTAATTAAATGTTAAGGTGCTGATTTTTTCCGTTTCTATTAAACAGCTGTATTTGGCTTGGGAAAATGTATATATTTTGCCTACAAATCATATATTAATTTTATGATCGCAAAGGTCAAATGAGTTCAAGAATGGTGCTATACATACATTTCTACTCAAATTTCTTCTCTTTTCCCTGAGGTGGATATTTCACACCTTCTCCTCTTTGCTTATTTACCTCCTCATTCCCAATCTCTCCTATTTCTGTCCATCCCACCTGTTCTTTTGTGTGGCTTACAGGGAAGAACAAGAGTTTTGTTTTGTTTTCTTTTTCTTTTTCTTTTTTTTTTTAATATGAAAGGAGTTTGGAACTGTGGGGAGGAAGTAAGTCTTCAGAATGTTTTGAAGTCCAGCGTAGAGACATAGAGGATCTAGTCACAGCTCTGTCCCTAAAAAGGTATATAAACTCAGGCTAGCCTTTCAACTTTCTATAGACTCTTCAACTTTAACATGAGCTGGCAAATGGAACGTTTATTGGAATTGCTCTAGAAGTACTCAGACTGTCAAGCAAATTCTTTTCTTGTCTTACAAGCACTATGACAGTCAAGCCTGTTGTATTCTGAGAGCTTTTGGGTTCTGATGGCTGAGAGTATGGAGGAAATGACTATATGGGGATCTGGGGACCCAGAAAGTGGGAAGATTAGGAGGAGGAAGAAAAGAAGTAGAATAGAATTTTCCTAGGTGCCTTGATATATATTTTGTTGTATAAATATCTAATGAGATCATAAGATGTTCCAAAACCATTTTATTATTTGTGATAACTATAACAATTGGATAGACTTCTCAGAGTTATTAGCTAGATGTTCTGTCTATTTTATAAATGAAGCTGAGGATGCAACAGAGAGCCCCAAAGGGGAGCAGAGAATTGAATTTTGAATGATGTGACAGAGACACAGAACCTGCAATGTCCCCACAGTTTTAAATTGAAGAAATTTAGGCACATGAATGACTGACCACTTCAGGCTCGGGAATGGTTTGAGGGTAGTGCACATTGTGTGCTGTGCACAAAATGGCTTCATGCAGATTAAAAAAGGTGTCCACTCCTAAAGTACTTCCTCTCATTGAATTCCAAAAGTACCTATTATTTGTGGACAAACCAGACTATTTTTGTGTTACAGTAGACACTCTTTTCACACTCTGTGTGCAGATGGCCAGTTTGGCAATCAGAAGCACAGAGGAAATTTCAGCTGCCTTTGGTCCCTCTCAACCACATATTCTTATCCAGGGCACCATACACATCCATAAGCAGGGCCTTAGCATCATGAATCTGTTCTTTATAGATATGTTAAGAGAAGGTAGGAATATTCAAAGTAAGCCCTAAGTTACTTAAGCAAATACCTTGGAGTAAAAATCATTGTTTGGCCAGCGCTTGATATATTTGTCAGAATACTTCCTTCCTAGAATGATTTCATTTACAGTGGTATTTATTATATTGCTGAAAGTAGTGGAGGTTAATTAACTTTCCAATTAATAATGTTCTGGCCTGAACATTTGTGTCCCTTTAAACTTCATCTGGAAACTTAATCCCCAATGCAGTTGTATTAAGTGGGGGATTAGGCCATTAGGTCATGAGGGCTCCACTCCATGGATGGGATTAGTGGTTTACAAATGGCCAGAAAGAGCCCATTGTATCCTTTTGTCCATTTAACTATGAGAGGACACAGCCTTTTCTCCTTTTTCCATGTGGGCACTAAGTAAGGCACCACCTTGGAAGCAGAGAATAGACCTCACCAGACACTGCGTCTGCCAGAGTCTGGATCCTGGACTTCACAGCCTCAAGAACTGTGAGAAATCAATTTCTATTATTTACAAATTACCCAGTCTAAAGCACTTCTTTTAACAGCCCAAACTGAAAATAGAAATTATTTTCAATGAAGTTATCCTGGAGTGACTAGATATCTATATGTGGGGGGAAAAAAAGAAAGAAAAAGAAGGAAGTCCACCCTCACCTCACAACATGTACAAAAATTAATTCGAGAAGAATCTAAACATAAAACCCCAAACAATGAAGCTTCTTAGAATATAATTTAGGAGAATATCATGAATCGTAGTGATATTCAAAGATTTCTTTTGTTTTTGTTTTGCAAACATTTGTTACATAGAATAGAAAGCATTAATCATGAAAAATGTGACTAATTTGGATTTCATCAAAATTTAAAACTGTCAGGCAACAAGGTACACATCTATAATTCCAGCAGCTTAGGAGGATGAGGCAGGAGGATCCTAAGATCAAAGGTAGCCTCAGCAACTTAGCGAAACTTTGTCTCAAAATAAAGAAAAATTTTTAAAAAGGGATGGGGATGTGCTTCAGTGGTTATGCATCCCTGTGTGTAATCCTCAATACCAAAAAAAAAAAAAGAGAGAAAGAAAGAAAGAAAGAAAATTATTATGTAAAACTTCTGCTCACCAAATGATAACATTAAGAAAATAAATAAGCAAATAAGCAGGCCATAGATGAAGTTTTTTGCATATATACATCTAACAAAGGACTAATATACACATTATTTAAAGAGCTCTCTCTGGCAATAAAATGAGGAATAATACAGAGATAAACAACTAAATAAAAGTAATGGTCAAAGGACTTGAATAGACTTCTCAAAGAAATACATATGGGCAACTAATTTGTTCACAAGAATGCAATCATCATCATTTATCATCAGGAAAATTAAAATTAAATTCATAATATGCCATTCACACTTACTAGGAAGGATGATATTAAACATTACCAACATGGAGCAAACAGCACTCTCAGCTGATGCAGGTAGGAGTATAAAATGGCAGTATCATTTTAGAAAACTTTGTGTAGCCATCAATTATAAAGTTAAACACTTACATATAGTATGCCCTAGCCATCCCATTCCATAGAAATGAAAGTATATTGTCCAAGAATGTTTATAGCAACTTTATTCGTAATCACCCCAAAGTGAAAAACTGCAATCTCCATTAGCAAAAGAATGGATACAGAAATTTTAATACATACTTTCAGTGAAAAAGTACTCCACAATAAGAAGGAATGAATAACAACATAGGGAAATTTTAAAAACATTATTTTGAACAAATGAATTCAGTCAGCAAATGAGCTTCTAGAAGAGGAAGACAAATCCATGGAGATACAGAACAATGATTGTGATTAAGAAGTAGAATTGGCTGAGAATGGAGATGAGTAAAATTTTTGTGGAGTGAAAACATTCTACTTTATGATGGGGTACATTTTGATGGATTATAAAAAATTTTACATTTAACCAGGCACGGTGGCACATGCCTGTAATCCCAGCAGCTCAGGAGGCTGAGGCAGGAGGATCCTCAGTTCAAAGCCAGCCTCAGCAAAAAGCAAGGCACAAAAAAACTCAGTGAAACTCTGTATTTAAATAAAATACAAAAAAAGCTGAGGATGTGACTCAGTGGTTGAGTGCCCCTGAGTTCAATCCTTAGTACCTAAAACAGGGTCTGCATTTGAAAAAACTCATCAGTTAATTCACTTCAGATCTGTACATTTGGCTGTAAAATTATACCTGCATAAATACACATGAAATAAAAATAAAACTAATTGCAGCATATGCATCCTCTCTTAGATGTGTGAAGGTCCTTCTCCCTTCTGTTGTGTGTTTAATCCCTATTATCTACATGCTTATTCACCTTAAAAGGAATTTGTCCACTTGACTAAGAAGACTTTCATACCTTCCATCTTACTGGTAAACTATCTGAAAGATCTAAGTTTGGACCCTTGGTGAATTTCAACCCCAAGAACTTCTGGCAGATACATGACTTTTGAGCCTTTAAGAAACTGCTTCTTGGGCTGGGGTTGTGGTTCAGTGGTAGAGCGCTTGCCTTGCATATGTTCAGGCCCTAGGTTTGATCCTCAGCACCACATATAAATAAATAAATAAAATGAAAAGATCCATTAACAACTAAACAATTATTTTAAAAAAAGAAAAAGAAAGAAAAAGAAACTGCTTATTTTATATCCTAAAACACCCTACATAAAATCTCAAACCACAGTAGACCTTGAAAGGAAATTACATGTACATGATACAATTCTAAGCCTGGAAGTATCCAAATTCATATATAAAGAACAGGCAAACCTTTAACAGTTCAGGAAAACACTGCTTTTTGTGGCTCACAGTTCTGAGTTTCTAGTAAATTCCTACTTCCCAAATATGAGTTTTCTTCTAAGCTGATCTTGATTCAGATTTGCTTTTGCCTCAGATATGGGTTTTTCTACCTCATGGTACAGAAGAGACTTCAAGATAAGCCTTCATAAATCTCAGTAAGTATTTGAGTATCTGGTCTGTGAAATGCAATGTGTAGTGAGCCCTATAAAAAGTCATAGCTTCCAGGTTTAAGGTATTTTTCTATCCACCTTGACCTCTTGGATAAGTACAAAGACTGTCGCAGAGAAGTCTTAAGGATAAAGGAACTCTGTGACCATTTGAGAGATTTTAATTGCTATTGAGCTATACTACTCAGTACTCTTTTCTGTTGGGAAATTCAAATGTTATTAAACTGACCCCATTGATTTCAGTTCACTTACCAAGGGGCTTTAATACAGTCCTGGGGGATGAGAACAATGTGCACCTCTATATCCTTCATAGTGACTCTGATGACTGACTGATCAGGGTTGCTTGTATGTAATGATTACAGCAAACTTGCCAAGAGGCCTTGTAGCACCAGTTAGGAACACAGAGAGTAACTAAGATATTAGGGTCAGCAGTAACCTAAGGACTGTGCTCTGTTTCTGTATAACTTTGTATTTAGTACTTAGTATACATCCTATGAAACACAGATAATTCTTAATATCTTACTGCCATAATATAAGTTTGTTTTAAAAGGTGTCAGTGCCCCTCTTTTAAAGTACAAGTATTTTTCACTACCAAATCTATTCAGTTCCTCAATTTGGATAATGAGAAATCAAACAGCAAGTTCCATGGCAATGGATACAAGTGTTTCTAAATCTATTTGGCCTTTTGATGATTCGTTTTAGATAGTTAAGATCAGAGAGCAAGAGATATTTTTAAATTTATCAAACTCCTCTACATTGCATATTTGGGATATTAAGCATTTGGATAACTAAGAGGGAAAATTTGTGGCTTTATTCTGTTCTTCTAGTTTTATTTTATGGTATTTCATAATACAAATCAGCCCCAATTCCTCACCAGGTGTAGAGCTATAAGGGCCCCAGTATTTATGACACAGTCTGAAATTGCAATCATCTTTTTAGCTCATAGTTTAATTGCACTGGAAAATTCACTACCTAAATAGAGGTATAAGAAGTACATATGGATTATGAACTTATG
Source organism: Xerus rutilus (assembly GCA_028644305.1). Classification (NCBI taxonomy): domain Eukaryota; kingdom Metazoa; phylum Chordata; class Mammalia; order Rodentia; family Sciuridae; genus Xerus; species Xerus rutilus. Next base: position 65,565,318 of record CM053409.1, read on the forward strand.
TATATGGATTATGATTTTATGTATTTCAGGAAGAAAAAGGCACAGATGTTTAGACTCCATAAACTGCTTCATTGGTGTATCAAATAAGCACAGGTACAATTCAAGCAGGTGGGAGTAAGAAAAAAAGAGAAAAGGAGAGAAAAATATTTGCAGATAAATTCCTCAGATTCTGACATTGCAGTAGAAAATTAGCTTTTAAAACTTTTTTCTTTGTTAAATAGTGGGAATAAGAAGAGTATCTTTTCTGGGCACAATGTTGTACAACTATAATCCAAGCAACTCAGGAGTCTAAGGCAGGAGGATCTCACACTTGAGGCTCGCTTCAGAAACTCAGTGAGATCCTGTCTCAAATCAAAAATAAAAAGGGTTGGGGATATAGCTCAATAGTAAAGCACCTCTGGGTCTAATGACCAGTACTAAAACAAAACAAATGAAAAAGCATATCTTTCCTTATTCCAATTGCTCCCAGGTTGAAATACATTCAAACCAAGGGTCAACAACCAAGAAACCCAATGAAATTATTTGTGTGTGCATACTGAGAACACAGATTCTCTTCATATTCATTGAAAATGAGTATAATATTTTCAGTACAACATGAGGACCTCATATTGTACTAACAGTTTCCTCTTGGCCTAAGCACAAATGATGCTGACCTTGTGGACTAGGGTAAACACCACCTATTAGGAAGAAATTTAGGAATATGTTTACACTTTTATAATCAAGAAGACTGGGATCAGAGAAACTCAGAATGATGTAAAGGAAATTCACAATCTGTACAGGTCAAGTTGCCATTGAACTATACCAAACCCTTGGCTAAAAAGAGAACTCTGAGGACAGGTTAAATTCAATGCCAATAAGTTTGCTGAAATTAAAAGGCATTTATACAATGAAACTGCTTAGAGAAGTCATAGTAAAAATGTTCATTCTCACAGAATTACCAAAAAGGTAGTCTTTTGGTGATTGGTCTCCCCTGTGGCAATCTGCAAGCTTTAAAACTTGGGAATTAAGAAATTGAGTGAATTATAGGTAAAGAAAACTGTCAGGGAAGCAGCCAGGGTCTACTAAGTGCAGGCTGACTGCCCCTGAAGAACTCATAGCTCAGCCTGCAGTCAAATAAGTCACAGAGGATCTGGGCTGCCTCTGTGGAGGTCTTGGTCCCTATTGAATTAAATGGGCCTAAAACTACATTAGGGAATTCACATAGAGAAAGAGAAAGCCTGTTTTCGTAGGACCAGATTCCCACTTTTATGTGCACATGCAAACCTGTTTTATGTGGAAACACACAGGAGAGTCCAGCATTCTTTTATTTCATCTGCATATTTTTTGCCTATTTTGCAGCTACCAGACTTTAAGCTCTGGTCATAACAATAGTCAAAGATGAGCCTCATGGAATTTATATCGTAGTTGGAAAAAAAGGAAAATTAACAAGTAAATTAATAATGTAGATAATAGAGCCGGGCGCGGTGGCACAAGCCTGTAATCCCAGTACTTTGGGAGGCTGACACAAGAGAGTTCAAAGCCAGCCTCAGCAACAGCGAGGAGTTAAGCAACTCAGTGAGACCCTGTCTCTCTATAAAACACAAAATAGGGCTGGAGATGTGGCTCAGTGGTCGACTGCCCCTGAATTCAATCTCCAGTACCAAAAAAAAAAAAAAAGGTAGATAATAACCAATTGTAGGATGAAAAATAAAGCAGGAAAAGATTCTGATGATTGGCTAAACAGGGAAGGCATCTTAACAAGGGGACTCACAGATGGAAAAATAACAGGAAGAAGATTCAAGACTAGAAAAATGCCATTTGCATTTTTATGCCTAACATATTTGAGGACACTAGGAACCCATTTTAGTGAGTGAGCCAGAGGAACATTTGTAGTTAATGAGTTTAGAGACGTTAGCAGAAGACATTACACAGGATCTGGTGATTCATGGACTGGCTGATTTTAAAAACAGGAAAAATCTACATGGTGCAAGTGAGCACCAGAGTAGGGCAGGGGCCAGGGTGGGGTGGAGACAGGAAACAGCACCATTAAAGGAGAGACCAGGGAGTGGTATAACCGGACTTAAAAGATCACTACAAAGCCATATGAACATAGACAATTTGGAGCAGGATTGGCCAAAAACAAGATGAGCCAGTGTGTTTTTAAGTAGTTTAGGTGAAAAGTGATGGCAGTATTTCTAAAGATGATGAGAAGAGATCAAATTCTGTATGCTTTGAAATGTGAACCAACAGTCCTTATTGAGAGACTGAAGTTTGTGAGATAATAAAGAAGAATCAGTAATGGCTCCAAATGTGGCGCCTAAGCCAATGAGGTAAAATAATGCTATTTTTCAGAAGACACAAGGAAGTTATCGATGTAGAGGCACAGACATAGCAAAAGTTCTCTTTTGGACATATTAATTCTCATGATTCTTAGAAATCCAATAGGAGATGTTGAATAGGAAATTGAATGTATATGTTTAGAACTTGGAAAGTGATAGGCTTAGAGAAGAAAATTGTCTAGGGACGGAGTAGAGAGTAAAGACAGATGAGAATCTGAATGAAGTCTGAGTTTTGAAACACACCTAAATTTGGGGGTCCAGAAATTTCCATGAAAAAAGGCCAGGAAGGAACTGCTCTTGAAATAGGAAATTGAACTAGGGCAATCTAGAATCTCAGGAGCCAAATGAAAAATCATATTTCTGTTGTATCAACTGTTATCAAAAGTTAGGCTATAATAGGAGTAAAGATTTGACCATTGAAACAAAAAAGTGGAAGTAATTGTTAACTAGACAGAAGTAATTTCCTCCAAATTAGATAGAGACCACATCTCTTTTGGAACAGACTGAGAAGAGAATGTCAAACAACATAGTAGAGGTAGCAGATACTCTTTTAAGGTGATATATTGAAAACGGAACAGAAAAATGGGGCAGAGCTAAAGGGGAACATTGAGTCAAGGGACCATTTTACTTTTACACTATGGGAGATATTATCAGCACATGCTAATATTCTGATATAAATCTGCTGTGGAGGAGAAAGTTGATGGTGTAGGAGAAGGAGGGCAAGTGCAAAGTGAAATCCATAAGTGGGTGAAAGGGAAAGGTCTCCCGTGCACACGTGGAGGGGCCGGCTTTGATGGAGCAGTGACAGTTCATCAATGTTAACAGGAGGGAAGGCAGCATCTATTGATCCAACCGCAGGCAGGTTGGTAGATTTGAGGGAAGACAAGTGAGGGTCATTCCATCCAGAATGCTTCTATTTTCTCAATTAAATAAATATTGAGGTCACCAGTCAATGATGAAGTGAGTTAAGTCTTCCCAGGTATTTGAGAAGGGAGGAAAAGGTATAAAATAGTCTTTTTAAAACATGAAGGAGTGAACTTATATGGGAAATATGCATACTTGCTGGAAATGGTGCAGTCTCACTATAAATATATGGTCAAAACATAGACTATGTCCAGTTATTAGAGTCTGGTGATTCTTTCGTTTATTTAAGCAACTCAAGTACATTAGTGGAATAAGAGAAAGACTGGGTTTTGCCAAGTATGGTTTTAACATGTTGGAGGAAAGACAAGGGCAAGTTGATGTTTTCAAGAAAGTGCTTATTGCAATGTGTCATAACATCTAAGCTGGGTGGAAAAGGAAAGGAAACTAGGAGGAGACAGATGAAGTGAAGACACGGCAACTAATGGATTGTCGTTTTCACTGGAGTCAAAGCAGTAGAGCTGCTAAGGAGCTAAAATAAGTGAATTTAAAGAATAGGAAGTGGGAACAGAGGCGGGATTGATTAAAATCATTATTTTGGAATTGGTGATAACAATGTATAATAAATACCATGAGAATAGTTGACTGAGATGGATGAAAAGATTACTGCAAATGAAAAGAGCAAGAAATTGATAGCCCAAGCTGTTGCATTGTATAACTGGTGAACAGAGACTAACTGAAATCCATCTGCACACTCACAGCAATTTCTAAACATTTTAAACAGAAGGGATGACAATGAGTTCAGCAGATGATTCAAAGAAGCAGGAGTAGATAGTATCGTATGGTGGCTGGCTTCAAAAACTCTCCAGTTTTTGAAGGAGGTAAAAAAAGAAATAGTATGATGTGGCAATAAGGAGCAAGATGGAAGCCTACCACACCCCCAGGTCAGGTTTCAGGAGGGGCAGTAGAGCACAGGAGATAAAATAAAACTATCTCTTTCAAGGACTACAGGGGCATATGTGATCTCAGGAATATTTAGGACTTGTAGGCAAGTACAAAACATGGTGAAAGGTTTGGGGAAAACTGAAAAGAGGCAGGAGTTTAAGCCAGATCTGGGTGGCACAGAGCTCCATGAGGTCAGTCCACATACTGATGGGTCCTGGAAGTCTTCTACTTCTGGTGGTACAAGCTGTGAGCAGGGGTGAGAACATGAGAAGTTAAATAGTAGCTAACCATGCCTCCCTCCTCCACACAGTTTCTAGGTTCCTTGTGGTAGTAAAGTGATGGTTTCATAGCTAGGGGAATATGGTTTTACCATAATTGAGGGGTTCACTCAATTTCAAGACCAAAGGTTTGTGAGCCTGTTTCTTGGTTACAGCAGACAGTGTTGTGCTGAAGGGAGAGAGTGGCAAGTGGAGGCCAATGAGTGGCCTCCTCTTGTTCTTTCTTCCCTATCACAAAGAAATATCCTCAGAAAATGGAAGTATGACATAAAGTTCACATAATGTAAGAAAGACAATCTTTCTCAAACTTTACACTATGAATCCTTTTGGAAACTTAATAGAAAAGCAAAAATCTGGGACTCAACCCCCAAGGTGTTACAGAATCAAGGAGCGCCCTATGCTCTTTTGCCTAGGTCAGTACAGGCCATGTTGATTAAACTGGCATGATGATTTATCACAACTCCTTCACTCTCAAAATGTCCATATTTGAACAATAAAATACAGTACTCTTAGGAATAAGAGCTGAGAACCTTCATTTTAAACAACCGTTCTAATTGATACCAATGCAAGCAGCCTAAGTTCCATGCTCTAAGAAAATTCACTTTACGGGATGATACTGTTTGTTTAGACAGTTTCAATCATCATAGCTTTTCCATTTTAGGCAGGTGAGTTCCATCCCAACCAGGTCTTTATGTTGGGAAATATCTGCAAGAGTCCATAGGGTTTATGATCAAGGTAAGTTGATTTATTCAGAAAGGACTCACACCTACTCTGAAATGACTACTGTATGTAATATATTATGGCAGCTTGAGCACACACACACACACACACACACACACACACACACGAACACACATGTCCACCACAGGCATATGTAGTAGAAGAGTGTTGTGTGCTTATTGTGTCCCAGACACTCTTCTAAGTGCTTAAAATGTATTAGCTCACATAAATCTCAAAACCATAATGAGACACAGAGAAGTAAAATACTTGCTCAATGTCACAGAGCAAACACATATAGATTTTGGCTCTACTGTCTGGCTCCCCAGCCTATGCCCTGTTAGGTTGTGCCACCTTGGAGACTCTTATTCTGGGGAAATGTCAATCTTCTTTGCCTCCTTCCTAAACTGGTGATAATCCTTTACAGATTGCCCACTTGTCATATCTTTTGTATTATTTTATTTCTGCTGATCTGCTATCTACCCTACCAAGTTCTTGTTCATGTTTTATTATGAGTGACATTCAGGATCATTATTATTTGTAGACAGCTCTTGTCTTTTCATTCACAGGAATCTACCAAAATCATAGGCTTTCTTCACTCCCAGATGTGGCATGAGTAGGAGGCAGGGAATTAGCATTCACCAGGGTACTTACTAGCAGCTACTTTGTTCCATTTTACATGATCTCTCATTCAATCTTCACCACAGTTTTGAGCAGTGAAATTTTTTCTCATTTCTTTTAGATGAGGGAAATGGAGTTTGAGGATCATAAGCAGTTTTACCAGAGAAACAGAAAGTAGTGGGATCGAGTTTTGAATGGTGGACTGCCACCTGCAGAGCTGGACTGTGTACCCTGCTTTTTGTGAATACCAACAGGGGCTTCACTTCCTGTTTGCTTGGCTCTGATGCTCTCTTCTTGACCCGCATTAGTAATAGTAAGGGGACTTGTTTGTGTCCTTGGCTGCTGGATGAAGTTTATGATGAAAGAGCAGCACTGAAGATACGCAGATCTGCTATCTAACCACTTTGCATCTTTTGTTTTAAGAAATTCAAAGTCCTCTTACTCCATCTAAAAAGGACTTATTTTGTGACACTTTGTCCTATATACATAGATACTAAAGGAACACTATTATAATGGCCACATGACTGATAGTGAATAAAATTATGAAAATGTCCCCTTCCCCTTGGTGGGTATGTACTGGGGAGACCAGGAGGAATGAAGACACCAAACACAACACTCTGCATTGAGTGTATTTTTCCTTCTCTGGTTGTAAATTGTATATTTAGATGAGGATCAAGTCATCAGCACCTTCAAAAAAGAACTTCACCACTGAGTTGTAAAGAGAAATGTTGCCACAATCCAGGCACATAGGATGCCAAGAAAAAAAAAAAATGAAAGAAAAAGCTGAACAAAAATGACTATAACAGCCAAGGACACAAAACAAGTCCCCTGAAAGTGATTGATCTTGATGTGGCCCAAGTCTTGTTAAAACTTTTAGCAAGGCTGAGTAACAGCTATAAATCCTCCGTGCAATACAACAGCCATAGCATCTTGTGTCTATAAAATGCCTATCTATTCATTCCCTAAGACCATTTGGACTCATATTTTCCTCAGTGGGGATGCCCAGATTCAAGTTTCTACTCTCAAAAGGAAGTCAAAGATTAAACAGATATAATATTTTTGCTGTTTGCCAAAAAGTGGAAAGGACGCTGAGTTTTACTGTAGGGAGAGACCCCAATCTCCCTGCAAAGAACATGCAGTTTGGCCTCATTTTCTGGCACATTTCACCCAACTTTACCCATCCTTTCCTAGTCTGAGGGGAAGCCTTCCAACCCAGGGCACAGATGCATGTTTCAAGTTAGTGTCTGTCACCATACTAAGCATGCAGAGCATGTTCCATATCTGACAGATGTGTTACTCACTTTGGGGATATTTGAGTGCCAAATAATATCACCATGATTGGAAGACATACAAGACTTGTGTCAGCTTTTCTGGTATACAGTGATCTTACTGCAATGGGAAATCCATTTGATAGACTGATAGATGATAAAGATATGTGTATGTGTTTTTTAATATATAGAGAGCTGTAATAACTATCAGTATATACTATGTGAAATTAAATATCCCCAAAAAGTAAAATTTCATTAAAATTTGGAGTGTGTGTGTGTGTGTGTGTGTGTGTGTGTGTGCAGGCAACTAATGAGAGATTATGTGGCCTTGTGCAGAAAAGACCTCATCTTTTGCTTAGACCCATTTAACCTTTTGGGGGTTAATTTCCTCAGATTTAGTACATGAAGGAAAAAATGGGTTTACCTACCCTCACATTTTCTTTTTGTTTTCAATTTTTTATTTGTTATTTTTAAATATACATGACAGCAGAGAGTATTTTGACATGTTATACATACATGGAGTATATCTTATGCTAATTAGGATCCATTCTTGTGATTGTACAGGATGTGGCGTTTCACTGGTCATGTATTCATATATGAACATAAGAAAGTGATAACCCTCACATTTTCTTGCCCAATATCCAGGCATTTTTTTTTGTACCTTAGAAGTAGATGGAAGAAATAAACATACACACAAACATACATACACACATACACGTATGCACATACATACTTGGCCCTCTCTATTTGCAGCTTCCACATCCATGGATCCAACCCACTGTGGATCAAAACTATTTGAAAAAAAATTGTATATGTACTAAACATACAGACTTTATTCTTATTGTTCACTAAATAACTTAGTTCAACAATTATTTTCTTAGAATTTTATATTGTTTTAGGTATTATAAGTTATGTAGAGATGACAAAATATTTGGGAGTATGTGCATAAGTTTTTTGCAAATTCTACACTATTTTATACTAAATCATAAACTATTTATAAGTTGAGCATCCGTGGATTTTGGTTTCCAGGCAAAGCCCTGGAAATAATCCCCTGGGGATACAAAGAGATGCCTGTGTATAAATTATGATGCACATGTGGGAGGATGTAGATGGATATAGATTATAAGTCTAGATATTTACAAAAGATGTGTGATCAGGGTCATTTTGGTTTATCATTGGGTATGTAATATAATGGTACTAAAACTTCATTAACCTCTGCTCTTGCTTCAATCAACAAAACTTAAAATTCTTTCTTATGTATTTTTATTTTCATGGACACAAACTATGTGTATTGTTTCCTGTCCATGTTACAAGAATTTTAAGATAAGCTAACTAGAGTTCTCCATTCAGCATTCAGTCCACATCTGATGTCTCAATAAAGTTTTGTTGATTGAAGTAAGAGCAGGGGTTAATGGAGTTTTAGTACCATTATATTATATACCCAATGATGATTTCAAAACCCTATGGAGATTTTTCTCAGGTTTTGACTGCAGTTCCCACTTATTTATATGTGGCACAAGAGAGAAAATAATCATTTCATGACAATTCATGTCACAGTTCTATTTTAAGCACCAGGATGCAATCTACAGTGATCATCCTTTTATTGTTGTTTTCAGGATGAGACCGAGGCTGCTTCCCATTAATCTGCCTATAAAATTTGCAACAATAAGTATGCTCTGAGTTAGGTTCCCAGCTTTGTCATTTACTAGCTATGTGACCTTGAACATATTCTAAGCTGTTATATGCCCTGGTTTTCTATTTTTAAAAGAGGGGGTTGCAATAATACATGATTTACAGGGATGATATAAGGATCAAGTCATATATGCAGTCTGTCAAAGAGTTTTTAGCAGAATCTCAGGCACCCTTACTCTGTTATAACTTCTCCTAGCAGATGCAGAAGAGAATTTTAAAGCTTAAAGATTACACAAACTCATTTAATCCAACTCACTTCTCTCACAGAACAGGAAATGAAGGACTAAAGGGAGGAGTTGACTACCCAGATGGTTAGATGCTGAGCTAGGACAGAAGCCTTAACAAGAGCTGCTGATTCCCTGTTCTTGGTGGTTCCCAAGGACCATTTATTAAATCAAGGGGGTAACATCAAATATATTGTTTCTGAATTATATGAGATAAATGAACAAGATTGGTGAAGTAGAGATGCCTTGCCAGTAATGTGGCTTAAGGGAAAGATGGGTCCTGTGTTTGTCAGTGAGTAGTTAGACATCAGTTCTCCCTTGAATTCCCAGCAGGACAACTGGCTACATTCTTAGCATTGAAACATGGATTCATGACTTTTGTGGCTCTCCTTTATGAGCTTTACTTAACATTACTTCATTCCTCAAACAATTATTGAACACCTTTTATAAACCAGATGCAATGCTAGTTTGAACCTTTTACTAGTTTCCCAAAAAACCAAGATCTTTTTATCCCCTTCTAGTTTTCAATTTCATTCTTAGCCATATAGGTCTCTGAAAAGCCAACCCATTACTCACTCGGACTCTTTCCTGATAAATTATTTAAAAACCTTCTTCTTCGGTCTGGGAACACACCATCTTTCTTGTTACTATAGCTCAACAGTGTGTTTGGGAGGAGAACTAGTTCTCAATTACTTTATCTAGTAAAAACTCTAAATGAGCCCTCAGCAACAGAAGATAAGCCAAGGTGGGAAGAGGGAGAAATACTACTAAATAATAATTCAGTGTCTTGTTTCAGTTTGCATAAGACCCTGGCTATTTTCTGTTCTGCTTCCCAGAAATCACTGAGGTAAAGCATCCAGGGATTGTGCTGCTGACTAATTGGAATGAGCCAGAGTAGAGACCATGACCCAGGGATAAAGTTGATGTCACTTTTAGTTAGAGGACAGAAAAGCACATTCCAGAGACATGCTATTATGCACTGCTGAGATTAAGGGAAACTTGGTTTCTGGAAATTCATGCAGAAGGATGATTTTAATGAGTGTCTTTGTTTATTTTCATTAGTGGTTGCTTACTGACCCAATTAATGAGAAGTCAAAACTTTAGTTGCAGACAAGATTAAGGAGAAAATAAAAGTATAACTATTTAGAATGTTATTCAAAATTACACAGAGGGAAATATTTCTTAATCATAGAAACAAAGATATGTTAATTATAAATTATATAAATATATTTATATTTAATATGTGCCAATCATTGGTATTATAGTTTACAGAAGTCAGGAACTTTTGAAGGTGGAGTCAAAAGTGTAGAAATGGCCTACAAAGACTGCACCAGAATGAAATATCTTTAGTATGAGTTATTCCAGCCATGCAAAATTTCTTATTACTCCAAAACTCAAGGATTCATCAATATCTTCTAACTTGTCCATGTATGAATACCTGCAAGTGGGTGCTTACTTTAGTCAGATTCTTACTACTGTTGCTTGGTGAAAGAACCAATATTTTAAGGAGCAATCATCATAGTGCATTTGTTTCTGATCTATCAGTATCAAACTCTGAATCTCCAAGTATCTTTCTAAGTTTCAGTCTCCTCATCTATAAAATAGTCCCATTATCTTGGTATTTCGCACATTGGTATTTAGTACATTTCAACTCTGTAAGCCTAGAACTGTAGAAATACTTCAACAGAAACCTGTTCAATTATTCTTTCCCCTATCTTTTCATATGTAACTGATAACTGAATTTATATATATGTGTGTATACATATGCATGCACACGCACGCACACGTGTGCACGCGCATACACACACAAACATCTCTACAACTTCCTTTCCTCCCCCATAAGTCAACTTTCTACAATGAAAGGAAATTTTGTTGTTAAGATAAACACCTGCAGGTGCCTGAATTTTCAGTTTTTTTCTTTTTTAAAATTTTAATTAATACATAATAATTATATATGTATATATTTATGAAGTTCAGTATGATAATTCAATACATGTATACAGTATGTAATAATCAATTCAAACTGATCAGACATTGCTTTATGTTTGAAATTTTTAAAATCCTCTCTTCTAGTGATTTTGAGACATATAATAATTTCTACTATGTAGTCACCCTACTATGCTGTAAAGTGCTAGAACCTGTTCCTCCTATCTACATGTAGTTTGATAACCATTAATGAACCCTCTCTCTGTTTCCTCCTCCCCACCCATCCCAACCATTAGTGACCACTATTCTACTGTGAACTTAAATGAGATCAACTTTTTAAGTATTCATTGATAAATAATAACATGCAGCATTTATCTTTCCCTGCCTGGCTTCTTTCAGTTTTCATAATATCCTGCAATTCCATTCATGTTGATACAAATGACAGGATTTCTTTCCTTTTTTTTTTTTTCCTTTCTTAGTACTAGAGATTGAACTGAGGGTTGCTTAATCACTGAGACACATCCCCAGTCTTTTAGTCTTTTTTTTTTTTTTTTATTGCTGAGGTAGCTTTGAACTTGTGATTCTCCTGCCTCAGCCTCCTGAGCTGCTGGAATTACAAGTATGCACCACTGTGCCTGGCTCATTTCATTCTTTCTTATGACTAAATAATATTCCACTTTGTATAAATATACCACATTTTCTTTATTTGTTTGTGTATAAGTGGGCATCTCAAGTGCTTCCATACTCTGACTGTTACAAACAATACTACAATAAATATGGAAATTCAGGTCTCTCTTGACATAACGATTTCCTCTGGATATATACTGAGTAGTGGTTTTGTTGCATGGTATGGTAGCTCTATATCTAGTTGTTGTTGTTGTTGTTGTTGTTGTTTTGAGAAACAGCCATACTTTTTTCCATAATGGCTGAACTAATTTACCTTCCCACCAACCATGTATAAGACTTCCCCTTTCTCCACGGCTTTGCCACTTTTTTTCCCATCTTTTTGATAATAGCCATTCTATCTGGATGAAATAACGTTATTGTGATTTTGATTTGCATTTCTTTGATTATTAATGATGTCAAGTATGTTTTCATATGCCTATTGGACATTTATATTTCTTTTTTGAGAAATGTTTATTAAGATCATTGGCCCAATTTTTAACTCAATTATTTGTTTTGTGCTGTTATTATTTATGTTCTTTATATATTCTGAATATTAATCTCCTACCAAATGAATAGTTTGCAAATATTTCCTCCTAGTTTCCTGGTTGTCAGTTCCCTCTGTTCATTGTTTCCTTTGCTGTGCAAAAGCTTCCTAGTTTGAAATAATCCCTATTTCTATAATTTCTTTATTTCTTTGTGCTTCTGAGGTTTTATTCAAAAAAATTTACACATACTAGTATATGAGCAAAATAAGTCACATAAAGCTTCTCAACAAAGTAAACTCCAGAACCAGATGGCATCACAATAAATTTTGTCAAATTTTTAAAATGAATTATAACTTATTTTTTCAAATATTTCAAAAATTTAAAAAGGAGAAATCACTTTTGCAAACTAATTTTATAAGTCCAACATTAGCAAGCAACAAAAACCATACAAAGACACAACAAAAAAGAAAATGCAGATAGAACAATTTTTCCAATGAATATAGATGAAAAACGCCTCAACAAAACATTAGCAAAGAAATTCCCGAAAAACATAAAAAGATTATACATTATGACCAAGATGAATTTATGCTAGATATACAAGAGTTGTTCAATATAGACAAGTCAATAAATATAACACATGATATAAATACAATAAAGAAAGGAAACTATATGATTATCTCAATAGCAACAAAAGGATTTGATAAAATGCACCTCCTTCATAATGAAAACTCTTCACAAATTAGGCATAGAATAAATATATGTCAACACAATAAAAGCTGCGTGTGACAAACCCACAGTCAACATCATATTGAAAGATTAAAGCTGAAAGCAATTTCTCAAAGATCTGAAACAATACACATATGTCCCCTTTCTCTACTCTTTTTCAACATGATACTGGAAGTCTTAGCAGATTGATTAGGCAAAAGAAAGAAATAAAGAATATTTAAATTGGGAAAGAGAGTCAAATTATGCCTATTTGTAGATTATGTGATATTATGCAAAGAAAAGCTTGGAGTCTACCAAAAATTGGCTGGAACTTATAAATAAATTCAGTGAACTTACAGAATACAGAAATTAACGTACAAAAATCAGTAGGATTTCTATACATCAATAACAAACTTGCTGTAAAAGAAATCAAGATATCAAACATAACAGTACAACAAAAAGTACCTGGGAATAATTGATTTATTTGTTTGCTGTCTAAGGGAGGAAATGGGCTAAATATAAGCATTAAAAAGAGGTAGGAAGGAACAGATTGATTTAGAAACCAAAGTTTAAAGCTCTCTAGAGGAGGAGATGGAGTATCAGGGTGAATGAGTAAAATGATCACCCAGAGCTGAAGTTTGGAATATAGAGGAAGATGTGACAGAAGATCATGTTAATGATCTTTTATCTTATTTAAAATCACTTTCATTCACAAATTTTTAGAACCTGAGTGTCCTTCTTGATTATCTTGAGGAGTTACGTGGAGGACTTTAGGAGACCAGCTAGGGCTTTTTTATCTTATGTTGGACTTTGGGATTCTCCTGGTATGATCTGTGATATTTTAATTGTCTTTCCAATATTTTTTAGATACTATTTGACTCTGTGCTCATGTAGAAAAGGACATGAGGTAGTTCAAGTTTATTAAGGTCTATACAGATATGGTGCCTATTGTTTTAGCTTCTTATGCCCATATAAATCTTTTTCAGTTCCCTAATGACCATTGATGCTGCTACAGCCACTCTGATAGAAACTTTGTAACATGACTGTATCTTTTATCTAATGGCATCATACCAAACTCTTAGTGACAAATCTGCTCTTACATTTCTCCTACTTCTCATTTCAGTTTCTTCCATGTCTACACCATGTGGGTGACCGTGTGACTGTGTTAATCTCACACACACACTAAAGATGGGAGATGACAGCTAGAAGCTAGGGTATACCATGAAACTATTTCACGACAATTTGGGGTCCAGTAATCCTTCAGAGGAAGCTATAAAGTTATCTCACAGTGGCAGCTACAAATATCTTTTTTCTAATATGCACATGTGTGGCAGGTCACCAACCCTAGCATAGGACTTATTCTGTTTAGCCTTTCTATAAATAACAGAATCCGAAATGTCATCAGAAAGTACATTTTAGAGAGCTAGGTATGGGGTCATAGATCCTACAGATTAGGAGATCTATGTGTTTGTTTCTATAGGATTCAATACTTCTTAACACTTTTCAAATATATCACTTTAGTTGATCTTCTTTACAACCCTGTGGAGCAGGCAAGGCAGAAGACATGGCCCCAGATAAGGAGTCAAGCCTAGAAAGATCAAGTTAGTTCCCTAGCCACACAGCTGCTGTGATAATGTCCGTGGTAGCACTTACTGGATTTGAGTCTACTACTTCTCAACAGTCAGGTGTTCTCTCTGGGTAAGAACCACTGCTTAGGGTTTCACAACTTGTAGCCTATGATCTTATAGCATCATTTAACCCTTTGCTAGGTTTGGCTATTCTGTCAGTGTACCTTCAGTGAAGTTCAGTTCTAGAAAATTCAAAAACAAAGAAAAATCACAAGCTTCTTTAAGAGCTACCTGAAATAGACATCATTTAATTATAATATATCATAGAAGTTTGCTTATCTACATTACAGTTAATTAGTGAATAAGAATAAGTAGCTCAGGCTGGGATGTGTATCTTGTCTATAGCGCTCAAAGCCCTGGTTTTGATTCTCAGCACACATACCCCAAAATAAAAATTATTAAAATTAAAATTTAAAAAAATTAACTATAGTTCAGAAATGGGGAAATTGAGTCATAGAATATTTTCTGAATCCTAAATTAGTTGTTTTATTCCTTTCTCACTTTAATCCTCTCCCTCATGTTATTATGTGGCTAGTGGGATAAAGAACAAGCTGACTCAGGTGGAAAATATAGCACAGCCAATTAAGGCCAATTGCCTGATATTTGGTAATGGCTTTTCTTGCACTCAAAATATTGGCCTTGGAATTATTGCTCAGTTACAACAATTAAAGATGTGTTAATCTCTTATTTTGAAAAGACACTAAATAAAATATTTCTTCAGTATCTTCTTATGAAATTATTTATTTGAGATTTGAACCTCAATTTGGGAAAAATCAGTGTTTGTATCCCTGTATCTTTTGTTTGGCCTTCTTGATAATTAAGATTAGACAACAAATTCAGTATATATTTGGTTCAACATATATTCATTGTCAAAAATTTCTTTATCTAATTATGTCTGATTACTTTCCCTTTTTCCTGTTCTCTTTATCACTAATTCTTTATAATTTATTAGAAAATCTGTGCTCACTGAGTTTCATTCTACTCTTGACCCAGAAACCAGGATGGTAGAACAACCCAGTGGAGTGGCACGCCATAGGCCAAGGAACAGTATGATTGACATACCTGTCTTTGAATACTAGGCACCCATCAAGTTGTTCAGCTATTACTAGTCATTAATTTCACAGTGTATCAATGTCCTCCCCACAATATAAGAATGAGACTCTTCTTGAGGAATAACAGTAAAAATAAACAATTCAGCCTGCTCTGGAACTGGAAGTTCATGGAAAGAAATGATTGAAAAAGACATCAATTTTACAAATTTAAAGCAAGTAAATACCATGAAATTGCTTTTTAGAGAATAAACTTCTCAAGGTAGAAGAAATACATACTGCTTATTTTTCTTTCCTTTCTTAGAATATGATGTCTATAGAATCACCAGAAGTAATTACAGGAAGACCTTTCCTCCCAGGTATCTTTCTGAGTGCTTGAACTCTGAAATATTATAGGGCTATGGCCTCAATTGTATCGTTCATGAATGCTAGTTATTATTCTCTTCTGAGTGGCTCATAGGTACTGACCCTGTGCATGGCATTCTATCCAGAGACGCCCACCTAAAATTACCCTGCTGGCCTAATCTGAGGTGAAAGGTAAGAGGGTGGCTTTGGCAGTAGTGAAAGGCTATGAGACAAGGTAGAAAGCACTGTAGAACAAATTTTATTGTTACATTGTGTGCACATATGAATATGTAACAACAAATCCCACCATTTTTTACAACTATAATGCTCCAAAAAATATGGAAAAAAGAGAAAGCACTGTAGAATCAGAATCAGGAGTTGTAATTGCAATGTTACTTCTTAATTTTATAATATTGAAAAAAATCATATACTCAGAACTCAATTTCTTTAACTGTAATGCAAGAGAACAACATGTGCACAAAAAATTGATTGTGATGATTCACTGAGATAATATTTGAAAGCTTTTCACATATGATGCCCTCAATAAGGGTATACAAAATTTGATGGAATAGTTACTGATGAGTTCTGGCTAAAGACTATCAAGGAATTTTCAAAATCACAAATGTACATTTCCAAGAATCTACTGTGTCTTTAGCTGTTAATAAGTTTTAAATAAAAATAAAGGGTTTCATACTCAAATAAGCTCAATGAGGCTCTATTGAGTCATAAAAAGCACATTAGGATACAAAGCAATTAAAAGTCCTATGATTAAAAAAAACCCTCAAATCCAAGTATTTAACCTAGTTACACAGACATAGAGTATATTCTCACAGAATATTTACTAAATTCTTACAGAATATGCTGTCATATAATTATGAAAATGAATGAGGTCTTAGAAATTATCTTGTTAAAACCTTGCTTCATTTTATTTAATGGATAAGAATGTTGGGGTACACAGAGGATAAAGAATTTATCCAAGATTACAGCACTGATAACTGGCAGACTTAGGATGAAAACACAGATTCCTGTTTTTCCCTTGTATGACTTTCTACAGATTCAGATTAACTCTCCATTGGCTAACCATGAATCACTCATTAAGAGTCTTTGAAACAGCAGCCCATATCCTTTCCCCTGCACTTAAACCCTTCACCCTTACATAGTAAATATTCTCAACATTTGAGCCCAACAATCCCTTTATTCCTCATGTCAGTGAACATGTGCAAATTCAATACCATGTCTATGCTGAGCCAAGAAATAGCTAGTTCTTTTTGTTGTTGTTGTTCCAATTAGTTATACATGACAGCAGAATGCACTACAACTCATTATACACAAATGGAGCACAACTTTTCATTTCTCTGGTTATACATGATGCAGAGTCATACCCTTTGTGCAATAATACATGCGCATAGGGTAATAATGTATGTCTCATTCCACCATCTTTCTCCTGATACCATCTCCCCTCTCCTCACTGTACTTTACCCAATCCAAAGTTCCTCCATTCTTCCCTTGCCCCACCCCATCCATTACGGATCAGCATCCACATATCAGAGAAAACATTTGGCCTTTGCTTTTGGGGATTGAATTATTTCACTTAGCATGATATTCTCCAGCTCCATCCAAGAAATAGCTAGTTCTAAATACCAGTTTGCTCAACTAGATTTAACTTAATATAATTTCATTGTGCAATTATTGAATCCCTATTATATAGTAACATGGTAAGGAATCCAAAACTGAGAAAGACCTAGTCCTTCAGGAGTATTAACTTAAGTATTCAGAGGCTTTTGGATAGTTTATCAAGTCTATTAGGTTTAGAAATGTACATCTGTTGTATTTACATAGACAGAGATTAATCTTCATAGCAATACCATAATATTTTCCTTTCACTGAAATGCCCAAACACCACATTTTTTTAGAATGAGTATTTTCTCTTATAATAATTATCACATTTTTGCCTCTTTGTTCTTATTTTTCTCTCTTTTATTCTTTCAAAGATATTAAAAACTTGAGATTAGGGGCTTTGTCTATACACACCATAACCTGAAGATGTTCAGTGTCCATTTGCTTATTTAGGTTATGTTGAGTCTAGTGTATTTTTTTAAAATATTTTGTTTAGTTGTAGATGAACACAATATCTTTCTATTTATTTTATGTGGTGCTGAGGATCGAACCCAGTGCCTCTTGTATGCGAGGCAAGTGCTCAACTGCTGAGCCATAACCCCAGCCCTGAGTCTAGTGTATTGTTAAAATCACATTTGAAGGAAAGTCAGATGTGGTCTGCTCTTATAATCCCAGCCTCTTAGGAGCCTGAAGCAGGAAGATCACCTAAATCCAGAAGTTAGAGGCCAGCCTGGATAACATAGTTATCCATAGTTAAATAAGACCTTGTTTTAAACATATGTGCTACACACACACACACACAAGTAGGAGTATGTTTGGGACTTAGCTCAGTAGTAAAACATTTGCCTAGGATGTGCAAGGCCTATAGTATCCATACCTAGTGCTGAAAAAAAAAAGTCATTTGCCTGGGTAAAAAAGAAGAAGAGGACTTAGAGTACCATTCATGAGAAAACAGATTAATTAAACCCAGTGTAAGGGTTGGGATTGTAGCTCAATGGTAGATCACATGCCTAGCATGTATGAGGCACTAGGTTTGATTCTCAGCACTGCATAAAAATATATGAATAAATAAATAAAATAAAGGTCCATCGACAACTAAAAAATATTTTAAAAAAACAAAACAGTGTAGCCATGTCCTCTTCAAAACATATTCCAGAACCATCAGAATCTGAATGACAGCATTCAGCACCTTCATTGTTTGGATCAACAGTATAAACCATGGATCTGAGTAAATACCTCACTGTTAACCAAAGGATTTTGTTTTACTGAATTCTAGTCTCTTTTCCTTCCATGGAATAACCTCTGGGATACTATTCCTTTCCAAAATACAGTAAAGGCTGCTACCTTGCATACAATAAATGTATTTGCCTTTGCTAAGCAGTTGAGTTCCATCTCTTAATGGTACAGATAGCTGTCTTAAAGTTACTCTCAAACTCTAAATTGCCAATGTGCTAAAACAATTTATTGTTTTCTGGAATTTTTCTAGCATTCAGACCACTGAGCAAGTACAGAATCATATATTTAGAGTAGAACATGCCATCAAGCATTCTGTTAAACATATAAAAAACAATTTTGGATAAAAATCTCACCACTGCCTACTTCAGAAGCCTCGAATGGTTTCTAATGTCCATTTATCTAAAACTTCAAGTCCACTATCCTCAGCCTATCTGTAGATCCATCTGAAAGCATTTCTTTAAAATATTCATTGGAATTATTTTTAAAAAGCATATTTGTTTTTTAAATTAAAATTTATGTGTTATTCCACACTGAAAATTGAATGTGTATTTGTATTTTATTTTTGCTGGTGATATCTCTCCAAGAGAGGGATTGACTGGTATGTACTAAGGCTCTGGGTTCAATCCCCATACTATCAAAAAAATAAATAAAAATAAAAAATAAAAGAAATTCTTAGGATCCTTGAAAATATATTCTAATTGGGTTATTCTGAGACATTTATCCTGATAAGAAGGAAAGTAAGTTAATTTTATTATTTTATTTTATTTTTTTATTTTTCTCAAAAGTTGCATTTTAATACATGCTATCAAACATAACAGAAAAAAACAAATTTTCAGAAGCTATACCCACTGTTCACTGAGAACATTTGTTGAGGCAAATAGAAAAAAAAATTGTTACAATCATAATTTTTCTAACTTTGCACAAAATTATAAGCAGATTACATTCTTCATAGTAAACACTTTTATATGCACTTTCAATGAACAGTATATATATATATATATATATATATTTATATATATTTTTTATCAACCATCTTTACTATACCCATTCCCCTTTCCTGCCCCCCGCCTCCCCCATGTCGCGTCCAGTGTTTCTCTATTTCTCTTATGTTTCCCATTCCCATCTCCCTTATTCATCAGCATCCACTAATCAGA
>CM053409.1:65585552-65696763 GCA_028644305.1 Xerus rutilus
CCCCAGCTGCAACTGCTTTTCTGCCGGCCGGCGCTGAAGCCACGCCTCCCGGCTACCACTGCTTCCCGGTTGCCCTGCGTTCACACACGCGAGCGAGACTCTTGCGTGGTGCGGCAAGGCACAGAGAGCTGCCAAAAAACTGGTTGGAAGAAGGCACCCTGCTACTTCCACTCTCAGTCTCGGAGAGCCGTAGCCCTGGGCTGAGGCCCGGGCTGCGACTGCATTTCTCCAGCCGGCGCCGAAGCCACGCCTCCCAGCTACCGCTGCCTCCCGGTTGCCCTGCGTTCACACACGTAAGCGAGACTCTTGCGTGGGGCGGCAAGGCGCAGAGAGCTGCCAAAAAACTGGTTGGAAGAAGGCACCTCGCTACTTCCAGTCTCAGTCTCGGATAGCCGGAGACCTGGGCCGAGGCCCGGGCTGCAACCGCGTTTCTCTGGCCGGCGCCGAAGCCACGCCTCCCGGCTACCGCTGCCTCCCGGTGATCCTATACTCACACATACAGGAGCGAAATTCCTGCGTGGGATGTTGAGCCGCAGAATGATGCCAGGAAGCTGGCTGGAAAACGGCGCCTCCACCACTTCCAGCCTTGGTCCCTGAGAGCCTAGCGCAGAGTGGACTGTCTAGGCCGGCATCTTGGAACCGCAGTAAGTTAATTTTAAAAAGCTTAAATTCAACTGGCAAAATCAGACGACCAGATAGGATAGAGAACTGTTACCAAAAAAAAAAAAAAAGCCATATTAAGAGGAGATTGCTCTTAAAGTCAAGCATGAATCAGACCAGTGACTATGATATATGTTGGTGAGGATATTGTGCCTCCTACAAATTAACAAGAAAGTGTATACATATTTAGACACTGGGTCTGCTGATGCCTCATTTAGCTCTTGAACTTTGGCTCTACATTCATTTTCCTTGACTTCAAACACCACAGCTAAGTTATTTGGCATAATCTTTTAAAAATATTTTCTCATCCTGTTATTCACTAAATTCAGAATTAACTTTCATTCTTTTTTGTATTTATGGCAACATTTACTCTATGGCTTGGTAGCTAGCAGGAACTTAACAGATTTTGTCTTATTCTTCATCGTAACTATTGAACTAAAACCTAAGCAAATATTTGACAGGGTGTTGTTCTTGAATATTGCTGTTCCTATAATAAGAACGAGGCATCTTCTTTGGTGGCTAGGTTAATCAAAACAATCTATATCATTTTTTAAAATGTTCCCTGAAATGTCATCTTTTTTGTTTGTTTGTTTGTTTGTTTTCTACACTGTTCTATAGCATTTTAAAATTTCTAAGCTGGGCACAGTGGTGCATGCCTATAATACCAGCACTTTGGGAGGCTGAGACAGGAGAATCACGAATTCAAAGCCAGCCTCAGCAATGGTGAGGCACTAAGCAACTTGGTGAGACCCTATCTCTACATAAGACACAAAATAGGTCTGGGGATGTGGCTCAGTGGTGGAGTACCCCTGAGTTCAATCCCCGACACCAAAACAAACAAACAAACAAATAAATAAATAAATTTCTAAGGCATCTGCTATACACAGGGCTTATGACATTAAATCTTGTCTATTTTAAATACTCAAAAATACTTCATTTGATTAAAAATATTATACCCAACATATCTAGGGTGATTATGAATTGCCAAGCTTATGAGTTTTTCAAGAGGTACCCTTATGAGATAAGTTTAATTAAGCAAGGCATTCTATTAATCATTTCTCATTACTCATGCAAATCACAAACGCTCTGGCCTGTGGTTTAATAGTCTGATTTGATCCCAAATGCAGCTGAAGTCTGTGGCCCAATGAGTATTTCAATGAACAATGAACGTGTCTTCACTGATCTTGTTACTCTCTCTAGATGTGGTAATTGTTAGAAAAATCACAACTATATTAGGTGTAAGTGGTGTTTTTTTAATTTCATTTTTAAATTTTCTTTTACTCCTCCTTCCTTCCTTCCTTCCTTCCTTCCTTCCTTCCTTCCTTCCTTCCTTCCTTCCTTCCTTTCTTTCTTTCTTTCTTTCTTTCTTTCTTTCTTTCTTTCTTTCTTTCTCTCTTTCTTTCTTTCTCTCTTTCTTTCTTTTCCTCTTTCTGGCATTGGGGATGGAATTCAGATACTTATGCATGCTCACCAAGTGCTCTACCCCAGCACACTCCTCCTTTCTTTTCTTTTTGTTTTTGAGGCAGGGTCTCATTAAGTTGCCCAGACTGGTTTCCAACTTGTGACCTTTCTGCCTCAGCCTCCTCAGTACAGTGTTACAGAGTTTTAATTGCTGAATTAAAGAGGCAAAGGTAAAAGAATGTAATAAACTGTTGAATTGCTACCTATAGCAGTACTTCCCAGCAACATGTCTGCCTGTTTGTGCACTGTCCAGGGTGCTGACTAAAGAAGCATGCTTTCATTCTTCTTAGACAATTTCTATCAGTTCACTTCAAAACTGATGCTGATGAAAAGATGTTATCCTGAGTTCAGCATCAATTTTTTTGCATACATAAATAAAGCACATATAAGAATACTAAACTTCTTCAATCTGATTCCATATTTCTTATCTATTCCAGTGGTTCATAATTTTAAGTATGAAGTTTAAGAATGAAGCTTTTTCACCCATCCCTACTCCAAAATTTTAAGGAATGTCCATATGGCAAAAATATTATAGACTTATTTCTAAATAAAATTTGTAATTTATAATCTATAAATTTTGAGAAATAGTAATAATTGTAAGTGTAGGAATTGTTATTTATTAACTCAAAATATAATGCTTGGTGAATATATGAATTCAAGGATTACCTTGTAATCATTTTACATGCCCATGGGGAGTATATTCCATAGTTTGGAATCCCTGCCACTTTTCTGCTCCCTAGTAAATTTGCCTCCAATTTGATCTTCTTACTTAGTTGGAAATATTGAAACCTACACCACAGCAAGAAAAAGCAAAAGAAGTATCTATATCCATCCTCTACTCCTCCACCCTCTCACAGAAATTTCCCCTAAATCTATTTTGCCAATCTAGATAAGCCAGAGGTGACTGTCACAACCTCAGCTCCCCTTCTCACATCACTTCTCTTCTCAGAATGTTTCTACCTTAAATTCAGAGTCTTTCTGTCCCCTTGGACATTGCTACCATCAAAATTTGCTGTCACAAAATGCCTTCATAAATCAATTTATACTAAGGTATGAAGGACAGATAAAGCTGAATTTGCATTTGAATAGAGATCACTATGTTTCACTAAAGGGATTAGGCTCTGACCTGAAATTTCAGGCATCAGCAAATAGATGATAGGAGAGCCACTGAAAGGAATTGAGCCTTCCTAGCAGCTGTGAAATCATACAGAATGTACATTCACATATTCACCCACCAGAGAGATGTGTAATCTACTAAAGTCTCAACTTCTGGATTCAAACTGCTTGAGTTTAAATTTAGACTCAGATGTTTTCTTACCTATGTAATGTAATGCTGGATATTTTTTCTAAGCTTCCCTGTGCCTCAGTTATTACATCTGACGGGGATGAAGTAAAGGGGATAAAGATAACATTGTCTATTTTGTAGACAAATAGTAAAATCCCGTGATTTAATGCATGTGGAGCACTTATAAGATGCCATACATATGCTTAAATACCCTGTATATGTTTTATAAATAAAACAAATGCTAACTAGTAGAGTGGCCTTGAATTTTTGTGGTCCATCTATCACAGCAAGGTTTAAGTCTCTGAAGACATTTTAGTTATTCCTAGGGACTAAGCGACATAATTAGATCACAGATTAGATTAGGACAAGAAGTTAGAATAATATTTTTCATATTAGGGACATATGAAGAGGAAGGACAATGGGGGGATGTTTCTTAAATTAAAACATTAATAAACAAAAATCATTTCCTTAAACCATGGTTCTTCATGACAATGGTACTGTAGAATAGTTAGTAGAATAGTTAGTGGATGTCTAAACTCATAACTTCTTCTTGCCTTCTCATCTTCTCATATCTCTCCTTGACTTCTCTTTTTAAAATTTATTCTACAAATATTATTTGGATAATAAGAGGAGGAGGAAGGCAGCTGGGAATTGATGATAAGGACCTCAGTTGTGGACATGTGGGTTTGAGTTGCCATTTGAGGAGTCTCATGACTCTATCCAACTGGTGACTGAATTCTAGGGTCTGATCTCAAGTGGAGATTAGTGGTCAAGAGAGAAAAGAGATCCCTTGGCATGCAGTGGGATTTAAAGGTAGGCTACCCCAATAGAAAGCACACAGTTTAAAAGAAAGTACAGCTGGCTCATTGGCGCATGCCTATAATCCCAGCGGCTCAGGAGGCTGAGGCAGGAGGATCATGAGTTCAAAGCTAAAAGCAAGGTGCTTAAGCAACTCAGTGAGGCCCTGTCTCTAAATAAAATAGAAAATAGGTCTGGAGATATGGCTCAGTGGTTGAGTGCCCCTGAGTTCAATCCCCTGAACCAAAAACAAACAAACAAACAAAAATAAAGGAAAGGTCAAAGAAAGACTCAGAAAAAAGCTAACTACCAGCTTTAAAGGAGAGAGTCAAAGAGGATCCAGTCAGCTAGAAAAAAATTGGGATGAGAACACAATGTGTTTGTTTCATGGGGAATAAAGGGAAACTGCATTTATAAGTGTTAAAAGCTGCTTCTGGTAAAATAAGACTATATTGTCCAGTGAATTTGCAGTGAGATCCTAATGATATTTATCAAGGTAGTAGAGAGAAGGAGTGAGAATAAAAGCCAGATGTCAGTGAGCTAAGGAAAGAATTAGGGGTGAGGAGTACAGAACATGAGTTGTATTGAGAGAGACAGAAAAAAGCAGAGAGTTTGATAGCCTCAATAATATGGTTGATATGGTGGAATGACTGGACCCTTATGTGTTATTTTCTCAAAAGCCTACCTCTTCTCTTTCCTGAGACTAAAATGTCAGTGGTCCATCTCTCACACTCCTAAATCCTAGCTCCACAATCAGCACCCCTGAGAGTCAGAGTAACAAACAGTATAGAACAATCACCTGTAGATAGAGGCCAAAATTATCCTTGACTAGGAATGTCCAGACACAGCTAGCCAACAGAGTCAAGTTTCACTTTTAAGAGTGAAATCAGGGTAGGAGGTACATACATAGATCTCATCAAAAGAGTAATAATAATTTAATAAGAAGAAATGAGTAGCTGAGAGATTACCCTGAAAAGGGAAAATATACAGATCATACATATATGTTTGCACATATGTGTATATGTATGTATATATCAGTCTTATAGAGATGGAATTCATATGCCATACAATTTACCTATTTAAAGTGCAAAATTTAGTTTTCAGTATATTTCAGGGTTGTGCAACTATCATCTATCCGTTTGTGTACTGAGGTGTTAGATCTCAACCTAGGGTAAAATCATTGCAGGGGGATAACTGGGGATAGCGTGGTTATCCAGGAATTGCAAAAATAATGAGTGATGAGGGATGACTACATGTGATTGTTAAGAGTCATTTCTTGCCAGGTGCCATGTTGCATACCTGTAATACTGGCTACTTGGGAGGCCGAGTCAGGAGGATTGCAAGTTTGAGACCAGCCTCAGCAGTTTAGTGAAACTCTGTCACAAAATAAAAAGCAAAAAGTGGTTGGGGATGTGGCTTATTGGATAACCACCCCAGTTTCGATCCCTGGTTCCAAACAAAACAAAAGAAAAGAATCAGTTCTTTTTCAGAGATTCCAAAGAAGAGTAACACAGAGATAGTAGTCAAGGAATAACTGAGATGCAGATTTGCTTTTAGCTTTATTCGTTATTATGTATAACAATAGGCTACAACTGTACTAGATATCTCAGCACATTGAACATAAATTAACAACTGGGTTTCAAAACTAAGTTCCCTTTAAACTCTCTGAAGAACGATGTTTAATCTGTAAAGTGATGCCTAAATTATTGCTAATCAAATGCCTTCCACTCTCAAAGACACAGAATATATTAGATAGATATTGCTTTACATGCTAGATCATATCATTTAAGGCTCAAAAAGTCTCATTTACCTTTGAAACAAACTCTCTAAGGTTAATTGCCAAGGTCACAAAACCAGTGAGCACTCACTCATTCTGACTCTCGCCCACTGCCTGTCTTCTTCCAAGTGGAATTCCTCTTTCATGCAGTTGCTTTGAGGTTAGTCACTAATGACCTTGAAAGATGCAGCTCTTGTAATCCAATCTCTGGATTGCCCTTACTCTTTTCCTACCTCTGGAGCATTCTCTCATCTTTTGTGTCTATCTTTCTAAATGTTTGCTATTTCAACTCACTGTTGTTCACATTCTGTCTCCTTCATTCCCTCTTACATCTCTATTTCAGTTTCTCTTCTCTCCTGAGTGCTCAAGTTCTTCTCTAATATAGAAATATTATGACCTTGTGTTTGGCCCTACATTTCTCAAATTGTGCTAGAATTTTTGTAGTAGTGTATCTGAAAGACACCTGCACAATTTCATCTAAACATTTTTTAGCAAACCAAACACAGGTTGGGGGCAGGAGAGAAACTTGAATTAAACAAAAGTCTCAGCAAACAGTTTTTCAGAATTAATTTGAATTATTTAGAATGGCTTCCTGGGGAAGTGGCATTTTGTCAACATGTTTAAAAATACATATTCCAGGATGTCATAGTATATTGAGATTAATATATTCTCCATATCATGCAGTTTTGCAGCATTTAGTTGAACATTTTCATAGATAATGTTGCCATCCCTTCTTTCTTTCATTTGAGAAGCAGGGGGAAGTAAAATTTTAAAATATTCATTGTTATGGTTAATCATACTCCAGATACATCTTGGTGTTTGGAAGGAATTATGACATCGCATATTACAAAACCAATCACTTTATAAATTATCTTCATTTGCATTTTACAGTTCTGTGAATTTGATTATTAATGTTGAGAGTTTATTCCTTTAAAAGCAACAGTTCCTTGAGTCTATACACAAATAAGTGAGATTTTTGTAAATAATTTTTTTATATACAAAAAAAAAGTATTTTGCCACCTCTGAGCTGTGAAATATGGGGCTCTCATTAGCCGCACTGAGAGTTCCCTGTTACCACTCCAGCTGTTGACTATTTAGTACAGGAGCTGGTGCTACTGGTATGCAGAGAAAAATGCTCATTTAGCTCGAGCTTTCCAGGTGAAGCTTTCTTTGAGGTTGATTTGAGCATTTGCCTATAATGAGAAAAGCTATGCATTATTCAAATCATAAAAAAAACCTACAAGAATCTTCCTAAATTGTTCAGTGTTTTGTCAAATAAAATAAGTGCTAGTATTTAGAGGAAAATTCCATTACACTAATTAACTTAAAAAAGCCATTAGCTAACACCTTTTTTTCTTTTAAATTATAGATACTAGGAAATCCCATATCTTACTGTTTACAGATATATTTTTGCACATTTGTGAACATTACACTCATGACCAAACTAAGCTATTGCTTCCAATTATAGTTATTATGTAATCTAGTTTTAAGAATCTCAAATGCATCTTAAATTATCATAAAAACCATTGTCTATATTCAAATGACCTTTGGGGACATATTTTTGAATGGTATTATTTCCTAATGTGCAGTGATCTATTATAGTGACAAAAGCCCCAGCTCTACAAAAAGGTGATTCTGGATAGGAACCCTAGATGGAGCACTTAAGGGATAAGTGACCTTAGTGAAGGGCCTACCCTCTGGAGTCTACTTCCTCGCTTATTATCCAGGCACAATGATCTCAGTGAATAGATTGAGTCATGTGAGTTACCTGGGTCATTAAATAATAACTTTACTCAGAAGTGGCACATCTAAGTTAAATGTATGAGAAGATAAAAGATGACTCTTTTTTCTTTTTCCTTCTTTGTATCTTCTAGTTTTTCTAGTATTAAGTACATGTTACTTTTTAGTCAGTGAAATTAAAGATTTAGAAAAGTACATTTACAAAGAGGAAATAGGCACTAAAGAATTCTTTCAAAAGCTGAGTGAAAATAGTTCAAGATTGTATGCAAGGAAAGGATGATGAAGCTTGGGTCTATCCACTGCCATCCCCCTCACCTCCCAAACTGATGCCTCTGGAAACAGATTCTGCCATCATCTGGCACATTCCTAGGTTTTCCACTTGCATAGCCAAGAAGTGAAAGAATCATGTTGTGAGATTTTCAATTTGATTGTCTCACATGAGAGTACCAGTGTTTTCAGACTGAAAACAGCATGTTACTACACTTTGGCAATAATGCATTAAATACAGATGGGTTTGTTTTTAGCCAAATATGTATCATACAGCCAACAGCTGTTTAGATATTGCCAACGGTCTGTTTAGTATACAGAGAGTGTGTGAGTGTTTGTTTTGCTCAAGAAAAGATTGTGAATGTACGTGAAACTTCTACATAGGTATTCAACTGCTATAAAACTGGAGGCAGAAGACACCAGCACACCGACAAAGGCCTGAAGTGATTTTTTGCAAAACATTTAAAATTTTAAAACTTCAATGCCTAATTTAATATGAATACAACTATAATATTCTGAAATACATGCAGGTAATCAGTCAAGTTCTTTAAGTGGATAAATAATTTATTATAA
Source organism: Xerus rutilus (assembly GCA_028644305.1). Classification (NCBI taxonomy): domain Eukaryota; kingdom Metazoa; phylum Chordata; class Mammalia; order Rodentia; family Sciuridae; genus Xerus; species Xerus rutilus. Next base: position 65,594,114 of record CM053409.1, read on the forward strand.
CCTCAGCAATAATGTAACCAATAATGATAGTTGGTAGTTTTTCCTGTTTTCTTTAAAGCCAAAAAGCACTGAAGAATATGCAGATTCTTAGAAGCCAGAACCTTCCTTTCTACTTTCCCACAAGTTGTGAGCAGCCATGTAATTACCCTTGATGTTCATGGCTGCTCACAACTTGTGAGAAAATTTTTTTAGGATTTAAAAAAAATTTACTCTTAAAGACATTTAGATACCTAATAAGAAGGCCAGATTATCTGAAAAGTAAAACAAACCCAGGTTTAGTCTACCAAATTAATGACTTCTTTAATAAAAGGCTGTCACAATAAAAATCAATAAAACAGAATTTAATGCAATTTTATGTGTGGAAGGTCTCCCAACCCACTCCCTTTTGTAAACATTGTTATAGACTCTTGAAGTAGGAAAAAACAAAACAAAATACACATTTATTTATACTCTGTATTTTAGGGATACTGCCACCATGTGGTGGTAAGGAAACATGATCACATTAAAGGACTACTTTTTTTTTTAAACCTCTATAACCATATATTTCTACATCTTTACAAATGTATCTTTTTCATTATAATGGAGAACCTAAACCCTTTTAAGAAATCATCAAAAGAGAAACATTTGAAATCAGTTGAAACTCAAAAGGTAGAATTAACTTTTACCATGCATGCAATAATGATCCACATTTTGTGGGTCCTAAGGTTTAGAAAATCCTGGTGGGATGTTCTTAAGAATACAATTAAAACTACACAATTCTTTATGCATAGAAATAAGTAGCCAGTTGCGTTGGTGCACACCTGTAATCCCAGCACTTTGGGAGGCTGAGACAGGAGAATCACGAATTCAAAGCCAGCCTCAGCAATGGCGAGACGCTAAGCAACTCAGTGAGACCCTATCTCTACATAAAACACAAAATAAGTCTGAGGATGTGGCTCAGTAGTGGAGTACCCCTGAGTTCAATCCTCAGTACCAAAAAGAAAAGAAAAAGAAAAAAAGAAATAAGTCACCATTATGCCCATTCACAAAAAATGGTGTCCTAATTAGAATAAGATACATTCTAAGCTTTTATATTTTAATCAAAATGGATTCTATTGTAATGTATAACTAAGAAGAACCATTAAAATAAAATAAAATGAAAAGAAATAAGTATTTTGAATTAGAAATCAAATAACCACCAAGAACTCCAGCTTATAGATTTTTTTGTCATTTCTGGAATCCCTTTAGGCATTCCTCCCAAAATGCTCATTCTTGGAAATACCTCCTCTTTGCAACTTGGGCTCCCTTCCCCTTCTCACTTATTTGACAATGTGAAAATAAAAGTAAAATTACAATGAAAGGAACATTGAAATATCCTTTCAAAATGGAGAAGGGAAGCTATTAGGAAATAGGGCATATTCAGGATCCAGTGGGCTACCTGGAATGTGAACTTTGGTCACCTTCACCTTTGATCTTGCATTTGGAATGTCTGGGCAGTTATATTGAGCTCAGAGGCTCAAGATGCATATCCAGAGATTATCAGATTTTGTTTTAGGGACCCATTCTGATTGTACATTCTTTTCTTTATCTCCTGTTTCCACATAGATCCTGTTCCTTCCCAACACTGAATAGACTATATATATAAACTCCCACTTTTCCTGCCTTTCTTGGAACACTGATTCAGAGCTGTCCCAATCCATGATTCCCAAATTATAATTCCTAAGACCCTAAAGAATATTCTTGGATCCAAGACACTACTGTATGACTTCTACCACTCAAGGGGTGTGTACAAGGAAAGAGCTTGAAAACTGAAGTTTTAGCTTTATGATAAATCCATCAAAATGTAAGTTTTTGGCATTTCCTAGCACTTATTTGCAGCCGTGAGGCTGTCTAGCAAAATGAAGATAGACAACTGTCTACAATCCTCAATTCTAAAATACTTTCATTATGTTCTGTCTAACCCACAATGCTATAAATATTTATAATAACCTTATATTTTCACCTGTTTCAACATCCCTGATCATTACTCCTTTATTCCTGAGCTCTAGACATTTCAGTACCTCTGACAGAGCAACTCCTTGACAGACTCCTTCCCTTTTGCTCTCCAGCCAGAAAGGATTGCTTCTCTTTGCAGAATGGTAGCTTATCAACTAAACTGCCTGACTTCTACCTGCAGGACTAAGGGCAGTTTCTGAAAGGACTCCAGTTGGTGGGGGGAAAGGAACATAGAAAAGGAGGGAGCAAGAGGGAAATGGGCAGCTCAGAACTTTCTGGAGAAATATAAGTTCACATCTGTTTGATTAGTGGTATTTTTCTTGTGATGTTGAAAATCTTAAATGAGACAAAGTATTTCATTAAACAAATATTTTCTTATACAATCTTAGCAAATATTCTAAACTCTGCTCTAGGTTATGGTTTTATACATACTAGAATAGATTCTTAAAATTTTCCAGTGAAAGGAAAGCTAGAAGTAAACTAGTTATTAAAAGAGTTCTTTTGAAATGTACTAATTTTATTGAAATGTACTAATTTTATTAAACCTTTCCTCCCTCCCATCTTCCTTTCTTGGTCTTCTTCCTGCCTCAGCCCACCCCTGCTTTAAGTATTGTCTTAGGACCATATCAAATATGTATACAATCTTAAGATATGTATAAACCCATCACAAGGATTTGGACTAGTTTATTGTAAACAGAAAAATGATGCTGAAAAACAAGCCAGAGAAGGCTTTGCTCTTCTTGACTTCCATCAACAGAGATTCCTATAAGGCATGAGGAGGACAAAAGCAGCCAGACAAAAGCCCAGCCAATTGTTTTCTATTTACAACTGTTATTGAATACTTGAATTTGGTAAAAAGCAGGAATTAATGAAGAAAGCTAATAAATTTCCAAATCGTTTTTTCACGCAAAGGCAAGGTTAGCAAAGGCAATTTGCATGTAAATCAACATTTACCTGACACGTGCACTTTTCACGGCTTGAATAAACTGTGACATGAAAAAGATGAAAGACATAGGACACGTATAAAAATCTTTAAAAAGTAATTGGCAGACGCTTGCAATAAATATTTATTAAGCAAAGAAATGTCCTTTTCCGTTTTCCTGCCACTGTGAGTCCTGCTTCATCTCTGTCGCCTTTCCTCTTTCTCATTAGCTATGACTTCTCTTTTATGATAAGGTTCAGACCACATCCTGATGGTGGAGGAGGGAATTTGAAGGAGGCTTGGGAAAAAGGGTTTTTTGGTTTTTTTTTTTTCTTACAAGCTGCTCTTTTGAAGCTTGTTGAAAAGTCTGAGACAAAGCTGATGTCTGAAAAGTTTGAAAAGAGAGAAGAGCATAAATTAGAAGATGAGCTAACGTCAGATTGACTTTGCTGCTCCTCACTCTTGCCTTTTAAATCATGTTGTCTGTTTTGCTGCTGCTCCTTGAACTCTAACAGTCTGTCTTTGAACACTGGGCAAAGATCATGACATCATGAGGGAAATCAGGCCTTTGTCCAATGGCTTTAAGGTCCAGTGATGTCCCCAAAACATTTGAGGTAAAAGAGAAAGCAAGCTTGTGGTCATCACTTTGCCCTTTGGATGGTTGTGAAGTCTTCTGTTTGACTGACCTCATGGATACTGTCTGACCATAACCCTTCAGTGGCCCACTGTAAAGCAAGCTCCACCCAAACCCTTGAAAATCACTATTTTGTCTCTAGCATTACCTAATTATCTTCTTACTTGTCCTGTCCTGTTACTTAAAGTCTTTTATCATGGCCTCCCTTGTCATAGCTAGCCTATGTCATTGTTTAAAAAATGTTCTTACTTTTTTTTTTTTGGTACCAGGGATTGAACTCAGGCATGCGCCACTATTCCCGGCATGCTCTTACTTTTAATAATTTATTTTAGGCAGATTTATTCTAAAATCTCTCCTCACCTCACTCATAAAGTCTCTTCCAACCATTAAAATGGGAAAGAAGTTCCCATGAACTAACGCTTACCACATTCAAATACCCCATCCCTCTTCATTCTCAGTGTGCACAAAAATGCAATTTGAGTTAAATGCAGTTTCCACATGTAATGAACAACCCTCTTTACCCTCAATATTTAAGAACATATTCATGCCACAAAGAACAAAATTTTTAAAGATGCACTGTTGTGCAATTTCATTTATTTTACACTTACCATTTTCTAAAAAGCTGTAGAGCACATTTTAAGTGAATTGAAATATATAGTAAATGATACTATTTAGGCATCTCTAAAGATCTTGGAAGTGCATTGAATTAGAGAAACAAGACTATAAATCCCTGGCTTACCTGTGAAGTATAAGAATGGCTTTAAACTGACCAAGGTATGCCTTCCACCTAGCCCTTCTTTTGAAATGCCAGTTATGTAAATAACCTCAACAGTGCTAATGTGATCCAACACAATGTCCTCAGCATTTCAAAACAATAACTTCAATGCTATCTGAAATTGGTCAGCTGCCATTTAAGTAATTAAATTCTATTGTTCATGTCAGAGTGGCCCCTGTGAAGGCCTATATAAATCTCAGAGGGCTGCGTTGATGCCTTCCTTTGGAAAAGTGCCATCTAGTGAGTGTCATTGCACTTTAATGAGGTATTTACAAGGGACCCTTTCCCCTTTCCCAAGTTTAAAGTACACACTTAAAAGAGAGAGTCCATTTCAATTGCTATCTGTATGTTTACTTTTAATATTTCTATGAGAATTAAAACAAACATTCCCGATTAAATGTTAACTTATTTTAGGCATTTACTGCAGGCATATCACACATCCCCATTATGGTTTATATGTGAACAGTACTTAATGTGGAAATTACTTTTAAAAAAATTGACAAGGAAATGGAATAACTCATTTCAACATTTCTGCGGGTCTCACCTTTTGGAAAGCTTATTACCAGATCAGGGAATGTGAAATTATATGTTCAAAACTCTAAGCTGCCAAAAATACAGTGCCACACTCTGGAATACTAAAAGATTTCACTTACTTTATAAACTATTGCATAATTTATAAAATGTAAATTAAAGTCCTATTTAAAGTGGCATTGTAAAAGGATGCTATCAAGTAATTCTTAATAGATTTTCTACCGTTCCACTGTAGCACTGGACACTTGAACAATAATAAGTGTCACCAGAAGCTGAATCTTTCCATTTTCAGCAAACTTTAATTTGTTTCTTTTGTATTTCTTTTCAAGCCAAGGCTTGTATGAACTTTGGTTTTTATTTAGTTTAGCCGTAGTTTCCTTAACTCAGGTGATATGAAAGAGGGCAAGTTAACAGGCCTTATTCCAAAACCCAGTCATATTTGCAAAGTCTTTTGATTATGCATCCCATCAGAGTTTCTCCACATCCTTCTGTCCCCTTACCACTACTTATTTCAAGCCACCATCATCTACTTCCTGTGTTACTGTAATTGCATCCTGACTGGATTCTCTGAACCTAGTCTTTTCTCTCTTCATCTATTGTCCACACTTTAGACTGAATAATATAAAAGCTAAATTGATCACATTGCTGTTCCTTTTTTTTTTTAGTTGTTGCTGAACTATTATTTTAGTTATTTATATGTGGTGCTGAGAATCGAACCTAGTGACTCACACATGCTAAACAAGTGCTCCACCACTGAGCTACAACCCAGCCCTGCTGTTCCTTTCTGAAAGCCCTCAGAAGTAGCTCCTTTTCACTCTGGGATCCCAACTCCTAATATTACTGTAATAGATCATAAAAAGTACCCATTCATTTAGTCTTTTATGCATATTCCTTAATCATGCAACTACTGCTGCTCCCATTGAGAGACAGGTCTATTTCTCTACCTGTTGAATCTGAGAAGAATCTGTGAGAAGCTTTGACCAAGAGAAAGAAATAGTGCTGTGGGGATTACAAGACTAGACACCAAGAGGGCTTGCAATTTTTATCTCCATAATCTTGGAATTCTTCCCTGAGACTGCCATGTGAAGAAAACTAGTTGGCCAACTGAAGGATAGAGGCCATGCTCAACAAAGACAAATTTTCTCATCTGAAGCACCTTGAGCCAGACAACTAATGGCCAGAACCAACTGCAGCATAGTTTACACAGTATAACCTTACTAAAATTTTAAAGATGAGGAAACCAAAAGAGGTTATAAAGAACAAGCCCAATGTCAGATATCCAGTGTTGGAGCCAGGATTCTAAATCTTCCATGCTTTAATCATGCTTTTCTGTACATGGAATGTACATTTCATCTTTTAATTCTCATCCAATTTATTTAATCTTTCCTTACTAAAATTTTTGATGTTCATCAATCATATGACATCTTCCTATAAAATCTACTCAGAATCTACTTCCTAGAAAATCTACTCAATGTCTTTGATAAAAATTTTTTTTTAATATTTTTTTAGTTGTAGTTGGACACAATATCTTTATTTATTTATTTTTATGTGGTGCTGAGGATCGAACTCAGTGCCCCACGCATGCAAGGCAAGCGCTCTACCACTGAGCTACAATCCCAGCCCAAAAAAATTTTTTAAATAATCTTTTTTTAGAGTTTTTTAATTAAACTCTATTATGAGAGGATCTTGAGATTGACATATAACAGACACTATTTCAATAGCTTTGGAGTTAATGACTACACCATAGGCTCACTCATGTGGGTGATACTGTAGGCTGAATATGTATGTCTCTCCATATTTGTGTGTTGAAACCTAATCCTTGGTACAATAAGAAATGGGACCTCTAGGTGTTGATCAGGTCATGGAAGCAGAGCTTTGATGAACAGGATTAATGTCCTTTTAAGAGAAGCCTCAGAGCTGGGCATGGTGGTGCATGCCTGTAATCCTAGCACTTTGGGAGGCTGAGACAGGAGAATCACAAGTTCAAAGCCAGCCTCAGCAAATGGCATGGCGCTAAGCAACTCAGTGAGACCCTGTCTCAACATAAAACACAAAATAAGGCTGGGGATGTGGCTCAATGGTTGAGTACCCCTGAGTTCAGTCCCTGGTACCAAGAAAAAAAAGAGAGAGAGAGAGAATCCTCAGGCATTACCAATGCAAATAACAGTAAATGTTGGTGAGGTTGTAGGGAAAAAAGAACACTTTCACACTATTGGTGGAATTGTAAATTAGAATAACCACTATGGAAATGAGTATGGAGATTCCTCAAAAGCCTATGATGAAAGTGAGCCATCATATGACCCAGGTATACCACTCCTCAGTATTTATCCTAAAGAATTGAAGTCAGCATACTATAGCCATACATGCATACCCATGTTTCTAGCAGCATAATTCACAAGAGCCATAACTACAGAATTAACATGGGATCAGTTAATAGATGAGTAAATAAAACATGATACATACATACACAATGGTGTTTTATTCAGCCATAAAGAACAATGAAATGATGTCATTTTCTAGTAAATAGGTGAAATTGAAGAATATTATATTAAGTGAAAAAAAAAAACAAACTCAGAAAGTCAAGGACCATTTGTCTTTCCTCATATGTAGAGGCAAGAAAGGAAAAGGGAAAAACCAAGGTGTGTGTTGGTGTGTTGTGGTGGGGGGAATGTCTCATGAAAATATAAGGGAGACCAGTAGAGTAGAGGAGGAAGACCAGGGAGAAGAAGGAGGGGAGAGAAAGGAGAGGTAATAAGGAATGAAACTGATTGTTATATTGTTATATTTTGTGCATGCATGAATATTTAACAATAAATCCCACTGTTATGTATAATTATAAAGTACCAAAAAAGGAAAAGATAATATTTACAAAATAAAATAAATGACCAAAGTTACATGCAAATTAAACATACCTATAATATTTGTGAATCTAGAGTATAGGCAAGAAGATTGCAACTTTGAGGTCAGGCTCAGCAGTTTTGCAAAGCCCCAAGCAACTTACTGAGACCCTGTGTCAAAATAAAAAATAAAAAGATCTGGGAATATAACTCAATGGTTAAGCGCTCATGGGTCCAATCCCTGGTTCCAAAAGAAGAAGAAGAGGAAGAAAAAATACCAGGCTGGTGATATGGCTCAGTGGTAGAGCAAGGCTCTGGGTTCAACCCCCATTACCAATAGTTTGGTTCTTGTCCTGGATACAAATCCAATCAATAATGAGGACACAGTTTTGAGAAAATGGAACAGGGACTCCTGTCCCAGAAGCTGTGAATTCTGCCATTAGGGGTAACAGGAGTTTTTTTTAAAAAGGTGATTCAAAGGCTACATTCCTTGTGTTCTCTGTCTAGACTTGTAATTCAGTTGTTAATTTGGGACATAGTCATTTCTGAGATCTTCTGGTGCCATCCCTAAGTCTGAATTACTTTGTTCCTGTGGTAGGTGTATGCTTAAGGACAGATAGCTCTGCCTAGGATAGGGAAGAAAGGAAATCCTATTTTCCTCTGATTAGGGAGGGGGAGAGATTAGGTAGAGAGGGTGAGATAAAGAGAAACAAATATGTCTGTTTTAAAAATAAGTCACCCTGGCAGAGCTACAGAGACTATATTCAAGGCGTAAAGTGGACCATTGTTACAGTACTGAAAAAAGAAAAAACACAAGCCTGTGCAGTGGCCCATGCCTGTAATCCCAGGCAAATTCAAGGCCAGCCTCAGCAATTTAGCAAGGCCAGAGGAAGTTTAGTAAGATCCTGTCTCAAAATAAACATTTAAAAAGGAGGCTAGAGATGTGTGGCTTAGTGGCTAAGTACCTGGGTTCAATCCCTGGTACAAAAAAAGAAAAGAAATACAGATTACTCAGTCTAGACTTGTGTCGTAGTACATGCCTGTAATCCCAGCTACTCTGAAGGCTGAGACAGGAGAATCATAAATTGGGGCCAACTTTGGCAAGTAAGGGAAACTCTGGAGACCTTGTCAAAATAAAAGTAGAAAGGGCTTGTGATAGAGTTCAGTGGTAGAACACCATTGGGTTCAATCCTCAGTACCACCAAAAAGGAACATCACTCAGTCTAAGGTATTTTATTATAGAAGTCTGAATGGACTAATGGGATTAAAGGAATTATTCTATGTAAAACACTAAAATTGTGCCAGATACATGGTAAACATACACACTATATAAAATTGGCAATTATTATTTACAAGTGCTAAAAAATAAGATAGAAGCAAATTGTAGGAATAGTTGGACAATTCTGTTAAGTAAAACATGATAATGCCATTGGGCTTTCAATAAATGTATGTAAATCAAAAATGTAAGGAGAAAGAGAATGGTTAGCGGTGGTTCCACACTGGATTTGCATGTGTATCCAGAAGCCTGAAAGAAAGGCCTGGGGGACAGAATAGATGGAGTGTATCTAATCCAGATTACAATGGATTGGCCAAACTGAGCTCAACTTCAATTGAGTTGTCACCTAGGAAAAAATATATTGTACTATGGAGTAAATTACCTCACTTCTTAGGCCTTTGTCTTTTCATTAATTGGATACATTTCCAGACTAATTGGTTAAAATCTCTCTTTTCAAAATCAAACTCAATGCAGAAATCAAGTTCATTAAACAAGAACTGATGAAAGAAAGAAAAAAAAAAGAAAGGAAGAAAGAAGGAAAGAGGCAGAAAAGCTAGATTTGCTAAGGAATGGTGATCTCCTTAAATCTGTAAATAGAATTTCTTGGGAGATTTTCATCTATACCAACACCAAGATGAAGTAGAAACCCTCTCTTTGCCACTGGAGATAAACCCTCTGAATATTTAACTATGAATTCTCTGTGCGGGAATGTTTGTGTGATATGTGCCTGAGTATGTGAGTTTATGATTAATTCATCCACTGAATATTAGATTACCCTGAGCAATAGTACTTTGCAATAAGCCTAAATTCTTCTTATTTAAAGAAAATAACTCCCTGTCCTATGAAATGTAATAATTTACAAGCTCTACAAATCATGACTGTATTTAGTTATCTGTTGCTAACCCACAAACTTCAGCATACGTATCCATTATAGAACTTCAGAGACTGTAAAAAGGTACAATGGGATTATTCCATTTCCTTGATCTAGTGAACTTCATGGCCTCCTCCACATCTTTTGCATTACTCCTAGGATTGTCACAATGCCATGCACATAATACACTTTTTGTGATCTTAGTCAATTACTACATCAATATATTCTGCAAAGATATGTTTATGGTAGCAGAAATACAGTACTATTATTTTCCCTTCATCATTTAATCAACAAAAGTAACCATTTTTTCCCTAACAAAAAATATTAAGTCAAGTTGTTCTTATCCCCTAAGTCTTTATGATGGATTTTGCTTTAATCCCACTTAATCACATTTTACTAGTTTGAACCCATTTGCCAGCAAGTCAAAATCTTTTTGGATTTTTTAAGATGGTTTTATGCTCTTATTTGTATTATCTATGAGTGTCACTGCTATTTTTTTTTGTTCACTCTTCTAAAATATTAGTCAAAATTACCATAGTATGTGCAACATATGAATTCAGTATATACATTCATGGATTCCTTGTTCTAGGTACACAAGGAAGGTAGTAAAAGGAACACATGATTCATTTTTTAGAAAAAGTGATGCCAACCAGGTATAGTGGCACACACCTGCAATCCCAGTCACTGGGGAGGCTAAGGCAGGAGGATCAAAATTCTGAGACCAACCTGAGTAATTTAGTAAGATCTATTTCAAAATAAAAAGAATTGGGAATATACCAAATTTTACTGTATAATCATCAGAGATTTTATGCCAATTGTTTTTCAAAATAGGGTGTAACCATTGTGTAAAGTATTAAAAAAAACTTTTTCTTGTATTACTTAAAAATCATCTATTACTATACTGTCTTTGGTATGTGGTAAAATCCATTAGTAAAAAGAGCAGCTTATTATCCATCAGACACTTCAGCTGTTTTTCTCATTTAATCTTCCCAAAGCTGATGAGAGAGAAACTGAGAATAAGAGAAGTAAGCAAGTTTTTCTCAGAGTAATTGTCTCACAAACAACAAAGCTGGTGTTAAACACAAGCTTAGCTCAATGCACACAGTGGGCCCTTTCTAGAAATGTCCCATGCACGTGGACAGGCATTCATTGTCTCAGACATTTTTTTTCTCACAGTTTTGGAAAATAATACCGAATAGACAAAATTCACTCTGATTCTTCACTCTGATACTCACTGAACCAAGTTTTTATTTTCAAGTACTATATTCAAATACTATATTTCAACCTGTATATTCACCCACTATATTCTAATTCACATGATGTGTTTTCTTCTGGTAAATGTTACTCTATTATATCTACACCTTATTGTGCAATATATGGTACAAAATATATTCGCTAATTTGCATTCTTAGTGCCCTTATTCATGTGTTCTGCCACATTTCTTGCTGATTCTACCTGCCCCAAACTTTGGTTCATTTAAATCCACAGTAGACAAAATAGTTATGGAATCTGAATATTTGATCTTGAGATAGGAATTTGGGAATAAAGGGAGAGATACTGAGCCTCAAAGAAAGTGTCCATAAAACCACTGAAAGCTAAAAAGCATCCATGAGCAACTGTGACTCCTGAGTGATGTGCCCTTGGTCTGGGCCCTTGACTCATACCCTTGTAACATGAGTGTCATGTGTAATCTCAGGGAAAACTAATATAAAATTGTGTAGCTCTACCCTGCCTGCACCTCTAGGTCCAGACCCTAGCAACCATTCGTGTATAAACACCCCACACCAATAAGTTGCTCCTTCTCCTTCTGGAAATAGCACACATTCTCCCTTGAATATTTATCTACTTTCCTAAATAAATCACTGTCTATGCCTTTGACTGACAAGTGCTTTTTGAAGTTCTTTTCATCAAGTATGCCAAGAACCCTGCTGGTCCTAAGTAAAGTCCCCCCTTCTCTCTGGGAGCTCCTGGGATTCTTTGGAGACATGTCTTCCCTGGTGACATTCTGACTTTTCTGTTTAAAATCCTTTCATAAGTCTGCATTAACCCTAACATTTTAGGCTATGATTTTAACCACTTGACAAGTAATGTGGAGAGAACCCTAAGGAACATTTACTTTTACTTATTATCTACCACACCCATTCTGCAGGGTAAGCTGCAGATAAGGCATAATTACTACCTCTACCTCAAACCATTCTTACTCATCCCACTTTTCTTGTCTGACTAACATCAAATATAAGTGTCTCAGAATTTTTTTAGAGGCTCAAAAATGAATTAAGAACTCAGATTCAATGGTAAATATGGTGATGCTGCCAAGATCCCCCTTCCAAGAAGTACTTCCTCCATGGTGGAGGAGGAATTTGGCAGGCAGCCTCCAGCTGTAAACTGAGTCAGATGAGCCTGCTACAGGGAGCCACCTTGCTCCTGGGTACATCTTTCCCAGGGAAGCTTGCCTCAGGCTGATGCTGAGTTTAAATTATGACCCATATGGGACACTCCCATTGGCAATCCTTTACTCCACAGCACAGTGCATTTTGGCTAAGACTTTATTGGGTGCAGAATTGGAGTTTTTGCCTCCTTCCTCTGCCCAATCCTGCTTCCTTCATTTTCTTGTCACAGGCATTGATCCCCAAACAGTGTCATTTCTGCTTCTTCAATTCATACCTCAGACTCTTTCTGATATCCTCAGATGATGTCTCTCTCCTTTCACAGGACATCTGTAGCAGATTCTAGCATCATGTTTATTATGTAAGCTACCACAAAAAAGTCAAAAGAGAGCAGGACTGTAGAAGTTAAGAAATCAGCAGGCACTTTATTTTGTTTTATTACGGAAGAACATATTTCCCAGAATGCTCCAGTAAAGTCAGCTCTTTATTTTACAGATCACATGACTACTTCTGCGATGTGAGAGAAGAATTTTTTTAAATCTCTCTCCTGAGATGGTATACTCACTCAGTAATGAAGAAGGGTTATGTATCTGAGAAGTTATTTAGGACAAGTATTCCAGGTTTTATACTTATGTTTTCCAAAAAAGAGTTGTGAAAAAAGTATTTCCTTGAATATTAATTTTCATATAAAAACCTGCTTCATTATAAAATTTAAAAAGTTGTTAGAATAAGAATTTCAACATTCATAAATATTTTAATATAAAAATATTGCATTAGTCTTTAAATGAGCCCAATAGAACTTGAATACAAGAGACATGTTTGTTTTTACCAAAAATATTATCTTTATTATGAAACTTTTCAAATATGCACAACAATAATACAATACATCTCCATATACTTATCACCTACTCAAAAAATCAACATCTTGGCAATCATGCTGTTTATATATCTTTCTGGTACTTTTTTCCCTATTTGTTGGAGCATTTCAAAACAAATCTCCAAATAAAATTTATCAAAGCAAATCCAAGACATCATAGTATTTGATTAGCAAAACTTAAACATGTATATCAGATAGCAAACACTACAATTGCCATTATGTCTCAATCAGCACAATTTACAATAATTCTTTAATAATGTCTATGACTCAATATGTTCAATTTTTCCTTCTTACCCATTTTTCAAGTTTCTGTTGGACTATTTGAATTAGAATTAAAGTGCACTAATTACATGTGCTTGATTCTTTTTGCATTCTTCATATATATAATATTTCCATTTTTTGTAATTTCTATGTGATTTATTTATTGAGGAGACTGCATCTTTTGTCTTGCAATAGTTCTTGCATTAAAAATATGATTGTGTTTTTACAAATGTGTCTTTTTTCATGATGCTGTTTCACATATTTACCTTCCTCCCTCATTTTCAGTACAAAATTAGAGCTAGTGGATTGATGGACTTAAGGATTATTTTGTGTGGCTTTGTTTGCAAGACTACTTCACAAGTGATATTTTGTGTTTGCTATTATATCACATCTAGAGACACATAATAGCGAAATGTCCTACTATTATTGATGTTGAGATTGACCAGTGGGTTCAGGTACTGTCAGCTTGATCCATCTATTTAAAATTCATCATTGGTCAGTCAAATAGACTTAGAAATTGTTTATGAACATATCCAATATTTCATTAAGGTTATAAAATAGTGACTTTCTAATTCTATCATTCACCTGGCATTTGTTATTCATGGTTTCCTATAAAGTAGAACTTTTCCTTATCAACTCTACAGGAGAGACACCACTTAGTTTTTTACTAAATTTTTTAGTAAAAAAAAAACCTTAGTTTTACTTTAGTTTTTACTTAGTTTTCAGGATAATGAGTTGTTGCCCTAGCAACCTTAAAGTTTATGAATGAGGGCTTGTTTTGTCTTATTTAATCATTGTGAACTTCTGGACTTTCATATGTGTCTCGACAATTATAGTCCTTATTCTGTTTGATGCTCAGAGTTTTCCATTTTTGGTCATGGAAGCCTCTTTGGTTAGCTTTCATCTATTTTTGGAATGACTTTTGTAAATGTTAATATCTTCTTTCTCTCTGGCATGGCTAGGCTCATCATGTAAATGTCCAGCTCCTTACCGCCAATTGACTCTTTTTCCTAGAGACCAGTTTTTTGTTTGTTTTATTTTGTCTTATTATTCAAAACACAAATGGTTTTTAGAAGCAACAATCTGAACAAGCCATTGGGTTTTGATATTCCCAGATACTCAAAAGAGGGCAATAATACCCAATAAATCCTTCTATCAGGAATTTCAAATTGTTCCTTTTTCTTGCATTTTATTCCCATTCCACTTCCCTCATATAATTTTTATTCTAATGAAATATGTTTTATATCTGAAAGTATATTGATAATTCCATTATAACACTGCAATAAATCTTTACTTCTTACAGTACATACCTCTAAGTCTTAAATGCTCATTATCCTATAGAAACTTGATAAATATCAATAAAAGTGTTTCTTCTAAGGATCACAATTTTTGGCGGGGGGTGGGGAGCATACTGAGGATTGAGCCCAGAGGTGCTTTACCTCTAAGCTAGATCTTCAGCTTCTTTTATTTTTATTTTGAGACAGGGTGACACAAAATTGCTGAGGGCTTTGCTAAGTTGCTGAGGTTGTCCTGAAACTTGTGATCCTCCTGTGATCCTCAGACTCCAAAGTTACTGGGATTATAGGTGTCTGCCACCATGCCTGCCTCTCCTAAAGATCTCAATAATTGTTTAAGAAATATGAAACATCTCTCCTAGATGTTTTTTTCCCTGTTTTGTTCTGTGTTTTTATTTAGAGATATTATGTTGATATGTGAGAAATAAAGATGGAAGTTTTTTCCTCCCTTTTCTGCAAATCATACAAAATATGGAACTGAGGCAGAGAATGGTGAAGAAATAATTCCCCCCCTCAGGCCTTTCTCATACCAGAACCTTGAAAAGGGAACCTCTCATAACAGATGAAGTTTGTCCAGCATGCTTATAGATTCAGAGTACTGCAATGCTGAGACAGGCAGATGAAGTAGTCCTTCTGTGAGTACTATATCAACCTTGATGAGATGGTGCACCATTACTTTTTAGCTTTGCTCTTCCAGGGACTCTTCCTCAGAACCCTTTTCTTCAACCCAGTGGGACAAGAGTAGAAAAAAAGAGGCCATAAAAGCAGTTATGTCTTTACTCCTCTGCCACAGTCTTTGATACTGTGCATTAATTTGCACTAATAATATCTCAAAATTGACCAAAGTATCCTGTTTCTAATGTCACACACCCCTCTACAGACTTTGTTTTGTCCCTTTGTTTGAATTGGGGATATAGGCCTGGATCCTGAAGCAATGTCCTATGATAATAGTCTCCATAACTAAGAAGTAAGTCTTTCTTCTTAAAGGAGTAGAAGAGCAATAATGAAAGAAATAGTGGGAAAGGAGAGAACCGATCATTTAAAAATATAAGAAATGTGAAGGTCAGAAAATTGATTTACCTACAACTATTTGTGCTTATGTACTTCCTTGGATAGTTTGTTAGAACTCTCAGAAGTATAAATACCTCAGTTTGAA
Organism: Xerus rutilus; assembly: GCA_028644305.1. Lineage (NCBI taxonomy): Eukaryota > Metazoa > Chordata > Mammalia > Rodentia > Sciuridae > Xerus > Xerus rutilus. The sequence goes on from CM053409.1 coordinate 65,609,910, forward strand.
GACTGCTATGCTGAAGTATGTATTCAGTAGTGGAACTTCAGTTTCTAACTTAAACACATGCATAGTCCTAAGTCCTGCCAGATATTTCTTTAGTTTGGCTGAAACATAATGTGCTTTTTCACTAGTAAATATCCTGTTTTCCTTATATTAGTGTCAGCACTTGTTATTATTGTACTATTACTTTTTGCTGATTGAGTTGATATAAAGTGGCATCTTAAGCTGTTTTAATTTGTACTTTTCTTATTAGTTGTATTCTAGTTTTTTTCTTCTGTGAAACTTTCTTTTGAATTAGCTGCCCATTTTTATTTTTCTTTTCTTCTCTCCCCCTTTTTTTAAACTGCCCATTTTCTATTGAGTCTTTTATCTTTATCTAATTGATTTTCCTGAATTTTTTATGTATTCTTTATATTAATGCTGCTAAGAGTTTGAGTGTCAGGACTATCCTTTGAACTTTTCAACTCTACAAATGGTAACCTCAGTTAACATAAAACTTTATTTCTAGTGTGGTAAAAGCCAGCAATCATTTGCTTTATACTTCGTGATGAATTCTGTTTAAAAACAATGCACTCATTTTCAAAGTAACAAAATAATTCTCTCAGATTTTTATGTTAGCAGTATTGTTTTACTTTCCACATGTAAGTTCTAAATCTGTTTGGCATTCACCTTTATAGATGGTATAATATAGATATGAATAATGTTCTCCATGTAAATAACCTATTTTCCCTCAAGTATTATTAAACAACTATTCCATAATACATTTACTATAGTATTTTATCATAGCCATATTTCCTATATACATGTAGGACTCTTTATCTCCTTTGGTATATTTATTTGTTTCTGTAACTCTTTCATGATGCTTATTATTATGACTTGACAATGTGTTTTAGTCACATTTTCTCTGGTGCATTTTTGAAACTGGGTTTAGTAACCTATGATTTTAATTTTTATTGGAAATTGTTAAATGAATGTGCAGAATTTCTTTAATTTTTCTGATCCTACTAGAATTTTATTGGAAATTACATTTAATTTCTATTTAGTCTATACACATTTTAACAATGTCATCCTAAAAACTGGAGATATAGTTCAATGATAGAGTGCTTGCCCTCTATGTGTGAGGCCCTGGGTTCCATCCCCAGAACAAAAAAACAAATAAATGAACAACAACAAAAACAAAAAAAATCAATGTTATCTATGAACAAGGTATCAATCATCAATTATTTCAACTTTTTATTTATAACATAAAGTTGTAGTGCTTTTTCTGTAAAGACTTTGTGTACTTTTAACCAAAAAATTCCTAGATAATTTCATATTTTATAGTGATTATGAATGGCCCTGAATTTCTATTATATCTTTAAGTTGGTTATTGTTGATAAAGATGAATGTATTTGCTTGTGTAGTTTCATTCTTCTCGTTGCTTTTTGAGAAGTTTAATTTGAATTCTAATGGTTTATATAACAAATGATACTTTTCTATGTAAATGCTTATACTATTTAGTTATAGCTTTGTGCTAGTTCTTTCAATTCATATCTTTCATTTCTTTTTCATGTGTTCTTGCATTGGCTAGGACTTCTGGAACTCTACTGAAAAGCAACAGGGATAATATAGATCTTTGTCTCCTCCCTCCCCAGATCGATAGGGAGTACATATAAAGATGTTTTTCTTTTAGTAGAATATATGTTGTAGATTTGGTAAATAATCTTTATAAAGTTCCCTAAGAGTCTTACTATTTCAAGTATTTGAACGATTTGTACTTACTTGTTTGTATGATTTGGTTTATGAACACATATGGATCTTATCAAGTCTTTTTTTCTACAATTATTGAGAAAAATAGACTATTTTTCTCCTTTGGGTCACTGATAGGATGCCTTATGTAGATAAATTTTTTCTGAGGTTAAGCCTTTTGTTCTCAGGACAAACACTACTTGATAAATTTATTTTCTTAGTATTTTGTGAAATTTGCATTAGATAATTTTATTTAGAATTTCTGTAAGTGAAATTGTTAACAATGTACTGTCCTTATCTAGTTTTAGTGTCTTTGAAATCACAGGAATTTTTTTCCTTCTAATTCTTTTTTCTATTTTCTTGAACAATTTGTGCAAGACAGGAATTATCTTTTTGTCTGAATTTTGATTTTCCTGTAACTCTCTGACTCTTAAGAGTTGCTTGGAATTTTCAGGGTACCTTCAATTGCCATTTCAAACTTTGGAGTGGATATTGACCAACTCAATTTTCTAATGTTTGTGAAAACTTTAGTAATTATTTAATCATTATGTCTCTGTAATCAATTATCCCCAAAACCTACGGGTGAAAACACAACCATTTTTTATCCTCACATTCTGTGGGTCAGGAATTCGGACAGGATTGTAGTAGGATGGATTTTCCTGAGTGATAAGGCTCAGGCTGAAAAAGGGAAGATTAGGGGCTGAAGTCAGCAGAAGGAACATTTGTTCACATCCAACAGTTGATGCCAGCTTTTGGATAATGCTTGTGTTCTCTTCCCTGCAGGCCTCTCCATCTGGCCTCTCCATGTCATCTCTCTGTGTCAGCTAGCTTGGGCTTCCAACATAATGGTATCTTTTCCATAGTGACAGAAAGACCTATAAAGGAAATCCAATGACTCTCCAGATAGCCATGCATCTACATAGGGCCAAAGGCAGGGAAAACACTCCTCTCTACTGGGGGTAGTTGCATGATTCTGGAAGCATATATGGACATTTATGGAAAATACAGTCTGCCACAATAATTTATGTAGATTTCCAATTAGTTCATCTTTGTTTTTTAAGTGCATTAGGGAGTGGATTGTATCATTCTATTTCTTGGTTGCTGTTTTGTCTTTTGCTATGTCTAAGTTTTCATTCTGTATTTTGTTTAATTGGAAATATTGTCTTTATCTTTTAATTATTTCTTATAAGATGATTGTCTAATAGTCTTAAAAGAACTAGCTTTAGATTTGAGTCATATTCATTACTGTATTTTTGTTCGGTTTCCTATTTGTTTCTTAATAATTATCTCCTTTATTTCTCTGTCTGTTCCTAAATTTCCAATGAACCATGTACAATTCATGGCTCATTTTAGTTTAGTGTTTTTCTGTTTTTATAAATATATTTAAAACTATGCTTTTTCCTCTGAGCTCTGCTTTAGTTGTGCCCCCAAAAGCTTTTATATGCAATGATGTAATTGTTACTCAAATTCTAAGTACCTAATAATTTATCTTCTTGATCCTGGTTTACTTCAAGGGTAATTTAATAGCAACTTTTAAAAAAATATTTTTTTAGTTGTCAATGGACCTTTATTTTATTTATTTATATGTGGTGTTGAGAATCAAACCCAGTGCCTCACACATACTAGGCAAGTGCTCTACCACTGAGCCACACCCCCAGCCCTAATAGCAATCTTTTAAATTTCAAGAATAAAAAGGCAATATTTTTTGGTTCTTTTTATTACTGGCTTTCTTTTTTTGTATTTTTTAGTTGTAGATAGACACAACACATTTGTTTTATTTATTTGTTTTTTTATGTGGTACTGAGGATAGAACCCAGTGCCTCACATGTGCTAGGCAAGCTCTCTACCATTGAGCTACAACCCCAGCCCTTATTACTGGCTTTCTAATGTTATTACAATATGACTCAAGAACATTGTCTGATATAAGTTCAGTGGAATTAGTGGAGCCTTTTCTGGAATACTGATAACATGTTTTTTAAGTATACCATATAGCTGAAAAGAATATATTTTTATTCTCTCCTCTCTACTTTAATGAGACTTTAGAAATTCTCAGAGATAATCTAAGATCTCTGGCCCCCCCAAAAAAAATTGGTATACATGGACCTGCTTAGCAAAGGGGGAGTAGAAGCAAAAGAGCAAACTGAATATGCTCCACTAGAGTTTCAGCACATCACTAGTCCAAGGAATTCTTCCATAACAACTTCTTTGTCTCATCTGTGAGCTTCATTTGGCATCTCCAGGGTGGTCCATTGGGGAGTGAGTCAGTAGCCTCTATTTATTCCTCCCAGTGTCACTATTTACAGTTAAGTGACTAGTTTATCTTAGAAGAATCTTGAATTTCAAATGATATAAACATCAAGCCTACTAAAGGAAGAAAGTGTGAACATCTGTGTTTGATGCAGATCAGTGAGTGAATAAGAAGAGAAGGAAAGGGTGTGGTTAATTTTTTGAGGGAAGCCTGACACTAGGACTGCTGTCATAACAGCCTGCATACAGGTTAATCTGGAACACAAATTGGTCATTGCCATGTGCCTTTCTTTCCAAATACAGAACTGAGGAATGCTACCTTTTCTTCACAGAAATAGAGAATTGATGAAGGCTTCTGACCTGTGATTATACACTATAGCAGTCATTTAAGAAAAGTGAGCTGGAGTTCAGGGGCAAAGAGAAGGGTGAGAAAGAGCCAGGAAGAACACTTAAAGGGTATTGATGGAGGGACTTGAAATGACAGTAGGAAAAAAGGAAGGAATAAGGTAAAATGTATCACAAAAGGAGGTAGGCAAGCAGTGTGTGTGTGTGTGTGTGTGTGTGTGTGTGTGTGTGTGTGTGTGGTGCTGGGGATCAAATCCAGGTACTCAAGCGTAGGAAGCACTCTACCCCAGATCTGTAAGGGACTTGCACACTGAGCCTTGAGTACAACAGCGAGAAATCACAAGAGTCAGAAATGATTCTAAAACACTGTGTATGGTAAAAGTTAGAATTGAGGAAATTCTGAGTCCACATTCATATATGAGTTTGAGGTGTGATTAACAAAACCACAGGCTCAGAAGGAACATAGAGAAGCAGAAGAAAGAACTCACTGAAAGCTCCATGCCCTCATCAACTGGGAAAGGTTGGCCCTGCTTTCTGCTGTTCTGTTGGAGCATTGAAAATTTCCAAAGGCCTTGACCTCTAGTGCACATTACCACATTTAACATCTTTTCAGACAAATTTTTTCATGAAAGTAAAGCCCAGAATCATTGGGTTGACTGTGTCAGTTTGGTTTTCCTCTCTCTACTGGATTTCTGGGAAGAGAAGTGTCCTTTTCATGTCTCAAGTGCCAATGCAGTCTGGTTTTCCTTATATTTCTACAATTTATTGAGCATCCACCATTGGAAAATCCAAAATGCTCCAAATCTGAAGTATTTTCAGTGCTGAAATGATGGTGCAAATGGAAAATTTCACACCTGACCTTCATATGACAAATTGCAGCCAAAATGCAGGTGGCATTAATATTATTGTAACAATCACCTACAGGCTATGTGTATAAGTTTTATATGAAAAACAAATTAATTTCTTGTTTAGACTTGGGTCCCACCCTCAAGATGTCTCATTATGATTATGAGAGTCTTCCAAAATTCAAAAGAATATAAAATCTCAGACATTTTCAGTTCAAGCACTTAAGATAAAAGATACTCAATCTGTACCTCTAGTCAAGTTGCAACTATTCTCTTGGAAGTTCTGACTCATCATTTTCTGCAGACTAACAATTAATTTTTTCATCCTGACTGTGAGTGGACAGCTTAATCAAGGGCATAGACCAAATGCGTTATAACCTTCATGGCTCTGAAAAGCTTATGTAACCTCCCTTCCACGTCCTCAATCTCCAAAATGGTTTTAGATCCTTCCATGTAGAAAAGAGTAAAATTAAAATCAATGTGTTGTGTATTTTTCTCTTTGGTGTGCAGAGATCCTAAACTATTTCAGACCCAGGATCTTTGTGCATTAAAATCCTGAAGAGTGGAATGAGGGCGGTCCATCTCCCTCTCTGCTTGTCTGCCCCTCTCTCTGGGCTTGTCTCTCTGCTCTCCCAGGAAAAACCTGTCTCCAGCAGGCCAATTCCTCAGTGACAGCTTTCAGGCCTCCAGATGCATCTGTCCTTGGCTGTCACCCTCTGTCTGCAGCCTGCAGGATGCTTCAGCAACTCCAGCCCAGGGGCTTACATTCCTGCTCTGGCAGTGGGTTGGGAGGGCATTTGATTCCCCTCTTCTTTCTTTCTTGTTTTGTTTGTATTTTTGTTGTTGTTGTCCAATTTACACATTCCAGAGCTGTCATGCTGGACCTCCCCTCCTCCCAACAGCTGTCAGACCCCCCTACAAGGAGACAGTCAGAGCAAACAAGAAACAAACAATGTACGAAGAGAAATTTCAAAGTGTATTCAGAGAAAAGTGTTACTTCAAAGGCTGGAGCAAGGTCCCCCTGGAGCTCATTACTGTAGTCAGTGAGATAAGGCAGGGAGGGAGCTGCTCAGTTGCCTCCCAAGAGATGGAGAAAATGGAAGGAAGGAAAAAACCTCACAAGAATGCAGTTTAGATATTTAAAAAAAAAAAAAAAAAAAAAAAAAACCTCTCAACTCTCTATATCCATCATAGATAAAGAAATAAGGAATGCCCCTTCTGTGTACTCAGAGATGTTCTCTTCCCCTGATATCCTGCTGATACCCCAAAACCACGGAGGAGAAGTCTTTTCCATTATGGAACTAGCCCCACTATAGGGAAAAGAGCAGAGAGTGGCAGAGGGAGAGACTGCATTCTGCTGAATAGCACAATTGAGGAGATAGGGAAAGAGAGGGGAAGGGTTCCAGTCCCCCAGCCTTGCACTTCCAGTTTGAAATCCCCCAGGGGCAGCTGTGGGCACCTGGGGATGAAGCTTCCTTCACTTCTGGGGAGCTGTTTTTGTTTTAGTAGCAAACATTACAGTTATGGGAATACATTTCAGGCAAAATTGACCAGGAAAGGAAAATCTCTTTCAGCAATAATGATCTTGATCATACTTTATATTGTGTATACCTCTCCCATAGCTACTAAAGCTTTTTATTTGCTTTTCCCTAAGAGCTTGTCTTGCTCATTAGATTGTGACTTTGAAGGTCAAGGAAAAAGAATGTTGTATTTTGCTTTTGCTTTGTTTGCTTTTACATCTCTAAACTCAGAGAATCCAAGAAATAGAAGATACCTTGGAAAATTGCTTTTGAACTTAGAATATTTTATTTCCATTTTTTTCAAATTTATTTTTCAAAAGGTAGCAAAAAAATTCACTCCTTTTGGTGTATACTTCTATATATTTTGATAAATTCTGAGTAGTATAATACTTCTACAATCAGAATATAGAATAGATTCATCAACTCCCCACAAACATGCCAGCCACACACACACACACACACACACACACACACACACACACACTTGCTAACTCTTTTTCATTAAGCCCTCCCCATTCTTTACCTCTGACAATCAGTGATGTATTCTCTGGCCCTGCAGTTTGCCTTTGCCAGAATGTTATATAAATGGAATGATACAGTATGTGACCTTTGAGTCTGGCTTCTTCAATTAGCATAATGCTTTTGAGATCCATCCATGTTGAAGCATGCATTATTACTTTGTTCATTTTTCTTTTTGCATTACATCCCTTCATATGGATAGATACAATTTAGTTACCCATTCTCCAGTAAAGGACATTTTGTGGTGTTCCTGGTTTGTGGTGGTTATAAATGAAGTTGCTGTAGACATTAAACTTTAAGCAGTTTGTGTGAACATAGATTTTCATTTTATTTTGATACAAATCTAAGAGTGTGTCACATAATACTTTGTTGAGAGAATTAATGAATGTGTGCACTGATATGCTGGACTTTTTTTTTTCTCACTCAAAGCTATTCTTAGTTTTTTTCTTTAATGTACCACTAATAAAAAAACTGGTATTTCCAATGCCTATTTCACATCAAAATCTAGTTTCTAGAATCATTAACCTACCATTTTCACCTGAAACTTCCAATGTAAAAATGATTGGGTAAAAGGTTTAATTTTTATTTATAGAATGTGAGGGACATAGAGCTCTTAATGCCCTTTTTTGTTCCTTTGAGCTGAGCAGAGCTGACCTCCCCATGGTAAAAAGATGGAGAGGCTGGCAAGCTCAAAACCATCTCAGCCCTACTGGAGAGAATTCAGGGCCCAGATTTCTTCTCGGCTGGGGCTAGCTAATTTCCCCAGATTGTCACCCTGGTGGCTTCTTATGATCTCACTGCATTAACAAAGCAAGAATAGTCTATGAATCTTCTACCAATGTATATAGGCATAGAAATAATGATTATTTGGGCATGTTATACCAAAGGGTATTATTGAATTATTACTATATATAGTGGGATTAACTTTAAATCAGACAGCAATGTGCATGGGTCTAATTTCCCTGATAATCATATACAAGAGCTATATAGTAAGCAAAGATGACTAAAGTGATTGCTTTTTTTTAACCTACAAGCTATCCTATGAAGGTGCATTTTAATACTGTGTGAAGGCATCAAAATACTTTACATCGAATGCATTTTATGACATAGCATTCTAATTTGAAGTAGAATATACATAATAAGTTATATCTTATACCAGTTCCTATTTCTAAGTAATCCAAGCCCCCTTCTCCTTTTTCTGCATTACTGAGTATTGAACCCAGGAGTTTTCTCCCACTGAACTATGTCCCCAACCCTTTTTATTGTAGTTTGAGACAGTATCACTAAGTTGCCCAGGCTAGCCTTGAAATTATAATTCTCCTGCATCAGCCTCCCAAATAACAAAGATTATGAACATGTACCGCCACACCTGGTTCTATGTTCTTTTTATATCTTCTTGAGACAGACCAAACTTTAAAATGTACCATTAGGATATACCCAATGATAATTATTTCATTTGGGTGCATCATTGTGATCATCATTAAATCAATGCTATATAAGAAATGTTGATACCTATATAAAGAAGAAATTTTAGATACATCATCACCATTACTTTCAAATATTTCAGTGTTTGGGGGAAAACTAAAACCCATTATCATATATACATACTTACCCTTCCTCCTTCCTTCCCTCTCTTCCTCCCTTCCTTCGTTCCTTCTTTCCTTCCTTCCTTCTCTGCTTCCTTCTTTCTTTCCCTCTTTCTTTTCTTTTCTCTTTCTTTTTTTGCAATATTAGGGATTGAACCAAGGTTTCTTGCTTGTAAGCAACCATCTATCTCAGAGGTACATCCCTAGTTCTTTTTTTTTTGTTTTTCTTTCTTTCTTTCTTTCTTTCTTTTTTATTTCTTTCTTTCTTTCTTGTACTGGGAATTGAACCTTGAACCAAGGGGCTCTCAATCATTGAGCCTCATCCCCAGCATTTGTTATCTTTTATTTTGAGACAGGGTCTTGCTAAATTGCTGAGGCTGTCCTTGAACTTGCGATCCTCCTGCCTCAACCTCTGCAGTCACTGGGATTACAGGCCTGTACCACAGCTCCTGGATCCAGTTAATTTTTTGTGTTTTCTTTTGAGATAAGGTTTCACTAAGTTGCCAAAGCTGGCCTTGAATTTGCAATCCTCTTGCTTCAATCTCCCCAGTAACTGGGATTATAGGTATGTGCTACCATGCCCAGCTCATTATGTTTGTTTAGATAAATGTCAAAAAAATTGCTAAGAATGGTAAAAAGATTCATGAATGTACCAACTTGATGCTAAGTAAAAATTTAGCCCTGAGCTCAGTTTGGCCATATGGACAAATTTTCAGCTTGCTGTAGCATTTGTAGGTGGGGAAAGTGGCCTCCTTCTATTCTCAGATCAGATTTGGTGTAGTCAGAAGCAAACTTTGAATATGCACTTCTCCTTATACAGAGTGGCTTGCATCACTTTTACAGACACAGTCTATCAGCCTTCTAAGTTCTTGGTTGGATGCAATTTTCTTTTTTTTAAATAGATTTTTAAAATTTATTCTTTTTAGATATACACATGGCAGTAAAGTATATTTTGAAATATTATACATGCATGGAGTATAACTTATTCTAATTAGGATCCCATTCTTGTGGTTGTACATGATGTAGAGTTGTACTGGTTGTGTATTCATATATGAACATTGGAAAGCTCTGTCAGATTCATTCCACTGTCTTTACTATTTGCATCTTACCTCCCTTCCTTTCATTCCCCTTTGTCTAATCCAATGAACTTTTACTCCTACGCCCTTATTGTGTGTTAGCATCCACAAATCAGAGAGCACTTTTGGTCTTTGATTTTTTGGAATTGGCTTATTTCACTTAGCATGATAGTCTCCAGTTCCATCTATTTACTGGCAAATGCATAATTTCATTCTTCTTTATGGTCGAGTAATATTCCATTGTTCATATGTACCACATTTTCTTTACCCATTTATCTGCTGAAAGGCACCTAGATTGGTTTCATAGCTTACCTATTGTGAATTGAGCTACGGTAAACATTGATGGGGCTGCATCACTGTAGTATGATGATTTTAAGTCCTTTTGGTATAAAATGAGGAGTGGGATAACTGGATCAACTGGAGGTTCCATTCCAAGTTTTCTGAGGAATCTCCATACTACTTTCCAGAGTGGTTGCACCAGCAATGTATGAGTGTACATTTTTCCCCACATCCTTGCAAATATTTATTGTTACTTGTATTCTTGACAGTTACCATTCTGACTGGAGTGAGATGAAATCTCACTATAGCTTTAATTTGCATTTCTCTAATTGCTGGAGATGTTGAACATTTTTTCATAAATTTGTTGACTGTAATTCTTATGTGAAGTGTCTGTTCAGTTTCTTTGCCCATTTATTGCTTGGGTCATTTTTTGTTTGTTTGTTTGTTTGTTTTGTGTTGTTTTGTGGTTTTGTGGTATTAAGGTTTTTGAGTTCTTTATATATCTGGGAGGTCAATGCTGTATCTGAGGTGCAGGTGACAAAGATTTTCTCCCATTTTATAGACTCTTTGTTTACATTCTTGATTGTTTCCTATGAAGCTTTTTAGTTTGATATAACCCCATTTAATGATTCTTGATTGTACTTTTTGTGCTTTGGGGAAATCAATTCCTAAACTGACGTGGTGGAGAGTTAGGTTGGGTGCCATTTTCCTTGTATTTGCCTGAGCTTACATCACAGAAAAGCAAGTCAGGTGGTGAAGGAGCCATTGCAACCTAAGGCTTTCTTATGGTTGCTCTCACACATTCCTGCCTCACTTCAAGCATCACAGGGTCAAACAGGTCTGAATTTAATCCTGTTTCTATCATCAACTGTTTCTTCATGAATAAAGTTCTTAACTTCTGGAAGTCTCTCAGGATTATTAGGATTCTTGGAGCAAATATGTGTGATCCAAATGGGTTTATTACTCCAAAAAGTTCCAAGCCCTCTTCATGTGAGTATACCAATGATAAGTTCTTATCCTTTGAACTAGCAGTAGAAAGAGCTAGAGCCAAAGGGAAAGAGTAGAGGGGAGAAAGAATTGGGAGCAGGTTATAAGCCTGTAATAGGTGCATGATGGAGATAGAGTTCAACAACCCCACTGTAGGAAAGAAAGAAAAACAAAATACTGTGGTCTTTAATTCATAGCAAATACTGTCATCCACATTAGCTGCTACAGTTTTTTTTAACATGACCTTGAATGTCTGTAGGAAATGTACTAACACAAGAATCCATATTTTTATATTACATGCATTACTTTTCTATTTTCTGTCTTTCTCTTTTCTACTCCCTTTGTGTTTATAAATACCTAAGCCCTTACTTGTTCTTTGAGTGGGGAGAGGAAACACTTAACATTTTCCTAATATATACAATTCATATTCTTATTTACTGCATGAGGCCCTGTGCTATTTACTTTGAATAACTCTATGTTCTAATTTTTGGAATCCAAATTTAGGTATTTATATTCAACAAAGAAATCCTCCTGTGGCTTAATGTCTTTAAACTGTGTATATTTATGCTCCTGCTTCCATTTAGTTCCAACAAAACATACATTCATAAAATGCTTTACTATTTACACAGTATTTTCATATGAATTTTTATATTAAAGCCTCATGGAAAGTGAGGTTCAGAAAGAGTTAATGATTTGTTCAATGTCATACAGCAGAAAACTATCAAATTAAAAGCTAAGTTAGACTCATTTTATATCTCTCAGTAACAAAAAAATCAATAACTTAATTATATATTAAATATATATGTAAATATACATTATTAAATATATAAGCCCTCAGATATAGTCACATAAACATGTTTTCTGTCCTTGACATTTCATTAGTTCTTTCAATATCTTTGTGAGTTTGAATAGTAGTTTTAATTATTTTATAAATAGAAAATCTGAAACATGTTTAGTGAACTGAATATTTTTATATCCCAAGAAAGCTTTAAAATACTGAAGATGACATTATTTAAATATATAATTTTGGAGCAAGTATCTTTCTTCCGAGATATCAACATATCTCAGTATTTTTAATTCAGCTCTTTTAAAATCATAAACAATAAAAGAATTGTTAATATATACTTGTGGGTGGATTTTTTTTGTTTTTGTCTAGATGGTAAATTGATCCATATATCATATGCAAGTACCCATCACCTCCTTCATGCTGGCACTGTTCTTGGCATCTATATATATACTACCTTTATGAAAACACAAAATGCCACAAACTCAAAATGAAACAGATTTTACTTCCTTACAAATACAATTAAAATAGATCCAGGAAAGTTTTTCTGACACACAAAAGATATTCAATTATCTTCTATAATTTCAGGTATAGAAGTGCTAGCTGCATTTTTCTGTACATTCTGTTACATTATTAGCCCTACAACTCAGGTCTTCAAAATGCAAATTCTTACTAACTGAGAAATCCTCACTAGGCAGGTATCTCTATTTAAGCGAGGCTTTTTGCTTTGTAATAGTTGGATCAAGTGGCAGGGCCTTTATGCTGACCCTAGAGACCACCAAGGCTGAAAACAGGCTTTGTGCTGAAATTTAGTTCCTATTTCAGGGAAATATGCATCTTTAGAGGAAGACAAGGGGTTGGGAAAGACTTCAGGAAGTTTTATCCACAAGATAGAGTAAGAATACATCCTCAGAAAGAGTCTAAACCTGTCCTTGAACCTTCACTAAGTAAGCACCAACAGTGTGACAGGGCCCTTCCAATGACACACCTCTCATATCCCTCCACAGCCATCATCCTTCGGACATCTCTCTCCGCTGCCTAAGTGGAATAGAAGTAGAATCTCCATTACTCTAACCCTGTTGGTCTTAGGTGGTTTTTGTTTGTTTGCTTGTTTGTTTGTATTTGTTTTTGTTTTGTTGTATTATAACAAAAATCTCAAATTGAAAAAAGTTTTAAAACGACATTGTCATAGAATCTGTCAAATTAAAAATAAAAGTGGTTAGGAAAGAAAAACTTGTCTCAAATTTTCCCCATCTTAAATTTTCAAATTGTTCTAGCTATAAAAGGCTCTTCTCTGTCATTCTGGCTACATCCACGGACAGCTGCAGGAAACAAGGTCCCAGAGACAAACATGAAACCTCTAGAATGTGTCTGGGAGATTCTGTGGATGCTACTTTTCCATCTTCCAATCAGAGACACTTGCCCTTTTCCCCTGGACAATGAAGGGGGATACTTTCAAAAGACTCTCCAAGTCCCAAATGTAAATGCATGCAATTTATCATAGAGCTTTTCAACTGTGTTCGAGCTCCCCCTAGCTGCATGGAACCAGATTCTCCTTGCTTAAGCAGTTTAGCTGAATGCTAAACTCAAAACACCGCATAAAAGAACAAAGATTTTTTATCTTCTGTCTGTCCTGTTTCCTCTTCTGAATCCACCTTTGTTACTGCAGTCGGCTGCAGGACCAGAGTGAAGCCATGGTCAGAAGAAAGTACTCATAGCAGAGAATGAAAAGGCAAATGTTATTGAGGGGATTGTTTTTAGAGATGCTATATGAATGGTTACAAAGATAACATCAGTTCCCCTTGTTGATATCTTTATTGGTTTTTCCCTCCAAAGAGACTGAGTTGAGTATGCTCACTTATTAAACCAACTCAATCTCACATAACCTCCGTTTATGGTAATGTTAACTCATCCTTATGCAACCAGTGGGGCGGAGGGTGGAGGGATTCTGACAGGAAGAGCCACATCATCCACTGTGAAAACAGCTACCTGGCAGCGGAGAAAGATGTCCCAAAGGCCTTCCCACACATCTAAAGCGTCTGCCAAGCAAGGGAAGCCTTAAAAATGAAGAAATTAGAGATGTTTTAGCTTTTCCATTCCTTACCAAAGCCTGCAGTTACTGTTCCTGCTGAAAGACAACAGACAATATCCCTGTGCGGCTTCCAGCATCCTCAAAGCTCTGCCTTCAGGACAGTGACATTTCAGTGTATCTCTCTTGTATTCTATTGTTGCACTCAGGGAATTATAAAGTGCCAAACAGATGTAGCATAATATAATGGTTAAAGTCGTCCATATTGTTATCCATGGAGCACTGCTGAAGAGATAGAACGACTGGTGGATTCTATGCATAGGATTAAATGAAGCATTTTAGTCAACAAATATTAATTTACTGCTTGGTAGATGTGGTGCATGGATTGGGGAACCAGAACACCTGGGATCATTCAGTCAGTTGTGGGTTCTGTCGTTAAGGATTTTGCCATCCAGTGGAGAGGACAGGTCCCTCCAGTAAGGGGATGGACAGGCAGGTAATACAGTCCAGGTGCTATGGGAACATGGTTGGACAGCAGATCTTTTGCCTGTGAGGCAGACTCAGGGCAATTTCATAGGATAAAAATCATTTGAAGTGAAATTGAGAGAAGACACAGGGCTTTGACATGCCGGAAAACAGGGATCATAGAACATCATTGGAAGAGGAAATGTCGTGAAGAAATAAGTGGAGGTTGGAAAGTGCATGGAGACTGGATGAAGCAAGAGTGGACTGGGTAGAGTGAAGGAGGATGGACGATAAAGCAGGCTCTCCGTCACCAAGGGAGAGGGAGAGGGTCTAACCTGGGGCAGTGGTGCTGGGGCAACCATAAGGGAATGGATAGTGCATATTAGCCTGCTGTGCTTGGTTAGTCTGGATAATCCTGGAGCCATCCCAGAGGTGGGTTATGTTTACTATGCTGCACTATATTTAATAGCTGACAACTGTACCCTTCTCTGCTTTTATTCTGGCTTTCTTTTCAGAAAAGCACATAGATCCAGCTTTCTATTAGTTTCTACTTCTATCACTCTCATTCCTGTCTTCTATTCTTAGCATGACTCTATTTTATGCTGAATTATATAGTTACCCACAGCAGTCTCATTTTCTAGATTCAGAAATGTTAAAACAAATAAATGCAAACAAAACACACCCTCAAAAAAATAAACAAACACAAAATCCACCATGGAATAAAGTTCCCACAATGACTATCAGTATAAAAACACACATACACACAGGTGTTCTGGGATACAGAACTTAACCCTCAGCCGCACCGGCCTCCCAGTAAGTCTCAACCTACTAATGTAACCTCTGAATTAACAATATGTTAAACCTCTTCTGTCATTCCATATTCTAGAAAGTACTGCAGTGCTATAGCGTTAAGCAACATTTAGGTAATTAATGCATTTCTGCTGTCATACTGCAGCAATTTTGCCAGAATGTATGTGGGGAATGTAGATGGATTAAACACATTATTTCCCCAGGAAAATTGAGAGGCCATGTCAAAATAAAACATCACTGTGCATAGTGTACTTTTTTATTTTTTCCTTAATTATTAGACCAATTTCAAACTGAGCTGTCTGTCTGAATTTCAGACAGATTAGGGTCATTTATTTACACCTAATTCCAATTAGAATATATGAGATTCTCATTTCTCAAATAAACATGATACAGTGTGAACATCACCGTATTTTTGAAATTATAAAAATACTTTCCTCCAGACCCATTT
The DNA here is from genome assembly GCA_028644305.1 of Xerus rutilus. Taxonomy (NCBI): domain Eukaryota; kingdom Metazoa; phylum Chordata; class Mammalia; order Rodentia; family Sciuridae; genus Xerus; species Xerus rutilus. The sequence goes on from CM053409.1 coordinate 65,625,572, forward strand.
AAACAATTCAGTGAGTGAAGCAAGTTTCAGGGTCTGGTGAGACTCCTTAGACTCCTCTGGTCTCACTGTTTCATTGCAGCCCCTCCTTCACAGGCAGCACGATCAGCTCTACCCTTAGAGACACTGGAAGAGTTGCTACATGTTGCCATATTACCCTTTTTAATTTTGGAAAATGCAAAGAGTTAGGGCAAACCTCACAGAGAAATGCTAATGCTTTCTAGAGTCTCTGTTCCATGTTTCTGTGGTTGCCAGTGAGTTCTGCCTCCGTGCACCTGCCTTTTTATATGTCCTAGGCTTCTTTTGTTCTTCTGCTCTCTTCCCCTTAACTCTTTCCTTCCTGCCTACTTGACTAGGCCCAGGTGTTACTTGGTGGGATGGCCAAAAATTGAGAAGTAGATGGACAAGGTGGAGAGATCTGGGCTGGAACGAGGCATAATTAACAACTCCCTTTAGGAAGGGACAATCCCTGGAACAGGCTACCTTAGCAACAGGTTGGAGCAGGGACAGATTATCTTAATAAGGGTGGAGGAAGGGCTCTGAAAGCATTAACCTTTCAATACTTCTCCAACTTCGCAGAACCAAATTGGCCTCCTTGATCAGATCTGACCTGATTTACCTATTTATACTGATTGCCTCCTTTAAATCTGGTTTCACTAGTGGCACCTACAGGATACCAGACTGGCCACCTTGGTGGGTCCTTAGGATTAGGTGGAACATCTCCAATGACATCAAGAAAAGTTCATGCAGGAAATATTATGCCCAGATTGTGGAGTCCCCAAAGACTACCAGTGAGACTGAGGCATGTATGTAAAAGCAAAGAGCCTTTATTTGGGCTTAAACTCCATTTCTCAGACTTCACTGACACTGAGAGTCCATGCAGAGAGCCCCGAACAATGGCTGAGCAGGTTTTTATAGCGGGAGGGGACAGGTGGTGGCAGTGGACATGACGTATGCTTCGGATCATTACACAAGCACCAAATTACAATCGTACAGCACCTATGGTGACAATATTGACCATTCAGAATCTGGGGGTTGTTCATTACATTTGGCGGGACCCAATCATGACCTTTGAGAAACTTTTGAAAATGACCAACTACAGGTGAGTTTAAAAGGCCCACGTGGGGTTTGGGCAAGCCGTAAGTGATTGGCTAGTTTGTACAAAGTAACTATCTATAGTCTCCTAGACCCTGACTCAGACCTCAGAAATGCTAGGTGTATAATTTTTAACCTCTTTTGATTGGCTGCTCTGAGGGTGGTACGAGAGTGGCTTTAGCCTTGAGCAATGTGTGGCTTTTCCTGGGATCCAAACTCATACTAGTTTAAACTCATACTCAACTCTACACTAGTCTTTCTGGAGGGTCTGAAGCCTGTCATGGAGTTTATTTAGCTCAGGTCTTTCAGGAAAGCCCAGTAGCAGGGCTGGACAGGAAAGAGAAGCAAAATTGGTGTCATTATTATACAGACTTTTGATTTCGTTTTTGTATTAAGCTTTGACGACTCCACAGATTCCTGCTGTTTTAGGGCTGGCTAAGTGCTACCTCCTTGCCCACTTTATAAACTCATTCTCAATAATTGCTCTGAGACATCTTGTGAGCACCCTTCCTTAGAGGGGCACCCAATTCCCTACTAAGATTTCCTTTCTTCTGTGTTCTGGACAGAGGAAAACAAGTCCTATCCTACCAAGTATTTGTTAAGGAAGGGGAGGTACAGGGTCATCATGGTATCTAATCAATAAAGAGAGCACAGCAGAAGCAATCTGCAGGTGCAGCAGAGGACTTAGGAGAAGGTTTGTCATGTTTTGTTTTATAGTGATCCGCATTTGAATAGCTACGTTTTGATTTTTACAGATTAGTGCTAGGAGATTAGCATAATGACATTACCCAGATGCCTTTGCAGTTGTCTTCTTTCAGAGGTCTGTGTGACTGAGGTTAGAAAATATTATGGATTAAGAAAAAAAAGAGGGAAAAATGATCATGTTTAATATCATTTCCACAGAACTTGACATAATTTTTGGAACTAAGGAATATAATGCAATTTATTCCTCCAACCCTGCTGGAAAGAGAAGGGGTGGAGTAAGAGGGAGCAAGGATGCAAATAATGGAGCACAGTAGTTATGGAGATGATATAGCTGCTAAAGAATCAACTCCCGCAGCACCTTGGCTCTTAGGAGTGGCAAAATGCAGTCAAGTTAGTTACCTGTAAAATCCAGGTGTGATCAGAATAGCATTTTAGTAAAATTAAACTTGGGACAGTTCCTAGATAATAGATACATGAATGTATGAGAAAAGACCTTGATCACAGGGCCTGATCTGTGCCATGTGCGAAATCAGAATCTCTAGCAAAGAACACCAGGGACAAATGCACAAATTGCCTTCAGTCTATTACACACATACCAATTGCTATAATATTGAAGAAAATATTCATAAATCCCTTTTCCTTCCTCTGCTTTATGCTTCATTGCCTTTTCCACATTTGTGGTTTATAGATGGAATGAAGAAAAAAAATGTAGAAGGCAGATGGCCAGGAGCGGAAAAGTTTCCTAGAGACAGGATTGCACAGTGGCTGAGAAAGGTCTTTCTCATCAGGCAACTGAATTAATTCTGGGCTCAGTCTTTTACTAGCTCTGTGGCCTAAGTTTTAAATTTTCTCTTAACTTCATCTGTGGAAGTGTTTTAGATAATAGCAGGAAAAGAGTAGAAGCAAATCCAATTTCAGTGTCCAAGAAAGCTGACTGCATAGACTCAATAGTTTGATGTTGCTTTGTTGAGGAAATGATCATGAAATTTAAAAAGAACAATCATCATGAAATAAATGCAGATGCAAATCATGTTAGAAAGGTATGATATACAGACCAAACCATGACAAAAAGCTTACCAAAGACCATTGTTAACACAGCTCAAGTCCTAGATATTAACTCTGGATTTGTTTTGATTTGTTCCAGAGTACAAAAGAATCAAAATCAGAAATATGTATAATGTGGCAGTCAATGATGAGGAGTGTATCATCTGACTCTTTGGGGAACTTTGCAAGTTAAAATAATTACATATGCAATTAAAATTGGGGAATTTGAACAAAGTAATAATTCTATTAAATTAATCAGAAGAACTTGAAGAAGGTGTAATGAAGAGAACACAGAAGGTGAAATAAAGGGTGGGAGAAGTTTCCTGAGACCAGTTTGTTTTGTTTTCACGTCTGGCCAAGCAAATGCTTCTTTTACATGGTCACATCCTTGTAAAAAAAAAAAAAAAAAAAGATGAGAAGAAGATCCCAGGTGAAGACATGTAATTTGGTCTATGCAAAGCATTTACTTCTGATGGTAAATTCTACAGATTGCTAAGAGGGAAAGTATAAGTTGTTGGAAAGAGAACAGGTTCAAGAACCTGGTACTGTCACTAAGGCTTACATAATGCATGTAGGCAATATAGTCCATTTATATGGACAATCTAGAACACACCAAATTCTGTCTTTTTAGTATTTCTAATACTAGTATTAGAAATTTTAGTATTTCTAATACCAAATTCTGTCTATTTAGTATTTCTGTAGGAGACTTTATCTGACAAAAATTTGTAATTACTTCAACTGCCTCAAACAAAATCCAAAAAAATAAAACTCATGTCCCCCCACCCAACCCACCAGGCCTAAGAGTTAAGGTCTACTCGTAAGTGATGAACTCTGCCAATAAATAATTAATGGTTATTTAGCAAGAGTTGAGAAATTCCCTGCCATTGTTTTTATTGTTAGGTTTACAAGGTGACTTTTTAAGGAAATATAAATAATATTTACCTTAGATAGCAGTGATTCATTTTTGTCTGTTTTTAAAAAAGCTTTTGTTTCATTACCATGAAGTTAAAAAAAATGGAACCTGAAGAAAATGAAAACAAATCTGATTTTGGAATACCTTGAGCTTTGATTAAACTATCTTAGGGAGGCTAGGTCCATTTTATACTTATATAATATTATTTATTTATGATTTTGATTTATGTGGAACTTCTAGTGGGAGCTTTCCGATGCAAACCATCCTTCTGGGGATAATATTCATGGATCAGCACTGAGCTGTTTGTTTCTTGCATTGTGTTCTTGGGTTCTTGTACCCACATCCTTCTGAGGACACTTAAAACTGAAGGCACTGGGTTGAGGATTCCATGACACTTCTACAAAATGTTCTTCATATTCCCAAGGTTCCTTGGTGGAAACTTTTTGATTTAAATTGTCTTATTGTTTAGCTGTAACTGTTAAGCAACTGCCTCATTATGCTCTACACGTGGCAAAATTTCTATTGAAAACAGAGAGAATTACAACGTCAGAAAGTGGCCACAAAAAACACAACGATGGCAACAATGAGAGAGACAGTAAGGATGCAATTAGGGTGTGTGGTGGTGAGTTTCTTAAGTCTGATGTTCAAGATACACTCGGAAGGCAATAATGACCTTGCCTATTTTTAGAAAATCTTATTTTCTTCTCTGTTGTATTTGTTACCCAACACTCCATGCAGCAGTATGACTCTTCACCCTGAGTAAAAAGGATCCTTCTGTGAGTCTTATGCTTTAGAGCATCCCCCCTACCAACTATACTCCTCCCCTAAAGATGAAGAATCCTTAGGGGAGGCAAAGAGATATGCCCACCTGGGGCCTATGCCACTACCACTTTTTTAGACAATTACTCTGGTTCAGATGAGTCCAAACTTTCTTACTCATGGAGCACTAGGCTTGCTTGAGCATCTCTATGGAACTCTTCTCTGGCTCTGTTATTTTGAGAGCTGACAACACCAGTGGTGAACACATCTTTAGGGCAGAAGGTGACCAATTGGTAGTTGTTTGCATGAAGATAAAGCTTGAATGTGTAGTCTGCGATATGATTATATTAAGATATCACTCTCCTGATAGTGTTGATAAGCCAGCTGTGGAATAGAAATAAGAGGAAGCCCATAAGTCAGGGGTCAGGGTTGGAGCTAGCTTTCATAGCGACACCGTATTCTGGTCCAGAACTTCAAGTGGTCTTAGAATTCTAAATTTTAAGTTGGCCTTACAAAGCATTATGAGTATACATTGTCAAGATGGGAGGGTAAAATTAATTATCAGTTTATTATCTTGACTATAATCTTCAAATATTTCGATAAATGTCACCTAGGCTTCCAGTTATACTCCTGCTTCAGGAAGTAGAAACACAGTCTTGTTTGCCAGGTGGTTGTCACCCAGTGCTTTCTTCCCTTTCCCTTAAAAAGTATATAGGCACTGTAACACTATTAAAACTTCATCATTAGCCGGGCGCGGTGGCGCAAGCCTGTAATCCCAGCACTTAGGGAGGCTGAGACAGGAGAATCACGAGTTCAAAGCCACCCTCAGCAATGGTGAGGCGCTAAGCAACTCAGTGAGACCCTGTTTCTACATAAAACCAAAATCGGGCTGGGAATATGGCTCAGTGGTCGAGTACCCCTGAGTTCAATCTCCAGTACCCAAAAAAAAAAAAAAAATCTTCATCATTTCACTCTACTACTAACTGAAAAAAGAAAAAAAAGTTGTTTACTTACAGGTCAAAGTATCATGGTTTTACTAATCAAAGAGGATATTACGACTTGGAATGCTGCCCCTGCTCTGTGAACAGAGAGGTTCTACACAAACCTACATGGGTGTCTACCCTTGTTTCCTCAGTGTTCTCACTACACTGTCTTCCGTGGCTCATCTTAGGAGTCCACTAATGCCTGGGAAGTGTTTGGGGAGCCATAGGGACCACACAAGCTGCACCATGTTATTCTCCCCTCGCAGCACTACCTCCCTTGTCCAGAGACTCCCCTTAGCTGTTGCCCCAGAGAAGTTCAATCAGCCTAACCTGTGCCCAGGAAAAGTAGAGTTTTGGTACATATAGAATTCTCTTCCTCTTCTACCTCAAGCTTTCCTTCCTAACGGTGGAGCAAAGAAGATGCAGCTGAGAGACTGTCAAGAGAAAATAAGAATAAGAGCTAACATGTGCTGGGCTCTTTTCATGAGCAGACAGGCTAAGCACAACCATGGCGTTAACTAAAGGAATTATTACTATGTTACTGATGAAATTCTGACTGATATAGTTTAGAAACTTACAGAAGCTGCTAAGACTCAGAGTGGGGTTCCAACACAGGCACCATGCATCCCAGTGTACTCATTCACTCGCTCTGTAGCTCGGCTTCTAGAATCCAACGGCCTCTTCTTTTGACTTCACCAAAAATCACCTTTCCAAATCTCTACCTGCTATTTTTAAAGGCTATTACTGGCCCCAGGAGAATTTAAAGCATTGTAAATGTGCAAGTAGTCATGAAAGTTCATTGTTATTATTTTTCCAGCTTCATTCTGGGTTCTTTCAAGACGAAATTAAACATATAGCCTGTAACTCACCATCCATCAGATGGCCAATACCTTAACCAAGAAATACCATTGCTGGGGGCCATGTTTGGGTATCACAGATCATGTCTGATTGCTTCACTTAATATCCAAATTTTTTGGCTGGGAAAATCAGAATTCAAAGACATGGATAACCACAGAAGCATTAGCATCACATTTTCTTTCTCACAAGTCTGTGTGAGAATTTAAAACAGTGTAATCTGGTGTTAATACTAGTACATAGGTTTAGATATGTTCATCTATTTTACATACTGATTTGTTGACAGTCATCCATTGTCTCTTGGTAACATGAGGACTGGTATTCGAGTGTGTGAAAAAAATACTTTCATAGTCTTCTACTGATCTCTTAAGATATGTGCATATCTATTTAAAAACGAGAGGTATTATAAAGGGATTTTATTCTTTCATTAGAAACTTGCATTCGTAAGATTCTTAACTCACTCCAAAATAAAAAGACTGAAATAAATACTTTGAAACATCTAATTGAAGAAGACACATGTCTTCCTCCCAAACTGAGTAAGCCCTCAGAGTGCTAGAATCGTGTCACTTACTCTCCTAGCCGCCTTTCTAAATGCAATCTATCCTAGCAGTTTTCTCGCTCGCCAGTTCTCATCCAATCGCTTTCATTTACTAGAGTGCATTGGCTCAGCCTTCACCAACACAGCAGCTACATGCAGGGCTATAATGTGGTTTTGCTCGTCTTGCAACCCTCTGTGATAGCTCTAGTAACTTCTATTGTACAGTGATAACAGCTTCATTTGTCACATGTCCACTGAAAGGAGCTCAGTTCCTGTTCTCAGATTGGGTGGGATGAAAGCCAAGAACTTCCAGTGCTCACTGTGGATGCTAAGATAGAATACAAACTGGTAACATCCAATGGCAGATACAAAATGCCAGGGCGTTATGTCCCTAAGGGGACCAATACAGCTCTCATCTGGAGCAGAAAGTGATTTTTTTTTCTTTTTTTCTTTGGAGATTATGACCCTATTTGGCTCATCTGGTTTGCAGTATGAAAGGCAAGATGCCTGTGTGGTAATTGGAAATGATGATGCAGAGAGATGAGATTTCTCATGGAGAAGCAGGGGAGTCAAAGTTCAGTAAAACAGAGGACCTTTAGATGCACTACTGTAAGGTACTAGAATGAAGTGCCCCTGGCAGCGGTGCTGATGTGTGGAGGTTCCAGGAGTTGAGTATGGGCATCTATCATCATGCAGGTGGTGAAGTCTCCTCTGATGATTTGCCAGCCTGCTTAGCTATTACTAAGTTGCCCTTTTCTGTCTTGGACCATGTCTCCTCAGGCTAGAATACATACCTCTGCAGTAATGTTTCATAGTGAACATAAAACAGAGGGCCAAACATTTTCCATAAGAGTTTTGGGTGTGCCTGGGGTGAGGGGCAAGAAGTAGGGGCCTCCTGTGTCTAGTCCTGTTGGATAAATGTACAAGTTGCCTGTAGGAATCATTAGAAGACAGAGGCCGTATGGGATTGTTCAGTCAGGGATAGTGTCCTCATCACAGTTGGACTGCCAATCCTAGCACAGAGGCTAACACACAGTAAGGATCAATATGTATCTGCTGAAAGAATGAAAGAGGTTGATTAAATACATGAAGAGACTAGGCAATTCCCACCTTCTTCTGCTTTAGATTATGAGCTTGCTCCTGGTAGAATGAATCACTATAGTACAGTAAAAGCTGGCCTATGCAAGACATTTAAATTAGTTAATCAGAGATGCTCATCAATAAATTGTCAGATATTCACAAATAATCTTCAGCTGCAATGTCAGGACAAGGGAAAAATGAGACTTATAAAATTTCATTGAAGATACAACCTTTTTAAAACACCTATGATATGCGAAATCACCTTTGGTCTTAAATTAAGATGGCAAAAAACAAATTCACCATGAAATGAAGTTGAAATTTTGTTGTTGTTGTTGTTTTTTCTTTCAGGTAAGTGTAAAGATATCTTCTGAAGTGCTCTGCAGAAAATGTACGGGTGGCAGTTCTCTTAGAAGAAAAATGAAGGCAGGGATCCTTGAAATGGTAATGTTTCAGCTGTTTCATACATACGGGAGCATCTCATGTGGTCAGCAAGGCTATTGTTTTCTTTTGTGTAGTATTATACCTGTTATTATAAAATTATCATAACTTGATATGCCTTAAACCTCAGAGTTTGTGAGAATTGTGTGGTTTTGTGCATCTGCATTGAAGAGCCTCTTAACTTTTAATCTAAAGCTTCTACAGTCCACCCTCACCAGAAACCTCATGTGATGTGAAATGCTTAAAAAAAAGTCATTCTAAATAGATGCTACACTAACACAAACAACAATTTAGACTACATAGTACAAGAAATACATATATGTACATATATAATATCTATATAAACACACAAACATACACACACACACATATATATATATTTTCTAGTTTGCAAACACTTCACATGAGGATAGAAGCAAGGGAAGTGAATATGCCTAAATATTAAGTGAAAGGTTTATAATTATATCATTGCACCTGGTTTCAGAAACATAATTTGCTAAGTGCATCAATTGGTTCCAAGACTCAATTTATATCCCCAAACTAAGGAATTCTATTTTCAAAAGCAAAATCAGTTGATGAATTGTTAGTACTTGGGAATTCCCGCTGAAATTTTCCTTTTAAATAACCTTCCTTTTTCTATCTAAAATAAATCACTCATTTGCTGAGTAAGTATTTATAGCTGGTTTCTTAGGAAAGATTAAATGTGTCTTATAATTTCCTGCAGAGTTAGCAATAACAATGTTCAGTAAATTTTAATATGCTAATACATGGTCAAGTTTCTATATGCAGGTCATAACATAAATAGTGCAATGAAATATAAGTTATCTGCTATCAAAAGTGTATTTACAAAATATTGAGAAAAAGTGAAGATAATTTAAAGCTAATTAGAGAAGAATATTGTTCTCTAGGGTTAAATGTGTTAGGAGGAGGTAAGCCATTGCTATTATTGGATTGTATCATAGGTAAAGAACATTAATAGTATTCTTATTTTTTAAATATAAGAAATACATGCAGAAAATTAAAGGCCTAAACCATCATTCAGATTTGAGAAACTATGAAGTAGTTATTTTCTAGTTCTTCTCATTTTCCTATTTGTTTTTAAATATTTTAAATTTAGATGAGAAATACCAAAAATAAATTAGGAAAAAGTATTTAGAAATATGTCTCCAGTTGTTTAGTCAGTTGGTTATCATCCTATGGGGAAGTGGTAGAACTCAGTAACAGCGTATTCAAATTTTTAAAATTTTATTCAGTATCAGAGAATGTGCAAGTTAATATTTTTTGTTAATGCATGGCAAATTAGTGACATGAACTACAGCTGCTGAAGTGGCACTTTTGTGGCATGGTATGGACAGAGCTCAAGTGCAGGAGGCTCCCTTGCATGAACACAGGATCCTCCTATGCACTTGCTGCTCTCTGCCTTGAGGAGTGCCTGATGACATACAGAGAAGTAAGCTAACTGAGCCTCATAAACTCATGATTGATCTTCTACCTCAGCCAGTCTAGAAGATGCTATGAAATTGGAGGAAGGGAGGATCATAGGAAAAATCCAAAGGTGCAGGAGAGAGAATTAGAACATTGAATTTATTAAGAGTTTTCTTTAGTTCAATTTGTAATTTCTATACATTTCCTAACCCTTATTTATAGTCCAAACATGCCTTGATATTTTTAATTTTCTCAGTTTGTGAAAGTCACCTAGTCTCTGTTTCTTTGTATTATACATAGGCAAAGTGGTACTCTTATTAACTCAGTTAATAATGCAAAAAGCATATTTAACTTCCTAATTTTATTTAATAGGAATTCATTTATACCATGTCTCATTTTCCAGAGGATTCAAAGGGTTTAAATGGTATTATAAGCAACAATCCTCCCTTTTCACACTGATGATTAAAAGACTGAGCATACCAATATTGCAACTTTGGCTGATTTAAGGAACTTCTGCACTGAGCGGGTGGGTGATCTGTTACATAATCCAATCAGTGAATTCAATTCAAAAAAGATGTTTCAGGACCTGCAGAACCCTGGGCATGATGTAGAGAAAGATAAGTTAGCAGAAGTACAGCTCCTGTCTTCAAGGACTTGGCAGCTTAGGACTCCTTACTGGCTTTTGCTTGATCATCTGGTGGTTCATCCTTTAGTCACTTAACTGATAACCACAGTTATCACTTAGTCACATAGTTGATATCCACATTGCATGCCTTTTTCCCAAGACAAGAAAGAAAGGTCACTCCTTTAGTACAGGAAGATTTCCTTTTAAGGTCAGGCGAAGCTGGATTTGACTGAACTGGATCGGATGAGGTTTTTGTGTTACCAGTGTAGTTGTACAATGTTTTGGCTTCTTCCCTGGCTTGGATAATCAGGATGTGGCAATTATAGTACTTGTTTCATGAGGTATGATAATCATGTCATGACATTTTTATGCTCCATTTGCTATTATGATTTCAACAGCTTCATGCCAAATATTGGTTTACAGAGATTTAATATTGTGTCATGATATTATGAAAACAAGGTAGAATAACATGATTGTATGCAGAGTTTGGAATGGTATGATCACATATTGATTATTACCGTGACATCCAAAATAAAGACTATAATTTATTAGCTAAGATTACAGTACCTAGACAGTTGTAACATTGGTTGACAGTTTATACATGTTTGTTCAGATTTTGAGATTTTCAAAGAATTTGATAATTAAGAAAAGTTAAGGGGAAAAAAAAAAGATTTGTTCAACCAAGTATGTATTTTAGAGAGCTACATGATCTTGTTTTTCTCTTGTTATCCCAAATTCCTGATTTTCTGGCATATTCCCTCATTTGCTTTTTACTTATGATTTAGTTGTCTTACTTCAGGTAGTTCTTGCACTGACAGTGACATTGCTACCAGTATTTGCTGTGTGGAGGTGGAGTCATAATTCTAGAATTAGTAAGAATGCATGTCCAAAGCTCATATGGCCTTCCTTAGAAAGTGGAATTATGTACCTTATATGTATGAATCTGGCTACTTTATGATCAAAATATACTAATTTGGGAATTCACTGCAATAGTGTGTGAATATTTTCTAGTCTTCAATTTATAGCTTGGCAAATGGTAGTCTCCTTCTCAAAGGAAAAAATAATCTCTTTTGGAAATTGAAGGCAAAACCAGTTGATATAGTTCAAAGATAGTTTGCAATATCCAGTTCAGATACAATTTTCAAAGAATGAATTTTAATGTGCACAGACCTATTAGCACAGGATCAAATTCCTAACAAATTGATTGGACATGCAAAAAGAGTCTGTGTCCTAGATTTAAAGTCATTACACAGTTTTAAACACTGCTGTGCAGCAAGCCTAGATGGACATGAGTGAATTGAATGGTTCTGAAGGTGATTGGCTGATAGAATTTCTACAATGCAATTTTCAATAATGACAAGTTTAATGAAATCACTATCATATTGTTTAGCAAGGAAATGCATATCTTATTTTGTATAGACATCAAGTATGCACAAGAGTATAAATCTATAAATATTTAAATAATCCAAAGGCATCCATAGTTCTTTGGTTGAAGGAAAGTAGATGCACCCCACTCTAGATTACCTTTGTCCATACAAAGATGAAAGTAATTCTCTATTTTGTATTATAACCTTACCTTACTTATTTTATTCCTACCCATTTGGAATTCTGATTTCTTGCCATCTCTAATCTTTCTGGAAATTATTCACTTCAACTGAGTGTATGATAACTTTCTATTGTAGTTTTAAATATTTCCTGTTCTATATCTAGGAATATATATTTGCATCACACATTCAAGAATATTGCATGTGATGGTGCATACCTGAGTCCCAGCTACTTAGAAGGCTGAGGTGGAGCTTGAGTTCACACGTTTAAGACCAGTCCAAGCAACATAATGAGACCTTGTTTGAAACAATATCTATCCATCTATCTATTTATCTATCTATCTATCTATCCACTCATCATCCATCCTACATATATAAACTTATGAGTATATATCATTTTTTTCTTGTGGATAATGCAGACGTCAAGGAGGAAAACAATAATTTTATTCTTTTGTGCCATATGAATGTTGGGGCACAGAGATGTGTATACATTTTATACAATGAAATATTAACCCATCAGTGAATATTAGTAAAGGACCATGGCCATGGAAGTGATTACTTTTTTTGTGAAATTCAATCTTAGTATCTATTGTTATTTGCAAGTAAAATGCATTATAACTGTTTAGTTTTGGCATACACCTTTAGGTTTGTTGTTTATGTTTTCTAATGCACAGGACATAAAAAAGAAATCTATGTGATAATAAATCATCAAATTGTCAATCATTTTGAAAAAATAGTCAAGTAGTCTATATATTTTTAGAAAAGTCTGCACAAATCCCTAGAAAAGAAACTGAGGGGTGGAGGTTTTTCCTTCCAGTGTTGAAAGTCTTCCTGATTTAGAGTTGGTAAACAAAGTAGAAAAATAGAAACAACTATTCTACAGTTCAGTGTTAATTGTGCTGTGAGAATATACATCCTTTTCTTTTTTATTAAGAGGAGTCTATTCTGAGCAATAAATATAATTAGTTAATAAATTACTCCTGTTGTATGCCTTAAGGAATTTAGCTGCCGGGCAACTGTCAATAGCAGGCAATTGGAAAAGACATGGGCCTTTTATCAGAGGGACACACTGAAAGTTAGTCAACAGGAACTAGTTCTTTTTTCAGTTGTGTTGTAAATGTAAGTCAACACCAGATATCTTATTTACAAAACAATGATAGGAAGTAAATAGCTCTTGTATAGTATATGTATAAAATAAGCATACTTTTTATGAGTCTGGTTTATTTTATGTCATTACAATTAATTCACAAAAATGTTATGAGTAATACATTTGGTTAAGAAAATTATAGTCTAAATTTTGAACTTCTTTTAAAAGCAATTAAAAATTTAAGGTGTATTGACACAATCAAGAAGAAAATAATATAGTCTTCTTTAATAAACATTTATTGGCAGACAGTGTCTCAGGGGATATGAAGACGAGTATGGTCCTTGTCTTTGATGAATTTCTATTCTGGAAAAGGAAACCAACAGGTAAACAGATGATACTGTGAAATAAAACACAATGATAGAGGTGCAGAGGGAGTCACATGAGCATACTCTAGGATGGGTGTTGCACCAGACAGCAGGACAAGAAAGGACACTTGGATGTTGGAAGAAATTCTAAGGTTCATTGGGAAAGTAGTAGCAAATTTAGAGAAGTGACTTACAACGTTCTTGGGTTATCTTCCTGGTGGTGTTTATTGTCCTTATCCTTTAAGAAACAGTAAGGATGAAACAGAAGCTGTCAATTCAAATTGTCTATGTGGAGTTGGGTTTTGAACCTAGGGAGGCTGGCTCAGGGGCTGTGCTCTTAAACTTTATTCGGTGCTGGCTGCTTGTCTGATATGCATTTCATAAATATTTAATATGTGTATGTTGTACAAGATGACTGTGTGGACTTTTTTATGACTTACAGCATTTTGTAGAATTTAGTTTACTTTTCAGTTCGTTCTTTCATTTTGATCTTCACCTCAATCTTATTAGGTCAGGCCTGCAAAGTAGCAAAACTTCATAGATGAGAAAACAAAGGCTCAAAAGATTTGAATTGATCAGTGTTTCACAATTAAAATAGCATAAGCTCAAATCTGGGTCTTTTGATACTAGCCAGCAATTCTTTTCAGACCAGTAAAATGAACAATGCTAGATTATCATGGTAACACATGAAGGGAAAAAAATTGACTATGTCATACAAAGTCACAGAATGAATTAGTGAAAGATTGGACACTAGGACCAGGTCACTAAGTAGTTGTTACTGTCGTTCCCTCAATCACATCACTCGGAAAATTGGAGCCAATTTAGTAGCAGTTAATTGTTTTTCATTGCTAATAATATTGAACAGGTTAAACTGTCCCAATATCTTATCTCATTTTGATTAAGTAGAAAGCTCAGTGCTCTAAATCATAAAAATTAGGACAATAGCAGAAGTTTGTGTAGAGACTTTTAAAGTTATTATCTTATTATAGCTAATTATATAGTTATAGGAGCAACATGAAGCATTATGGGACTTCCATTTCCAAAGATATATGTATCCACATGCAGCTGATTATATGTAGTGATGCGAAATCTGTTGTTTACTATTAACATCTAATACTCATTTCCCTATCCTTCACAACTTCCCATTTCTTTCACTAAATTTAGTACATTTGGTGCTATTGGAGAGGCAGAAAGTCTATCCAGTTCCACCATTTAGAACTATGTCATGATAGGCAAATTATTTAAATGCTCTTGGCTACCATTTCCTAATTTTAATATGAGAATAGTCATTGGTAACTGATAGAGTATGTAAATATGTTGCCTGCTATAATATAAGTACTCAGTAATATTGGGTGTCATTATCATTATTACTGGCACGTGAATTTTGCTCATTATTTATGTATTTATTTGTGTGTTAGTTTATATTAATCCTCTTGAGAATTCAAACAATTATTATTTTGCAGTAGGTAAAAATTTATGGTTAGAAGCCATCGTTCACTTTTACATTCTTTATTTCCTTCTGTAGAACCCATTCTCCCAAGTTAGCAATATGATTTGGTAAGAACACACTCTCAGACATAGCTGAGGGTGAAATTTGGCCTTGCCACTGAGAAACTTGATGAAATGTCTACAGGTAAGACATTTAATTTCTTTGAATCTGGTTCCCTGCCTAAGATGAGAATATCAATGTTGATGATTTACAATTTGCCTAAATTAGATAAGAAAAGATATAAAAATTATGTAGGACAACACAAGGCTTATGGTGGATTTTCAACACAGTTGGGTGACATTTTCCTTTTACTTTCCTGTATATTAATGCAGGCATATTCTATTTCTTTACCTCCCTAACCCAACTATATTGCAAGCCCTTTATTCTCTGCAGTGTGCGAATAATTCAGTCATAGCCCAAGGTAGAGTCACACAGTGTGTAAGGCAGGAAGAGACTTAACAATAATTAAACACTTAATATGATAAAGCCAAGTCATTGGCCACCTTCGCACTTAGACTCTACCGTAGCCATTCTCCAAAAACCCACCATTCACTTTCTTTCATGGTAGAAACCTCTGGATTATGGAGTTCTGTCCTCTCAAATTATAGTCTTCATTTTTCTCTTCTAGTGATTTCTTTCCCCTTTACCATCACTCTTCTTAAAGGTATCTACTTACTTTGAGGAGGTGTTGTCAATCACACACACATATACTCTCATGCACACATATGCATGGATGACACATCACTCAAGTATATACTTCTGAAATGCCTACTTAGCTAGAAAATTCCAAGCATTATTCTCATCATTTAGCCCTTTCTTGAAATCCAGGACAATCATTATGGACCTGTGTTTTTTTGGACAGTATGGTAAAAGGCGGTCAGCTATCACTGTTGTACTTCACCTGCCTCAGACAGCTTCTGACCTTTTCTGGTTTGTTCCTACTCATCTATCAGAGGCTGAGAAGCCAGATAACTAAGCTTTAAAAGAATTGCATATTTAAAAAGTCAATACAGTTCTGCATGAATCCTTAAGAACTTTAATGCATAGTTTTGGGGTAGATATTTCTGGCTTCTCTGAGGCCTTTATCAACGACTTGTGACAACCTGGACCTTCTGGATAAGTGGAGAGTTACTGCATTTTAATCAAATAGTGTCTACCTTATGGAAACATGGAATAAAAAAATGTAGATATAAACAGAATTTGAATTTGAAGGTAAGCACAAACTCACCAAAGCTATTTAAAATATAATTTAATATAAAAACTTTCAGTGTGTGTCCATCTTTTCTATTATAGAGTTGAGAGATAGAGGGTCCAATAGATAAGAGTAATGAACAAATGGCTAGATTATCCTCTGCTTACACTTCAAATAAACCAGTTAATTGTTTATTTGCCTAGCAGTTGCTGCCTTGATTATAAGTCATTAGTGACCATTAATAAATAAAATTGTGTTCTCATTTCCCAAAGCAATTTTAAATTCCATAAATCTTGAATTTCTCATTAAAGATGTTCAGTTTTATACATGCTTGATCAACAAATATGATCAAGGCCTACAGTGTGACTTTAAAAATAACACGAAACCCTTAGAACAAAAGGATAATTCATGAGCTTTCTTATTCTATTTTCTCTGATGGGGACATTTGTTCCAAGTATTTATTACTGGTAGACTTATAAATTAGGAAAAATATTAAGATATATTTTCTTCTTCACTGAGAATAGTGATAGTAATATGTATGTACATAAATACTTTATGATACATCAAATGTGTAATTTTTTATATTGGATATAATTTACTAAAGTATACTTACCATGAGTTCTATTGAAATATTGATTCCTTTACTAATTGATCATGTGACCTAGGGCAACTTCATTGATATTCTGAGCCTTATTTTTAAATCCTATTGAAAAGAGGGCTGATTTTTTTTTATTTATTTTGAGAAATAAATGAAAACATTGTAGATAAAGTACTGGCACACTGCAGGCACTCAATTGATATGATTTCCTTTGCCTTTTCCATTAAAACATGCCTTCTAGTTTTATAAAAGATTCTAACATTTGTAAAAGGAAACGAAACAGTAAATTGGTTTATAGAGTTCAGTTGCCTGATGCATACAGAAAAACAATAGTGTTATAAGTGTGTTTAACTCAAGGTAAGCATAGTCTAGTAT
Source organism: Xerus rutilus (assembly GCA_028644305.1). Classification (NCBI taxonomy): domain Eukaryota; kingdom Metazoa; phylum Chordata; class Mammalia; order Rodentia; family Sciuridae; genus Xerus; species Xerus rutilus. The sequence goes on from CM053409.1 coordinate 65,642,679, forward strand.
ATACATATGTTAGATTTGGAAAGACATTTTACTATGCATTATATTCAGAGCAATGCTAATTTCCTTTGGCTTTGCCAAAAATGTATCAGGTGGCAAAATTATTTTCACAGTCCCAATTTATCTTAATGTATATCTTAATGTCTATGTGAGATGAAAATGACACCCTGTAGGGAGTCAGAACGTCTTAATTCTAGTCATGAGTCATACACTAACTCTATGACTCTGGGCAAGTTACTCGACCTTGCTGGGTTTTGTTTTACTCATCTATAACAGGGAGAAGTTGAAATAAGGAATTTCTAAGGCATCTTCCAGATGTGAAGAGGCAAAAACTCTCAAATTGTGTTCTTTAGAACAGAGGTTTGATGAAATACTTTCCTTTTTAAAAGAAAATTAATTTGTAAGTCTGAGAATAACTTAACATGGTCTCTTCCCTCAGGAAATTCATAATACATAGAAATATATTAAAGGCTCTGAAATGTCCTGTACAAAAGATGTCCTAATTAACTTAAACTTTAATTAAAGTGTACATTAATTAATTAAAGGCAGCATTCCATAACCTTTTTTAAATCTTTTTTTAGTTGTAGATGTACACAATATACCTTTGTTTTATTTTTATTTATTTGTTTGTTTATTCATTCATTCATTTATTTTTTTTTAATTTATTTTTGGTACCAGGAATTGAACTCAGGGGCACTCAACCACTGAGCCACATCCCCAGCCCTATTTTGTGTTTTATGTAGAGACAGGGTTTCACTGAGTTGCTTAGCACCCCGCTGTTGCTAAGGCTGGCTTTGAACTTGTGATTCTCCTGTCTCAGCCTCCCTAAGTGCTGGGATTATAGGCTTGAGCTACCGCGCCCGGCTTATTTTTATTTATTTTTATGTGATGCTAAGGATTGAACTCGGTGCTTTACATGTGCCAGGTAAGCAGTACACCACTGAGCCACAACCCCAGCCCCCATAACCTTTTTGAACCATAGAACTTCTTTTCTCAGAGTGGAGATGTTAAGAACTCCAAACAACATGACCTCATCTTTCAGAGAGAGGCTTTAGGTTGAACAATGCTTTAAAATATACTGATTTTTTATAATTTTTCCAAGTTTTCTACATCTAAACCACATCTTAAAAAATAAGAGAATGTGGAACTGTGTAAGTGAGGAAATTTACCCAGATGGGATTATCTACATATGCACGTAAGTCGATTTGGGTTTTCAGCATCCCCATCTCTTCAAGTTCTCTACTTCTCAGAGCCAAAAGAAATGTGCCATAATTTGGGAGTCATGAATACTTCCTAGAGCTAGTGAAAGTTCATTGCAAGAGGCTTTTCATTTGTGAGAGTGGGCATCGTGGTATAGAATAGTCCTGGAGTGAGATCCTGAGTTGAGCCCTTCGTACCCTGAAATCTTGCACAAAGTCCTTAACTTCTCGGCATGACGATCCCTCATTTATAAAGTGAAGATACAATTTCCCATCTCATGTTATGCATTGTATTACACGAAATAAAAGGATGTGACAATACCTTCTAAAATATGAAATTTTATGTAAATATGAACAGTTTCCAATAATCTGCTCAATAAGTATCTCTAAAATTACTAAATAATTTTATATCTCTTAAAGTAAAAATAATAAGCCTGGAAAAACAAGAATTTCATAGAATTGTTAGGACTGGAGGGGCTGCAAAGGGTTCTCTCCATGATTTTATTTTTAAAATAAAATGTCGAAGTACAAGTGGGTTTTCTCATGCCAACCAGCTGGCAGGAATAGAGCTAGTGCTCTGAGCTGATTCCTCTATTCTGTGTCCATTTCCCCTTGGCACTACCACACCATCTTAGTTCTCATATGTCAGAGCCCACCTTCTTTTTCATTATTTCCATAATTCATAAAATATTTGAATGATTGAAAAATCACTAGGGGATGCAGACAGATCATTGCCTTTGAAATCATATGGTCTATAGTTATTTATTTGTTTGTATATTTATTGGTGTGCAGTCCTGGGGATTGAACCCAGCTTCTCATGCATGCTAGGCAAACACTATACCATTGAGCTTCCCAGTCCACTTTTTCTTTCTTAGTTTAAGATTCAGTTTTCTTTTTCCCTGTCATTAAGCAATGTTAGTTCCATTTTTTTTCACATCATTTCCTTTTTTAAAAAAAATCTTGGCCCACCCTTCTCCCTATTTTCTGGTTTTTTTTTCCCTACTCTTTTTGGTGCACATTTTTTATGTAATGCATGTTTTTTTCAACTTATGATAAAACCACAAAGTGATGGACTCTGAAAGTAGATTCTAGCTAGCTTATTTATCAGCTATGTATATTGCATTTCCTTAATGTAGTTAGCTCTTAGGAATATAAAGATATATGACTTGTAATTCATTTGATAATTTGGTTATAAATAAGTCACAAAGAATTTCCATTTCTTAACTGTAGTTCAAAGAGTACACTATAAAATCTCAAGTTTCTTTCTCTTTGCTGATAAGAATTGAAAATGTTGCAATGAGCATAAACAGCAATTTAAGAGACTTGGATTGATCTGAGAATATATATTAAATGATAAAAATTTTATCCATTAAACTATGTCAGAATCTAAAATTCTTTAGAAATTTAAGTAAGAGATATTCTAAACTTTTTATTTTAAATGGTACTGGAAACAGAACCTAGGGGTGCTCACCCACTGAGCCACATCCCTAATCTATTTTATCTTTCATTTTGAAACAGATTTTCACTTAGTTACTCCAGGTTTTGCTAAGTTGCTGAGGCTGGCTTTGAACTTATGAGCCTTTTGCCTCAACTTCCCAAACCATTGCAATTAAGTTGTACACCACCCCATCTGGCTCTTTTAGACTCTTAAAAAAAAAAAATAAGATTTGTTTTCTATGGAATTTTGGGGTCAGAGAGACTTTTTCATTTTTTAAAGTTATTTTTAAGGTGCTTTTGAAGACAAGTTCTTCCATCTTTCTCTTTAATAGAAATTAGCCAAGTTACAAGTTTTCTTTTCCCATGTGGAAATGTGAACATCATAAAACTGCATTACAAGAAATGCATTTGTATTATAGCAAATAGCTCTTTAGAAATAGATGAAATATCCCCATTATAATTCATTTTATTTAGACTTTAACAGGTTTCAATATTAATATAAAGAAACACTGTATTACTAGAGTTATTTCTGATTTTTCTTTCAGTGCTATCTTAGCAATGCAGATTATGCAAAGCAACTCCTGGCTCTGAACTTCCCATTTATAATGTGTAAAAGCTTTCAGTAGTACTTTCTTGAAACCCTCTTGTAGAGTGTATATATTTGTGGGGTTCATTCTAAGACCTAATTCTATAATTTTCTAGGTCATGCCAGCGGATAGAATAAGTAACTTCAATAGAATGTGAAAAAAAATTTTCTTTATCCAAATCATTTCTGCTCACTCTTTTGAGAAAAAATTCTTAAGAAGTGATACTATTTTGATAAATTTCCAGATGTGAAAAAAATGACTATTGATGTTATTTCATGTTCTTTTCTGAAGGAAATTACTTTAGATTAGTGGGGAAGTCCTGGACCTTGACATCTGTCCCAGTTTGGATTACCAGGGGGAAAGATTATGGTAATTTGGATTACCAGAGAGAAATTTTCTTGCAAGAGATTTGTTGGAGAGCATTCTCAGAACATCACTTGCAAGGTGTGAGGGAAGTAGAATTCGGCAAAGGGAGGAACTGAATGGTGATGCAAGGAAGACCTCAGACCATCTCATGGGTAATTTGCTTAGGGCTTTTCCCAATTGGGAGAAGGAGTAATAGGGGCCCACTATTGCCAAATTCTACCAAATGACTTTTTGCTGTCTTTGAGGGAAGGTCCCATACCAGCAACTCAGCATTGGTTCTATGACTGGTGGTTTGAATATTCAGCAGCAGCTATAGCTAGATCAGACTTAAGGAGTGGGAGCTCGTGGTATTGGGCTCATGTAGATCTTCCATTCCTCCCATCATGGCTACTCCATTCATGTGCACTTGGGATGGCTGATGAAGGAGGCCAAGTAACTGTCTCAATCCCTCTACTTGTTTTTATTAGTGCCTCTTGCTTGGTGTCTATTTTTTATTAAGTGTCAGTATGTGATTCAAAGTTTTTATACTTCATAGACTTCCAGAATTCTCTCAGTTCTTCTCCAAATGGTCTTGGATTCTACCTCTCAGTCATTATCTTTGCAGGCTTCTGGCCAACCAGCCAAAGTATTCACTGCTTCCTTTGAGTTCCAACATATTTTCATCTCAGGAAAGTTTTATTTTCACACCAACTATATAACCAAGTACACCAGTTGAATCTCTGCCAAGTCAGAGAACTTTATACCTGCCTTTCAGATTGTCCCCAGAATGGAGTGGTGATGGAGCAATAGTTCATCTTCAGCTTGCAATCACATACTCCCCAGGAGCCATGTTCAGTCTTCTTCATCTTCTGTCAATTGATGGAAAGAGTCTTTCTACCCTTGCTCACTGACCCTCAGGTGTCAGCTGAAATGGAGGTAGTGGTGCAGTGCAGAGGATGCCATGGCTTTTGATTTATCTGTTCATGCAGTTCATTTGTTTGTTCTGGCCTCGTTTATACTGATCCTAGATTTCTCATGTCTATCTGGGGATGATGACTCAATTTTGGACTCACCTGTCCAATGAGCTGATGAGTCTGTCATAATTCAGCTCACAATGGGGAGTTCTGACCTAGTGGTCATTTGTAAACCCACCCCTAGGCACTCCACTTCTACCAAGGATCAAAATTTGTTCTTCAAATGATGTACAATTCTTTGCTGTAGATAGCAAGGCTGGCTTTGCTCTAGAGCTATAAGTATCTATAGGATGCTTTTTCTTCTGTCAGGGCTTGCCTTATGTTCTTCATAGCTTTTCTCATGAAAGTTACTTCTAATGTCTTTGGTCTGATGGCACACACAGTTTAGGCAGCAGAGTAGCAAGCACAGTAGCCTAGAACTGCTTGAGTAGGCCCTTCCCTACCCAAGGCCCCCTTCATAGCTAGCAGCTTTCCATATCACTCATAGATGAGTGTGAAAATTTCTGTTTCTTGAAGCTCAGGAGACTAGGCAGTGATCACTTCTTTCTTAGTGGAGAAAGGTACAAGATGCAACAATGTGTCTTTTTCTTTGGAGGGAATATCTGGCATGCTAAAGAGGACTGGACCCCTAAAAATATGGCACATTGCCAAACTTTGTAGCATACATGCATTACCAAATCCTCTGGCAATTTTTATTTATTTATTTATTTATTTATTTATTTTTAGTTGATGAATCTTTATTAATTTATTATTCATATGTGGTGCTGAGGCTCAAACCCAGTGCCTCACGCATGCTAAGCAAGTGCTGTACCACTGAGCCACAACCCCAGCCCCCATCCTCTGGCAATTTTTGTTATTGAGTCCATTTTAAAATAATACTTTTAAAACAAAATAGTGAATGGATGTCAATTGTGGAAAGTCCCAATGATCCCTTTGAAAGGATCTTCCAAACCCCTTTCGAGTATATTATGACAGAAGGTGGAAGATTTAACCAGCCCTCTGGCAAACTGTAATATCCTTTTTATCACTACATGATTGTGAACTACTTCTGGCTGTTCTTCCTAATAGGAATGGCAAGTAACACATCCATTCACTCAATGGTTGCATATTGTGTACTCAAGACTATGTTATTTTATTCTGACAAAGATATCACATTTCGCAAAGCAGCTGCAGTTGTGGGTATCATTTAGTTGTTTTTCATTTACTATTCTTATTGTTTTTGTAGGGGCCAAACTAGTGATTAAATAGGAACATGATGGGAACCAGCACCTTTGCACACTTTAAGGGTATCCCCAATTCTATCATTATTCTCATGATGCAATTTTGCTTATAATTTTCAGTTTTGACATGGGTAGGAGCAGTGTCAGAGACTTCTATATGGTCTTCTCTACTATGATTGCTCTTATCTCCAGATCAAGAAACCTAAGTGTATTTTTTGGCAAGTTAAATGGAATATGTCCATTTTAACTATGCAGCAGACTCAGTGTGAGTATACCTGTGCCAGGACTTCAATTGTTGTCTCATCCACATATGCCTCCACTCTAATGCGAGGGCCATTACAAAGCTGAAGATCAAAGCATAATAATGTCCATTCAAACTTTTGTCCAAAAGTCTGTGAAATGTCTGGGTATTATCATTTCTACACTCCCTTAATAGATGAGTTAGAGCAGATTGTTCAAGTATACAGCTACAGATCATGAGAAAGAGCCAGACTTGTGCATTGCAGTGGGAACCCAGTCTCTCCTTCTGTCAGAGGAAACTAGGTCTGAGAACTGGATTGTGCCTGAAAATTGAGCCTCAGATAGTGAGTTTTTATTTGAGCAATTACCTCTTTATTATATATTTTTGATTTTGGTGTGGGAATGGGTCTTGTGTAAATTGAACAATAACTTTGCTGGCTGCCCATCTGTCTTAAGCCCAGGGAAATTGTGTTCTAATAAGCCTTTTACAGTAATTTCACACATTATATTGCTTTCATGGTTAAGTACTTCTATTATTTTGGTATCCAACCATTTTTATTGCAATCAGAGAATACAATTCTTTAATATCATCTCTAACCATCAAACCTGGCCTCCCAAGAATGTTATTACTGTGATTATTGATTCTGGTACTTTTCTTACCAGGAAATCCTGTTTTGCTTTGGCAAAGAAATTACTCTTAGGCCTTTTCATGGAATATTGTCATACGGTGGACTTTTTGATTATAGGTGATATATTCATTCTTGGATATGCAATTTCCTGAGTGTTTCCACCCTTTACCATAAAAGAATTAGCATTTCTACTTCATTTTTATGAATGAAGTACCATTCATACATGGTATGAAGTACCAACTTATCAAAGCTTCCAGAATTATTCCTAGGAACATTTTGTCACAGTGTGCTTGCTAGAGTGTTAAATTCTGTATCATGGAAGGATGCTGCCATATTGAAAGATAACCTCTGTTATGCAACTTTATGTTCCATTCCCATTGATCAGTACCTTCAGGATCCTGTCCCATACATACTGCCTCATTCAGAAATAAGACCTGTGAAGGGCAAGGTGAACAGCAATGCAGTAAAACAGAAGCTTTCCTCAATACTATGGAAGCTCTGGAGATAGAAGAACCCCCTTCTTTTCCCCATACAAGGGGACAAGGCCTTTGTATTATCACACTGACAAATGATTGAATGTGGATTGCCTTAAAGTAAGAGAAACTTTGCATGAAGCATTTTGCTTGAGCTAATGGTAACTACTGGTAAGGGACCTAGCTATAAGCACCAGTAGTCAATGCTGCAGACACCTGGGCCAATGAGTACTTTGGTCCTAAAGGGTTATCTAGGAAGTACACTGCAGTTGTTCTAATTCTGTTATGTGTCACTTTGTTTTTTTTAAGTTACTGCATGTATTTCTTAGTTACTGCATGTATTTCTTAGATATTTCTTTGTAGTATTTTATTATCAACCAAGCCAGGGAATTATTGAAAATGGACTTTTCTAAATAAACTGGCCATTCTGCTCATGCCCAACACATACATGAAGACTTTTTTTTAAAACCTATTACAGCTTTTCAGCCATTTCCCTAGTGTTCTGACATCACCCAAATAGCAGGCTCCAAGAATTAAGCAGTGTGGCTCAAGGGGACTGAATGTGGTTGTACACTATAGGAATTTTGCTGCCTCACAGCTCCCTGATGCTTTAGAAGTACTTTAGCAGATGATTCTGCTGCAAAATATTGACTCTAAAACACCACTGTCCTGGAATAGATGCACTCAGAAAAAAGCTCTTGAATCCATGTTTTTTCCTCAACAATTGAATGGTTATTATAGTGTCAATATAGTGTGGTGCAGAGTGGCAGGGGTGGGTTGATGAGGATACTTCTAAAGGGTAGACATATAGGAGTAATATTTAAAGAGACAAGAAATTACTATAAGAATTAAGGAAATTTGAATAGAAAAAGTCATTTCTCTAATTTTCATTTGGCAATACTTGAAACTACCATGAGAAATATTTGTTTTCAGAAGTCGTTCTTCACAGCATAGCATTATGGAAGAATGGTATTGAATTAACCAGTTATGTCTAGCTCCTAGTTCAATTTTTCTTCTTCTTGTACAGATCAGGTAAATAGTAACAAAATTTTTCATACCTAAATTTCAAATATTTAAGTCTGAAATCAATGAAGAGTGAAGTGTTTCTTATCCCAAATTTTTTCATTTCTGCATTTTTTTGTTTGTTTGTTTGTTTTGGTACTGGGGATTGAATCCAGGGATGCTTTACCACTGAGCCATATCCATAGTCCTTTTGATTTTCTATTTTGAGACATGTTCTCTCTAAGTTTCTAAGGCTATCTACAAACTTGTGATCTTTTTCATTAGTATTTAAATTCTCAGACCTAAACCATAAGATCATAAAAGTCATGTTTAAAAACAAATGTTTGCCTCTGTCCAGGTTCCTTTCAGTCTGTTCCTTCTTAACTGTACTGGATGATTATTGAAAATGAACAACTTAACATAGATTTGAATATATATATAGATTACTTTTGTTACAAACAGTTAAATTCTTTAACCAATTTCATATAATCCCAAATCTCATATTTATACATATATATATTTATACATGTGTATTATATAAGACATATACATACATATATACACATATATGATGTCTTATACATATTACATATTCTCTTATAAAGTGAATTGCTGCAAAGTGAAATAATAACTTTTTACACTTTTTGTCATTTTCAAGTCAATATCTATGTTGAACATTACCCAATTTCGTGTGTTATTTATCATGTACACATGACATGACCATGGGATTAAATAATTTAATAATAATTTAGGGTTTTTTGCGGGGGAGGTGGTTATTGGGAATTTAACTCAGAGATTCTTTACCACTGAGCTACATTCCCAGCTTTTTTATCATTTATTTTGAGAGTCTGGCTAAATTACTAAGGGTCTTGTTAAGTTGCGGAAGCTGGCCTCAAATTTGTGATTCTCCTGCCTCTGCCTCCTGAGTGGCTGGGATTACAGGCATGCACCACCATGCCCAGTTTAATCATTGAGTTTTTGTAGGCTATCTCTTGTCCTCTATATACTACAGTGCTTGACTGAAGTCCACTGTACTTCTTGAAGCCCACTTGCATCCTACTTTTTAAAAGTCCTTTACCTTTCACTTTTTCCTTCAGCCACACTGACACATCTGCACCAAGGTCATTAGTCAACAGCTTTTTGTTCTGTCCTCCAGCACATATCCTGAGTGCTAAAGCTTGAGCTAATTAAGCAGCCGTGTGGGAAGGCATGAACCCACCTTGCACTTCTAGCACAGCAGGAGTGGGTGTGGGGTTGGGTTGCACAGATGGGTCAGAGCAGCATAGACCTTCTTGTCTATGTTCCCAGTTTAGATAATATTATAAGTTTGTGTTTTTATTTGTCCATTTACTCCCCAAGCACAATGCTAAGCAAAAGTGTTATAAGATAATTAAATACTATTACTGCACTTAAAAATTAGATAGTAGTGTCTGGAAGGAAAATACTAGAAAGCAAAGCAGAAGACATAGGGGGTTCTAGGTCACCTGAAACATACTGAGAAAAAAGGAGTTTGGTTTTCTTGGTGAATGGAGTGTGCACATGCTTCATCTCAAGTAATTGACCATGGTTGGATTCACACTGAAACAGGGTGGAACTCCAAGGCTTAGCAAGGAAGGTTAGAAAAGGCTGGAGGGGACTACTGCCTGAGCTGCTTGTTCTCCTAACACTGCATATTTCATAAGACACAGAACTGTCACCTCCTTATAGAAGGTCTTTACTTAAAACCTACACTAAATATCTTACTGAGACCTTAGAAAGTTTTTATTTAGAATCATGGAATAGAATCATCACTATTATTCAGCATTATTCTGGAGGTCCTAGACAGTGCATTAAGGCACACACAAAAAAGCTATAATTGCAAGGATTGAAAGATTAATTGACAGCAAAACAATATCTTTAATTATTTCCATGTGCCTACATATAAAAATAATACAAGTGATGAGACTAATTTCAGAAGTTTACTAGGTAGAAAAATGAATAGACAAAATCAACAACATTCTTAAGCATATAAAAATAGAAAATGAAACTATTTTTAAGACAACTGAAAACACAGAAAGTATGTTATTTAGAGAAAAAGTCAAAATGAAGATGTGTATTATGGAAAATTATAATATTTGTTGAAAGGTGTCAAGAAAACATAAATACATGGAGACCTATAGTGTATCTAACCATTAGAGGAATAATGCAAATTGAGTAAACTAGGTACAATTCTAATCAAATGTAAATAAGGTTTTACAACATTCAACAAGCTATTTCTAAAATAAAGTGAACTTTTTCATTTTTTAAGATCCACATACAAGTAAGATCACGAAGTTTGACTTTTCGTGTTGAGCTCATAACAGCAGAGTAGAATGATGGTTTCCATGGATGGGAAGTATGCAAAATGAGGTGTTACTCAAAGAATATAAAGTTTAATTTTTGTAGGAAAATAAATTCTATAGATCTAAGGTACAACATGGTGACTATACTTAATACTGTATTGTATACTTGAACTTGCTAAGAGCATAGACTTTAAATGTATCTTACACACACAATGGTTATTGTATGTTAATTAGCCTAACTGTGGTAATCATTTCACAATACGTACATGTATCTGAACATCACATTTTATACCTTAAATTTTTATTTGCTAATTTTTATTTGCCAGTTATACCTCAATAAAACTAGAGGGGGAAATAAAATTATGAAAACCCAGGAATACCTGATATGATTTAAAAAAAATAAGATGGCATTTTGGAAGGATTTTCAATTCCAGACTCAATACAAAGCTATTGTTACCAAGACAATGTGGCATTGGCTCAATGACAGACTCATAGGTGACTGGATTAGCATTTTTAAGACACATTCAACTGGACATGAACATTTAGTATGTGAGGTGATAGTTTTAATTAGAAAAGTAATGAAGGAATTTCCAACAGATGAGAACCAAAAAAACTCTACCAGAAGACTTCTAGAGCAAATGAATTCAGCAAAGTAGCAGTATACATGATTAGCACTCACAAATCAATTGTGTACCTATACTCTGATAATGAATTTGTCAAATAAAAATTAGGAAAACTATCTCATTTACATTAGCCTAAAAAAATAAAATACTTGGAACCAATCTAACAAAAGAGATGAAGGATCTCTGTAATGAAAACAATAGAACACTAAAGAAAACAAGTGGAGAATACCTTAGAAGATGGAAAGATATCCTGTGTTCTTAGATAGGCAGAATTAATATTGTCAAAATGGCCATATCCCAAAAGTATTATGGTGACTCAATGCAATTGCCATCAAAATTCCAATGACATTCTTCACAGAACTAGAAAAAGCAGTTATGAAATTCATTTGGAAAAATACAAGACTTGGAATAGCCAAAGAAATCTTTAGTGAGAAAAGTGAAGGAGGAGGCATCACAATATTGAACCTTGAAATCCACTACACAGGTATAGTAATAAAAAAGTAACATGATAATGGAACCAAAAGAATGAAATTAAACATCTATCTCTCATCCTGCACAAAAATTAACTCAAGGTGGATCAAAGACTCTGTTCACTAGAACAGAGAACTTGCACCTAATAGAAAAAAAGTAGGCCCAAATCTTTATAATGTTGGCTTGGGACCTGACTTCCTGAACAAGACTCCTAAAGCACAAGAAAGAAAATTAAGAATCAATAAATGGAATGAATTCAAACTAAAAAGCTTCTTTTCAGCAAAGGAAACAATCAATAACATAATGAGAAAGCCTACAGAATGGGAACAAATCTTTACCACATGCACCTCAGACAGAGCACTAATCTCCAGGATATATAAAGAACTCAAAAAAATTAACACCAAACAAACCAAAAAACCCAATCAATAAATGGGCTAAGGAACTGAACAGACACTTTAAAGAAGAAGGAATAATATCAGTCAACATATGAAAAAAATGTTCCTCATCTCTAGTAATTAGAGAAATGCAAATCAAAATTACTCTAAGATTTTATCTCACTACAGTCAGAATGGCAATTATCAAAAATACAAGCAATAATATGTGTGGCGAGGATGTGGGGAAAAAGGTACACTCATACATTGTTGTTGGGACTGGAAACTGGTACAACAACTATGGAAAGCAATATGGAGATACCTCAGAAAACTTGGAATGGATCCACCATTTGGTCCAGCTCTCCCACTCTTCAGTTTATACCCAAAAGACTTAAAATCAGCATACTGCAGTGATGCAGCCACATCAATGTTTATAGCAGCTCAACTCACAATAGCTAAACTATGGAACCAGTCTAGATGCCCTTCAACAGAGAAATGGATAAAGAAAATGTGGCACATATACACAATGGAATATTACTCAGCCTTAAAGAAGAATGAAATTATGACATTTGTAGGTAAATGGATGGAACTATAAAATATCATACTAAGTGAAATAAGCCAATCCCAAAAAACCAAAAGCCAAATGTTTTCTCTGATAAGTGGATGCTGATCCATAGTGGGGTGGAGGGATAGGGAAGAATGAATAAACTTTGGTTTGTGTAGAGGGAAGTCAGGGAAGGGGTGAGGTAGTGCGGATGGGAACAATGGTAGAATGAGACAGACTTTATTACCCTATATACATGAATGATTACATTAGTGAAGTGACTCTGAACCATGTATAACCAGAAGAATGAGAAGTTGTGCTCCATTTGTGTACTATATGTCAAAATGCATTCTGCTGTAAAATAAATACATTAATTAAAAAATACAAACAATAATAAATGTTGTGGGGAACACAGGTATACTTATACATTGTTGGTGAACTGAAAACTAATACAACCTCTCTGGACAGCAGTATGGAGATCCTCAAAAAACTAGGAATGGAACCACTACATAACCAAGCTATCCCACTCCTTGGTATAAATCCCAAAGATTTAAAGTCATAATACTACAGTGATGCAGCCACATCAATATTTACAATGGCACAATTCACAATAGTCGAGCCGTGGAAACAACCTAGTTGCCTTCAACATATGAATGGATAAAAACAAAATGTTATATATATAACCATTACTCAAACATAAAGAAGAATGCCATTATGGCATTTGCTAGTAAATGGATGGACCAGGAGACTCTCATGCTTAGTGAAATAAGCCAGTCCCAAAAAGTCAAAAATCAAGTGTTTTCTCTGATATGCAGAAGCTAATTCAAAATAAGAATGGAGATTGCATTAAAAAATAGAAGAAGGAGCAGAGCAGTACAGGAAGGGCATTAAAGAGGAGGGAGGAGGGATGGGATAAGGAAAGTATAGTGGAATGACTAACATAATTTTTCTATGTACATATATAAATATACCACAGTGAATCTCACTACCATCTGTATGCACAAAACACTATTTTTTTTAATTAAAAGCTATAAGTAAATAGCAGGAAGATCAGTAGAGACAAGGAAACTAGGGTAGAGAAGGGAATGGAATAGTACTGGAGACTGAATTAAAACAAATTATACTCCATGCTTTTATAATTTTATCAAAATGAATCATAATTTTATATGTAACTGAAACAACCGATAAAAAGAAAAATAAATAAATATATAAAGACCTGAAGCTGATGTGACAAAATATTAAGATAGGAGGAATCTACAGGTGTGTTTACAATATCATTCACTACACTTTTAAATTTTAAAAATTTTCATTGTGAAAGTGACCAATAAGATCCCCATATTGGATCAGGGGAAAAAAAAAATCTGTGATTGAGGGAGAATGAAAGTATAGAAAGATACAGGTTTAGACTCCTCAGTGACTTTCTGGAGGCAAGGTCCCAGTCACCATGTACTACCTAAGATGTAAATAGGAAATTTACTCCCAGGATCAGTAGGATGCATCATATCACCTCAGGGATTACTAGCAACACTACTCAACTTCCCTTAGACTTTGAATTATCATCTTTCACATTTAATGAGAAATAAAAAGTTTTTGTCTATTACAAATGTGCTTAAAATGCAATCACTTAAGATGATTAAAACTTGAACGTGATGGAGTATTGTCCAAGTTTGATATCAACACTTTTGTGTTTTGATTAGGTAAAAGAGAACTCTGGAAAGCAGAGAAGCATATTGTATTAATAGGAAAATGACGCTGAGAATCTTAGGTTTGAAAAGAGGGGCAAAAAGAGAGGCTGGAGATATCAATGAATTATAGTCAACTTCACAACTTCACCAGTTGCTCTGTTTCTATGCACCTGTGCCTAGGAAAATGGCAACTGTGTGCAGATATTTTTGGTGTCCAATTTGGTTACATAAGCAGAAATCAGCCTGAAAACCTGAGTTAGGGCGGACCCAAAACCTTGACAGGTCACCCTTTGGCTCAGTATCACCAAGAGCACACTTCAAGGTCATTCTGTGCCAGCACTACCCTCCAGGGAACTCTGCAGGCCAGCACAGTTAATTACACTAACAGCCAAGGAAATTATATTGGCCTACCACTGCCTAGGAAGATGAATATCTCTCTTCCTTAGTCACAGGGGGACATTAATGATATTTTTATTAACTTGTGACCTGTTGACTGCTATTAGAATATAGATTGTATGCATAAACCAGGTCGGGTGTTGCAGATATGATTATGGAGCAATTACTGTGGCAGCTACTGGGCTTCTAATCACTGTTGGCATAGAGAATCTGTATGACTCCAAACTGCTTTTTGGAGTTCTACAAGAAGAAATGCTTGGGATCAAAGTTCATGTTGTCTCTTTGTGTCTTCTTGAAATTGCAATTTGTGATTTCTATGATTAGATGGGCAAACAAAGGCAGATTTTAAAAGAGGAGACTGCAAAGGATAGATGATGATTGGGGTAATCTAAGACTTGGGCAGCTCAGAGTTGAAAACTTTTCTTATTGAAATTGTTTTGATTAAAATATATATGCAGTTTGCTAGCAATTCTATTTGTGTGGGTATCACTAACAACCAGTGATCAGATTATATTCTGACCTATTACTTTAGTAATGTGAAAATCCCCTTTTGCAATTATGTACAATGTGATATGAAATACAGCATTAAGTACTTTAGTCATGCTCTTTAGAGTCACATATTAATGGTAATGCCATCAAGGTTGCCAGAATGTCTTCAGAGTCGATATCTAAGGATGCTGATTTATATTCTGTGAAGTACATTATTTATTCTGCAAAGTGCGTTATTTATTCCGCAAAGTGCATTATTTATAATCACAGCCTTTCTCCCCCTAGTTGAAGCAGAGTTTACACAACCCCTTTTAAACTACTGCCTTCGCATGGAGGGTAAGATCAGGAGGGACAAATGTTGCCATTAACACAGTAAATTACGGTATTAACTGACTTGACTGGAAGCAGAAAATAGTATATCTGAAAACTTGCCATCCTAATTTACAAGTCACAAGTGATTTGGATACAAATAAAATAATACTAATCATCTGCCCTTCCAGGTTCTTAGCCCAAATAAATGTTTGAACCCTGTGCTAGAGTCAGTTCTACAGGAACTTTAGACAGTCTTGGGTCACTTGAAACTATTTCAGAGTAGAGAGAAGGGAGATGTTGAAAGAAAAATGAGGGTCTGGGCAAAGAGAATGAAAAAAAAAATGCATGTGATTGATTGCCTTTCCCAAAACTGAGACTTTCATTGTTCTTCCCACGATCATCATTGTAACTTTTCCACTATGTGTTCTGCATTAGTAGCTGCAGTGATTTGAATATGTGCCTCCAGAAAGCATGTGTTGGAGATTTAATCAAGGCAGATGCTGGGATGTGAAATCTAACGAGAGGTGAGGACACCCTTTATTGTGGGAGTGGACTTATGAAAGGATGAGTCGGCCTCCCTCTTGTCCTTCTGGCTCGCTGCTTTCCACAGTGGGTTGATGCAGCCAGAAGGCCCTCACCAGAGGCAGGCACTATGATTTGGACTTTCCAGCCTTCAGAACTGTGAGAAATAAATTTCTTTTCATTTTAAATTACTCAGTCTAATATTCTGTTATAGCAGCACAAAACAGAGAAACTTAGTATCATCTTAGATTGGGTAGTCTGCACTAAAAATGAATCTGCATTCTGCTATTAGTATATTCCAGATAATTGCATCTTCCAAGTTTTTAAATTAAAATATACATCCTATTGTAAGGTAAGTTTAATTGTTTTCATGATACCATAAGAGAAAACATAAATTTTTAAAAACTGAATGTTAGTTATAGATAGGCACACACATACTTTTCAGAAATACACATTGGAAAAATCACCAGGTTGCAACTCCAACTTTTTGTCCATTAGCAATGTGAAACTGGGTACATTATTTAACTTTCCTGAGCCTCAGCAAAATGTATCATTTTCCTATAAAATTATTCTGAGAATTAAATGAATAAAACAAGAATGCATCTGACATAGTGTCTGAGACACAACACATCTCAACTCAAAAGAAATGCACTTTCCCTCCTACATATGGCTCTCCCTCTGGCTAAAGTATAAAGCTTTAAGTGCATAAGATGGCACATTTTAAGTGAATAGCCAGAGTTTAGAAGGAGGTCAAATAGATTTCAGCATGATTTCTAAGATGTAGTTGAAAAACATTTGCAAGCTGAAAAGAAAAATGGAATAGTTCAGATTTAACTGTTTAACATCATATTTTTCTTCTATCTGACTATTTTGTACTTTCTGTAACTTCAGCAAAATGGGAAAGGAAAAGCTATTCCCATCCTTTGAACCTGAGTTATGATAGGAACATAAATAAGATATCTGATATTTGACATAGATATCTGACATTTTAAAAAATTCTAACATTCTAGTAAATATTTTCAAGACTAATTTGTCTTTGTCTCCTTTACCTCACTTATCCTTCAGTGCCTTTTACCAAGCAAATTAAAAAGTCCAAAGAAGAGCCCCAAGGAAAAGAGTAAAGCCCTATGAAAGGAAGGTACCAATTCAGCTCTAAACAAGGGAAGCATATTTTATACCAATCAACTGGCATAAATAGGAACAGTTATCTCATAATTACTTTAGAGTCCCTATTAACATAATTAAGTAGGATATAATATCATGTACAGACACAATTTACTCTCTCATGCTTATTTTTATTTACCCAGCTTGTCTGCAGCCCTGCAGGAAGGCTTTGAAAAAAAAAAACAATCAATTCCCCTAGAATTGGAAAGGTGAAAATGAGGAAGGCTAGCACATTTTGGTTAGGTTTCTGCATTAAATTGAAAACAAGTATACAATAATACAACAGGAGTTTTAAAATTGGCAGTAATTTAACTAGGAAAAGGTCAGTTCTTAGCCACAACATGTTTATGTGTGCTTGTATGTATATGTTTATGTGTGTGTGTGCATGCACACACATGCGCTTTGTTTTGAGTTATCAAAATAAGCCAAGCTTCTATGAGTGTTCTGTGAATTTGTTTTTTCCTCTACCATTGCTCCTCTCTCTTAGTATAGATATTGGCACTGAATAAACATTGTCTTGAATTGAAAACGTCATGGGCTTGCTAGAGCTATACATAGTAAGGGTCCCATCTGATTCAGCATAAATTGCCTTCCCATTCCAGAAAAAAATAGATTAGTGCTGTAGCCCTTTAATCATACCCTGGATGTCAAGCCTGTTGTATTAATGGTTTTTGCATTTAAATAGTGAAAGTGGATTCAATATGTAGAAGATGAGTTAACAGCTAACTCAGAAGAAAGGCATCTTCTATCTATAAGGAAGGCATGTCATTGCTCCCTGGAGTGAAAACTCCCTGCAAGTCTGTCCTTTCAGAATTCAAGGACCTACCTTTGAGGAAGTTATCCACTGTGAGAAGTTATCCATTAATTCCTTTGTTTAACATCTTTGGTTTCTGCTGAAAATTCTAATACTGGTGCACTTATAGGACAATCAATTAAAACACATTTCTCAAACTCCTATTCGCCCCAAACCAAGTTCAAGGGTACCAGTTCATTAGCATTGATTCCAGATAGCCTGAAAATAACAAATAAGAGCCAGCACAAAAGAAGGAAGTATAAACTCAATATTTCCATTGTGATTCAGACTTCTCCCATGCCTGTCATGTTTTATTAAATGTTAAATTCCATTCTTTTTTACTTTATGTGTGTAGCAAAGTACCCATTGAACCTTATCCCATGAATGCATTTATAATTGGCATATAAGACCAGACTAGACTTATGGGATTAAAGCTTTGAGTCATTCACCATCAAGCAGGGCATATAGGTATTGTTTTAATAATGAGCATATACACTTTAATAAGCATTATGTTTATCAGCAATGAAAATCACATTGCCAGAACATGACAGCATGTAGTTTATCAAAGTAAATGTTCAGAATATCTACCATTAGTACATCTATTTCTTTGTCTTTTTTTTTTTTTGGTACCAGGGATTGAACTTAGGGGCACTCGACCACTGAGCCACATCCCCAGCCCTATTTTGTGTTTTATGTAGAGACAGGGTCTCACTGAGTTGCTTAGCGCCTCGCCATTGCTGAGGCTGGCTTTGAACTCGCGATTCTCCTGTCTCAGCCTCCCAAAGTGCTGGGATTACAAGCGTGAGCCACTGCGCCCGGCTTATTTCTTTGTCTTTTTTGACCACTCAAGAGAGAAAGACATACAATGAGAAATAATTATTAAAATAACCAGGAAAGCTAATTCAATGTGTAGTGTTTATGTTGTATTACAAATTATCCCATAAATCAATGGTTATATGTGAGAGTAGAATGCAGTGCTACAATTCTCATTTGCCCTGTTCATCCTCCAGAGTGATATTTGGTCCTTTTGACCACATGACAATCTTGAGATATATATGAAATCTTGAGAGGGCTAAATGTCTTTTTTTGTGTGTGGTGCTGGGGATTGAACCCAGGGCCTTGTGCATGCAAGGCAAGCGCTCTAGCAACTCTGAGCTGTATTCCCATCCCTGGCTAAATGTCTTAATGGCTTCACTTCCGGTTCATGTCTCCATTATCTTTGCCTTTCTATAGCAGTACTCATTTCTCAGTTACTTTTTAAAATTCAACATCTTTTTTTATTAAATAAAATATAGCATACATGCATAAAATGTACAAATCTCAAGTTAGCCCCTTGATGAATTTTCACAAAATGAGCACACCCAGGCAACTGGCACTCAGAACAAGAAAAGGTTCTTGACCATTACTTCAGGAAAACATTTTCCCCCTCTCAATCATCCCTGTCCATCCTTTATTCTAACTTCTGGTATCGTAGATTAGTTTTACTCTTTGTAAGCTTCATCTGAACAGAATCATATTCAATGTGCTCTTTTGTGTGTGACTTTTTTCGATCAATGATGTGTTTATGAGATTTACCCACATTGGCGTATGTAGTGGCAGTTTATTCATTTTAGGTAGCTTTCCATTTGGGAATATGTCACAACTTATTTATCTACTCCTCTACTCATAGACAATTGTGTTGCATGGAGGAATACAGCATGGGGACTATTATAAATGCTACAAATATTTTTCTATATGTGTTTCCATTTTATGTGTGCATTTATTTGAGATATACCTAGGAGTTAGCATTGTCATGTCATAGGTGTGTTTTATTTAGCTTTATTAGATAATCTTAAATAATTTTTCAAAGCATTTTTACCAATTTATACATGCCTTCACAATCAGTATGTATTTCAGTTTCTCACCAACAATTGGTACAAATCATATTTATATGATTTTCAAAAGCCAGATTTTCTTTCTTCCTTCATTCAGTCCTTGTAGTACTGTATTCTGATGGAAGCAAGAAACTCCCACTTGTGTTATTTCCTTTTGATTATTAAGTCATTTTGACACTATTCTACTAGATGGTAGTTAGGTTCATTCCTGGAGAAGAGACTCAGCATAATATAATGGTTTGCACATAGAAAATGCCCAACAAATATTTGTAAAGTTGAAGTGAACATGCCTAGTGTTTATGTGTTTTACTGAAACTCTCTGAATTGTTAGAACATAAATTTACTCAGTAGAGAATGCCAGCTTTTTCTAGGCCAAATAATGATAGCAGTCTTTGAGTATGAGAAATGAAGCAAAGTTGGCCAAAGAATCTGTTCAAAATCTGTTTGAATGACACAATCTTCCTTGTCCCAGATGGATGCTTCTTATTACACCTAAGAGAGCTATATTTTCCATGGAAACTGATTTCCGTAGGAAAAAAAAAAGACTTGGATCAATTTACCAATTTTCACTTTGCCAAAATAATGTTGATTTGTATTGGATTATCCTCAAAATTTCCTTGGCACAAATGGTCTTAATCAGACAATGGCAACCAAGTGACATTTAGCATACTTAGGAGCCATGCAGGTTTAGCAAATGAGTGTAGAATGATTTGCCAGACTCTTCAAGGCGTTGTCAGAGACAGTGTGGTATGGTAGAGGAACAAATATTTAAGAACCTAGTAGATATGGATTAAAATATTAATTGTACTTCATGTACATAGTATGGATTTTAACAAATTACTCAATAGTCTGAAATCTCATCTTTGTCATCTATAAAATGGGGATAATGATTTTTCAATCCCTATATGAAAGTAAAATCAGATAATATATCCCAAGTAGTTAATAGCATGGCTGGACTTCAGTTTAAGTCTTCTAGGATTTCTTCCCTCATGCTTTAACCAGGGTAGATCCCATGCATTGCACTTTTGTAACATGCTGTATTTTTATGTCAAAATATATGGGTGAGGCACAAGGTATGTCCCTGTTATCACAGCTACTCAGGAGGCTGAGGAAGAATGATCATTTGAGTCCAGGAGTGAGAACAGCTTGTTGCACTCTTTATTTTCCAAAGCAGAATTTATATATCCTAGTGAATCCTACCCTTTTCTAATTAGTCATGTTTGGCAGCCATATACATATTTTCATGATACCAGCATAGCTTAAACAATTGTTGAAGGAACTCTTAAGTTCATACTACCTATGACCAGTGTCCATTATATAGAATATCATCAAAGATGGTGAATCTGTCTTTTAGAAAGTATTTAATTTTTGAGAACAGTTAAAAATCATTTGGAATTAATTTTGGCAAATCAAGTAGTTTGTTTTATTTTTTATCTGAAACAAAGTTTGACAAAACGTTATTACAACGACTTTTATACCACAATTACAATTTTAAAAACTCATTAGGAAAAAAAGTTTCATATATGATCAAGGACAGTCTGTGACCTCTCAAAATATGCATTGTGAAGGAAAGCGAGAGGATGGCTATTTGGTGTATTTGTGAAACATACACAAAACCACAATTCTTTGCCCACCTCCTCCACAAATTACATTTCTTTAAAGTCATGTCTGATACAAATTATTCCTCACAGGTTTTCCTAAGGAAGATAGAATAGTAAATATCCCAAAGTGAGTAAAGAATAATGCACATTTGAGGGCATTACAGTTAGCATCTGCAGCCCTCCTGTAGATCTTATGCAGCTTCTTAAAGGAGTGGATTTTCCAAGATGTTACTAATGAGGTTTTATGTTGGAAATGTTATGTAAGCAATCTCTGGCCTTAAATTAATTCTGTTTAATTATATAATAATGAATAGGCAATTCTAGTGAAAATCATTAAATGCTAATACAGACATATGTATAATTTTTGCAGTCTCTAATAGTAAAGTTTTCTGATAGTGTTATTAAAATTATAGTTATGTTTTTAAAATGATTGCCATAAGGTTAAGGTCAAAGAAATATGAAAAGTATGTCTGGGACCTGGGAGTGTATGCAACTCAGTGATAGAGCATGAGTTTGCATGAGCACCTGGATTTCATCTCTAGCACCTCCCTCCCCACAGGAAAAGTATGCCTGGAGCCTCTTCTTGAGAAATGGAAGCATTTCTATGGTGCAAATGGACAATGTTCCCAGGTCAATTATATTCCATTGACAGCTATGTTGGTAACTCCCATTACTGCAAGAGTATCAGAGCCAAACAAAACAATATAAGCTGGAATAATGGGATCAGAGGCAAACAAAATGGAAGAAAGAAACTGGAAGCTATAGGCTAATTGGAAAGTTGTGACCTAACATAATATTTATTACTCTACTAAAATAAGTTTGTTTTTTTGAAAAATTCATTGGCAACACCTCAAATCATGTGGTTTAAATTACAGGTGATTTTCAAATAACTGGTGCTGCACTCAAAAGTTTCTCTGGGTGCTGGTTGCAGTGGTGCATGCCTGTAATCCCAGTTACTCTGGAGACTGAGGCAGAGTTCAAGAGGAACTCCCAAGTTCAAGGGGAGTCTGGACAATTTTGCGAGATCTGTCTCAAAACAAAAAGTAAAAAGGGCTGGGGATGTATGTCAGAAGTAGAGCATCCCCATGTTCAATCCCCAGTACTGGAAAAAAAAAATTCTATTGGTAAAGAGTGAGAATGAGGGGTCAGTTGGGAATTAGTCTTAAAATGAGGAAATCATTGACAAAGGTGATATGTACATTTTTGAGCATTGTACTATGTCTTTGAAAGAACATACTAAGGAAAGTTTGCCTATGCTTCATCCACCAGGTGATGTCCAGAATAAAATTAGATCCTACTGGGTTTCTTTTCTTTTTTGTTTACCTGGATTTATTTATTTTTTAGACACCACATTGGCTGAGACATTTAAAACACAAAATGGTAATTAAGAGTGTTTCAGGCAGCTCCAGCTGGCTCTGGAACAGCTCCCAATAGATAGGCTGACATTTCCACCCTCTAGGAATTCCTGCTCTGATGCAGTTCAGAACAGCCAACCTTGATTCCACCCATTTGATTAAACAACAGAGAAACTGCAAACAGTAAAAGTCACTTCTCCTGGGCCAGCTTAAACTGACAGCAAATGCAAGAAAAGAGAGTGATAGGAAAGGAGATTATGAATTAGTGTGAAGACTACTTACCAAATCACATTCATTAAAGTGAGCATCTAATTGGTCAATGAGCCATCTAAATGTAGAAATTGCATTAACATCTCTATAGCTGAGAATCCTGAAGGCCATTTGAAACATAATTTAATTTTCATTTAGAATTATGCCCAAGAAAAGATTGAGATAAACAGCCACCTGTCTGCAAATCATTATATGGTACAGTCTTATATGTTAAATGGGCCTGAGATGTTACTAGAACAAGATGAAAGACCTGATATAAGACCTGATTCCTGCCTTTTGGAAGTTTGTAAGGTAATTTGAGAAGACAAAAGTTCATCTGGAGCAACCAAGTAAAAATACCAGGTGGCATATGATGAAATGTCAAAATGAGAACACACACACATATATTAGCTATTGGAAATAAATGAAGACAATTGGATAATGGGCTAGGGGAAAGTATTCTGGTAAATTTACTATTAGCTAAATGTAGGTAAATAATAACTCCTGGAAATCTTGATTTTCATTTTTGTGTCCCAGATGGAGTCTTGTTCTATGGGTCCTCAAGTCCTTTACAGTTCTTGTACTTTAGGTTACATAGGCATGTAAGCAATCCAATTTGTAATTGAGAAGTTTTCTTGAATTTCTAGAGGCTTCAGGAAAGTCATTGAGAAAGTGGGACTATTGGCTGGGGTTAATGCTACTGGATCTCTCTTTTGGATCAGGAATCCATGATCTCTCATCTCTAAAAAGGTGGACAAGGCAATCTTTAACGTGGGTTCCACTTTCTAAGATGCTTTGATTATGTATGTCAGCCCCTATTTATCTCACCTGCATCCTCCACTGTGGAGGAAGTCTCCAGCCGTGACTATTCTTCATTAGATACTATGGATGCTGAGACTAGTTTCAGAGCTCTTTATTACACAATAGGTTTTCTATACATCAAGAACCAATCTTGTCTATCCCTTATTACCTAGGGATTTATCACATGTACTCTTCCTCCCAGTTTAAGCAATTCTCTCTCTTCCTTGTTGCTTTATCTATTCTTCATGTTCTACAATTAACCTCATCTTCTTTAAGTTTGTTCTTCCATACCATTTTTCCCTTTAAAATCTTCTCAAAGGGTTAATGGCTAAACAAAAACATTTTGAAATATTAATAAGAAAGCACTATAATGATTGTTACTACTTTTGCATCATTTTCTATTTTGGTAAGTGTCTTAATGTGGATTGGTCAATATTGCACATTAGATGTGGACTGCCAGAAAGATACCCTCTCTCCACAAAAAGCCTTTTTAATTGTACTGACCAAAGGTTGTATTTACAAATACTACATAGATCTTAATAAGCTGTTCATGTTTTAAAATGGCACATTCCATAAACAATTTGGCTGCATTAGTACAAGATGTTTAAGGAAAATTTTCTTAATTATATTGCACATCTACAAAGATGGGTAAAGCAACTGAAGTCTCTGCCTTTATGTAAAATATCCTTCTTTGTACTATGATAACTATACTCTAATTATGTAGAAAATGTAGTTGATTGTATGGCTCTATTTAGAGAAGAATCTTCTTAATCTTTTTTAATATTTTTTAATCACATAATGTGTTCCTGCAGTGTACACTTAGCATTTGCAGTTAGCATCCACCAAAAACTTTGCCACTGATTTTCCAAAATCTGCTTCCAGTTCTTCTCATTGCTGCCCTGAAGTGACATTTGCTACAATCACTAATACTGCACCCCTGGTTACACCCAGAGATTTCTGTATTCCTGGAAACTATAGACTTTCTTGTCATTAGATTTTTCTTTTTCTTGATGATTTTCTTAACCTGGTGTAAACTACTCTTTTTCATATTTTATTATTATTGCCTTCTATGTTTCCTTTGTTGACTTGTTTTCCTTCACTATTCACTGGAAAATTGCTGTTGAGTCCATTCCAAACTCTATTGATCTATCTATCTATTATCTACCTATCATCTATCTATCTATCTATCTATCTATCTATCTATCTTTCCAATCTATGATCTATCATCTGTCTGTTCACCTATCATCTCCATTCATCTATCCATCCAGGAATTTATCCATTCTTAGTTAAAACTCTATGTTTTGTTGAAAGTTCTCAAATCCTCGGTTTAGTCAATATCTTCCTTTCTGCATAAGACATGATCATCTGGAAACTTTACTAATTTTTAAGTCTTACTGTGCTTACTGCCAGTTTTAGTTTCCATTTTAAGAATTTGCTTCAATAAGATATCTATTTCACATCATTTTAGAAAGAAGATTTGAGATGACTTACAAAAACATGTCCACTACTATCTTAGATGCCATCTCAAGCATAAATTGGTTAACCTCAACAAAAGGCAAATTTGGCAGTATTTATCAAAGTCACAAATGCACAAATCTTTTAGCTATAAATTCCACTTGTAGACATCCATCCAAGGAATATACTTGCACATGTCCTGAATGATGTTTGGATGATGGTATTGTTTATAATTGACATTATTTGTAATTAGAGGTATTGAAAATATACAAAAGAAAAGGATTAGTTAAAAGTTAATCTTCTTTACAGTGGAATATCATTCAGCAATGGAAAATATTGAAGAACTCATATACTAATGAAATAATTGTCAACATAGATAAAGTCAATACTGAATCATACATATAAATATAGGGTTATATATAGGGAGAGAAATGGAGAATGGAGAAGGAGAGAATAACTACCTAGTTAGACAGGAAGATCATAAATAATTTTATTGTATGAGTTTACCTTTATGTGTCCTGAGAGATTGCATATACCTGGAATGATACATAATTATACTGACTATTTCATGGGGGATATCTGGCCAGCTGAAGGACAGTAATGAGAGAAAGATTTCTTTAATACCTAGACATTCCTATTGAATCTATTGAATTTCAAACCACATAGCTACACCATCTCTCCAAAAATATAATAAAAAAGAAATAAATAAAGTACCTGGGATACCATAAAAATAAGAAAAGAAATTGGAGCAATGACAAGTATAGAAAAATACAAAAAGATAATAACATAAAGATAGTAGAAAAGCTGATAAACCAAATTTCTGCCATAAGGCCTTATTCGCTCTTTGGGAGGTTACACAGTTTTATTTTATGCCTTTAATGATCCATAGGTCCTATTTAAAAAAAAAATAGCATAAAGTCTATTTATTTCTCATTGGTGACCTGAGAGACAGGAAAGAGCTCTTGAAAATGAGCATTGTGTGAGATTTTGTAATAGATCCCCCACAATCTCTAAAATACAAAAAAGTTTAAATTTTATATGGTTGATTTTTTTCAGCTTTTTTAAAGGTCTAATTGACAAATAAAATTGAATGTATTTAAAGTATGCAATGTGATTGGATAGTTATATATGTGTTGTGAAACGATTACCACAATCAAATTAATTAACATATCCATCACATCCATCACCTCACAGTTAGTTACCTTTCGTGTGACTTTTTTAAAATACTAAAATTCATTCTCTTCATTTTCAGGAAATCTGAAGCTTTCAACACAGTATTATTAACTGCAGTCACCATGTTGTACATTATATTCTCAGAATTTATTCATCTTAAAACTGAAAGCTTGTGTTCTTTGGCCCTTTAACCAAAACCTCATTTCCCCGTCTCTTGACCACCACCATTCCACATTCTGGTTCTATTAATTGAGCTTTTATTTATTTACTTATTGTCTTCAAATTTTAAAATCACAGATAAGTGTTACCAAACAAAATTTGTCTTTTTCTAGCTTATTCCACTTAGTGTGATGTTCCCCAGGTTCATCCAAGTTGTCAGAAATGACAAGATTTCCTTCTTTTTGAAGAATTAAAAATATTTCTCTCTATATTTTCTTTGTCCATTCATCCATTGACAAGCACATAGCTTGGTTTCATATCTTGGCCACTGTGAATAATGCTGTTATGAACATGGAAGTGAAGATACCTCTTTGAGATAGTTATTTAATTTCTTTTGTATAATATACCCAGAAGAATCTCCATTCCCACCAACATTGTCCGAAGCTCCCTTTCCCCGCCTTCTTGCCAACATTTGTCATCTCTTGTCATGCAGGGGATTTTATAATGCCTCTCAAAATAGTTCAATGGCATAATGCGTAAGTGCAACTCAATAAAAGTAAATCTATAAGGGGTTAGGCAAGTAGATACAGATTCACAACTCTGAAATAATCTTGATTACTCAGGAAGAAATTTGGAAATGTTTTTCAAATTATGTATTAACATCCATTAGTGAGTCATAAGGTCAATTTAGTGAGTCAGAAGCTGTATTTTAGAAAAGGAAAAAGAGAGAATGAGAGAACAGAAATGAATAGAATGTCAGTATTTAGGGTAGTTAGTAAGGGTATTTTCATGAAATGTGTGATACACACATGTGAGTGTGTTTGTACATACATGTGTGCATTCATGATCATGACTGAAGATATTTTTCTTATTTTTGAATCACCAAAACTTTTGAAAGTCACTGAATTTGGGAGGGAGGGTAATGTATATTTTCTAGCTATTACTATGTAGAAAGGAATAAATAAACTATTTTATGATGAGAAAACTGAGGACAAGAAAAGTTCAATTACTAGCCAGAGATCTTAGTTTGCACTGAGAAGAGTTAAAACTCATACCCAGGTAAGCTGACTTCAGAATAACCATTGGATTTATATGCTATAAAGTTCTTACAGCAAATGTACTCTGTATGATAGGTTATGAACCAGTTCCTAAGCTTTCACTATTGCTTAGACTAGTGATTCAACAACTCTGCTGATCTTTGCCTACAGTTTCTCACATCATCCTTTTCAGGTACAGTTTACAAAACTAACTTCATATTGGAACTATGAGAAGATTTTTTTCCCCCAAGTCTAGGGGGAAAGAATTAGCATCATGATTAAAAAATTAGCATTACATGATCTAGCATCATGTAAAAACCACATGTCTTAGCTGGGCACGGTAGCACACACCCATAATCCCAGCACTTAGGGAGGCTGACACAGGAGAGTTGCAAGTTCAAAGCCAGCCTCAGCAACTGCGAGGCGCTAAGCAACTCAGTGAGACCCTGTCTCTACATAAAACACAAAATAGGGCTGGGGATGTGGCTCAGTGGTGAGTACCCCTGAGTTCAATACCCAGTACCAAAAAAAAACCAAAAAACAAATAAAATCACATGTCTTCCTCTAGAAACATTATTATTTTGGCACTCTGTAGTAACAGTGTTGAATTTCATAACTGCCTTCTTTATCAAGTCAAAATACCATGAGAAAGTCACTTAATTTCCTTGAAAGCAGTTTGCTACTCTGTAAGTAAAGATAATAATACTTCATTCTGTCAAAAGGGTCAGAAGAGATAGTATATGCAAGGAATTGAAATATTTCCTGAGAAATGGAATGGATCTAGAAATTAGAAATTATTTGTATTAATGCATAGCATATAATATATATTTAATATTAACTTATTCAACAATTGTTTGGAGTACCCAATCATGATTTATTACCCTGCCTGAACTTCAAGGCAATCCCTCTACTAATCTCTCCTTCTTAGTTTTCATCTCGTAATCTATCAGCTGGTCTTCAAACTTGAATTTCCTCATCGATCTTGATTTTGACCTTTGATGTGTCTAATCCCTTTAGAGATGGTTATGATTTATAAATTTTCAAATTTAGAATAGTGTGAAAGTAATAGGCATTCATTAGAAAATGTACCTCAGATTTTGAATATTGAATATTGGTCTTTTCCTGGGATAGCAATGAGTGGAACTTTGTTGATGCTGGGTGGCAGCTCCTTGTTAGCCATGGGTTCCCGAGGGTCACCAGCTAATACCCTACCATGTACTGAGTTGCTTAGTTCTGATGTTCGGTAGGTGTATTAAACACACTTAGAACTTACGACATTTTCAACTTAACAATGTGTTTAAAAGGACACAACTCAAGCATCTATAATGAGCATTTATAGTCCTGCATGTTCTCTTCACAGTGGGCCATGGTTCTCTTTGTTCAAAACTCCACTCAGAACTCAGAGCTTTCACAAAACCTTCCCAGTTAATGACAGTTTCTTTAGTAATTGTAGTAATTTCTTGGTAAGTCTCTGTGTGTGGGATGGGCCTAGCTCTAATTATAACACCATAACCTGAAAGTCAGAAAAATATTCTCCATAGTCTACAGTTTCACTTGAGGTGGTCCAGCTCTCCCTGGAGCCTTGAAGTTCTCAGAAAGGGTTATGTTCAGTTATGCCTTCTATAAAATTCTATATAGTTTTGTGAATAGCAGAGCTAGTCCTCATGATTCTCAAGCCCTTTGGAATTTTTGTAATGTTCCTTCTTGATAGGAATATAATTTCACAACACCCCATTTCCTTATTGATCACCAATGATGACACTGATTCTTTTTCCAGATGGCATATTCTAATAATCTTCTTTGAACCCCTTTATTATTTCATACCATCCTAAAAATCATGCTTAAGTTTCCTCTTTCAGCAATACAACAATATATAAGAGACATGGAATTTTCATTGATTGTAGTGATACATAGACTAATTTTCATCGTAAGGAATTTTGTGATTATTTTAAGAAACTCTGCCAAAAGTTTGTGTGGACAGCCTGAATCTCAAAGGACTTTAGTAATATTATATTGGCTCAGAAAGAAAATCATGTTTATTGACTATTTCTCTAAGCAATAGAAGGTTTTTATTGAATGGTGAATACTTTCAATGTTGCAGTTCATATTTGTAGGATTAAAAAGGTTATATGTAAAATAAATCTGGCAATATTAGCTGGTCTCAATCCCATTCCTTAAACCTCATCTCATGTAAAGCTAAAAGATTGATTTCTCAGTATTCAATTTCTCAGTGAAGCAAATAGTCAAGATATGCATTACATTCTGCTCCTTTAAAAAAAAGGCATTAGTGTTCATTCCTTCATACATTATGACATTGGCTAGATCCTCAATTTACTTTGGATATTTCTCATCTTCTCCATGTCCTGCAGTTCCTCCAAAATCAATGAGAGTTTAGTGGATGGAAGAGCCACAGTGGTATAAAATAGAACATGAATCTATTTGATTACAAAAGCAGTCCAAGAAGTCTATAAACTATGGAACTTAATTCTACCACCTTCTCTCAGGCAACATTCCCATTGAGATCAGTGGGAAGTCGGTTCAGTTGAAGAGAGAAAATCTAATCCAACCAGCATGGGGAAATAATTTTACCTGTAATCCCTACAACTAACACTGAAATCTAGCTACTTCTGAGCAGGATGAAAGCACATACCAACACTGCACAACAGGTGAAGGGAAGAAATAGGGTATTATTTCAGTGGGGTTTTTTCCAGTGTATTCCATACTTTAGGCTATAGAGCACACAGGGAGGTTTGTTCCCTCTCAGCTCAATATAAAATTACAAATAAATATGTTGGAGTGCAATTTGCTAAAGGCAAAGTATACTCCAAGAACACATTATTCTGGCATTATCATTTATATGTAGTTTATATGTAATATCTTGAGCATTTTAGATAGTGATTATTTGTACACTGAAGTTCAAAAGCAATAGCTCTTTTCTGGTAGTCTAAGAAACTATGCAGTATCCACTAATGAATTCATTACTTTTACATGTTTATATGTATGTATGCATATATATATTTATAAATATTTTTATACATATATATGTATATATAAACACATGTATACATACACACACACACACACACACAGCCTTGCAGTAAGAAGACACCCCAGGCAGGAAGAAGCCAGCGATCACAGCTGTCTCTCTCCTGCAGGGGTTTCATCTCTTTCTGTTCAGCTTCAGCCTCATCAGCTGCTAGGGAAGGAGAGGTTGGGGGGAGAGTGTCACCCAGCTGAGATGGCAGCTGCCACTGCCTTGCTTCTGCCCTCCAGCTTTCTAATCACAAGGTGGAAAATTTTCAAGGGGAAGTTTATTAGAAAAGTAAAAATAAGTGAAACAAAGCCCCCAGTGAAAGCACTATACATACAGAGACATGTTTTCAGAGAATAGCTTTTTTAAGTCTTGAAGTCTATCCCCAGAATGGCTGGTGGTATCCTGGACACAACCAAGATGCAGTCTGCATGGAAGCTTCTTCCATCTGACCAAGCTATGTGGACGTTAGCTCCATGCTCTAAGTCTTTTTGTCTTTATTGGAGTATTAAGACTGGAATGATTGTAAGGATCCATGGGACTGAATATTCTTCATTAACTTAGAAAATTGTTGCCATTCGTTTACTTATTTTCATTTCTATTTGACTTTCAGTGGTTCCTCTGTGTTTTATTCAACTTTTCACTACTGTGACTAAAACATCTGGCCAGAACAATTTTAAAGGAGGAAAAATTTATTTGAGGCATCACAGTTTTAGAGGTCTTAGTCCACAGAAGGCTGGCTCCCTTCCTGGGGCGGGAGCTCAAAGTGAGGCAGAACATCATGGCGGAAGAGTGTGGCAGAGAAAACCAGCTCACATGGTGAATAAGAAGCAGAAAGAGAGGTCTACACTTGCCAGATACAAATATATACCCAAAAGCCACACCACAATTCCAGCTCCTCCAGCCACATCCTGCCACTTCAGTTACAATTCAGTTAATCCCTATCAAGGGATTAATTCACTGATTGGGTTAAAGCTCTAAAACTCAATCATTTCTCCTCTGAATTTTCTTGCATTTTCTCACACGTGAGCTTTTAGAAGACACCTCACAACCAAATCATAACACTCTGTGTCCTAGTTTGGAAAGAGAAGCAAACAGCTCTTTTTGGCCCCCTAGCTTTTAGAACATATGGGATTCATTGTGGTATCCACTTTATTTTGCTAGGTAATCCCAAGTGTCTAAAACACCTGCCTTTCTTTTAACCCATTTAGAATATCCAGTCTAAGCCTTCTGAATCAAGTTCATAATTGAGTAGCTAAACTGGGTTTAATCCATAGCTTACATTTACTTTCATCACCTGCTCTTCTTATCAGGAATCACATTACCAAACACTGCAGGTAGTTAACATGAATTTCATCTTGTATCAGACCTTACATAAACTGTTGGACCATCCATCAAGGTCTTTATTCTTTCCCAAGAAATGCTTTTAGCTGTGACCATTTCTGTAGATCTCATCAGATGATTTATTTAATTCTCCCTATTGGATTTGTCCTACCATGATTCATAGCTTTAAATAAATCAAATAATAGGGATTTGGGTACACCAGTGTCACAGTGCACACTTAGCATGCATGAGGCCCTGGATTTGATCCCCAGTAACTGCCCCCCCAACACATACAAATAATAGTCTTAATCTCAATTTAACTATCTTTTTTTCATATGGAATTGTGGCCCAGTGAAAGAGAAGAGGTAGAAAGTGGAAAACTAAGAGTAATTATGAAGTGCGGAAGACTCCATAAGGCAATCAGTTGCAAAAACGGACAAATATTTACACTTAAGATTGAATCTTATGCTATGTTCATGGCCCCTGATATATTAGATTGGACTCAGACTTTAATTTCTAGAAAGATTCATTCTTTTAACTTTCTCTTTTCATTTAACATGTAAATCTGAACAAAAGTTATACTTGGAGAATGTGAATATATTTGAGTCAATCTAATCCTTTGTAATCTATATCCAGTCACTCCCATGTGCCACAGATTCTTCATGCAGAAGGCTTTCTTCCCAACCCTTTGACTTTCTCCACCTGCCACCACACCAGTCCTGGCTGTCCTCAATGCCTCCTAGACATCTGTGCTGACTTCACTTTATCCCTCATTCCTTTGTTCTGTGCACTTTTATGCTTTCTTGTTTAATATTTTAAATGTTGCTTTTATGTTGTTTCTTTCGTTATCTTCATACTACTGGGTATTATTTTCGGATTGCTTCAGTGTACATCCTATATCCTCTTTATGTTTTTCAACATACATAATAATGTTCAAATTATGGTCTTTATGCCTCTGCACAACTTGGAATAATATGTCTGTTCATTCTCCTCTCCTAAGTTTCTTTCTTCAGACAACTTTCACATTTACACTCACTTGCCTGCCTTTTCCACATTATGAGCTTTACTACTTTGCTTCCATTATTCCTTCTAACATAAATACTACCCCTGTTCTCAATATGCACAGATCCAATCCCAGCTAAAAACAAAATATGAATCTTCAGACAATAAGAATAAAAATCCTATCTTACTCTTCTCTGTACTTCACATGCTTATCAGAGTATATGCATACATTATGCTCTCAAAACAATAAAATAATGCATGGGTAAAAAATTAATATGAACATTCTGTTGGCTACTTAACTAATCCTTGAAAATACCACTTTTAGCTATCAATCTTTTCTCAATTTCTTATTTTGTCCCCAAATTGTGATCTTCTTCTTGTGTCAACCCAGGGCTAACTCAAGACCCTTGACTTTATAAAGCCTTCTTGTACTGTGTATGGATTCCTTCTCTGATCTCATAACTAACAAGGTGATACCACACAATCCAGAACTTGATTTTTTACTGTGTTTTGAGGTTCTTTAATTGTTTCAAAATATGTAAATCTCATCTGTGCAAGTTGACGTCTCTATACCTTCTCAAGGGCAAAGATTGTCTTCGGTATGTCATGTGAATCTACCACAGCGCTGGGTCTATGGAGGAAAACAGTTGTTGAACTGGCCTTCCAGCTGAATGAAGTCAACCCTCACAACTTTTAAAAATAGAATGTTGACCTTGCCAACTGAGTGTGTGGTAGCCCAAGCATATGGATCTCTCCTTCTTCAGTAACATAGAATAACAGCACTCCAGGATCTACTGACAGTGTGTCCTTGAAGTGACTTCCATTTGCTTCAGTTGAGTGATATAGTGTGCACAGAAGAAAGTGTAAGGCAACTATTCTCAACATTAACTTTGCACCAGCTACATAAGAACATTTGGAGAACTTGTTAAAATACAGATTTCCAGCCAGTACTGGCTTGTGATAAAGCTTTACCCTTTGACCTCTGTTTCCTCTAATCTGGTCTTCCTTGAATTACTCCTTGTTATGGTTTAGATACAAGGTATCTCCCCAAAACTCCTGTGTAAATGCTTTGCAGAGGTAAAATGATTGGATTATGAAAATTATATCCTAATCCATCCATCCTAGTTAGGATAGACTAACTGGGCAGTAGCTGCAGGGAGGTGGTGTATGGCTGGATCTGGTGGGTAACTGAGGGTAGCCCTTGGTTCACCTTCCTTGCAGCCCCTCCTTTCTGCTTCCTGGCACCATGAGTAGAACAGCGCTCCTCTATCATAGCCTTCCTGTTATGATATTCTGATTCCTCTTGGTCATAGTGATTAAGAGCTCAGTAGCACACCTCATAAATGGAGCAGGTAAGGTTTTTATTGTTGGGGTAGTAGTGCAGGTGGTGTGTGATGGCCTCTGGGTTGGACTGTTGGTTAAGCCTTCTTCTTCACTTAATGGCTGTATAGCATGGGCAAATTGCTTCACTTTTAAGCCTCGGTTTTCTCATTTGCATTAAAGGGAATATGAAACACCTGGTTTATCAGTCGGCTGTGCAAATATAATTTAAGAAAACTGCTCAGTACTGCCTCATTCATGGAAACAATTAAATAAATATTAACTATTTATTACCTAAAATAGACCACTTAAAGAAATACAAATGGCCAATACTTACCTAAGATGAATCTTGCTTCTGCATAATCTATAAAATGATTGCTGAAATTACCATGTTGGAATACTCCACAGATAAGAAAACCTTTCTTAAAATTTTATAAAATTTCTATATCTGGAAATCTATAGATTTAGATTTTTCTAAATCTATATCTGGAAATCTTTTTGGTTATAGAAAATTTCTATATCTGAGAATCTTTTTGGTTATAGAAAATTTAGTTAATTTTGAACAATATGATAAGCTATTTTATCTGATAATGAGAATTATAAAACTTGATTTTTTTCTTTCTTATGGTTGACTTTTTAAAAGTTCAGAAATCAATTTTAAAATTACTTACTTTTTTCACACTAACTAAGGAGGTCAATATACTTGCACTACATGGATTTATAATTTTGTTATTTTTTATATGATGATCTTATTGTTCTTATTGGCCTCACTTCTTTTTTTAAAGAAATAAGCTGTTTTAATAAAGTAATAGTTATTCAGTTGAATCCTCTCAGCCTGTTAAAAGCTGGCCATTTTAATTTTTTTTTAAATTATACTGTTGAAAAAGTAATGCATTCATGTAGTTAGAATTTTAGTAAAAAAAAATAGCTTTCTTTCAATTTTTGTTCCTATCTGGCCAACTGCCTCTACCCAAATGAATAACCATTTTTATTCATTTATAGGTGCATATTTAATTTCAAGTTTTTTATGCACATATAAACATAATTATCTATCATTTGATACATTTTACATTAAAAGTAGATTATTCTTGTGTAATTTGAATCTTAGTTTTTAATCTAAAAGGCTTTCAAGAGATCTCATTGTATCTAAAATTATTGTTCATTTTTATAGCTGCATATTATTTCATTATATGAATATACATAATATATTTAGCAACTCCATTTAGTTTATCCAAAATAATGGTGCAGTGATCAACTTCACAGGTCTTTCTGTGTATGCATGTATATCTTTTGAACTAAGATTCCTATATCTAAGAGTATTCATTTATTATTTTGATATAAATATTATCAAATAGCCCTCAATGGGAAAGCCTACAAGATTACATGAGAATGTTTCCAAAAACTCATCAAAATAATGTTATCATACCTATAGATTTTTTCTAATTTGTTAAGGCTTTAAAAAATGAGATTTAGAATCTTTGTACATATAGTAAAGTGATTGTTTTTCTTTTTTATTGTCAGTGACCTTTGCCCATTTTTATGTTGAGCTGTGGACATTTTCTTATCAATGTCATAGAATTCCTTATTTATTAGTGAAATCAACTTTTTGTAATGAGTTGCAACTATTACCTCTCCCTCCAGTTTGCATTTGTCTTTTATGAACTTTTAACTTTAAAAAGTTGCAAAAGTTTGTTGTTATTGGATACCATTCGCCTAGGAATTGTTTGAATGAATTTAGCTAAAGGCAGTATATTCTAGAGCAGCAGGTTTTTATTTAAGTTGCATAAAGCCTCGGGGTTCCACAAGGCATATCTATAGAGCTACTTGAAATACAGTACAATCACAGTTCAAATGTTAAAAATGCATGTGTTCCATCTCCACCAGGCCATGCCACAAAGTCATACCCAATGGTGAAATGTCAAGATTTGTAGAAATTTGCCAAGCTGAAAAACTACCCATCTAGGAAACAAAACTCTGAAATAAGGGAGAAAAGATTTTGCATTTGTCTCATTTCTGATACTCTACTTCTGTGTCTGATTATTTCTCTGGACTAGTAGTTTCCTTTTTTCCTCCTTGCTTTTTAATACATTTGTCTATAAGCAGTTGATATTTTTATTTATTTATTTTTTTAAAAAAAGAACGCATTTCAACTCTTGGTACACATATGGAACATAGTTTTCCATTTCTCTGGTTATAAACAATATAGAGTCACACCATTCATGTCTTCATACATGTACCTAGGGTAGTGATGTCCATCTCTTTCCACCATTTTTGCTACCCTCATATGCCCCACCTCCCCCCTGCTCCATCTGAAGTTCCTCCGCTTCTCATATTTTGTGTTTATTGATGTGTTCTGTTTGTTTGTTTTCCAACTCAGTGGAACTCTATGAGGAACCCTATAGTACAGGAGCTGTGGTAAAAAGCAAGCTGTAGGGAATGGTGGGCCCTAATCCTTCTGGTTGTCCCTTTTCCCTGCTCTCTGTCATTCTCCTAGAATACTAGTTCCTGATGCCCTCAGAAAGATCCTAGAACCTCCCTGACATAATTTAAAAGTCACGGCTATAGTTGACTTCCTTACTAAGAATCACATGCCGGCGCCTGCACCAGCACAAAGTGAAACTAGGATCGGCGAGGGAGCAGCAGATAAGAATTACACACACACACACAAAGGACAAGACAAGTCTCAAGTTTTCTTTATTCCATTGACTTGGGTATATATATCTTAGGATGCCCTCTCACCCGAAGCGCCACAGGGTACAACCAGATGCACCGAAGTCTTACAAAGTGTTACTACTTTACTAATCTTGCGGTTTTACAGGAATGTGGAACTGTTACAAGAACATGGAACTATAGTCAAGCCACATGATTGAGAAACCTGATACTGTTGCACATTATGTACTGTGGGAACACCCAGGCGAGCTCTCTCCCACATCATGAAATGTCAACACTTCCTTGAACATATTTAGAAACTGTGTATTTCCAAATCTGTATCCCCTTGCTTAAGACAGAATTCTTCCTTAGGCAAAATGTAAATCAAACCATCTGCAATTTATCTTATTCAGCTATTAAAAGAAAAAAAAGAAAATGGAAAATAAGAAAGTTTTTTTGTGTATGTGATTACCTTTATAGTTATCAGTATCATAATATTTTTAAGGTGGGAAAAATCTTAAGACTGCCATATAAAGCTTTTACCAATGAAATAATTCCTTCTCCAGTGTCTCTAGACCACAGTCACGTTTTCAAATCATATAGAATTAATTTTCCCACAATTAGCTACTTCTACTTTTCTACAAGTCTCACTGTTGAACTTTCTTCCTCTATTGCACCTTCTTGTACCTTCTACTCACTGACCAACCATGGCACTTTAGAGCTACAGGATGAGATTGATACCACCAGTTACCAGTGATGAGTTCTGTTTCCTCACATGTTGAAGTTTGAACATTAGAGAAGCAAGCCGAGGCAAGCATATAAAGCAAGGCTTATTTAAAAGGGGGTAACATAGACTTCTCCCAGGATAGAGAAAAGGGCCATAACTGGTATACTAGCATCCCAAGAAGTGAAGATGTTTTGCCTTTTTATATGTCCTAGGCTTCCTTTGTTCTCCTGCTCTCTTCCCCTTATCTCTCTCCTTCCTGCCTACCTGACTAAGCCCAGGAGATACTTGGTGGGATGGCCAAAAGGTGAGAAAGAGATGGACAGGGGACAGGGCCAAGGTGGAGTGATCTTGCAGGAAGGAGGGACATAATTAACTCCCTATAGGGAAGGACAATCCCTGGGACAGGTTACCTTAGCAACAGGTTGGAGCGGGGGCAGGTTATCTTGGTAAGTGTGGAGGAAAGGATTTAAAGGCATTTCAATCCCTCAGGGGGCAGTCTCCAACTTCCTGGACTCACTCAAACTGTCCTTCTTCACCTGACCTGACTCGATTTACCTATCTATATTGACTATCTGTCTAATTCTGGCTTCATTATTTACTTTTCCTCAATGAGGACAAATATTTAGAAACAGTTATTGTAACTTCTCCTAATCCCATTCTCTGACTTCTGTTCTCTCAAATAAACTTTTGTTATTCTACCACTCTATTTCAAATGGGGAAGACAGTAATAGAATACGATACTCTCTTCATTCCAGTGTATTTCTCACTCCTTTAAATACAGTGGTGCTAAAGGAATACAGTATGCATGTCCCCACATGTCTGGCCAGTGCAGAGAACACAAGCCTGGTAACCAAGGTGATCTAGATAATACTTTTTCAATCTTTCTTCTATTTTGCCCTTTATTAGTCTTTAATTTGCCTTGAAATCTGAATTATCCAAATTTGTAAATGAGTCGTGAGTGATGTCATGTATATTACTGGTCTTGAAGCTATAGTAAAGGTACAGAAGCCTTTTCTAGAAGTTAGAAAAGAAAAGGAAACATACTCTCCCCTAGATTTTCCAGAACGGAATGCAGCCTTGTCAATTCCTCAGTTTTAGCCCACTGAGACCCATGTTTGGCTTCTGACCTATACAACTCTAAGATAATAAATGTGCATTGTTTAAGCCACTGTTGTAATTTGTTATAGCAGCAGTATAAAACTAATACAGCAGGCAAGGCCAAATACTAAGCCAAATGCATTCATAATTTTTTTAAGATTTAAGCATTAAAATTATGTGGCATATGCAAAGCATTATGGAGCCAAATTTCTCTTATTTGATAGCCATATCCTCATAATGAGCTAGGCTCTTTTAGAAATTGCATTAATAACTCAGGGTACCGTTTAGTCATTATTGCTTTAGTGCGTTAGCTGTTATCCTGCTGCTGATTGCCTAAATCTCCTAAGTTACTCCCAGGGAATTGATCTTGTACTGGGAAAACTATCAATTTAGATTAATCTTTCATATTATCACTTTTAGAAAGCATGTTTGTGGAGCATTTTAGAATTTCTCTATTTTACACCTGGGTTATCATGGCACTTGCTTCCATAATACAGGCCAATTTATACTAAGTATGTTTCTAAACCAACTTAGAGTTTTATTAATTTAGTCAATGCTTGGAGACAGCACAATTTTCACTAAGAAGCTGAGAGCCATGAGATAGCTTTGGGGGCTTTTCCCAAATATTTAGTTTCACAAATGTACTGCCACCTGGGTGCTCAATTCATGGGTTTGGACAGGAGATGTGGTTATATTTTATGGTCTTTAAGCTGCCTTCCAATGAAAACATAATCCTTACTAGTTATTGAGCAAGTATTTTGTGCCAGTTGATGTGCTTATTACTGAACATATATTTCCACATTAAAACTATACAAGGAGGGCTGGGCATGTGGCTCAGTGGTAAACTTGCCTAGCATGTGTGAAGCACTGGCTTCGATTCTTAA
Source organism: Xerus rutilus (assembly GCA_028644305.1). Lineage (NCBI taxonomy): Eukaryota > Metazoa > Chordata > Mammalia > Rodentia > Sciuridae > Xerus > Xerus rutilus. Next base: position 65,682,211 of record CM053409.1, read on the forward strand.
CACTGCATATGCAATTAAGTGAATAAAATACAAGTCTATCAACAACTAAAGGTATATTTAAAAAAAAAACAACTATACATGGAATGTATTGCGAAACCCTATTTCACAAATAAGGGAACTGAGATCCAAGAGAAAAATCCCTCAAGATCACACAATTTGTAAGTGCTGAAATGAGACTCACAGGATGGCCAGTCTGACTGCCAAGTCCATGTCATTCTATTTCTACATGGTGCGTCCATGGAAGTGAGTACCTGTCCTAACTTGTTTGGAAAATCATAAGCCTTTATATTTCACCATTCTATAGTCTCTGGACCATGACGGGAACTCCGAAAGGTTTGTTGAATGAATGAATGAAGCATAGAGAAAGGTAATGAAGAGTTTGTGCTTGATTTTCACAACAGCTGCCGGGACAATTGGTATTTTTAAAAAGTCATCATAAAAACCTAATTAAATTAAAAGACAATTTAAGAAAACAATCAAACTTTTAAAAAAATATGCGTAATCTTTCAGGCATGTGGCACTTGCTTGTAATCCCAGTAGCTCAGGAAGGTGAAGGGGGAGGAGCACAAGTTCAAAGCCAGCTTCATCAACATAGGAGGCACTAAGCAACTTAGGGAAACTGTCTCAAAATAAAAAATTAAAAGGGGTAGGGATTTGACTCAGTGGTTATACACTCCTGGATTCGATCCCTAGTACCAAAAAAAAAGTAATATTTTACATCCAGATTTCACTGTCTCCCTCAATCATGCAAACACACATGTGCATGCACACATACACACTGATGTAATTAACAGATTGGGCTTTAACACTAATTTCACAGCTGTCCTGACACAATGTTGAAATTGTAAGCTGCTGTAAATTTTGTATGACTGTTAAGCTCTAAATAAGTGGAAGAAAAATGTTACTGCATTGAACTTCCCTCAGGTAGTTTTCAAACTGCTTTTCTTTATGTGACTTTTTAAAGAGCAGAACCCTATTTTTAAGAGACAACATTTAATTAGAACCTAATATGTAAAACAGATAAAAGAGAAAGAATTGCTTTGAATGAATGGTGATGAGGGGTCAGAGCCCTCCATGCTCAACTCCATCCTATGTCTTTTGTACTGAAGTCCTAATGCTCTGGAAAGGCTTATATGAAAACTATTGCATTAGTGAATTTGCAGAATTCTCTGAACCATGTGAACAATTGGAGAGTGTTACGTAGGATTTGCTACAGCATGACTTTTATCATTTGATTCAAATGTATGTATATGTTCTCGGCAGAAATATTTGGTATTTCCAAGGCCATATATTTTATGAAAACACATACATTTTATTTCCTGGAACACCTGGGAATTTAGGTGAGATGAATGCCCTCAGATGGCTTTAGTGCAGTGCACATGGAGATTTTTTGAATGTGGATCCTATTTTGTGTGTAATGTGTCTGATACTTAGCATGGTGGCACACAGAAGAAGTTATCAGTACAGATTTCTTGGGCAGTTAGTTGAGGCTGAACTCATTGTTCGGTAGTGAAAAGTGTCAAGGATCAAGTTCAAAACTGAATAAATATCTTTACAAGAGAATTGTAATTGACATAGTTCTCTGTCCCTTCATTATTTGTTCAATATTGAAGTAAAGTGCTAGGGCTTAAAGCAGTTTTAGTTATGGATTGAAGGGATTTCAGCTAAATACTAGACAATATGAGACATTCTCTAGCTAATTTCAGCTATTTATTGAGTAATTACTAAATGCCAAAGAACCATGACACAGGCATTAGGCATTACATAACTTGAGCCTCACAACAACTTTGAAAGGAATTACAATTATTTTACATTTACAGAAGAGAAAATTAATACTAATAGAGGTCAAGTAAATTGTCCAAAGTCACCAAGTTAAAGTGCTGAAGCTAAATTTTAGATAAAATCTTCCTGGCTCTGAACCCTTACACTTGACAGCCACTACTTAGAGTTAACATATAATTTTGGAGAATCTCCAATTATGCCCAACATTAGTAAGCATATATAATGCTCTTTCACAAGGAAAAAGGATTCTATACTATTCCTACCATGGAGAAAGGCATAAATCTTGGTAAACCAATTGTTTCCCTTGTTTTTTATCCCACAAAATAAACTATTTTACTATAACCCAGAACCGTTGCCAGTGACTGGGTTTTAACATAATTTCTAATACACTTTTCCATGGACCAGGAAATCAGACTGTTTGATAAGGAACGTGGTGGAGCCTCTTATTTTTGAAAACCCAGCTAAATCATTGGAATTCACTTTAATTTAGTCATTTACAGGCAAGAAATCCATGGCAAGATTTCTCCATCTCCCTGCTCTCTCCATGGATGATGAAACTGCCCCCACATTTCCCTGAAACACAGCCAACCCTTTAACTCCTTGTATAGCAGGACTGTGGTGGCAATGGAGTACACCTTTGGGAGACCAAGGGGAAGATGGCTGTGCATACTGAAGAGAAATGGCAGCAATACTAAAGAGGTCCCCAAAGTGGCAGCTGCCTGTGGTGTTCTTTGATGCCCTGCATGGAAGGGCGGGGGAACATTACTTAAACCAGTGATCTCAGGAGAACCATACATTCCCACTGCTTTTCATCTTTCTGGAAAGAAAATAAGCCTGACGGAGCCAAACAAAACCAGATACTGCCTTTCAGAGTCCACGGTGATACTTAATTCCCTGAAATCAGAGAGAAGTTTAAACCGACCAAATAATGGGAATGGTGGCTTTCATATTATTTAAATACATCACACTCACAAAGCCATCAAATAAAGGAAAGAGAAACTATAAAAGTGTAAAAGATAATTTCAGTAAGCATGGCCTTGTCATTTTTTTCTTCCTCTCCACCTCTGCAAGGTTTGACAAAATTTCTTCTCTTGCTTTCACATATGGAAGAGTATGTGGGTGGTGAGCAATCTGTTGTGGTGCCCCAGGACTAAAAAGCTACGTCAGACAGGGCAGGGTAAGTGGTGGAAGGAAGCCAGAACCCAAGATGCAGTAGGAGCATCTTGCAGAGTGTTTGAATCTGGAATCATTTGATTGTTCTTTACAAAAATAATAAAAGGCTCCATCTCTGTAGGCATATTGAGCTTCTTTATATAAAATGTAATTCCAAGTTTGAACTCAAACTCTCCCTATCTCCTTCTCTCTTATCCACCCTCCATTTCATTCTCCTAAACTTTATAAAATCTTTTGACCATTTTGTTTCACATCCCTTTTCCCAACCAGGGAATCTCCTTGCCCCTCTGAGCAATATGAATATTTGCAGTGCTTCACTGAATTGGCCTCCTTGACTTATTTTGTTTAATGCAAACACTGCCTGCAGTGACTGTAAGCTTCGTGGGTCCCTGGCTTCTCATTCATGAGAAGCTGAAAAGATGGGTTAGAAAGTATTCTTTTAACTGAGAGTCCTGTATGCTAAATAGAAAGCAATGAAAATGGAACCACATTCTTCATTCAGACCTGCAAAAGGCTAATGGACACTCTATTTTCATCTTATTTTATTTTTTTAAGCTTTGAAATTATTGTAGCATATAAAAATCAGCCTGTATGCTCTCCCTAATAGAGCCTGACAAACAAGCTGCTAAAAACCTGCAAGACATAGGAAATAAAGCCACACTTGCAACATGTTTATTTTTTTTTAAAGAAACAAAACAGAAGACAAAGAAAAAATAAGCTCTTCTAAAAAGCAATACATACTTTGATTCTTTAGAAAAATCACTTTAGCAATTATTAGGACAGAAATTACCAGAATAAAGTGAATAGCAAGCCTGAAGCACTTACCTACTTTAGGAATAATGAAGAAAAAAACACAAAATACAGTGGAAACACTTGTCATTGCATATCCTTTTAAGAAAAAGAGGCTTTATTTAAAATGGAGGTCTCTAAGTTACTGTAAAATTCTTTACACAACCAATTATTTAATAAATGTTTGTATGCAGACATTGGTTGGGAATTTTTTAGAAAACAGACCAGCTTAAATCATGAAAAGAAGTAGCCAAGAAAAAAGACCAGTGAGAATTGATAAGAGGTCACTTTCTCTTCTTTACCAAAGACAGCCATATATTAAAGCAAAACGAACTCCAAAACTAAAACAAAAATTCTGAGAAAAAGAAGGGAATGGAGCCAGGCGCGGTGGTGCAAGCCTGTAATCCTAGCATTTAGGGAGGTTGAGATAGGAGAATCGTGAGTTCAAAGCCACCCTTAGCAACGGTGAGGTGCTAAGCAACTCAATGAGACCCTGTCTCTACATAAAACACAAATAGGGCTGGGTATGTGGCTCAGCGGTCAAGTGCTCCTGAGTTCAATTCCCAGTACCAAAAAATTAAAAAAAAAAAAAAAAAAAAAAGGAATGGGTAGGAAAATAACTCTTTTTCTGCTTTCTCTTATTTTTTATTTGTGATTTATAATTAATTTAGATTACTGTGTCTTTCAATATGGAAACTACTTGCTTTAGGAAGGAGGAAGGGATAATACGAAGAGAACAATGATGAGCTAATATTTCTCTCTGCAGAGAATTAAGGACCTGGGTTCCTTAAAACATAGGATACTAAGCAATGGTTTAAAAAAAATGGAAATCAACCCTTGCACAAGTGACTAGGGAATGGGTCGTGGAGTACCCCACCAACAGGCAGGAGAGGTAAATGCTGGGACGCTGATTCCCTGCCACTGGAGTATCTTCCAATCTCTTGTTTAATCTGCTTTTCCATAGCATTTACTAGAGCACTTTCCCCTTATGTACCAACTGAAGGTCTCATTGATGTTTCTCAAGGTTTGATTCTTTGCAGCCAACTTTGAAAGTAAATATTTCTGGAACAATTCCCTGCCCTTTATAGTTTTTTTTTTTTTTTTTTTTTTTAATTTGCCTTTAATGTTGCATTTCTTTGTTAAGGGAGTACTGGGAAAAGCTTGTTTTCTGAAATCCTTTCAATCAACAATTGGATGAATGGATTCTACTATTCTGTATCCCCTCTAGCACTTGGCTTTTAATTTTTACATCTGAATTATGAACTGCCATTTCTACCAGCTACTGCTAAGAGCTGAGAACATTAATATTGATGTCCAGAAAGATTGGGAAAGCAGCTGCAGGATGATTTAAAGGCGAGAATTATCAAGGACAACATCTGAGTAAACAGATTCAGTATACAATTCACTTACCTTTTCAACCCAAATTTTAAAGGAAGTTTATTTTTCAAGAAAGAGAAAAATCAATAAATGAGCTCAGCATGGTGGCGCACACCTATAATCCTGGTGGCTTGGGAGGCTGAGGCAGGATTGTGACTTCAAAGCCAGCCTTAGCAAAAGTGAAGCACTAAGCAACTCAGTGAGACCCTGTCCCTGAGTAAAATACAAAATAGGGCTGGGGATGTGCCCTGGTGGTGAAGTGCCCCTCAGTGCAATACCCAGGACCAAAAAAAATTAATAAATGATTTGAGCTTACTAATTCTACCATAAATGTTTCCCTCTTCAACTCTACACTCACCTGTCATCATAAACTTGTATGATTGCCATGGGCTGAACACAGAAAGGTTTGTGTTGCAGTACCAGATGATATAAATAGAAAAAAAGCGGGGGAAGAGAAGGACAGGATACACAAGAAAGACAGAGTTGGTCCTGACATTAGTCCCTTTGCAATTTTAGACTTAGTTGTAACCAACCACATCAATGTACAGAAGGCAAACTGTTGCTTGTGATGTTTGGGAACCATCTGTTGAGCCTAAGGCAAATTTCACATTAAAACCCAATTTCAGTTGTGACCTAAAAATGAGAAGAAATTGTGTGCTTCTAAGTGGATTCCACTTTGAATGTCTTATCCCTACCTTTGGCATTCAAAGTAATGTTCCTGAGGACCTAAATGAAAAGAAAGCCACAGGAGGCAAACACAGAGTGCATATAACCTTCCACCCCAAGATTTGCACAGCTGTGCTAGTGTTCACGAGCCACACTTAAGCCCTGATATGAGGAGTGATTGCAAATCGGCTGGACCAGCCCCTGTTCCCAGTGCAATAGATTTGCTGCTTTTTTCATTTGCAAACATGACTCCCAGTTCACATAGTTTGATTTTCAATCAGGAACAAAGTTTAGAGACCCTCGGGTAACTTGGACAAATCCAAGGATAGTTTTTCTTCAGAGAAAAGTAAAAAAATTAAAAAAACAACAACAAAGAACACAATAAATTTGTTTCTAAATTTACTTTCAGTACTTATTTTTCTCTATCTTTATGCTTCCTTTGGGGCTATAATAAGGGTAGATTACAATATCCTTGATTTCAAAGAGTCTAATCAACTTGAGGAGACAAATACAGAGCAATTGAAATTGTGTAAACACAGTATAGTACGACAGCTTGAATAAATTAGTACTTAGATAAACGTGCAAAAAGTCTTTAGCATGGAAGAGTGAATCGGAAATTCCCTTTTAATGCAATGGATGTATTTTAGTATTTTAATGTTGCAAAATAGAGGACTCATGTATCACAAATGAACCCAATATCATTAGGTCAAGTTTGCTCCGTCCCTGCATTGTCATAGTACGTGAAAGAAGGTCTCAGGGCCCTAGGTCAGACTCAGAGTCTGACATTCAACCAAATGGCTGAACATTAGCAGAATCAACAACTGGCTGAAATGACTGTAGATATTCCTGTCAGTAGCTTATGACTATTTGCTTTAGCATCTGTAGACAAAACTTGTGTCAAGTCCCCTTATAGACAGACTAGTACTTCCCTAACTTGACTATGTGAATTACTGGCGGCCTGTTCTAAAATGCAGATTCTGAGTGAGTGGGTTTAGGGTAGGGCCCGAGAGTCTGCATTTCAAGCAAGTTCCCACTGGTGCATATACTGCTGCTCTGTAAACACAAGACATAGAACCAACGGTGAATTCCTCTATATAGCTCTGCAAGTTTTCATATCAACACAGTGTGTGTTCATGTGTGTATGTGTTCATGTGTGATGAGAGGACTAAAACTGTCAGACCAGATGTCCTCTGAAAGCATGAACTGGTTTGAAAGGACTGTGGAAAAGGATCTATAGCATTTGGGATGCTAGTGCCCTTTACTGAACAGTGACATTGTGTTTTGGTCAAAGTCTGGAAGTTTTGTACAGGGAGCATCTGTGACACTTTTATTATTCTTTTTCCACTTAAAATCTCAGTAGAGAAAGGACTTGGATTGCTTTATTAGATGAATTATGGCTAAATTTTGATTTCCTTTTCTGTCGAAATAAAATTGTGTTCAAAACCCCTTCAGAATTCACTGCTGCACATTTGGTGCTGCTCCTGCAAAGCTGCTTCAGGGTCTTTCACAAACCTGTGTAGACCTAGTCACCAGGGATTCTGTCTCAACAGCTCTTTCAAAATCTAGTTGCTAAGCTGTTCCAGGAGTTTATTTCACAGTATAGCTTTTTTGTTGTTGTTGCTTTTCTACTGTTTCAGCACTAATTGGTTCAACAAGGATTTTTTTGAACATCTATTTTGTGAAGAAAAGCTGCTGAGGGCCTAGAAAGATTCATCAGACCTCAGTTCTGCCATGTATGGCCATGTCACTTTGAGAACATTTATTTAGCTTAGGCCTCAGTTTCCTTTCTATAAAATAGGGATAATTTTTATTTACATTTAAGATTACGCACAATAATATTTAATAAAGTGCTTAGCATAGGATATGCAAGAACTGAAAAAAAAGTATGCTGATGATTATGTTGTTATCATAACTACTCTAAAGAACATAAAAACTTACCAAGATATTATACCTGACAAATGTTATAATATATCATTATAACATTTATATCTCATTTATTATCTCATTTATATCTCATTATGAGATATCAATAAACAATACTCTTTAAAGAGTTATTGTGCATCAGTTTCCTAGAGCCTGAAGAAGCTAACAGTGTCCCACAGTCTTGTTTAATATTCAATACAAAGATTTTATTTGAGAGAAAAATGATGAGTAAGGAAAGGTTTTAATATACAAAAGAAATAATGGTGCCAAATGGACCTTTCAGAAATGGGGAAACTTCGTAAGCCCTAGTTCATTTTTTTATTTCCTCCTAGAATTTCACCAAAGAATATGGTGATATTCAAGCAGTAGAAGTCTATTGTGGTCTTCTTAACCTAACTTTCTAAAGAGTATTGCCAAGGTGAGATGAAATTTTAAAATAAAATTCTGACAGCCTAAGAGAGAAGAGTCATACTGTTTGTCTGAAATTATCCTAAAATCAGATTAGGAACTAAAATATTTACTCAAATGAATCGAACTTGAGTTTTCCCTCTTTGTTAAAATATTTACTTCATAGGAAAAAATCTTACATTTCAAATTTTAATTTTTTAAATAACTCAAATCCTAGAGACTAGGCTAAGAAAGCTGTTGGTTTTACAAAGTAGTGGCAATTTTGCCAAAGGAGAGATGACGAAAATTGGACAAGTAAGTGGGTTTTAAAGTGTGCTTTTTGTGATTAGAAATATACAAGACCATGTATGGAAATTAACACTGTCAGAAATTGCTTATGAGGCAAAGGCAGCATAGTTTTCTTTTAAAAACAAAACAAAACAAAAAAAAACCTTCAACTAGATTCTGAACTTAGGCAAGTTATTTTACTTTTCTGGGCTTCAACGTCCCCATATATAAAACTGTAAGAGTGTATTAAAACACATGTAAATTTTAATCCATCAATACAATTAAATTACTGTTATTTTATTTGCCAATGGACAAAGCAATTTTCCATTCAATACTTCTATCCTCAGACTACTTTTTAATCCAGTATCTAGGACCCATACATTGAGATGACCATTCTTAAATCACAAAAGAATGTATGATAACTAGCATTAATTACCAAAGGTAGTTAATGTCGTTGTAGATCTCATTATTACTTTCCCATTTTGCAGACAAGGAAGCACAGAGAAGAGAACTTTTCAATTGTACATCTATAAAGGAATGGTGCTAGAATTTGAGTCTAAGCCTGCTTTTCTTTCAGTTGCTTTACTTTAAACTTGTGTGCTAGGCTGAAACCCTCTAATTTTTTCTTGTTGATGGGAGAGCCAGTTAAAATGTGAAAATATACTTTAACAAAATTTATTTTAGAGATGCCAAGCAGATTACCATAATGTAAGCAAGCAGAGTATGTTAGGAAATGATGATAAATGATCAGGTGATGGCAAAGACAGTGGGTGATAGCTGGCCAGGAGAGAGCATTATGAGAGAAATACAAGTTAATGCTTGTGCAGAACTGATCTCTAAATATGAGTTGGACCACTCTTCACACATAAAATCTTCCATCAGTCATTTAATTTCACTGCATCTCAGTTCCTTTATCTGTAAAATGGCCAAATAGTATAGACTTCTAAGGGTGATTGACAGATTAAATGACATAATACATATGAGTGTGCAGTGCCTCTACACTGTGGGGAGAGAGATAAGGTCAAAGTAGGCACAGGGAAGACGCTTAAGGGTAGAAATTGAAAATGGTTTTTCCTACAATATCTGAGGATGCATTTGTTGTCATTGTTCTTTGTGTGCCTGATCTAAAATAACCTCCTCTCCCCATGTGTGTTATAAATCCCTAGAAGACAAAGACAGCCCTATCTGGGCTGTGTTCTCCAAACAGCCAGGTGATACCTTGTGCAGAGCAGCAAGGACCTGCAAAATGATTCAGAAATGATATTTTGAGTGAATTCATACACCTCTGTCTATTGCAATGGAATACAGGGAGGCTGGAAAAAGGGAGAATAGCTGGCAGAGTGTTGGAGAGGAGAAAAACATTTTCATTTTAAACCTACTGAGTCAGCAGTTCAGAATCTATTGATTTGCTTTATAAAAAGTACATTAATTTCTCTTAAAAATCTGGGTGAAAGACTAAACAAATTAAATCATGGATTTATTTACTAAGATGCAGTCCCTGATTATTCTCCTCTTTAAATCATCCCACTGCCACAGTGCAGGCCCTTCCAAACATTAATATTAATGTTAGTTGCAGAGCCTGGTAGATGTGGCATTTCATAATTCAGATGTAAAAGTGAAAAGGGTCTCCCAATTTGAACTCCAGGGCCTTTCCTGTGCCATGTGAGGAAAAGAAAAATTGGATTCTACAAAAAATGTTAGAAAATTAAAATCTTTTTTTTTTTTTTTGGTACCAGGGATTGAACTCAGAAGCACTCGACCATTGAGCCACATCCCCAGCCCTATTTTGTGTTTTATGTAGAGACAGGGTCTCATTGAGTTGCTTAGTGCCTCGCCGTTGCTGAGGCTGGCTTTGAACTCATGATTCTCCTGTTTCAGCCTCCCTAAGTGCTGGGATTACAGACTTGCGCCACTGTGCCTGGCTTAAAAATCTTTTTTTAAATAATCTGTGAGAAAGTTCTAGACTTCTGTTTAGGCAAAAGCATGTTTAATGCCCAGTATCAGTTATAATAATACCTCTATTTGTATGGACACAGTTTAATACTATGCTAAGAGCCTTGCTAAGTTCCTGAGGCTGTCTTTGAACTTATGATCCTCCTGCCTCAGCCTCCTGAGTCACTGAGATTACAGGTGTGTATCACCATGCCTGAATCTGCAACTCTACTTTTGAGTAAAGAGACAAAATTTGTACCCCTTCCATAATACTGAAATAAGAATGAGGTTGGGCCAAGAGGCTCCAACCCCAGGGATGGGATATATATCTTAAGAGTGCTTCTCCAGCATGTGCAAGGACCTGGTTCACTTCCTAACAACACTAACACACAAAGTCCATTTGTCAAGCTGGACGTGTTGGTATATGGCTGTATTTTAATTAGTTTTTTCATCACTGTGATCAAGACACCTGACAAAAACAACTTAGAGAAGGAAAAGTGTAACGGGGACCGTGGGTTTCAGAAGTCTCAGTCCGTAGATGGCCAACTCAATTGCTCTGGGCCCAAGGTGAGACAGCCCATCATGGGGGAAGGGCCCAGCATAGGAAAGCTGCTCACCTGAGGGCAGCAAAGAGGCAGTGTGGCAGAGGCAGAGACAAAAGAGGATGAGTCTTCTTTTGAAGCAGTCTTCCAGGGCATGACCCCAATGACCCACCTTCTCCAGTCATACACCACCTGCCTGTAGTAACCAGAAAGTTAGTCAACCTCTGAATATTCCTGCATTAGCACAAGATACCATGATGGGCATAACTTACATCCACATCATAATAGGATATAATCCTCTCTACTCAGGACACTGAGGCAGGAGGATCACACACTGGAGCTCAACCTGAGCAACTTAATGAGACCTTGTGTCAAAAAAAATTAAACAAAACAAAACAACAAAACAAAAAACTCAGTGGTTGAGCACTTTCCCAACATGCCTGAGGCCCTTGGTTCCAAGACCAGTACCTGTAAATTAAAATTAAAAAAATGAAAGAAAAGAATGAAAGGAAGAGAAAAGAAAAGAAAAATAGAGCTTGAGGGAATAAGTTCAAAACTTCAGCCCCTCCCATCATGTAAGGATGCAACAACAAAATGCTTTGACCTTGGCCTTTTCAGTCTCCAAGACTGTGGGAAGTGGATTTCTATTGTTAGTAAATTACCCAGTTTTGTCTCCATTTCTTCTCTCCTGGGAAAGACTTTAGGAAAAACAACACCAGTCTGATAATTCCCAGCCCTGCCCAGGGGTAGGCCTAGAGCAAAATAGCCTAGGAAACCCTATCTTTTCAATTCTCCCCACAAAGACACACGAAATTCTCAAAGGGATGCCTCCTCTATACTTCCTCTGTTCCCCCTCCTTCAGGCTTCTTACACTTCTGCTATGGCTGTCACCCTGAAAGCCTGGAGTTGACCAGCTGGCCCTGGGCTTCCTCCTTGGGCATACCTTATGACCTTCCTTATGCTTTTCTTGCCTTCCAGAATCTTCTGCATATTATAAGTTTTCAGGCAGCAATTACAAAATCTACACCCAAGGGTAGAGTTGGATCTGAAATCTTCAATTCCTGGCTGCACACGGTGGACCCATACCTGAAACTGGGAAGGGGCTTTACCTTGGGAGTGGGGGGAGGATATACCACCTTGTGATTGTTTTGTTTAGGAAATATTTGATGACTTTTAACTTTTAGAACTTCTAAGTTTCTGATAATTTCACAACTCTAGAGGCATTCATAGAAAATGACAAACTATTGAAATGAAAATTGAGACACACACTTTTTTTAAAAAGGTATCCATTTTTGATCACTAAGGGAAGGGCAGGAAGAAACTGCCAGAGTAGCTCTGGTAGTCCTAGCTCTGTAGCGATGCAAGGGCTGGATGGTACATGAAGCCTCCTATCCTGACTGATCTGAGGGTTTCTTACTCCGTGTGTGCACTTCCTTTACAAAATTCATTGTCTCTAGAACACAAAGATAAGAGTAATTGCATATGGGTGCACTTGACTTTTATGTAAGTAGCAGCCCTGAGATGGTTTAACACCTCCAGTACCCAAAGCCCAAGTGCTCACTCTCCATGACCTTGAGCAGCAACCAGATGATGATTTTGGGTGCACAGGATGCAGGGCATGCAGTAAAGCACACAGCCGCTGCTGCAGGGCTTTACTGGCTGTGTGGCCTGCCCCTGCCCACTGGCCCACCTTCTCACTTCTCTGCACATGGGATTAGGAAGATGATGCCACAGAAAACTCTGGAATCTCCAATGCCTTCCCAGATGTGTCTTCTCCACCCATGCTATCCATATACCTCAAGAAGGGACCTGAATACCAGAAAGGGATCTTTTCTGACCAAAGTAATTGGCTCAAATGGAATCAAGAATACAGTGGCTCAAGGGGAGAATCTCTGCCTACACTAGGTCAAGGGGAGCAAGTCCCCATCGACATTGGCTCAAGGCAAGTGAGTCTCCATCAATAACCGGCTCAATGCCCATGAGTATCTATCCTTAACAGGAGAGGGACACACAGTGGTCCAAGCCTTGAACAGGGCTATTGCCTTTGCACAGAGTCCTCCCTCCTGTTTTTCCCTCCTTTTTTTTAAACCTATTTATTCTGTTTAAATCTTGGGAACATCACTGTTATCATGCAATTTGTAAGAACAGAAATTTATTAAGAACCATTTCTGATATCCCAGAAAAGAGCAGGGCAAGGGAAGCGTCTGAGGCAAAAGAGTCTCTGATGTCTCTGGCAGGTGGGGGCAGAAGAGAGTCCTGGTGGATCCAATTGAACTCCTGGCTGGAATCCACAGGTAGAAGTCTGAGCCAGTTGGCATACCTCACTCCTGAAGCTACTGGAGTTTGCTTCCTAACCGATGCCCATGCAATGATGGTTGGATGCTCAGGTCTTCTGGGTGTCCATCCAGCTGGCTGTCATGTGGGCGTGTTCACTGGAGCCACTCTGTTGTGGAATCTAGAGGGTCTGTGGCCTCCGTTCATCGGGGCCACTCTCCTTTGGAAGGCGGGCCCTCGGAAGCAGGGCACGCAGCAGCAGAGTCGCTGGAGGCAGGTGGCGATCCTCCGGGTGACCCCCCTCCAGCCCCTGCTTCCCTCGTAGGATTGCCCAGTGGAGGTGCCCTGAGAGGTCGAGCTGCCACCTTCTGCGACCCGCCTAGGAGGGCTGGGCCCGAGGTTCCCATGCCATTGGGGCCCAGGGTCCTGCTGGGAGGCTGGGCCAGGAGGCAATATCTTCACATGGAGGAAGCGGAGAGGAATGGCAGGCACACTGGCATGCGCAGCGCCCTTGTGCCCTGATGGCTTGGCCTCCCCAGGCTGCTGTGGCTCACAGGGCAGGGCAAGGGCAGGCTCGCTGGTGCACTTGTTGGGGCACACACTGGGAGGATCCGCCACGGGGCCTGGGTGAGGCCCAACCACCGGAGGACGACGACGCACAGGATCCGCTGCTGCAGCCCCTTAGCGGTGCTCCCCTGGAATGGCCTTGCCCCTGCCAGCATGAAATAGAGAGTGACGCCCAGGCTCCAGACATCCGCAGGGGGGCCTTCGTACCCCTTGCCCAGGATGACTTCAGGGGCACAGTACAGGAGAGTGCCCCTGAACTCATGCAGCTTCTGCCCAGGCGTGAAGCTGATGCTCAGGCCAAAGTCAATGAGCTTCATGTGGCCCGTGGCATCCAACACGAAGTTCTCTGGTTTCAAATCGAGGTGTGCGATGCCCTTCTGGTGGCAGTAGTAGACGACCTGCACCATCTGCCTGAATATCCTGTAGACTGTCTCTTCTGGTATGCCACCCTGTGGGATGCGACGCCGGAGCTGTCCCCCACCTGCGTACTCCATGACGAGGTACAGATTGCGAGCGGTCTCGATGACCTGGAAAAGTTGGATCACGTTGCGGTGTTCCAGGGCCATCAACCAATCCCGTTCACACAGTACCAGCTTGTTCTCCTCTGTCTTGGGCACGACTTTCACCGCCACCTCTGCCCCCGTGAGGAGATGGCGGGCTAGCACCACCTGCCCAAAGCTCCCCTCCCCAATGGCCCTCAGGACACGATAATGGTCCGTGAGGGCCGACTCGTAGCAGGAGCTGGGCTCCTGGGCCTCTACTCTACTCTTACTACTCTCTCTGTGCATCCCTAAGCCGGAACACCAACTAAGGATACTAGCTTAAAAAAAAATAACAAACACAAACAAAACAC
>CM053409.1:65697263-65725720 GCA_028644305.1 Xerus rutilus
CGGGCTAGCACCACCTGCCCAAAGCTCCCCTCCCCAATGGCCCTCAGGACACGATAATGGTCCGTGAGGGCCGACTCGTAGCAGGAGCTGGGCTCCTGGGCCTCTACTCTACTCTTACTACTCTCTCTGTGCATCCCTAAGCCGGAACACCAACTAAGGATACTAGCTTAAAAAAAAATAACAAACACAAACAAAACACAAAAACCAACAAACAAAAACCAAAACACAAACCAACAAAGAAACAAACAAACAAAAAACCCAAATCAAAAAACCAACAGCAGGGCTGGGATTGTAGCTCAGCGGTAGAGCGCTTGCCTTGCATGCGTGAGGCCCTGGGTTCGATCCTCAGCACCACATACAAAGCAATAAAATAAAGACATTATGTCCATCTACAGCTAAAAAAAAAAAAATTAAAAAAAAAAATTTAAAAAAAAAAAAAAAAAAAAAACCAACAGCAAACCACCACAAACACCAGCCACCGACCACCAACCACCAAACACCAACCACCAACCACCAAACGCTCTAACTATCTGGGAGTCCGACAGGTCACCACCAAGAGCTTCCTGTACTTATGGACAAAAACCCACCCACAGCCACTCACTTATATAGCAGGTGCTTGAGATTCACTCACAATGGCTCCTTGTGAGGTCAGAGCAAGAAATGACGTAGGCACACCTGGGTGTAGTGCCCAGGGGCCATCTGAATTTGGGAACTCTGGGACCTATTTGACTTTCATGATAAGAAGAAGAAAGAACCCTGGAAGTTTTTTGGTTCTGTGGGTTATTCAGACTGATGTTTATCTGTTTAGAGATGAAAACCGGTAGGATGCTTCAATGTTCTTTTCATTTGGAGTCTGAAAACTATAATAACTGAGCTTTTAAGGACTCATCATATCTACACTCAAAGTATTCAATTCCCTTTTCTTCTAACTCATGGTGATTGGGATCCAAGGGATGGTAGCGCTTCACTCACATCCAGATGCTTTAACAGAACACTCTGCTCCCCAAGATGCTCTAGAGCTAGGCATTAACACCTAGGGATCGAGAGGGAGGGTAGGTTCATCATCCTTTCCCCACAAGGTTCTCAGATTTCTTGCTACAATCCCAGAAATCAAAAGGCGCGGGTTGATATTTTCAAAGTGATGAGGGATCAAATATGGAAGCCAACAATCCTAGAACCAGAAAAAGTGTTCTTCCCATTGGTCAAAGAAATGGAGGCATTCCCACACAACTGGGTCCCTTCCTGCTGCTGTTAATAAAACTCCTTAGATTCAGTGGATTATTAACAATAGAAATTGACTTGGTACCTTTCTGGAGACTGGCAAGTCCAAGGTCAAAGTGCCTTGTTGTTGTATCCTCACATGATAGGAGGGACAGAAGTGTTGACCACATTTTCTCAAGCCCTGCCTTTTGTTTTGGCTTGAGTTTTGTGTTCTTTGGACATAGAGGCCATTGAACAGGGCCTCAGGCATGTCAGGGAAGTCCTCTACAAGTGAAGTACCGCCCTATTCCCCCCAACTTTCCTTTTTTTTTTTTTTCTTAGTTTTTTGTTTGTTTTGAGATTATCTCACAAAGTTGCTCAGGTTGAGCTTCAGTGTGTGGTCCTGTTGAGAGCATGACAGCCTATTATGGTTCTGATGTAAGGCGTACCCCTCACAGGCTCCTATTATAGCCCAGGAATATTCAGAATTGAGAATAACTGTAACCTTATCAGTTCATTTTAGGCTGACTAGACTGAGTTTCTGATTACTACAGGCAGGTGGTGTATGACTGGAGAAGGTGGGTTATTGGGGTCATGCCCTGGAAGACTGCTTCATCCCTAAGACCCATCCTCTTTTGTCTCTGCCTCTGCCACTGCCTCTTTGCTGCCCTCAGGTGAGCAGCTTTCCCATGCTGGGCCCTTCCCCAAGATGGGCTGCCTCACCTTGGGCCCAGGGCAATTTATTAGGCCGTCTATGGTTTGAGACCTCTGAACCCATGAGCCTCAGGTAAATGTTTCTTCCTCTATTTTGTCTTTTTGGGGTATCTTGACCACAATGATGGAAAATCTCATTCTAACACTGCCATATGCCACCATGCCCAACTTGACAAATGTACTTTTGTTTGTGTGTGTGTGTGTGTGAGAGAGAGAGAGAGCGAGTGTGTTGGGGGAGGGACATGCTGGGAAGTTAACCTGGTCCTTTGACATGGTGGAGAAGTACTTTTTTTTTTTTTGTGGTACTGGAGATTGAACTCAGGGGCTCTCGACCACTGAGCCACACCCCCAGCCCTATTTTGTGTTTTTTATGTAGAGACAGATCTCACTGAGTTGCTTAGTGCCTCGCCATTGCTGAGGCTGGCTTTGAACTCATGATTCTCCTGTCTCAGCCTCCCTAAGTGCTGGGATTACAGGCTTACACCACCGTGCCCAGCTGGAGAAGTACTCTTAAGGTACACATCCCAACCCTTGTGTTGGAGCCTCATGACCTATCCTCCTCCTCAAAGCCCTCCTCTCAATGCCACTCGATTGAGGCTGTGGTGTCCACAGGAATTTTGGAGAGATATGCACATTACAACCATAGCACCTGATAAACAAGAGCTCAGGCAATGGGTCCCCACTAGATGTGCCGTGTGTGAGGGGAGTCCTTCAGGTTGACTGGAAGGACACTGGATTAGGAACTCAGATCTTCATGAAGGCACAAAGAATGATCTCTGATAAAGCAAATTTGTGACAATTATAAAAGCTAGTACCACTATTATTTCTACAAGATATAAGAGAATTACGTAGTAGAAAACCCAACTGTATTCTATGGTATTGAACACACAGTGCATAAGCAGGTAGCATTGTGACAACACTGACCTAGGGAGTGGAGAAGGAGAGGCACAGCAACAGAATTCTATACACTAGTGTAGTTGCCCTGCTGCAGATTCGCATCAGGGTGTGTTCCTTTCTCCTGTTGAAGGGAAAACCCTATGGGAACCACAAAGAAATATCTATAGGACATATTCAAATTGAGAAGTAGAAGAATTAAAATATTTCACCACAAACTTCAACTAAACAGGAGAGAAGATAGTCATAGAATGATATAAGTCACACTGAATCAAAACTTGCCCTTTTCTCCTTATAAGGAAGCAAGTGACGCTGAACTAAGAGTCCACCCTGCTCTCCTCCTTATAAGGACACAAGCCTGACTGAACCATGAGTTCAACATAGCCCTTTATGATCCCATCATAGGTAATTACATCATAATGATGCCACTTCTGAAAAAAGACCTTATCTTTAGGTGTGGAGTTTTAACCCTCCACATGTCTTTGGGGGATATGATTTAAAGCATAATACTCCCTGATTCTATCTATCTGAGAGTTTTTTATTTTTTTTTTAGATAACATATGGACAATTTTTTTTTTTAATATTTTATTTTTATGTGGTGCGGAGGATCGAACCCAGTGCCTCCCGCGTGCTAGGCGAGCACGCTACCACTGCGCTATAACCCCAGCCCCTATCTGAGAGTTTTTATCAATAGGTGTTGACTTTTACTGTATAATTATTCTTCATCAACCTGTACCATCACATGTCTTTCTTGGCTTGTCCATACAGTGCCTTATGCATGGATATTTGTATCTACATTCATGATGGACTTGGGTCTGTCAGTTTTGGGTTTCTTTCATGGTTTATTCTGGCACTGTCTTTTCTAGTTTCATGGCTGGGTAACCAGCTGCATGAAATACATTGTGAATTCTTCCCTTTTCTTTTGTTTCCTGGAAATATATTTATACAATTAGTGTTAATTGTTCTTCAAAAGTATGGTAGAATTCTCCAGTGATATCATTTATATCTGAAGATCTTTTGGGCATTTTCATGTTAGGAACTTAATTTCCTTAATTGTCACTGGACTATCAATATGTTCATGTTCTTGAGATTTGTGCTTCTCCAGAAATAATCCACTTCATCCATATTGTATGGGTTTGTATAGTGTCACTGATGTTAGTCTTCACCTTTTTTTCCCCTCCTTTTGCTGCTTTTGGGGTTCATTTTGATCATCATTTTCTGTTTCTTTTTGTTTGTTTGTTTGTTTTGTTTTTTTGGTACTGGAGATTGAACTCGGGTGCTCAACCACTGAGCCACACCCCTAGCCCTATTTTGTGTTTTATGTAGAGACAGGGTCTCACTGAATTGCTTAGTGTCTCGCCATTGCTGAGGCTGGCTTTGAACTCGCGATTCTCCTGTCTCAGCCTCCCTAAGAGCTAGGATTACAGGCTTGAGCCACCATGCCAGGCTAATCATTTTCTATTTCTGAAAGTGGAAGTTTAGATTACTGATTTGAGATCTTTCTTCTGGTCTAACATAAGCATTTGGTGCTATGAATCTCTCTCTAAGCAATGTTTTCATACCATATGCAAATTTCAATGTGTTGTATTTTAATTTGTCTTCAGTTCCAGATATTTTCTCAATTTTTCCATTCAATAGTCAAAACATACCTTACAGAGCTTAAAAGGAGAAAAATTGCCTCTTCTCCTTACCCATATTTGTTATTTTATTGCTTTCTCTTTATCCCTGGTGTGCAGTTTTTCTTCCAGTATCATTTTATTCCTGTCTGAAGGAACAATAATTATTTTTTGAACAAGTCTGCTGACTCCTAGCTTTTGTTTTCTCTCCTTCTCTCTCTCTCTCTCTCTCTCTCTCTCTCTCTCTCTCTCTCATTACCAGGGATTGAACCCAGGAGCACCTAACCACTAAGTAACATTGCTGGCTTTGAACTTGCAATCCTCCAGCCAGAGAATACAGACATGTGGCAGAAATCCCTGCTCTAAGCTCTTCTCTGTATGAAGATATATTTATTTTACCTTTCCCTGAAGAATTTTTTCTAAAAATGAATTTTGATTTTACTATATTTTTCCCTTAGGCACTTTATAAATTATTTTTTAACTGCCTCTGTCTTAAATAATTTCTGATAAAAATTTCATAGTCATTAAAAATGGTCCCATGTCTATAAATAAGGTATCATTTTCTTCTGTTTGATTTCAAGTGTTTTGCTTCATCCTATGTAAAGTGGTCACAATGTGTCTGGACATGGACTTCTTTGGGTTTCTCCTACTGAAATTTGCTAAGCTATTTAAGTCTGTAGATTTATATCTTTCACCACATTTGGAAAATTGAGCCATTATTTTTTCCAATACTTTTTCTGTGCCATACTCCATCCTCTCATTTTGTATCACTGATGACATTAATGCAGACCTTTTGATATCATCTTATAAGCCCCTATTCATTAAATTCAACAGCAGCAACTACAAACTTTCTTATCTTTGTTGTTTTCTTTGAGCAAACTCTGTTGATCTATCTTCAGGTTCACTTATACTTTTCTGTGTCATATATATTCTTCTGTAGAGCCCATTCTGTAAGTCTTTTTTTATTCCTAAAATTTTTATTTTTTTATTTTTACATGTTCAATTTATTTCCTGAGACTTCCTGGCTTTTCATATTTTAAAAGTATTTTTCTTGACTTCATGAAGCATTTTCATAATCACTGCTTTAAAGTGTTTGCCGGATAATTCCTGCATACGTGTCATCTTAACATTGGCTCTTATGATTGTCTTTTTCCATGCAAGTTTGACATTTCTCTAATTCTTCTTATGCTGATTACTTATGGAATGTATACTGAAAATTTTAAATATTATAGGATTCTCAGTTTTTATTTTCACAAGACATTTGACCTAGTTGTGTTCAGGTACAAATTCTAACTAGCTTTCTCTGGTTTCAATGTAGTTTCTAATTGCAAAGCCTGTTCATTGCTATTCAATATATCTTGCATACATTTGTAACACTAGTGATTAGTCTGGAACCCTAACAATAGATTGTCCTTTAGTTCAGTCTTAAAGTCAATGGCATGTGTTTTAGAGTCAAATCCATGCATGTACCATTTGGAAATGAGCCCAGTAGTGACTTTATGGGACTGCTTTTATGATCTACCCCCTATGGCAATCTTCTTAGTTTTTTCTATCTATTTGGGCTCCCTTTTTGTTTTTATAATGAAAAAGATGAGGCTCTATTTATCCACTCTGTTATACATACACTTTTTTTCAATTACACTGATATCCAAGGCCAAGCAGCAGGAGGAAAGAGGAGAAAAAAATCAAAAACCATCTTCTGAGGTTCATGTTTCTGCTGAATAGGAAAGGTTCTTTTCCCTGCACACTTTGTATTCCTGCAGTCCCTGTATTGGCCACTATTGCTCACTCTGCCATGCTACCATGGGATTTCATAGGAGATAAGTGTAAGAAAATGGAGAAAGAGAAATACAAAATTTGTTTACTCTCATTCTTTCTGTGTGTTGGAGGACATTTCCTTACTCTTTGAACCACAGCTAATGGGGGTTTCTTCTGGACCTCTGCCCAAGCAGATGCCCACCTTCAGCTTTTGGATAGCTAGAAGTTAGCCTGAAGGAGAAAATTAGTAAATTCATCATATATTTTATGGCACTTCAAATCCTGGGCTTCACCACTAACCAGGTACCATTTAATTTTCGGAGTCCTCAAATAGCTACATTCAGTATTTACTCCATTTTATCCAGATTTAGAAACATCTACATTTTTGAACCACTGAGTTATTGTTTTTTTCTTTTTGTTATAGCATCTAGACCTATACTAATTTATTGAGTCCATTCCACCATTCCTTTGTTCTTGCACTGTACCTATTGTGTAATCCTTTAATCTTGGATTGACTTTAAAACCTACCTCTCTGCCCCTACACTCAAGTGCCAGGCTAAAGAAAATTTATTTAGCCATGTGGGTTGGTGATGTTCCATTTGTGAAATATCTTTTCTCCCATTTTTAATAAATATATTGTTAAAATTTGCCTTATTCTGCAAGACCCTCACTGCAAAACCTTCCACCTGAGACTGAGGGCTACACCATCACTTCTCTAGTTTCTGGAGCTTCTGGACTCATATTGAGACCCATACTGTCTCCCTGGATCTCTAGCTTGCAGATAGTCCGTTAGGGGACCACACACACTCTATAATCACACAAGCCAATTCCTCTAATAAGTTCTTTTTTATATATCTCTCTTTCCTATTAATTCTCTCTTACTCTGGAGCTGACTAATTAGCCTTACTGAGCCTGCCTAATACAGGCTCAATATATAACATTAAAAAAGTCTATGTCTTACTTCAAATTTTCAAAATTTCCTAATATTCCTCTGGCAATAGGGCAATCTAGCAGCTCTAATAATATTTAGATCTATGAGACTTAATATAATAAAATTTCATTTTTTTCTCATAAAAAGTTTAATATAGGTATTCTTTGTTGGCTTGCTCTTCTGGGTACTTCTTTGATTCTGGGATACAGATTTTTCATCCTAATACACAACCATTTTCTACATGAGGACTTTGGGGTTGCTGTGGATGGGAAGACATCATGAAGTAGTTCTCTACACACTTGGCCTTGAGTGATTTACACATTTTTACTTATAGTCCTTAGCCAAAACTGGTTCAATGGCTCCACTTGGAGAAACCTGGGCAATGTCATCACTCACTAGGCAAATGCTTCCCAGCCTCGTGATGTCTACACTACAGAAGGGGAACCCAAGACTTCAGTGTTCAGCAGTCCCTCAGCTACACTCCTTGCTCCTCGTCCTGCCACACATCCATCCACATGGACTGCACCAAGATCTTTCCAAACTTGAATGTGATCGAGTCCCTTCCCAATTTAGTACTCATTAATTACTCTCACTGCCCACTGAAAGAAATCCAACCCTTCATCAAGGCATTCAAGATCATTTAGGATTGAGCCCTTCCAGCCCCACTTCCTACAGGGTCTTGTCTTAGACACTAGTCCCACTAAATTGTTTCTAGTTCTCAGAAGCTATCATAATGTAATACTAGCCTCTGTATACTAGCACATGGTATTCCATTTTTCTGAAATGTTGCTGTTTGCTGTGTTTAGTGGACAAATTTCTACATTTCCTTCAAAATCCAATATAAGCACCTTGTTTTAGATGCCACTCCTCTTGAGTATTTTTGGACATTTAGTTCCTTTGTGTGACTTCTGAGCTTTTGGAAAATCTCCATAGTGGGACCCTCATGCTGAATTTCAGTTGTATTTTTGCATATCTCTTTCCCTCTTTAAACAGAATTCCTTGAAAACTGGGATCATGACTCATAATCTTAGTATTTCCAATGCCTAACATACTGTTGGCCATATAATGGATGCTTAATAAATGTTTGTGTAATAAATAACTAAATTATTGTATCAATGAGGTAGAATTTCACATAATACACTTGAATTTTAGTTTAATATTTATTCAATATTTTAAAATTATTGGGCAAAATTATGAGCTAGTGTTATAATTATTGTATTTTCATGTATGAAAGAAGAATGACATTAAATTAAGGTCTTATAGATGTGCACTCACATATATTCTTGATTTGGTGAGGGAGGTTTCTTCCCACTGCATCATTAAACTTCATGAAGATAATGCAAAGTGGGCTGATGTGACAGGAGGTTAAAAGTGACATGGGTTCTTACAGAAAGAGTTGCAAATGTTTCAACTCTGGAAGGCCAAAGAGCACAGAGAACAACCATAAGACCTGAGAAGCCTGAGTGACCAAGGTAAAAATCTTGATGAAATATTACTTCAGCCTATAATATAAAAAGGATGCAGAAGACTACACTTCCCCAAACCCTCTCTTCTGAACCATAAAAAAAAAAAACAGCTAACCTAATTTAATATATTTTTGAGTTAACTATATTTCATTAGTAATTCTTTGAAAGCCACTCTCCATCTATGTTGCATGTGGTAATTCTTAGACTAGTTGATCAGCTCATCACCACTCTTTCACTAGCCAGTCTATATAAGTGGAAATCATTATATATTGAAAAACAACAAACATAAAACTGGATACCTCAATACCCAAACTATCTCTTTTGAACCATAGTGAGTTACTGTCATAATTCTGGTGGTCTCCAATTTGAGCTATGCTGGCCCTTTGCCTCCAAAGGAGGACTTAAAGTGAATCAGGACTCTGATTTTCCAAATTAAGGTGAGAATCAAGGAAACAGTCCTTGCTATGGAGGATGGTGCAAAGCAGGAGAGGAGCTGGAGATGATCTGAGCCCTCATTTCTGACATTGGTTATGGCAAGAGATGGAAGCAACAGTGGGAAGCTTCCCTCTCTGTGAATTTGGAGATCAAAATCACAAGTCATCTTCTGAGTTGAACTAGTGAAATTCACACAAAATGGATAAGATTAGCCATCTGTTGAAAAAATCCCAGAGACTGTCTGAACTAGGTGGGCCTCACAAAAATTCAATCACTGTAGGTGTAATCAGAGAAAGGCCAATCCAGAGTGTTCTTGTTTTTTAGTAGAAGACATTTCATCAACTGTATTGTATGTTCCCTGGCAGAAGACTTTGTGAAAGTAGGTGGCAGTGATAGTGGGGGTGGTAAGACTGGACAGAAGGGAATGTGATCCACTTGGACTACAGAATCTGAAAGCCCAAGGGCCCATAATTGGGCTACAGAATATAAAAGCCCAAGGGCCCATAAGGTCACCCAAGCTCTGTGCATAGGAGAGACCCTTCCCTTTGTGACCTCATGGTTACTGGAGAAGTATATTCTTCTGTGGAACAGGATGTGTTTCTACCATGCTCTCCCCAGAAACCTGGGTGCCCTTTGCATGACATTCTTTTTCACCTTTGTTACCTTCCCAGGGCTGCTCTGAACAATGGACACAAACCTTTCAGTCCTTGGGAAGAAATGGCTACCATTGTAAATTGGTAAGCTGGTCATGAGATGAAGCTTATAGATTTGATTAATTTGAGTGACCTTGGATTCTGAAAATTTCTAAGATCCTGATGAGAATAAATGGTGGCATTTGGAGAGTGGTCAGTTTCTTAAGCAGATACTACCCAAAAGACCGCTTGATAGGCAGCACAGTCTTGCAGAACATACCAATATTGTCATGGCCCCTCTCTGCCTTCCAGAGATAGTGCCAGAGTGTCCCTTTGGGTTAATGATTGTCATTAACCCAACCCTATCAGACCCAATGGCCTATTTTTAAATGAATTTTTTAATAGCACATTTACTGTTCTGAAAATAAATTCACAAATAATATAACCTTCTAATCACATATTTTTTAAAAACACTATAATGTCCTAATTATAGAATAAAGAACAATACTGGTAAAGAAGAATAATTTTTAATAAAATAACATGTACTGGAATATGCTGATGCTTGGGGCTGACTAACTAGAAGGATATTAATGAAGTAGTGACAGAGACAAGTGTAGATGGTGATAAGTGTGCTCGCAACTCAAATACAAGATGCTGCCGCCAGGGGAGTGGTTTTCTGACATTGTGACTGCTGTTGGTAAAATTCTTAACCAAATGAAGTACAATCTTCTCTTCCTTTAAAAATGCTTACAGGGCATTTACTGCAAAATTCAGTAAATATTAGAACTGCATAAAAATAATTTGTGTGTCCAAGCAAAATGAGATTGAGTTTCATATCCAGATAATTCAGGGTTTTCATACCCATGTCCAGTGTGACTTCAGAAAGTTATACAGGACAGGACTTAACCATTCTTCCTTCCTCCCTCCCTCCCACTTCCTTCCTTCTTCCCTCCTTTCCTCCCTCCCTCCCTTCCTTCCTTCCTTCCTTCCTTCCTTCCTTCCTTCCTTCCTTCCTATCCCAAGGACTTAACCCAGGAATGCTTTGTCACTAAGTGACATCTCAAGCCCTTTTCAGTTTTTATTTTTGATACAAGTTCTCACTAAATTACTTAGAGCCTCACTAAGTTGTTGAGACTGGCCTTGAACTTGTCTCAGTCTTCTGAGCTACTGGGATTTCAGGCCTGTACCACCATGCCCAGTGAGTCCTAGAGTTTCAATTTCTTAATTTCAACTTTCCTTGCATTGGTTTCCCCAACATATACATTCTTGGTCCAATTATTAGTCACCAACTAAGCAGATACTCTAAACATAAGTTGTGTATTAGTAACTGTTCATCATCTTAAAATATTTATTCTTCAATTCCAAGACATTTTTCTTTTAATGTATATCATTTGAACAATCAGTGTTGGCTTGGTACTGGACCATGGTTCAGAAGTACTTGCCCATACTTGATCATTATGACCCAAATCTTTCTTAAAATTCTTCTTTGGGTATTGCTTTTCTTCAATATTGACTGCTTTACTAATTGTAGAAATGATTGAGTGACACATCACCCCTCTATGCTCCTAAGGTGAGCATTTTGTCCTACATCTGTGTTCCCTCTGCTGGTTTATTTTTCATTGACAAAATCAGCATTCCTTGTACTTCCTGCTACTGATCAGGAAATTTTAAACTCCTTGCATTGGGAAGTTACTTCCTGTTTGAAGTATAAGCTAAACAAGAGTTTCACATTTCAGATTGCCATCAGGTTTTGTATATAAACCCCTTTAAATTGTCCTTGGAGTTGCTTATCATCATATGAAGCAGACTATTAATTCTTGAGAAAATTTTGTTCTCTAGGGTTTACTGGAGAGTTTTGAGAGTATCTCCCCTTGAATAATTTTTAATCTGTTTGAAAATTAAATACTTATGCAAATTATAAATGATAGAGGGTATCATAGAGAGAAATATTATATCCCATTGCATTTTGGGTAGGTGTTGTGCCAGAGATTGAACTCAGGGGCACTCAACCAGTGAACCACATCCCCAGCCCTATTTTGTATTTTTATTTAGAGTCAAGGTCTCACTGAGTTGCTTAGAGACTCACTTTGGCTGTGGCTGGCTTTGAACTCTTGATCCTCCTGCCTCAGCCTCCCAAGCCACTGGGATTACAGGCTTGTGCCACCACACTCAGTTTATCCTGCAGTATTTTTAAGGAAGGGTTTTAGAGCTGGCTTTGAAGAGATGTGAGAAAATGCAAAGACAAGGCACAGAGGGGAATGAAGTATGTGATTCAGTAAGATATAGCACTGGGATCAGTCTGGAGTTTTGGTAAGAAGGAGAACAGGAAATTGTGTTTAGGTTGTACCATGGGGAGTTAAAACTGAAGGTTCTTTCACTTACTAAACAACAGGTGCAAGGTAAAACAGCAGTGTTTTGTAGGGAATGGCCTGTGTGCTCCTGGTAAGACCACAAACTTACATGTAAGGGGCTTGATCTTTGTAAGGATCCCTGATATTTCTCATAGAGTGTGAAGGGCATTCCATCTCTAGGGCAGGATAGTGTGCCTAAGCATGGAGAGGACTGAATCACCAGGTACATTTGGTATTGTGAAAATATGTGGATGGTACCACCAAGTCCACCTCTCCATGCTTGATTCTTTATAACCTTTTAAAGCATCTTATGAGGCTGAAAAAAATTGCCAAGACAAAAGCTCAGCATACCAGATGGACAAACTCAGTGTAACAAAGTGGAATGGTAACTGCCCACATCTCTTCCTCAGTCACCAAATGTGACATTGCCCAAAGTTTCTTGATATGCCTGACAATATGCTCTGGATCATGCATGTCAATGTTCTCCTCCACTTACATATTTTTATACTTACTTTACTGCCCATTTCCCCAATCCTGCCTGTGGGATTTTGAGTTTTTTAAAGCAACGAGTTACCCATTTTGACTTTGGATGACCCCAATTCTGTGTCTATAATGAGGCCATGCTAATTCGCACTGTGAGCTTATGAGTTTTCTTTAAGCATGGGGAGAGGTCATGAGACATGGCAAAGGATGTTTTTTTCTTTCTGAAACTGCCTCTCACTAAAGCTCTGACCTATTTACTCTTTCATTACCATCAGACAGATTCCCAGAGAAACCTATGGCCCCAGATCTGTGTCCAGGTCACAGGAGATAGGCAGGATGAAATGGTATATGGAAAAGACTAAGGGTGGGAGGTGGGGCTGGTGAGCAACACCAATGGGTCTATTGAAACACCATCTACTTTGTCACTGAGGGGCAGAGGCCAACAATTTGCATGACATGATTAGTATAGGAAAGCAAATTAAATAGTTATTAAAGGAAGGCAATCAATTGGTACCTGGCAGTAGACTGTGAGAAGATCTGTCAGTCTCCTTTATTAATTGAAGAAATGCCTTCAGGGAGTCCCTTCTATATATGCTTACTTAGTTATACTGAAGGCCCAGACTCTTAGCAAGTAACCTATCATTATTATTTGCAGTAATACAATAATAATAATCACAAGTATTTTCTTTGAAATTGTAAGTTTTGGGGGGCATTTTTTTATTATTAGAAAAGTGTCTGTCTCATTCTGAGCTCTAATTACTATTTTTATGAGTACTATATATTCTTTCACTTAGGCAAAAATATTTGCTTACAAAAGGACTTTTCCCTTCCTTACACCACTGCTCTGAAGCTTAACTTTTTCTAATGGGAATATGCCAGACTTAAAGAACAATGATTTGTGTCATCCCTGGAATGCTGCATTCTCAAATAGTGAGCAAGGGACCTGACACATCACCAACTGTTTAATGGCATATGAACACAAATTCTGAGTTTTCTCTCATTTATTTTATCCAAGCTTAAACTGGGCAATGATGAACTGTATTATGGCAAGAAAATGCATAATGCATCAAGTAATTATCTGGACTGGTCCTTTATGGTTCCTTCTAACCCTGAGAATCAAGAGTTCTGGGTTTGATGATATGATGGGAAGAATACACAAATGATCAAGAGAGAGCTGTGCTACTTTAGGAAATAGCACTGCTGGTTTCATGTTTCAAATAATCATGAGAACTTCTTTTAGTGAGCTTCCTAACCTTTGGCCAGTGAGGGCAGTGTCAGAAAGACTACTTCCTTCAAAGCCAGCGTTTGGGTTAAGGATGAAAGTTAAGGTTATTTTCCTGCTGCTTAGGACAGTCTGTGAATGTGTCATGTAGGGAACAGACCTGCATATGCCTACTGGTCAATGGACAGCAACACTAGCAGCTGAGATCCAGAGAAAGCTGAAAATTTTCAGGCAGGGGTGTTTGTGTATGGACAGTAAGAATGGCTTGGGGTTTTTATCTCATTTCTCTTTCTCTTTCACACACACATGCAATTTTATACAACTGTTCCTTTTTTTCCCACCATCCTTTTTACCTCTGTTGTCTTCAAGAAACAGTGTCCTTAACTTGTGAGTTTTGTCCTTTTTTTGCCCTCTGTCAATGGGAAGAGACATATTCTAGGCCAGTGTTTTTAAAACTTCACTGTGCATATGAATCACTAAGAATCTTGTTGAAGTGTAGTTACTAATTCAGTATATCTGGGGTGCGGTTGGAATTGTGCATTTCTAACAAGTTCTTAGGTGCTGGAAATGCTGCTGGCCAGTGAACCACATTTGAAGTAGTTTGTGTCTCCTTTCCTTTGTCTCTTGTAAAGAATGGCTAAAGAATATCCTGGTCTACTTCCTCTCTCTCATGGGCTCCATCACAAGTGTAGGTAGGAGGGTCAGTATGTGGCTGAGAATCGAAGATTGACAGCACAATGAAAAGAGACAGTGTGAGCTAGAGTACCAGCCCGCTTCTCTTACCTCACAGTGGGCTGACTTAGAGTGGACAAAATAATTCAGAATTCTATCAGTCCAATAACCAAAAATTTGGGTTAAATTGAATTAAAGCTCTAAACTGGAGATTCTATAAACTCACATACCTGATTATTGATATTGCTTCATGATCTCAGGGCACTTCTTTTTCCTATGATTTTAAGAATCAATGTGTGGTAAAGCTCTTGCTACTAACTTATGGGAAACGTGGCAGTGAATGTTGTGTTCTGTGCTATAATTTTATTTTTATACCAACTGACAGTGCTTACTACTTTGTAAGACACACACACACACAAAAAAAAAACTATGAAGAAATGGATAAATAAAGATGGCAAAGGGGAAGAAATGTTATGTCACTTGTATTTAAATTGTCACTCTTAGGGATAAGACAGAAAGATAAGAGAGAAAGAGCACTTCATCCCAGGAAGTCGGCATTGGAAATTCTATTGTTCACAATGAAAACTCCATACAAGACCAAACCTTATACTCAGAAGAAAAAGGAAAGAGATGGAAGATTGAAAAAGTTCATGGAGAGATAGAGTCAAAGACCAATTCTGAAGGGGAGGGCAGGGGCAAGCAGAGAAGGGGATAGTTCAGAGGAGACCCAATGTGCCTTGCTTAAAAAAGAGGTCATTTTGATATTTTGCCTCGTTAAAAAAAAATGACCACGTTAAAAGGAAGAAATGGAATCCTATAGTAAAGAATGTGTTTCTATAGATAGAATTTTGTTTTAGTAAACCACATTGAGAGCAAGAGTGTCATCTGATATTTACCTTAATCTCCCCATAGCCTAGCATGATGTTTGGCACATCATGGATGGTAGATGTTTGTTGAATGTAGAGAACATATAAATGGCAATGTACTATCTAAATTTTTAGCTATTAAAAATTTAATAGTATTAATCATGTAAGACATCATAAACTGAGAATTATTATTGTTTTAACATATATCATTTGGGGGCTGGTGGTATAGCTAAGTGGTAGAGCACTTGCCTAGAATATAGGAAGCCCTTGGTTAAATATCCAGCACTGCTAAAAGAAAACACATATGCATGTTTTGAAGTATCTCTCTATATAATGTAATAGGTTGTCATATCATTTGTCTTGATCTGATGAGAGTGGACATGGCCAGGAGTGTTAGGGTAAGGTAAGAGAAGATGTGATTTAAAGAAAAACAGTTACTTGTCACTTTAATATTGGTATTTTATTAATATGCACAATGATCAAAGAAATAGAAAAAAAGAGTTCATATGCTCCAGAGGAAATAACAAGTAGGTAGTAACTTTGAGCTCTCTGCTACATTTTCTTTCTTTCTTTCTTTTCTTTATTTTTTTTTTCCTGGTACCAGGGATTGAACTCAGGAGAACTTAACCACTGAGCCACATCTCCAGCCCTTTTTATGTTTTTATTTTGAGACGAAGTCTCACTAAATTACTTAGATCCTTGCTAAATTGCTGAGTGCTGAAGCTGGCTTTGAACATGCAATCCTCACACCTCAGCTTCCTGAGTGAGTGGGATTACAGGCGTGCACCAATGTGTCCAGCTCTGCTGCTCTACTTTTGAGGGAGAAGAAAAACCTCAAGTTGCCTACTATGTATCCCTTCCATAATTCTGAAAATAAGAATGTGGGATAGAGAAATTTGAAGAATGTTCTTGGATGCAAGGTAGAGAAGTCAATCCAGATGACAAAGATTTTTGCTAGCTCCATTTCTCCTATACTCATCTTCCCATCTCAAATGAGAACAAGGAGGCAGCAAAGACATGGCTTGGGGAAGATTTCCAGCAGTTACGGGGCACAGCATAGTGTATCCACATTCACTGGGGCTCTCAAGACCCTCTTTGTTTGCTGCTACTGAAAATATAATGCCTTTCTACATAAGCACATACCAGAAATGGTTGTCAATGGAATGATACCTGGGAGAGGAATTGAGGAAAGGTCTCTGAGGACACAGTCCCGAAACCCCAAATAAGCACGTGTCTTCCTTTGTGTACAAAATAACCATTATGATATTTCATGTATCAATTCTCATCTTTCTCTAAGTTTCTCTTTTCCTATATCTCTTCGTATGTCATGCTAATAAAACTTCATGATTATGCCTCAGGAAAGCTGGAAAAAATATGAAAACTGAAAAAAAATAAAATTCTGTAATAGCATTTCAATCACCTTGTTTTCCTGATCTTTGTAATTAATTACATATAAAGATGTTTTTGAGAGGAAAGCCCACACCTTCCTGAATGTCACCATTTGGATTCTGCTGTAGTTGAGCTCAGCAAGGTCATTAGCATAGTGCCCAGTCAGCGGTGGCTTTGAGTGAGGTCCCAAAACAAATTTGATTGCTACCAAGAACAGGGTTAATTGCCAGCCTCAATGCTTCCACACACACAGAGAAACAGGCGTGCCTCGCCAGCTGACAAATACATGAAAATCAAATTTCCCAGATAATAGGCTAGATGTAGTTTAGTTTTTTATCTTCCTTTTTGTAATGTATGCCAACAGATGAAAGGGTTAAAGATGTGACAGTTGACTCAGACTGAACATATCCTTTTTATTCTAAAGTGTTTTTAGCATCATCTGTAAAATTTGTTGTTTATTTCATTTTCTTTGTTTACAGGCTTGGGAAATTAGTCATTTTCTCAGGGAAAATCAGATAGCGGGCATAAATCAGGACTCTCTAGGTCATCCATTTTAAACCACCTCAAAGTTCTTTCCACTTCCCAAAGTTCTTATCATATACTGACTGGGGAAAGAATGGATGACTACACTTTTCTTGTAGATAGACAGTTATTCACATAATTTAAAACCCCTCCAGACAAGTGATTATACATCATCACCCCCGTGCAGCCTTCTACAAAGGAGGTAGAGATGGAGTCTGTGTTTCAGATGAGGTGGCATGAGGGGCCAGGTAGTGTATCAGGAGAGTTTAGCCTGCTATGTAAACTTTCAAAGGAATCAGTTGTTTGCTTTACCTGGCAAGTGGACACTATATATTAAAGAAAGGAACAGAAAATAGACTCATTTATCCTTAGTAAGGCAGTGCTAAAACAAAGAGGCAAGTGCATTAAATGAGAGGGACATGCATCAACTAGTTGGAAAATGAGAATCATTTAAATTATTGTGGCATCTACCAAAGTTCTATAACTTTTTTATACCCAATATTAGCTATGTAAGATATCTGCATTGTCTAAGTCTTATCAACACCTTTTTCATCTGTAGAGTGAGGAAAATAATTCTGCTCTCCAATTTTGGGCTGGGGGGTTTCAGAATTAAATGATATTAGCTCAGGGTTTGGAACATAGCAAACACTTATTGAATATTTATCATCAATATCATTATTTTATTTTTAAAAACTTTTGAGCTAGATTATAAATTCCTAATCTTTTCATTCTTGGATATCCATTTTGTTCAAAACCCATATTTGGGTATATGCTTATACCAAACATACTACATTAATCAAGTAATAATTAAATTTTTCTTCCATTTTTAACTGTTCAAAGACATAGAGCTGTCAATTAGAACTTCAGACGTCTGTGATAATGAATGTTAACACGTTGAGTTCATATTCCAATTTGAAGTAAAGAAGAGTGATATTTTAACTCAGTCATATTAAACTATTCAGTCTTATCTTAGATGCATATGAACTGATTAATAAAAACACCATAAGAACTAGGTGTTCAAAGACCTTCGGCAAGGATAAACAGTTTTCAAAGTCATTTCTATAATTGAAGCTCTATGACTTTTTGGCTGAAAATTGTTGGAGCCAGATAGAGCCAAAATATAGATAGATAGTGAAGCTGGGTGCAGTGGTGCACGCCTGTAATCCCAGCACTTTGGGAGGCTGAGACAGGAGAATCCTGAGTTCAAAGCCAACCTCAGCAATGGTGAGGCACTAATCAGTGGGACTCTGTCTCTAAATAAAATACAAAATAGGGATGGGGATGTGGCTCAGTAGTTGAGTTCCCCTGAGTTCAATCCTGGGTACCAAAAAAAAAAAAAAAGATAGTGATAGATAGTGTGACTTCAAGGGCACTAGGAAGTATCTGTATTCCTTTATAAAGCCCATCAACTGAATAACAACTGGAATTTAGCTATGCCTTTAGAAACTGGATCAACATTGATACAAGAATAATAGGAAACTATTTTATTTTAATTATTTAAAATTTTTTATTTATTCTTTAGTAGAATGACAGTAGAATGCATTTTGACATATCATACATATATGGAATATAACTTCCCATATTTTTGGTTGTACATGATGTGGAGTTTCACTGGTCATGTATTCGTAATGAACATAGGAAAGTTATATCTGATTCATTCTCTTGTCTTTCCTATTCTCATCCTGTCTCCCTTCCCCTCAGTCCTCTATGTCCAATCCGGTGAACCTCCACCCCACATGCACCTATTGTGAGTTGGCATTGGCTTATTTCACTTAGCATGACAGCCTCCAGTTCCACTTATTTACTAGCAAATGCCATAATTTCATTCTTCTTTATAGCTGCATAACATTCCATTGTGTATATGTACCACATTTTCTTTATCCATTCATCTGTTGAAGGGCACCTAGATTGGTTCCATAGCTTAGCTATTGTGAATTAAGCTGCTATAAACATTGATGGAGACACAATATTTGAACCTGCTGTTCAGTCAGCATTTATTGTATGTTAAACTTGTGCAGTTACTTATATATATTTTAAATAAACTATTTGGGCTGGGGAAGAAAATGTGAGGGAAAAGATCTTCAAACACTATGTACTTGAGCAATAGAGGACATAAAGAACACAAAATAGGTAAAGAAAGATGGCAAACATTCACTTCTTTCACTGCTAGAACTGACCAAGATCCAAGACACGTGCATCAAGTAATCAGAAATTTGTTTTATGAGTAGAAATTATTATTTTGGACTGACTATATCCAAGTATTATTTTCCAATTTATATAAGTAGGTTGTTTCAAGAGAGCCCTCATTTACATTTTTAAATTTTTTATTTGTTCTAGTTAGTTATACATGACAGTAGAATGCATTCTGACACATCATACATAAATGGAGTATAACTTCTCATTCTTCTGGTGTATGTGATGTGGAATCACACTGGTGGTGTGATCATACATATATACATAGGGTAATAATGTCTGATTTGTTCACTTTTCTGAACATTAATTTCCACTCTTCAACATCACAGTCCACACAAGATTCAGCAGATTTCCCAATCTGTTTGATGGAACAGAGCAACACCACTAACCCCAGCCATCCTTGCTGCTTCAAAAAACCAAAAAATTCTAGCAATGAGACAGTTCTGCAGTATTGGGACTATGAGCTGACAGGGAAGGGGTGATCATTCTTAGCACAAGGAGCTGTGAACAGAA
This sequence comes from Xerus rutilus, assembly GCA_028644305.1. Taxonomy (NCBI): domain Eukaryota; kingdom Metazoa; phylum Chordata; class Mammalia; order Rodentia; family Sciuridae; genus Xerus; species Xerus rutilus. Next base: position 65,717,121 of record CM053409.1, read on the forward strand.
TGGTAGGACACAGAGTTCACGCTATCTCCAGTATCAGTAGCTATTCTTCATGAGATGCACATTCAGGCACCTGTCCGAGGAGGAAGAGGTGAGCCTTGATCCCAATTCATACATGATGGAGCCATCAGCAGGGCTGGTGCACAGAAGACTGACCATGAGCCCTAAACCCAATTCAAAGTATTTTTTTAAAAGAATCCAGACACATATATTGCCTGCATTTGGAAGAAACAATTTCCACGCATACATCTGTCAACCCCCACCTGTTGTAGGTCCTCAAGTACTTTACTTCTTTTAGAATATATAGGCCCTCTTACTTTTTCTTCTACTTTTTTGCAGCCTTCAAGGGCTATATCTCCAAACATTCAGAAAACATTTAGAAGTTCTGTGTACTGAGGAAACTGTGCTTGATACAGGCATTGGTAGGGACACAGCCTACACTCACTTCATCTCTCACCATGTCCTTGGAGGGTCACACTTGCATCCCCATTCAGTTAGCCCCATGGGGAACACTCCAGAAAGAGCAAGGGTACTACCTCTGCTAGAGGGAGCCAGTGATGAGGAAGAAAATCAAAGAGAAGGTACCTCCTGAAAAGAGACTGGGGGTTTGACAGAGGAAATGAAGGGAAGTGGCGAAGGCAGAGTGCCTACATGGGTGGCACGTATGCAGAGCTCCAGATAATCTTGCGAGTGTCCACGGTGTGATGTCTGCAGTAGTCTTTCCAGATATAAATGCTATTCAATAGGTAAAGTCTGTCTAGCAAAGACTTTGTGCACAGTGATAAATAATTTATATTTTCTCCAAATGGTAAAGACTGTTGCTTTAGGCTGAATTGTGTCCTTCTCCAAATTCATGTCGAAGTCCTAAATCTCTGTACCTTAGAATTGGCTATACTTGGAGACAGGGACTATCAATAGATGATTAAGTTAATATGGGGTCATTGGGGTAGACCCTGATACAATCTACCCAGTGCCCTTGTGAATAGTGGGAATCCAGGTACATAGGGTCTGTGGATGTGTTTGCAGAGGAAAGGCCATATGAACAAACCCATGAGTTTGCAGTCCTGGATCTTGGACTTTTATCCCCAGAGCTGTGAGGGGGAAAAAATGTGTTGTTGAAGCCACCTAGTCTAGCATTTTGTCCTGGAAGCCCTAGCACACTAATACAGGGTATTTATTAACATTGACAAAGGAGGTATCTTCACATGGAGGTGATGTGTTCAAATTGGATCATTATAAGCCTAAATATTTTTCCACTGCAGTACTTTAATCATCTCAGTGATCTGGTGTGGTTTTGTTTTTACAATCTCTCATTCAGACCTTAGTAAGCAGTTAACAGAAGTTAACCACCTTTGCTACTTTAATCAACAAGCCAAAGGTTTTAGAAACTGAACTCCAGCATACTCAAATCAATCAGTGCCATATTTATTCCATATACCATGCATCTTTCCCAAGGCAGGGAGTGATGTGATTTTCCTCTGGCAAGGGGAATAGAACTATCAAATCTGTAATAAATAAAAATTCTTTTACCTCTTACACATTTTTATAATTTCCCCTGCTGCTTCCGCTAATTAATTATCAATGCTATTTGTGTTTAGACTAGGGGGTTTGTCTCCTTCACAGCCCATCTGCTTCTTAGTAACCTTGCTGTGAAGTCATTGCTAAGCAGAGTTGCTGATAAAGCTATCATTTCCATGGCAACCTGCAGCTATGTCACAGACACAGTAGTGTGACCTCACTGCAGTTAAAAGGAGAAATCCAGCTGCTGTCTGTTGTGTGAAGCGATAAGAGTTTTTAATCAGGTGCACGATTTGTTCATTTTTTATTCCAGAAATACAGGAAAGAGAGAGAGAGATCCTTTTTTAGTAATGTTACTGCAGTAACCTTGCTGCTACTTACTAAATATAAAACGGTCATTTTCATATTAGGAGTACAATATAAATGTACACCTGCTTATACTTGGACAAAATGCCCTATGTAAATATGACAGTGATCCAAAGTTATCTTTTCTGGGCCGTATAATATGTGTTTATCTCTTTAGTGGTTTCTGTGCTTATTTGTATTAGTTCCTTAGTAAGAGCTAACATTCTGTATTTACAACCTCTTATATCCAGCAATCCATGAAGTAGAGACCATCATCTCCATTTTAAAGATTCTGGAACTGATGTTTGGTAAGGTGGAGGGACTCATGCAAGGTCACACAGCCAGAGTGGTAGAGCCAGGTGCTGACCCAGACCTATGCCTACAAAACCTTCCCACTATTCTACCTGCCTCTATAGTGACTACCCTGCAACATTAGCTTTGCTGTCTTATCACTGAAAGCAGAGTATCCCAAATGAAGAGTTAGTTCCATAAAACTTTGCCAATTTTTAAACATTGGTGAATTCTTAGTAATAAATTAATTTGCAGGAGGGTTGGAAGTGTAGCTTAGGGTTAGAGTGCTTACCTAGCATGCATAAGGCCCTGAGTTCAACCCCCAGCACTGAAAAAGAAAGAAAAAGAACTTATAGGATGCCAGAACTGATTTTGTCCAATTCCTTTATTTTATGGATGAATAAACTTAGTTGTAGTGAGGAACTTACCCAAGGCAACTCGAGGATTACCTGCTGCTACTTTGATCACTTAAGTAACAGCTACTAACTTTTATTCTCAAAGTGTCTGAGTTCATCTCAGCTCCTCCAGATTTTGAAAAAAACAGTGGGGAGTGCCAAGAGGTGCCTAAGTGGGCTTCACATCAGTAATTCTTATAAGAGACCACCTCAAATACATACACATACATGTACACTCTCTTAAAGAAAGAGTCTTGCTCTGCCTGGGAAACTGCAAGGCAGTTGGGAATTACTGGACTTCTACTTCTCCCAGAAGTGCCCAGTCCTCCTCTTCCAACCAGATGGCCTCTTGAAATCCCTTCCTATGTAAACATTCTGGAGTCAACAACGGAAGGAATGAAAAATAAACAGAAACCAGTACAAAAAATGTACACATTTTGTTATTCCATTTATTTCCTTGACATGGTAACTTAGAACCAGTCATAGTTTCTTTTTTTAAAAAAAAAATAGTTTTTTTTCATAATGAAAAATAGTACTTTGTCTATTTTATTAGCTGGAGTTGAGTCTAAATTAAATTAACCATGGGCCTAATTCAGTGATTTTTCTTCTGTTTCCCTATACAAGTTAATTTCTTTAACATTCAACTAATAATATTCTTTTTTATTTTGCAAATGTCCTGTGATTGTTTCGTTACTTATCCTCCAGCAAAGCTGACTCATCTCCTGGTCTTTTATTTGCCAAACTTGAGAAAGTAAGCAGCTTCTTCCCTGCTGATTGCACCCATTTGTACAGCAGCCCAGATACTCAAGGGGAGTTATGATATGCAGCCACAGAGTATGTTTCCTAGAGAAATAACCAAACACACTGAGTGAGAAAGTGAATTCTGAAATCGACCCACAGGAACTGTTGCCATAAGTTCTAATCAGTCTGTTATTTTCTTCCTTGGATGGTTGGTTAACTAGTTACTCAGTTGTATGATCCAGGCAATAAATACTGCAACCTGGAAGTTTTGCATCTCTCCAACTGTCAGAGAGCAAAGGCAATAACATTCATTGGGCATTTGGTGTGTGTGCACATACTAGACAAGAAAACCATAACCAGTCTGTATGCAACCTGTGGATGGTTACAGTGCCATAGGATATAGGTAGAACCAACAGACACCTAGCAGCACAAAGGAATAGAGAGTCAATGTCATCCCCAGTGGTATGCCCCAGAGTTAATTCATGTAAGTGCTTGGTATAGGAGTAAAACAAAAGACCTCAAACAAGCAATGCATTAGATAGCAATTTTTAAATAGATGGTTGGAAAGTAAGAAGATAAGAAGAGCATTTTCCAAGTATTTACTATGTGCCAGGTACTGAGCTAAGCATCTTACATTCCTCGTATCATTTCATATTTTCAACAATCCTAGATCATAGGCTTTATGGTACATTTTATAGATGAGTGGATTATGACACATTTCATAGTTGTAAGGGTTAAGTAACTTGTCCAAATCAGTAGGCAGAAAATTTGTAAATATTAGAAACTTTGTGTTTCAGAGCCTGAGTTTATAGAAATTTATGCCGCTTGGGGAGATCAGATAGGCAAAAGGCACAGACACAGCTCAGAGTTGATAATCAGCAACATCCTGTCAAGGACAAGTTGAATCCTCTTTATCCCACTCTCCTCACTTGAAGTGATGAAGGGCATAGCAGAATGGACTGACTTCCCTACAGCTTTACCCCTAATCCCTTCAATCCCTTCAATTCAAATAGGTCCTTTGCTTTCTTGTAACACTAAATAAATATATGCCGGTACATGTTGCTCCAAAGTACGTTCCCTCCTGGAATCTTCCACCTTTGAACACGATTGACTTTTAGGGATTAACTGAGCTGCACAGAAAGACTCAACAGGATTAATATATTGACAGAATTGATAGATTTCATTTCCTTTTTACCCATTTACCTGGGTACTTCAAACTCCAGTTGTTTATGGACTGTTGTTTAGACTTCTTTGTTATTACATAACCTCCAGTGATATGTAACATTTGTGTTTTCTTATATACGTACTCGGTTTATTGGCTTATATTCTCATTTGTTCCTGTGAACATTAAAGGAGGTAAATACTTGGGAAAGATGAGAGGCTGCTGCAGAGGCGTCCCTGAGGCTGAATAAGTTAGATTTGGGTAGATGGGTATAGGAATTACTTGGTGACCTTAAATTTTAGGTTGTGAACAGGAGACAACTTCATGTTCCCAAATATTACTGAACAGGAATGTTGTCGTATGAGCTAAACGAAATGTTCTTTAGCTCTTACATGTCTGTATAAGCTCATATGCAATGTGTATTTTTTAAGGCGAAAAAGAAGAAATGAGATAAAACTATACTCAGTTGCATAATGATTGTTTTTCACACAACAACGCATCTAGGACATTAATATATATTATAACTTGACTTTTGTCAGTCATATAACTGGACTTTTGTCAGTCATTTTTGTCACTGGATAGTAATTTAATATGTTCTCGTTTATGGATTTTGGTTGTTTCTAGGGTTTCTGTTTCTGGCATATGTTTTATACTGTTTTGTCTTGTTTTACTATTATGAAGAATGTTGCAATACACTTCTTTAGCCATGTTTTACAAAATTGGTGAGTGTCTTTGTAGGATAAAATTTTAGAATTCTTGGGTCAATGGATATGTAGATTTTATATTTTTATAGATATTTTTGAAGATTAACTATACAAAGTACATCCATTTAAGCCTCCAGCAAGAGTATATGCAGTATTTAAATGTATTCATCTTTAGTGTTAGGTAATATTAAAGTTTAAATATTTATAATTTTGAGGTGTAAAAAAACAGTGAGTATAGGTTTAATTTCTTTAATTATGATTTAAACATTTTCTTGTGTTAATTGAGGATTTTTTGTCTTGTGCTTCTGCAAATCATTTGCTTATTTTTCACTTTCCTATTGAACAGTTATAAAATTTAATCCATAACATTATTTTAATATTGAATGTACTAATACTAAGAGCATCATGTGGGCTGGAAATAGTTTTCTCAGTCATCATTTCTCTTGGCTTCTTTTATGATAATTTGAGAGGTGTCAGGGCTTTAAGTTTTATACAAATTTATATATTTTTCTATAGTTTATTGGTTTTAATATTTCACTTCAGGTATTTAAGAAATTTTTATTTTCCTCCTGTCCTTATATGATCCCTTTCTTGTACTGTTTCTATGTTTATGAATTCTTTGTTTCTCTTAAACCTTATTTTCATGGAAGATAAAAAGATTCAGCCACTTTTTAAAACCACTAACCAGTTATCCCAACAACATTTGATGTACCATTTATTTTTCCTTACTTTTTATCATATACTCAATCCCCTTAAGTATTTGTTTCTATATGTGATTTGTATTTTCCATTATTTTTTTTAATATTTATTTTTTAGTTATAGGCAGACACAATATCTTTATTTTATTTTTTTATGTGGTGCTGAGAATCGAACCCAGTGCCTCCCACGTGCTAGGCGAGCACGCTACCACTGCGCCATAACCCCAGCCCTCATTATTATTTTAATAACTTGGGCCAGTACAAACTATATTGTAAAATTGTAGTTGAAAATGTTTTCATATTTACTAATGTCAGTTTTCCTTCATCATTATTTTACATAATTATCTTGTCTTTTCTACATGCTTGTTCCCCATTAGAAGACTTAGGATCATCTTGAGATTGTGCTAATTATAGAGAAATGCCATCATTACCATATTGAATCTTTATCTTAGCATGTAATATGTATTTCCACACATTCATCTTCAGTTCCACAGGATAAGTAAATAGAGTATGCTTTTACTATATTTTCTTAGCTTTCTTAATAACCTCTATAAATTCTGAGAGAAAACTGTGTTTGCCAAATGTCAAACATATCTCCTTTTCAGTACTTATTCTATTGGTCTGATATCATTGCTTTATATTCTTATTTAACCTTGAAAATTTGGAAGTTCAGCAGCAATCCTTCCATATTCTTGAGACCAGTCTTTAGCTGTAAAAGCTTAGCAACACAGTATTTGAAGAATGGCTGGTATTATAAGCTGGGTAGCACAGCTGCCTCTCACAGCTTTTTACTTGGTGTACAATCATTACTCCTGCTGGATGGAGTGATTTGGATGAAGTTTGCTTAAGGATCACAGTCATTATATATTTATGAATAACAGCAAACACTCTTTAGGATAAGCCATTCCCTGAGAATTGACATGCCACATCAGGGACTGGATGATGGAATCCCTCGGCCTGTGTTTATGGCACTAACAATCTGTTTCATAAGCCAGCCTCTGCAAGCTAATGATCACAGTCACTAACCCTTCCATTCTCATTTTAATAAAAATTTCAAGGAGGGAAAAGAATAATAAGAGAAAATAAATGATGAATATAATGTTTAAGCTACCTGCAAATCAATAAAATACATTTAACCTTATTTGGAGGAATAACAGAAGCAAGCATACAAACCTCTAGTAACGTTGGCGAGACATTGCCATTCATGCTTCTTTATATTCTAAGCTCTTTTTATTAAAAAAAAAAAAGTATTTTCACACAGAATAACCAATCTTTCATTCATGTCCCTTATTTTTATTGTTGGTGATGGTGGTTTCATGTATCAAAATGGGTAGAAATCCCTGCACACTTCTAAAGTTATTCACATAATTATCTGAATTTCTTCATTACATATGCTTATTTTATCTTGAAACAGTTTCACTGGGCAATCTCATCATGTGGAGCACACAGAAGAGTAAACTTCTGTTATTCTCTTGGCTAGGTAGTTTTATAGGATTCAGATGACCACATTCTACCTGTCCCTCTGCCCATGTTCCTGTTCTTAAATCTTAGTGCCTGTCCCTGTACCTGTCCCCCAACTGTCAAGTCCAGCAGTGCCAACTTGGACACATTAACACGTAGGCTTACTCACAGAGCAAAAGAAATGCAGTTCTTTTCTACACATATTTACTGGTAGTCTAATGTGTCTTAAACCTGCGTTTTGTTCACTAACCAGAGCCAGAGTGCTTAGTCTGATAACTTTTATTATCTGACAATTGATGAGGTTGTAAAACTGCCTAATAAAAGTTTCTGTTGGTGTTGGTTTGGGAAACAGTGATTGAGAAGCCTGAAGAGTTAAGTATCAAGCTGTATCCTAGCCAGCCCTTTTTCTCTCTCTTTCTTTCTTTCTGTCTTTCTTTCATTTGTTCCTTTTAGTTATACATAACAATAGAATCTATTTTGATATATTTATACAAGCATGGAGTGTATCTTTTTCTAATGAGGATCCCAGTCTTATGGATGGACATAATGTGGGGATTCATTTTGGTGTATGCATATAGGTTCATAGGAAAGTTATATCAGATTAATTCTATTATCTTTCCTATTTCTATCCCCACTCCCTTCTCCTCATTCCCCTTTATCTAATTCACTGAACTTCTATTCTTCCCACCACCCCCTTGTTGTGGGTTAGCTTCCATATATCAGAGAAAACATTTGACCTTTGTTTTTTAGGACTGGCTTATTTCACTTAGCATGATAGTCTTCAGATCCATCCATTTACCTGCAAAGTCATAAAGTCACTCTTCTTTATTGCTGAGTAATATTTCATTGTGTATATATACCACAATTTATTTATCCATTCATCTGTTGATGGGCATTGAAGTCGGTTCCATAGCTACTGTGAATTTCTGCTATAAACATCGATGAGGCTGCCTCACTGTAGTATGGTGATTTTAACTCTTTTGGATACATATGGAGGAGTGGAATAACTTTGTCAAATGGGGGTTCAATTTCTAGGTTTCTAAGGAATCTTCATACTGCTTTCCAGAGTGGTCGCACTAATTTGCAGTCCCACCAACAGTATATGTGTGTACTCTTTCTCCCACATCCTCACCAGCATTTATTGTTACTTGTATTCTTGATAATTGCCATTCTAGTTTGAGTGAGGTGAAATCTCCATGTCACTAAATTTGCATTTCTCTAATTGCTAGAGATGTTGAACATTTTTCATATATTTGTTGACCATTCCTATTTCTTCTTTTGAGAAGTA
>CM053409.1:65725820-65803052 GCA_028644305.1 Xerus rutilus
GGTACTGGAGATTGAACTCAGGGGCACTCGACCACTGAGCCACATCACCAGCCCTATTTTGTGTTTTATGTAGAGACAGGGTCTCACTGAGTTGCTTAGCGCCTCGCCATTGCTGAGGCTGGCTTTGAACTCGCGATTCTCCTGTCTCAGCCTCCCTAAGTGCTGGGATTACAGGCTTGAGCCACCGCGCCCGGCTTGAGAAGTATCTTTTTAGTTCCTTTGCCCATCTATTGACTCTTTGTTTTCGTGTGTGTGTGTGTGTGTTAAGTTTTTTGAATTTTTGTATATGCTGAAAATTAGTGCCTTATCTTAGGTGCAGGTGGCAATTATATTCTCCCATTCTGTAGCCTCTCTCTTCATACTCTTGACTGTTTCCTTTTCTGTGTAGAAACTTTTTAGTTTGATACCATTCCATTTATCAAATTTTTATTTTACTTCTTGTGCTTTAGGAGTCTTGTTGCAGAAGTAAGTTCCTAAGCCGACATGTAGGAGTGTTGGGCCTACATTTTCTTATAGTAGAAGCAGGCTCTCTGGTCTATGCCTAGGTCTTTGATCCACTTTGAGTTGAGTTTTGTGCAAGGTGAGAAATAGAGGTTCAATTTCATTCTACAACATACAGATTTGCAGTTTTACCAGCACCATTTGTTGAAGAGGCTATCTTTTCTGCAATGTATGTTTTTGGAAACTTTGTCTAGTATGAGAAGACTGTATTTATGTAGGGTTGTCTCCGTGTCTTCTATCCTGTTCCATTGATGGGCTGTTTTTGTGCAGGAACTATGCTGTTTTTGTTACTATAGCTCTGTAGTATAGTTTAAGGTCTGGTATTGTAATGCCTCTTCTTCACTTTTTCTCACTAAGGATTGTACTTTCTGTTCTGCAGCCCTTCCTCTTTCTTCATCTAGGATCACTTCAATAGCTGCATAACAGGAAGGTGTTGGTAGAGATACTACATAGCATTCCCTAATGCTATTCAAGAACAGAGGGGCATTCTAGGCCAGAATGGTTGTAGGCTTCCTGCTGCTCATTATAGAGAGCAATAATTTGTTGAGTGATGGCTGTGTTAACTATAAGGAGCTATTTTGCAGAAATGAGAATCTCTCTTGAAAATTGTGCAGCTTTTCAATAAAGAAAATGCATGCATTTCATTGAAAATGCAAGAAATATATATTAAACTAACTATCACAAGAGCCCAGGAAGAATTACCAGAAAAGCTTGGGAGTTCTCCTCTTTCTCTATTGGATGTATTGGCAAGGACCTGTCAATCTTATCAAAGAATTGCTCCCAGAGAACATACAGCTTTGTTGCTTCTCATCTGGCAGAGGAGCAAGTCTGCTCTCTGATAATCCTGTGGGACCTAATACTGTCCTTCAAATATCCATGCCCATTTCAATAACATAAATTATGCAGAAATGAACAAGAGAATGAGAGCTCTCTGTTGTCCCCTGGGTACTATTTCAGCCAGTCCATGATATATGCTACAGAAATGAGACTTTAAAGGAAAGTTAGATTATCAGTCCAGAGTAGAATCCATAATAACAGTAAAGCTATTAAACCACTGCTTAATTCTCCATATAGTCTTACTCAAGAGAAATTTGTCTTCTCTCTTTCCTTTCTCAGGTGAAAGGTTATTGATAAGCAAATGCAATCAAGTTACTGTGGTCTCATCCATAATTGTCATCGGCTCTTAAAATATAAAGATGGAACTTTGTAACTGGGACAAAAGGATCTTGCATAGTTAGGCCACTACCAAGGTCTCCAATCTCATCTCCTGTCAAGTTCTTCTTTACTTTCTGGGATCCAGCTACATTCATGTTCTTTAGCTCCGTGTACTCAAATCCTTGCTGCTGCCACAGGACATTTGAATGTGATAGATCCCTTGGATTACCCTCATTGTTCTTATTGCTCTTCACTCTAAGACATCCTTTAGTTCCTGGAGTAACCATCAAGTTCTTGGGAAGGCTTCTTTCACCTGCCCGAATGGGTCAAATGATGTTTGTTGTTTTGTTTTTTGTTAGACCTTTATGGTTATGTATAGTAGATGGGCTCGTCTTCTCATACTCATAGATGCAGAGAAATCAATTTCAGTTCCTGAAATACTTGTAGCTTTTCATAACACCTATACTGATCTTTAGTTGCAACTGACGCTGTTGAATTTTCACATTATTTATACAGTTTAATCAACAAGTTCTTTCATCACTGGGCATCATTTGAAAAGAGAAAGCTTATTTTAATAAGTGCCCCAAATACAGGAATGTGGAATGGATGTTGACTTTCATGTCTGCATTGCTATCAAAAATGCCCAGGATTTTTTGGAGAAAAGAAACTACACTTTCAGAAATGTAGCTTGGCTTCAGGATAACAAAGGCTATGGATATTCTCTGCTGCCCTTTGAAGTATCCTATCAGCTGAGCTGAAAGGGAGACACTGAATTCAGGAATGTGACTCTGGATGAAGAAAAGCACTATAACCTAATGGTTGCCAAGATAGCACTTCAAAACCATCAAGAAAAGGGCAACAGAGTGAACCTATCCAAGAATCAGAGAATGTTAAGGCAGGAAGAAATCTTCGACTTACATAAGAATAGTCTTCTTTTATAAAAATGAAAAAAAAACCAGAAAGAAAAGAAAACAGAAGTCTAGCAGTGGAAAATTGGGACAAGAATCTAAGTTAAGTTTCTTTACATGTGATACATGATCTCTTTGCCACATAATTCTACTCCTAAAAAAATTATAGCTCTGAGATACTTGCACTTTAAAAAAGAAATTAGAAAAAAAAGTCAGTGGAATTCATGTACTGTAAAAAGATAATCTATAACCTTGGTTTTTATACTTGCCATATAAATACACACAAAATAAAGACTTAATATTATCTCTGAAACATATTATGTGGAGAATGGCATTATGGCAGTCACCCAAAAAAGCTTTTACTGTTTCTGAAGTATTTGTTTGGGTATATTAAAATTGCTTTTCTAAAATGTAAAATGAAGTCCCTCTCCCTACAGCCTCTAAATGAGAGATGATAAATGACAGAGGTGGGAATTATAGATTATAGGATCCCATTCCAGAAGTTGGCCACTAATCTACACAGAGATCTCCTGGGTCTTAGGGAATGTTTTTCTTCTGTAGCAATCCAGTTTTAGGGAGTTAATTTATGTTAAGGTTTTCAGCATATACATCTAAATGTAGTTCTTTTATTCACAGCAATTTGATGTCCCAAATCTGAAAACTGAATTATTTCTGTACTGGAACCACAAACTTTAACACTGATCTTGAATATAGGACATCTTTCCCAGACCATCAAAGATAAATATATAAATAAAGAGAAAAAGAGAAGAAGAAAAGTTAAGCCCCCAGTCTTCATAATAATGAGGTGATATCTGATAGAGGGACTGTGTTACAAATATAATTTGGATAGTTTTGTTTAAACACATGCACGCATGCATGCGTGCGCACACATACATGCATTGTTATGGTTTGGATCTGGAATGTTGCCCAAAAGCTCGTGTGTTGAAAACATGGTCCCCACTCAACAAGGTTCAGAAGTAAAGCTGTTAGACAATGATTGGATGTGAGGGCTCTGATATCATCAGAGGATTAATTATCACCAGATGGATTAATCCATTGGTAGCTGAATGGACTCCTGGGAGGTGGTACCTCTATGGCCATTTGATAGACAAATTTATGAATTCTTGAATATATTTACCTGTAATAGTATGCCCCACTTCTGAATCCATAGCTCCTAACTTGTTGCAACCATCTGCTCAATCTGCCAATGCTGGTCTCAGTGATAAAGTTCTGAGGGCAACATCTCAGTATTAAAGAGAGTCAGTAATTTCTCTGCCCTCACATTCCATAATGGCTTTCCAGTGGACAAAAAAAAAAAAAAAAAAAAAAAAAAAAAATCAATTCCTGGCTTACTAGGAGGTTTTCTCTTATCTTTGTCATATGCTCATTCTCTTTCTGTTTCTTTTGTCAAAGCTCAAGGGGCGAGAGAGTAACAGTAGACCTAAGAGAAGTTCTGTATAACACTGACTTTCTGGCTCTGTCTTGGGTCAGCTTCAAAGGTGCCACATCTCCAGGGAAACTTGAAAAGAATTCTCTATTTAAAACACACACACACACACACACACACACACACACACACACAAAACACTTTGTTAAGGCAGTCTTTAGTGCAAGTGACAAGTGTCCCCTGCAAAAGTCTCCAAAGGTTGATTCTTAAAATGAACTGGACACTAAAAGATAAAATGGAGCTAGTGAGACACTTTCTTCCAGGGAGATGCCACTGACTTGGCACAGTTTCTGATGAAGGGTCACATTTAAAGAAGGAGATTCTGTCTAGAACTGGCAAGACACAATGGCTTATATGGCAACATGGTCAGTGAGAACCGTTCTCCCAAGGGACCCCGACTTCTTTGTCCATGGAGTTAAGAAGAAAGAGGACAAGTCTTTTGAATACATTATCTTCTGATATTGTTGTTGTTCTTCTCTAAGTTTAAAGAGAAAGGGCCTGAATTTCTCTATTATTTAGAATCTACCTGTACTCTTGCCAGACATAGTAATTCTTTAATAGTTCAGCCTAAGAAGTTCAAAGCTATCCTCTAACACCAATATGTAATAGGTCTTAAGCACCTACTATATGTTTCTGAAACAGTTTCTTTGGAGATTTTATATAAAATATAATCTAATGATCTAATCTAATCTCTATGATCTCATTGATTCTTCACACTAACACATTTTCCCATTTCATAGTCCTAGAAACTGAGGCTTAGGAAAGTCATGCAGCTTGTTTAAGATGTTTAGTAAGTAGATCTGCAATCTGAATGTGACCCAAGCACACATTCCACAATGCCACATGCAATGTGTCATCTTTACTCCCTGGTATCACATTCAGGCCACAGGGTATGACTATTGGTGGGGATAAATGATGGTCAAATCATGCCCCTACTGCACCTTTAGGAACTAGTTAATAGAAGAGAGAGGAACAGCTATGGAAAGCCCATGAGGGAATCATGCTGAGAAATTGTTCACTCCAAGTGTTGTTGCGGGTATTGGTGCACAGTCTTGGCTTCGTAATTAGAGCACTCACACAAAGATTAAATCTGACTCTCACTGAAACCAAAATATACCTTTGCTATTGGGAATTTCTGTTTGCTATTATTGCTAATGCTGGTAATTCATACTGTTTCTGAAAGAAAAGGAGAGGGAGAGAGAGATGAGATGTTCTATCTAGTTTCAAAGTCAGATTGGACTGTCGCAGATATTGACCTGAAGGTATTGTCACAGTTAGTGACAATAAACAAGAGTGTCTGGGGGCAAAGTTAAGACCTATTAGATTACATTGTACATGCTGTGTTGAATCTGGGCTAGACAGGTGTGAGTGAATTATGGCTAGCTCAGTAGGTTCCTGGATGATGGTATATTCAGACAACATTCAGATTCTCAGTTGTATCCAGAGCTATATCTAATGAACACTGCATTCTCAAATCTTTGGACTGAGCAGATAAAAAACTGTGGGTGTTGGAAGTGGTTTCAGTTATTTGCTTTCATGCCTCATTCCATGGCTCTTAACCTGTTGCAGATTGTGTTTGAGGGGGAAGGACACTAGTATAACAGTAGCTTCCTAACATACGGGAATATTTGTTTTTGTATGCGTGCTTCCCCTCCAACTTCATTTCTATGACAAATTCCCTAAAATGCAGTAAATAATTTACAGTGTTAGCATCACAGCAACAGCAGGTCTGTGTGGGTTGGTTGTTGATTTCTAAAATGAATGGCATGTTTTAGAATGAAGGATGGATGCAACAGGATGTGTTGCTCTAAGTGCCTGCTGCTGTTGGGCTGGGGCTTTGTGCCAGCACCTTTGGGCAGTGCAGTTGACCATACCTGTAGAGAACACAATGTATTTCCATGCTTGGGGACCTCATGAAATCATCTGAAAAAAATCTATGTGACCATGCTCACCCCAAGTCACATCTCACAGAAAGAGAGGAAGGATTTATAACAGTACAGTATCTTCTACATTCAGGTCCTTCATTTTATTCTCTCCATAGAATAAGCCACATATTGACTTCTTTACTTTTTTTAATTAGAGACAAGGTCTCGCTGAGTTGCTTAGGGCCTTGTTAAGTTGCTGCGGCTGGGTTTGAACTCAGGATCCTCCTGCCTCAGCCTCCCAAGTTTGCTGGAATTACAGGCATGTGCCACTGTGCTCGGCTCCACATATTGATTTTTAGAAGGGTAGGAAGGGAAGAGCACTCTATAGCATAATCAGGGAGGGAACTGGAATGTCCAACCACTTCTCAAAACATCCACAGGTTACTAAAATAAAATAGTTGTAAAGGGATAGTACTGGGGATTGGAACAAATTATGATATATGCATAACAGAGCCAATTATGATATATGCATTCATGACTATGTCAAAATGAACTATGTAAAACGATATTATGTAAAATAATTATGTTAAACTATAATGCACTCATAAAAACCTAAATAAAAATTGTAAGCTAAAAAAGAAAAAAAACTAATCCTCCTCTTTCAGCTTTATTTTTACCTCAATTCCAGTGATCTCAGATACTACAAACACCCATTTCCTTCAGGAGGGAGCTATTTCTACAGGGCAACTTTAGTTTCTCTTAGATTTTCACTCTTAGTTTGAAATTCAGTTTTCTTATCCCTGTTTATATCATGTATTGCCAGTTTTTCTGCTTCAGTTTCCAGTGTTTTATTACACTCTTTGTCCTTTTCTATTTTGCCCTGTATACCTGTAAACATTCTCTATTTTTCCCCTTTTATCAATTTACCGAAGTTCGAATAGAAGCAGAAGTAAATCTGTGCTCAACCTGTCATCTTTAATTAGAAGTGTGTTTTATTCTTTAGTCTGCACCTCCTGAGTCCCAACCTTTCTTTGGGGACCCTGGTATTTTACTACAACATAAATTTTCCCAAATTTGGTGATGCCAAGGGAGAGAGAGTTTAGATGAGTTTTTAAAATGTATTCAGTTTCTAGCTGGAAAGATCTGAATAGCCACTGAGAAATGACAGATGAATTAGGAAACACTGAATACCTTAGCCTTCAAAAGACAAAGATCTTCAGAGGTTTGGCCTGGGACTTGGAATTTTCTTTATTTTTAAATACATTTTCTTATTATAGTAGATATTATTATAATAGATCATTTGTACAATTACTGTTCTCATCTAATTTGTTTCTAGCATCCTCAACTAAAAAGAGAAAGTCTTGAATCCATTGCTTTGATTCTGAGGATATTTTGACTCTATAGGGCACCTTGGTAGTATGCTTATTATATAAGAAACACATGTTGGTAAATTTGAGAAGTGAAACAACTGACCCTTGCCCCCAAATTAGACTTTTAGAAATAATGTAAAATAAAATTGCACACGGTAGTTTGTTATAGTTGAAAACTGACTCAAGAATAATATCTTGTGAGAACTGCAAGAATCGACCCAAAGAAAATTAGACATAGCAGAAACAACTGAAACAAAATATAACTGAGAGCTGCTAAAACTACACAATAGCATCTGTTATTGATTAAAAAATTGATGGAAAAATAAAATACTTTTGATAAAAATCTCCATCTGCAAAATGACCCCCTAAATTGGATTTAGTAGAATTAATAAACACACATACAAACATAAAACCCTACAAGTAAAATGCAGAAGCTATAATTGATGAAACTCAATATGAACAAAAGACCTTGATCTTTCAATTATTTATTATACAGTTTACACAGAAAAAGCATTGATTGACATAAAGATAATTTTAACAACGTGAAATGAAAATTTAAAAATGGAAGTGGTTTAAAAGGATAGTATAGAATATTGATCAAAGCATTAAATTGGTAAATAGAGTTTTGTTCAGAGAAATACTATTTCTACCAAAAGCCAACAATGTTGATACAATCTTGATGAAAGTATTTGATTTGTATGTGAAGCAAGGATTTAAAACATTTTTGCTTGTCAAAATCTCACTTGTCCTTAACACATCCTCAAGCTCGTATTTATGGTTAGGACAATTTTATTTTCTGTAAATAATGAGGTAAGAAGGCCCAGGTAGAAAAGGAGCATGTAAATTAATTCATTACCTGGCTCTGAAGTTTTTAAAAAGCTGAAAGTTGTGTCAAACTGAGCTAAGATCCTGGCTCTCTCAGCTCTCAGATCCTGCTTTGGGAGGGACATAGCCAGTATATTATTTTGCGTATAATAGAAATTCAATACATATTTGTTGAATTTATGTTCAGCTAATGAGCACATTATTTTATGGTCTAGATCATTTATTGTCCTCTGTTTCTTGACACATTTGCGCATCCCCTGTTCTAATTACTTTCTACTTGTAGCCTATACTGAGGTCCCTTCCCTTACAATCTGACCCACTTCTATCTCCTGATTTCCAGAGCATCAAAAGGCCAAGTAAAGTTCGTCCTCTTTTAACTACAAACTGAACGTCTTTATTCTCCTTCCCTGACAAATCTGCCTCAAGAGTTTTTTACCTTCAATCTTTTTTCAGTGAATCAACCTTTATATTGTGTCCAACTATGTATTTGATACAAGATAGGCTAATAATTATATGCAAATTTGTGGCATTGGATAAATAATTCTTAAACCTGTACATAAAGGTAATACCATAGATCTCAGGCAAAATTGAGAGGTAGCATTTGTCAGAGCAAATAGTGATGGGATGTATGGCCTGTCCTCAAGGAAGAAATGGTCTACAGGTAGTCTATGTGGTGCAGCAAACCCACCCTGGTTCCTGGGACAGCTTTTAGTGTGGCTTCACTTTTTGTTTGAAATGCAATGCTAGCACATAGAAGGCACCTGTGTACAAAAGCAAACATATAAACAAATTCTACACCAAATATCAGTTATTTGGAATTTGTTACTTTGGATTATACTCATTGCTTTGTCCTTTCATTCATATGAATCTTTGAAGAATGATTCTTTTGTGAAACCCCTTTAATCCTGCAATAAATATGTACATACTAAGAATATCTGATGTGAAAAAGAGAAAGTATCCTAAATGTATATTTATGAGTACTTTGTAAACAAGTGTGTATAAAAAAGAATTGCTTCATTGTGAGGATGTTTGTACTGTGTTGTTGGCAGAAGGAAATTTTTAAAAAAAGAATATTTTCAAACAATCAATGCACAATTCTGCAAAGGCAATACATAAAAATTAAAGAGCATTATTGTCCACCTGATGGAACAATTTATAAGAAAATAAAACAGATTTTAAAGGGCAATTAAAGATCAGAATAACTATGTCGAATGAAGAAATTGAGACCCAAATAGGTCAAATTGCTTACCTAAACCCAGGAAACTAGTGTATAATGACCTGTTTTGCAGGACAAATTGCACTAGTTAATATAGATGTTATTTGGTAATTTACCTCCATTTACCAATAGCAACACAAAGTATGCATTTGATGAGTTGTTTCAGAAGCAGAATGAGTTTGGGAAATCCAGGAAGACAAATAATTAAATTTAGTGAGCCTCTAACATGTGGAGGCATTGTGCTACGTGATTCATTGCAGCTTTTAGGGAGTTGGTGTACAACAATGAAACAATTTGCGAATTTACTGATAACGAGTTTAGCATTGAAAGCCTATGTAAATTGCCAAAGATCTTGAAATAAATATTGCCTGAGGTGAGGCAGAACATCATGGTGGAAAGACATGGCAGAGAAAAACAGCTTAGGAAATGGCAAGCTGGAAGCAGAGAGAAAGCTCCACTCACCAGGGACAAAATATGAACCCCAAAGGTACACCTCCAATGACCTGGCTTCCAGCCACATTCTTCCTGACTACAGTTACCACCCAGTTAATCCATATCAGTGGATTAATTCCCTGATTGCATCACATCTCTCATTATCTAATCATTTCACCTCTGACATAGACCCGAATACATCACCCCTGCCTGGAATGGCTCTGCATCACCTTCAGGGAAGAGGGCAAGGGACCCTGATGTGAACATGGTGCCATGAGTACGAAATCTTGATTGATGAAGGCTCATTGTTTCCTTACCAAATGGATTTATGGAAATATGATGAGAAAACTTTAGGGGCTGCTTAACTACTTGACACATACTACTTCTTCAAACTACAACTCTGCCTGCCAAATTTGGGGAAAGAGGTTCATTTTCTGACCAAGGTGTTGCTTCCAGTATCAAATCATTTAATTGTGAAAAAATGTATGACATTTCCTAGGCCCATTGGTCATAGCTTAGATTCCATGGAACTCTTTAAAAGCCATAAGAAACAATATAACAGCCATTAACAAGATACAGTAACAATGAGAATGGCAGTTATTTACTAATTTAATTTAGTTAATTTGCAATTGTGTTAATTTCTAAAAAGCTCTCATTTCTATTCTTATGTCAGTGCTATTGGCTAACATTTAAGAAACTGGGGCTGGGATTGTAGCTCAGCGGTAGAGCGCTTGCCTTGCATGCGTGAGGCCCTGGGTTCGATCCTCAGCACCACATACAGAGCAATAAAATAAAGACATTGTGTCCATCTACAACTAAAAAAATATTAAAAAAAAAAAAAAAGAAACTGCTCTATGAGCATTTCTCTAGTACTCCCAACCAGGAAGGTGGCTACCATTTTCAGTCCAATACCCACCTTTTGCCAACTTCTCTTTTTTAAAAAATATTACCGTCTCCCAGGACTTTCAACAAAAATTCATCCTTTCCTCTTTATGCTTTCAGGTATTGGTAGAATGTGATCATCTCTACCACATGACCTAACAGACACCTACCTGTGAAGCATATATTAGAAATTATTTAATCTTTTCTCACTAGCAAATGCTTCATTCCCATAATTGTTCCAATTGCTCTTTTGTACATTCCCCCACATTTAATGGAATCTCCTAGCTTCCTAGCAGTTAATGGAATGGTTATCTACAGATTGCACAGAATTCATCTTGGATTTTTTGACTGCCGCTTCACATAGTTGAACTGGATGCCATCTGACTTTGCATATGATCCTGTGTCTGCTCTACCCACGCCTGTCATGCCCTTAATGCTGCCACTGGATTTGAGGAGGGTTTGCCCCACCCAACTTGCCTGGCCTGCTTTTGTCATCTGTACCCTCCGGTGCAATGAGTTTTGAGAACAATGAAGAGAAAAAGGCATATGTGTAGGAAACCCAGAGGGATGCAATTCTCTAGTCTTTTCAGTATCAACCATGATAAAAGGAAGATGAATAGGAGGAGCAGGACGAATTGTTTGTGCGTGAGTAAGAGCTTGTGGTTAATTTCTTCCCACTGAAATTGTCTCTGGCATGAATCAGACCATGGCAGACAGAAGTACTCTATTCCTTGTCAGTAGAATTAACTAGTTTTTCATTTTGGACAGATGAAAAAAAAAAAAAGAAGAAGAAGAAGAAGAAAGAAACAAAGAAAGAAAAGTAAAAGTCAAGGCTTCAGAAACAAAATGGTCACAGTTATTCTTTGTACTTTGTTCATACCTTTGTGCCACAGGGGTGAGGAAAATCAAAGATATTAGGTCATTAATTTCCATGATATCCTTGTGAGGGAGGACAATGGAAACTAATTATCCTTATTTTATAGATACTGAGAGAAGTAAAGAGACTTCTTTGCAGCCTGTGTAATTCATTGGCAGTGGAACCCCAAACCTCAATTTAATTTTGTAATAGTTCATGGTTTGAGAGGAGTTCTGCAGGAGCCCTGTGGTGGGAGAGAGCATGTCACTAAGCTCTCCACAGAATTGGTGGACTGTGAGCCTCTGTAATATTCAGCGAGATTTCCAAAGAGGGAGGCAGAGTCCAGAGAAGAAAAGAGGGGTTAGGCAGTTCATGTTTGTTCAGAAACAAAACTAATAAGAGCATTTAACCAAGTAACTGATTCACTTGAATAAGTTGATGTTGTTAATTTATGGTGTTTTCAATTTTTTTTTTTTTAAGAAGTATCACAAAGAAGACTTATCACAAACCCACCTGCTTTCGGCTGGCATTACCTCACCAAATTCTATTGTCCCCTGAAATATACCTTCGTCAGTGTGCACAAGTCCTCCTTAGGGATGGGGGACAAAAAATGGCTGGGGGTCAATTGTATATAAGCTTATCAGTAAGAATAATGATAATGTTAGGTGATTTGAAAATTGAAGAAGAGAATTTTACTTCTTATAGTCACAGATGAGGGGAGTTACATTGTACAGCCGAACAGCTCTAGGAAATCCCAGAGAACAAATTGGTAGATACAAATAATTGGTGATAAGCAGTATGAAAACTAGATTGGAAACCATCCTGAGTTCAATTGCTGGTACCAAAAGAAGAAAAAGAAAAAAGAAAAAAAAACATTCTATCTTCCAAATGTAAAATGATCAGAAGTTTGGCATGTATAATTAAAATGGGGAAAAAATATTGAGCAAAAAATGTTAAAATTTAAGCTCCAGTGTTGCTGTCTACTGTACTATAATGAATTCTGAGCATGTATACCAGACCTCCTTCTGGGTTAAAAACACACACATATACAAGACTAATGTTTTAATGCTTCTGATTCTAGTAAATATATATAAAAAACTCTATCCCAGCCATATTCATCTAAAATGTACACTGGAAAAAGTGCTTGTTATGAGCACATGAAATCTGAGGATGGAGCATCTGTCAAGCCCTGCATCAGGACCAGCAGAGCAATCAGGCTGCAAGACCTTGGTAATGAGAACCAGAGGGTGGAGAACCCTCAGCACTGAGGGCTCAATAATTAATCAAAGCAAAAAAATTCCTGTAAGGAAGGAAGCAGCCACCACACAAAACAAAGGGAAAATTTGCAGAGCTAAGGCAAAATGAAGAGCAAAGGAAAAGGAGAACAAAGCTCAAAATCCTATTGCCAATGAATGAGAATGTCAGACATCTAAATATTTAACTTCTCAAGATTCTGGAGAAACTGGTAGAGCAGAAATTTATGCTACACATACTCTATTTAACTTTCTCTTCTCTTCAGTACATTTTCAGAGCTTGGAAGTCTGAAGTGTCAGGGATTGAATGCTCATTGTCCACTGCCCCTACCTTCCACCCCTTCCAGGCCAGGACTCTGTATAAGAACTGGCTGTGGCAGTGCTACAAAGAACCAGCCATTTGTAGGCTCCTGGCACTCATCTCCCGACATCTAGCAACATGTAGTTCCTTCTGTAGCAAGGAAATCAAAGAACACACACATTTATATTTCTCTTTACATATTCACTTATCTAGTAATCAATGATTATTGAGCAACTACTATGCAAGACCAGGGGAGTTACATTGTACAGCCGAACCCAATTAATCTTGGTTTAATTGTACATTAAACCAAGACCAGGTACAAGGCAAAGGAGCACATTAGAATGCAGCTCCTAAAGATGACCTAGACTATCTGATTGAGTTTAGTGCCATGGGGAGTTTGGAGACAACGTGACAAGGCAATTCCAAAATAAGCAAGATCAATTCTTATTTAGGAGAAATCAGGGAAAATTCAGAGGAGGAAGTGACATGAAAGTTGAGACTCAAAGTACAGTAGAAATTCTCTAATGAAGTTACAACAGTCTCAACAAAACAGAAAAAGGAGAGATGAATGTGCTTATGTTGTCTTCCATCCTGTGAGGTTCTAATTTACCTACTCCACATGGGCATACAAACCCTCCCATCCTGCTTCATAGAATATCTTGGGAACATTGAGCAACTAAAAATGCATGGGTAATATGGTTTGACAAAAGATCATGAATGAATACATTGAGGAACACTTCCATGTATATTGTTAGAGTAAGTGATTTTTTACAAACTCTGGATTTATAATGGAGAGTGTAAAGTGTAAAACCTCTTCTGATGGTCACATATTACTCAAATTGTTTATAAACACTTGATCCTTTCCCTTTGGACAACTATCCTCAATTGCAGTTGTTCATAGATGACCTAAAATGACTTCTCCTCTCAATGTCTGCAATTTAGGAAAGACCAACAAACATATGTTTATATGTAAACTATCACCAAATAGATGATTTTGCACACCACTTTATGGTTTGTTGAAGGTTTTCATAAGATCTTGTTCAAGTCTCATAATAACTATGAAGTAAGTTGGGCAAAGATTGTCATTATCCTCATTTGATATAAAGACAAGCATAGTGAGCCTCAGAGAGGAGGAGGACCTGTCTGCAGTCAGGTAGCTGAAGTGAGAACATTCAAAATTTTTGCTTGCTTTTATTAGCAATTGCCACAGGCATCCATCCATCTTTCAAATCATTTCTAAGAATGTTCTTAGCTATCTCAAAGTCTCTTTGTTTTTACAGGGTCTTGACATGGCTTGTGCATACAACAAAATCTGCTTTCTGATTTCAGCAATGGTTGCTTTTCAAGTTTTTCTCAAAAGTCTTAATAATACTCCATACAGAGATAAGCTTTCCAGAGGTGGTAAATTGGGAATTATCCAATTGTAATATGGTGTAGATAGCCCAAAGGCTTCCTCCCACTCTTCTTTTTAGCAGCTGGAGATGTAATGGAAGCAATTTCATATGTCTGTAAGAAGGCTATAGGAGATATTACACACATGCTTCAGAGCAGTGGCTGTTTTCTGTGTATTCCCAAACTATATTTCAGCCTGCCAGTAAGCATTGTGATTATCTTTAGCACAGAGCCTGGAAAAAAAAATCTAATGTGGAGTATCCCCACTCCCAGTTCTACCTAGAATCCCTTGAAGTCCTGGGTGTCAGCACCGCACCCTTGATCTTAGATTGTCAAAATACAGAGTGCTTCACTCTATATACTTGCAGGGCTTGCTGAATCGCAATGCTAGATATTCAGTAACACAAAAGAAATATTCCCTAGTCCCTGGTTATACATAGTGAAAACCTGTTGTTGGGGTGTACCTAAGTTGGTAAATGTAGGTAATGATTCTGTCTGAACTGAAATTTTCCCTGGTTGTGGAGAAGGTATCAGATGCATTTTTATTTTGTATTTTTTTGTTATTGCCAGTTTCTCTCTGGCCCCCACAGAAATTCTGAAGGCTTCGGAAGCCTTGCAGAGACTCTGGGGGTGGGCAGATACACTTGATGAGGGCTTTTCCCCTTCAGAACTCTTCAGACAGCAGAGAGCTGGCCTGGGTCCCTCCCCCAGCTGGAGACTGTGGACATTTATTCCTACAATGGAACCACCTGGTGGGGCTGTCTAGACACATCCTTTTTTTCCTGGATAGGGTGGTTCAGTAGCTAAAAGAGTGTCATGGGAATAACAATTTTGGAGGAAGGAGGAAATGCATTTCTTCAGAGTCTTAGGAAGAAGAGTTTTGAAATTCATTCTCTATCCCTGAAATCCCCTCCACTCACAGCACTACACAATATTGATCAACATGTGCTATGAAAATTTAGCAAAGGTGAAGGGCACAGGCATTATTGAGAGGGATTATATAATCCCACTTTCTCTAAAATCCAAAGAGAAGGGTTCTGCTCTTGCTCAGAATGGTAAAGCTGCTCCTCAGTTATGAAAAGCACACACAACTGTTCACCCCATCACAAAGCATTAGCATTGGCCTGGAGAAAAATAAAGTCTTTTCCTCTTTTCTTTCTCCCCACCAGTCTGCTTGTTCCACATATTTACATTTTTTTTTCTTTTTTAAAATATGGTTCATATTCTGAACCTCACGTATGGCTTGTGAGATAATGGAGCTTCCCCGCAGAGCATGACTGCAGACAGACCTCAGTGCTGTGCGTTCATTTTGCATCCCTGGTAGTCTCCCGACTCCGTGGATTACACATCAGATACAATTTTTCATAATGAAGATTTCTCTAGGACCATTTATCATTTACCCCTGCCCTTTAAAATTCTATGGTTGATTGTGTTTCTGATCAAAAATATTCATGCTGTCATCATTTCAAAAGATGAATTTAAGAGATTAAATTAAAGAGAGGAGGAAGGAAGATACGGTGTAATTGATAATTAGGTGAACTTCACTCTAGCCTCCTCAAGATAACTTCTGGTCTTTGAGCTAGATTTTGGAGAGTAATGAGTTTTTATTTGAAACCCACTACACAGCCAGTTGGAGTCTTGTTCTTGCCTCTCAGTGGGAGCTGTCTTTGCTAAAAGGCTTATCAGTGGTAAATGGGACAGCCATTCACCCCACTCCTCAGACTGCTGCTGACTGCTGACCAGTGCTATGCATTACCACCGAATAATGAGGTGAAGATCAAATGGAATCTGGTCTCCTCAGCCCACAGAAAGCCACAAATGGGCACATTTTCACAAATTACATAGGAATGGCATCTGAAGTGCTCTCAGCTAACGGGATAAATTAGGGAAAAAGAAATTCATTGCTCTCCCAAATTATACAGGTGACCATCTCTGGTCTTGACTCTTTTTCATAAAAATATAGACTAAAGACATTACATAACTTTAGTTAAATTGAACATAACATTTTGCTTTATTTTGAACACCAGATAGGTATTCTCTGTCCAGAATGAGAGAAAGTTATTCGTTTTTTACACAATCAGGCCACATCTCCCATGGTTATATAATATGTGAAGGGATAATCTCAAGGTCACTGGAGCTCTATGAGAAGCAGCTGAAATATATTTTCCCATTTTGATCAGTGTTTTATTGAATCACAAAGAAATTCATAACTAAATAGATTTAAGTAGTAATGTGGACTGTAGTTTAGCTATTGGTTAAAAAAAAACATATGCTCTGAATGTAGAGCATGTGAATTCCAAACAGACCTCTACCTTTTTAGCCAGATTGTCATAGCAAGTTAATGTCTCTCTGGGAGCTTCAGTTCCCTCATTTGCAAAATGGAGATAATAATAATACATTTTTAGTTTGGTTGCTGGGTGGATGGAATGAGATATTTAGAACTGCATTGACCAGACTTGGTTCACTCACTGTGTTTTTCTGTTGATATATCTAATTAAAGAGACATGCAGGGCCTTATGTTCTAATGCCATGTGCTTGGTTGAAAATGTTAACAACTTGCAGATACTGAAATTAGCATTCCTAGTTAAGGCAGAATGATCTGTGAACCCCCGCCCCCCACACGGCTGCCAAGAGAATATCATGTGCCTTTTGTAAGTAATAGAAACACCAATGTTTATTCAAGATTCACATGTGTCTTTGAGCAACTGGCCTGGGGAATCTTTTAACTAGTGGGCAGGAGGACTGTGAGTTCCTGATATGTAGAAGATAAGAGTTCTGGTCCCTTCAGTGCAATATTTTATTTGATTTCCTAAACTGCACTGTAGCCCCTTCTAGGTTTAATCCTCTTAGTCATAGTAGTAAGAGTAGTAATAATGGTAATGAATAGTCATTAGTACTTTATATCTTACTCCAAGCCATATTGAAATCTAATCTCTAGATCTCACATCATCCTCTCGTGTTGATCCAATATTTATTCTCCCATTTCACCTTGTTCACCCTATCAGACCTCGGTATAAACTTATTTCCCTCTCTGTAGCTATGTAAATTCTCCATGTAAATCCACGGTCTTTAGCATAGTTGATAAAATCATTATTCCAATTTAACCCAGTCTTTAGCAACCTATGCCTCAGGATGTCTCTGTATGAGCATCATTTCCTATGAGTTTGCTTGGATCTCTTAACAAGACATGGATAACATATCCCTGAGGGGCTGTCAAGCCCTTTGTATCAATTCCTGACTCCTATGCTTGATTAAAGGCCATTGAACTGAGGTCCTTGCTTCTTCTGCATGTCGTATTGTATCACTTTAATTTTTTTTTTTTTTGGTTGTAGATGGACACAATACTTTTGTTTTGTTTATTTAGTTTTGTTGTTTTTTTTAAATGGGAAAGTCACATCTCTTTTAGCCTGGTATCTCTATCCCGACATTAATACTTACATCAGTTAGGAGAAACTAGATTATGCTGAAGAAATAAATTACTACCCAAATCTTAATTTCTTTCAGTACCAAAATATCATTTCAACTTGATCAACACGTGTAACACGGGTTGGATGTATTCTGTTCCATGTTATCTTTGTCTCAGGAGTCCAACTGATATAGTGGTACCAGTCTGGAGCATTACCCTCAATTGGGAAAACCAAATCATGTGACCATATCTTACTTCAACAACATAGGCATGTATAGTCTTCACAATGAGAGGATATTGTAGGAAGTTTATGGAATATGAATGAGCAATAACATGATCTGCTCTTATAGTGAAGCAACAGTGGTTATAAATCTAGGAAACTCTCTACTAAGACCTTAGAAATTCTTCAGATTACTAACACAGGAAGCTCAAATTCTAGCTTTCCATATCTTCAAATTGCACAAGTGGTAAAATCCAGTGATTCAAAAATCATAGTTTTTAAATTAATAGCAAGATAGGTTTAGATCTTATTTTTAAAAGAAACCATATTTCAAAATTTTTTCTAAGAAAGATAGTGACTATTACAGGGGAATTACATACAAAAATTATTCCTCTTTTTACCTTGCATTTTATCTAGCTACCAGAGATCAGAAAAGCAAATCAAGGCCATTCTCTAAATCATGAATCTCTTAGATATTATATAAAAATATGATGTAAATACACCATCAAAGGTTGAGCTCATTTCTAAAGGGAAATGAAATGTCCAATCAATTTGTTCAGACCAAATGGGTATAGTGAAAACTTAAAAAAAAAAACTGATAAGAAATGCCTCGTAGTAAAGAGGCAAAACAAATGGTATTAAAATCGCATGTGAACCCATGGGGAATATAAAGTTATACTAAGAAAACTGACAAAATTAAACTAATAAATGCAAAATGCATAATATATCAATTCAATAACCCTGCAGTGAATGCACTATTTTGCTTTCCCAATAAAGTAGCTTATTTATTATATTATTCTTTTTAGGAACAGGAATAAGTACTGAGAATTTTAAGAAGCCAGTTATTTCAAATTCCTTTGAAGGAATAACACAAGAACAATGTAACTGAGTTTCTAGGGACTGTAGAAAACTTGTTTATTTTAGATTTTATAGGAACAAAGGTGTTCCCAGCTCAGATATTGGCTTAGTTTCAGCAAAACTGCAAGAACACTGAATAATTTGGACCTTGCTGAGAAAAGACTGTATTCCAGTGAGAAAGAAAAATAATCAATTTCTATCTCTAATGGTTTTTGTACATATAAAGGTTTTGTTATTATGTCATATTTTTAGTTTAGTATGCAAGAGAGAGTAGTACTTAGTGTATAATTTGCTATTGCAAATGAAATAAAATAAAACAAATAGTTCACAAATTGTGGGAGTCAATAGCAAATGGTTTCCATGAAGAATCACAAATCTCTGAGTTGAAATAGTAGGCAAAGGATGTAGGGAAATGATCAGATGGTGACAGCATGTGTGAGTCTACCTGTGCTTGTATTTTACCTTTGTTCAGCAAGGTAGAATACTTTTCTAATTATCCAAAAATTTTCCTAGCAGGAAGTTGCTATTGCAAGATGTGTCTACATCCATTTTCCACGTGGAAAAATGAAGAAGTGATTTAGGGAGAAGTAGAGATAACGGATTGACTAACAAAGACTAAAGAACTTGCTCAACTCTTTTTTAACTCGGACATAATTTACCAAACAGCCCAAGTTCATCTCCATTCAACGTAACCCAAAGAATGACTTGTAATGTCTACCATATTTATCTACGGTCTCCAAACTCTATCATCTTAATAATGAAGTTGCTGATGGGGGATTAACCACCCCAAAATCTCTTGAAGTTGGTAGGATCACATGTGGCAAAAGGCTAATTAGAAAGGCCTTGATAGTCTTCAGAGAGAAGTGCGGCCACATGACCAACACCTCCGTGACTGAGTTTGAGTTCCCAGAGCCTTAGAGATACCCTGAAATGTTTTGCCATTTGGGAAATTAAAATTTACAGTGACAAAATTGCATGTGTTAAAAAAAAAGCCAAACAAAACTAGAAGAATGACTTCAATTAATGGGTCAGCCTAGGGAAATGGATTTTTATTTGTTAAAAACCAAGGGACTGAATAAAGACCCATCAATATACAGTACCAGGTAATTCTAATTAACTACTGTAAGCAAGAAGTTTGTCTCACTTAGTTTAGGAACCACAGGGGAAAATAGCACTCCCTTCTTAATGCACAGGCATTATCTAACATCCTACAAGGAGAGAATCTTGTCTTCCCTGGAAATCTATGATTGTTCTTCTCTAGGTAATATTTTTGTTAATCAGTATTTGATTAGGCATTTTCATTTTCAAAATACTTGAAACCTGAAATTTTATGATAAAAACATTTTTGATCATGAACATTTTGTTTTTAACAAGTGTAAAAAAACACAAAAAGACGCTACAACTTGGAAGGATAAAAGGATAAAGAATTTGCAGTTTCACATTGTGTGGGAATGTAGAGAAAAACTGTCATTTGATTGCCAATTTGATCTATTTAGTTTATGTTTTCTGCCTATTTAATTATTACAGTTTTATTGAAATGGCAACTTATTAACATCCAAGTTATATTACTAAGTTAATCATTAATGTTGAAAATTCCTCACTAAATTTCATAAATAGATATATTTCATAGATACAATAGAGTGAATGTTAGTATCTATTCTATAATTTTTACTTAACATGTCATATGTAGTATTTTGTCATTTTTCTAACTACTGATCAATTAATTGGCTATATAAGATTTTGCAGTGTTAATGTGTTATTAAAATCTTCACTAATGTGAAATACTTACATTTCTTCCAAATATCATTGATTTTTCACAGTATTATTGATGCTAGCAAAAAGATCATTTTTCTATTTATACTGAATTATTTCCTTAAGGGAAATCCTAGGAGAGAAACTCCAGAGTCAAAAGATACAACTGACTTGATGACATTTTTGTTACATGTTTTTATTTTACATTATACATTATGATCATTAAATAATTCCAATAGCAGCAAATGGGTATATCATTTTTACCACAACACAGCCAACAGTAGAAGTAATGAAAAAATTGATACTTCGTTAAATACAATATAGTGTTTCAAGCTCACTTAAATTTCTATTTCTTTGACAATTAGACAGTTACAGTTAAGTTAATTAAAGCTACTGCAATCATTAAACTTTGATTCTCTGAGTTATTCAGGTGAGTATAAAATTGAGTTTCAGGGATTCCATAAGTAGAACTTATTAAACATGGTATATTACTAAATAAAATTATTTATAAGGTTGAACTGCCTTAGTTCCTTATAAAATGTACCAAAAGGATCTTGTTAAAAGAATGATCTAATTTTTAAAAGGTTTCAAATGAATTCATTACATCAAGGCCTGAACCTCAAGGGTATGGCTGCAATATTTCAAATTTTATTTGTCTTTGATTGAAAATTTGATTTATTAATAGCATTTCACTGATTCTTTTACCCATGTGCATAGTGTAATTCATCTTTATCTTCCTTTCAGGAAAAACAAAAAAAGCTTGTTTGATCTTTCTTTTGTTTCAGAGTTCATTACTGAGCTCTCTATAAAAAAAGAGAAAAACATCCAAATACTTTTTGAGAAGGAAGTTCCTATTGTAGGCACTTCAAGCAAGCTAGAAAGGGAGAGTTTTCTCATTTATCTTATAACAGTTATGTATTATGGTTTTGAGTGGACTACTGTACTTTCAATTGGACCAAGGATCAAATTTCCTCTGCAGTATATATGTTTAATGGTCACAGAGCCAGCTGGAACTTCTCCATGGATTTGGGCTCATTTCCCTTGGTAGTTTTCACCCATTGACTCTTTACACATTAAACTTCATTTTATCTTGAAATGGCCCTCATTTAAAAACAAAAAAGGTGAATGATAGTCAGAGATGTTGCATGGTGTGCCCATATTCACATAGCAGGTGTCTATTAAGATTATTTTTTCAAAAATATCTGATCCCCAAGTGACTAATCAATGAATCTATTCATGTGGCTTCCTATCTTTGGCAGTATACACTAAAAATATATATATACTTCCTCATGGCAGCCTCTTACAAATCAAAAAGCATTTCTGCTGTCCATCATGTATAGACCTACAAGGTTAAACATTACTGCATCTTCCAGTACCTTGGTTTTGGACTTCTAGCCTTCAGAACTGTAAAAATAAGTGTATTTTGTTTATCAGTCACTAAGTCCATAGTATTTTGTCATAATAACCCAAGCAAACTAAGACAGAAATTTAGTACTGAAAAAAGGAGATTCTGTTATAATAAATACCTAAAGGTTGGAAATTGGATGAAGCTGGAAGAATTTTGAAGTTCATGCTAGAAAAAGCCTCTGTTGTTGTGAGTGTAATGTTAAGGGAGCTTCCTATGAGAGCCCAGAAAGAAAAGAGGAGAGCTAAGGCGAAAGTGTCAAACCTTTTAGGAATACCTAAGTAATCTTTAATATAATGTCTGTAGAAATAAGGATGGTAAAGGTGATTCTGATGAGATCTCAGTCAGAAATCATATATCTATATGGCTATGTGATTTTCCTTAGCAGGATTGAACCACTCTGGTATTGAATTAGAAAGGGTATTTGTAGAGTTAAGAGTTTATATGGAGACACAAACCGGCAAAATGGGACACAGGATGTAAAGTTGTCCAAGGAAAGGATCAAGACTGGAAGTGAAAGGGAGAAAGCTGATAGAAAGGAAGTGGTAGTGTCAGAGGACAAGAGGTCTCAGAAAGATCAAATAGCAAATCTGGTAAGGTGGAAGAAAAGCCCCAGAGATGGGTAAAAAGTAGTAGCATACAATTGGAGCAAGACCATGAACTGTATGACGTTGAGGTCTCACGGTCAAGTGAAGAGGAGATGGAGGTGGTGGAACAGTCCTGGACAACTTGGTAGGGGCTACGCTGCTAGAAATAAGGACTGGTAGAGACTCGGATATCAGGGAGGCAGGATGATATGATAGGCAGTGATAAGCAATAGAATGTTACCTGAGTGGGGAGTGATATGACCCAGGCAAGAAGGCAAGGAAGTGCAGGGACTGGGGGGCATGGCACTTAGGGCTATTTAGAGGAAGTAGGTAATATAATTTTTGTATAATCTTCTCTGCTTCATCATCTTTATTTTATCCTTGGTCTCTCCTTTTTCTTCCTTCTCCATTCCCATTCTCATTCTTCTTCTGGGTCTTTTGATTGTAAGCTGTGGGAGAAAATACCAATTCTGTTTTAAGTTCAGACTGGCCTCATGAATATGTAATGGAGCTTCCAAAACAAAGGAAAAGGAATATTAAAACAAGGGGCTTAGTATTCAGAAACTGGAACTGTATATTTTCTCCTAAGTTTTACTGTATAAAGAATAATGGAAAAAAGATTCCTACCTAAAAGAATAAGATATCGCTTACCTCTTATCTGTTACCTTTCTTCCCCTTGAGGGAATACGTTATAACTCAGGATTCTAATAAGTATGGTTTAGTATATTTCAAACAAAATTATTCTGTAACTTGTTTGTGGTACTGGGGATTGAATCCAGGGACACTCTACTGAGCTATATCCCCAGTCTTTTTTTATTTCTTATTTTGAAACAGGGTCTTGCTGAGTTGCTGAGGCTGGCCTTGAACTTGAAATCCTCCTGACTTAGCCTTCATAGTAACTAGGATTATAGACATGTACCATCATGCCTGGCCTATTATGATAATTTCTGATATGTTGATTGATGTTGCTTCCCATGATATAGCTAAATAAATATAAGTGCTCCAAGCGAAAATTTATTCCTGGACTTCATTGTCAAGGAAAAGAAAGTATAGATAATTTAGCAGATAGTCCTTCAGGTCTTTGTCCTATTCTTACATCTATCTCTCTTTAAATGCATTTATATTTGATAGTTTTTATCTATTTGTAAATAATTATTTATAACTAAATATATATGATATAGTTATTATGTAATATATAGAATATATGTAAAAATAATGTATAAATGTATAGAATATATATTTTGTAAAATATATAATAAATGTGTGTGTGTGTTTGATGGAATTTGTACTGAAAATTCCAGTCGACTGATGATTTAGTCTACCTAGTCACAAAATCTACCAGATGTAATATGTTAAATTTTGCATTGTCTTAAAATCTCATAACACTAATTTTATCCTCTTGTACAGTTTTCCTCAGGCATAGTATAGCTCATTTTTTCCCTTTAGGAACAGAGTAGGACATAGGAATGTGAAAATGAACTCCTCTTTCACCCACAGCAGTAACATATATGCAGATACATAGTACATACACATACGCAGATGTATAAACTCTGGAATTCCATTCTGCTACCAAGGCCAGTAACAAGAATGGCTTTGAAATATGAGTTGGCCTTTCAGTTTGGTGCAATCTCACTGTAAAGGTAACAATTCTGTGCTCACATTTCAAAAAGGTTTAAGAGACTGTAGAAGATGGAGTCCGATAAGCAAATTTTTGTATAGTTCCACTTGTGCTCTCATTTTTCTTTTTCACTTTTCGTTTTAAATAATGAAAGAGATACTGCTGGAAAGGTCAAATGCTTTAGGTTTTGTCAGGCAGTTTGGGATTTCTCTGGTGAAGAATACATCCCAATTCCCTGGAATGTCAAATTGCAGCCGAGTCGGTCACTAGAACCAGGACAGATGGGGTCCCCTGGGAGGACTGGCCCACTTCCCTTCTTAACATGCACAATTAAAACTTGAAACTATAGAGTTCTTTGACCTCAAAATTTTTTTGGAAAAAAAAGAAAGGAAAAAAAACTATGCTTTTTAACCTTCAAGAACGTTTAAGTCTAAGATTTGAAAACCATTTCTCTAAAGAAAGATCAAAAAGAGGAAGCAGATGATATTGAAATGGAATATTGTGTTTTATACAAGTTATTTAATTCAAAAGTTGTAAGTAAATTCCACTATTGTAGAAAATTGCATGCGATTCATCAGTAGTGCTATTGCTAATATTGGAGTCTAATCTTTTACTTCAAAAGATGTGTCTTGGATGCCTTGGGCTATAATCACGACTATATTTAACATTCTTGTGTGTTGAAAAGCTTTACAGGATAGGCTGTTGTATTTTTTTTCCTATAAATTTGGTGGTAGATAGAAACAGAATATGATTTTAACAATATCTCATAAAGACAAAGTTCTTGCCTGATTTTCTCATGACAGTTTCTAGCATTTCATTACCTAATACCAAATTGGTTCTCAGTGTATGTTGAATAAATGAATGAATGAATGAATGGTTGATCAATTTTCAGTTTGGAAGCTTGAGGTTTTTCATAGAAATGCCAAATGGTTTTGTCCAAAATATTTAATAATTTTGTGCAGCCTCTTCCTTTTAGAGTTCCTGTAACTATTGTGAATATTAATATTATATTGATCCAAAGAATTTTCTTAATTCACTTGGGAACATAGTATATTACTATCATTAATATTATTTGCTTATTATCATTATTTCATTTTTGGAAGCTGATTCTTTCTTTCACTGCCACCTCCAATTCCATCAAATATCTCAAAGGTTTTGAAAAATATTGTGATAATAGGATTACTTGTACAATTGCTGTTGCTATTATACCATACATACATGTGTAAAATTACATACATATATGCATCAAGCCATAGATATGTATTAAATACCTACTATGAATCAATTGTTCTTTGAGTAGCTGTGTATATAACAATAAATCCAATAGAAAAAAAAACTCTGCATTTACTAAACTTCTAATCTATTTGGGAATAGTTGTGCGCATAAACAGATAATAAGAAAGTGAAAAAATTATAAATGCTTAGAAAAAAATAAATAGGCTAAATACGAGAGAAACTGATAAAGAGATGAGAGTTATTTTAGATCGAATGGTGAGAAAGTTTTCTTACAAGAGATGGCATTTGAACTCAGGCAGGTATGAAGGAACCATTGCCAGTGTCCTAAAGCAAGAATGAGTTTCGGGGGCCAGGATTGTGGCTCAATAGTGGAGCACTTGCCTTGTATGCGGGAGGCACTGGGTTCGATCCTCAGCACCACATAAAAAATAAATAAAATAAAGATATTTAAAAAGGGAATGTGTTTGGGAGGTTTTATGGGAATAGCAATATATTCATTGTGGCTGAAACAGATAGTAAATGGAAAATAATATATTTTTACCAGGATTGAATGCACACACAAAAAAAGGTAGTGAATTTTTCATTGGTCCTTTAAAAAGTTATTTTCATTAGCACTGTAAAAGGAACAAAAACTAATATATATTCTGGGTTTCATAATTTTTTTCCAGTACATTGTTCTAATCTACCTCCTGAGTGTCCTGAGGCCTTACCAGGTCACTCACAGCAAGCAGTGGTCAGTATTTCAATAGCAGATAGACATGTGAACATATTCTGGTTTTGTAAACTGCAAATTTGAAGAAAAGACTGATTTGTACATGATTGTGTGCTTTTCTTCTTTTATAGTAAAAGGAATATTAGGCTGAAGAAGGGGTGTTAACAATGGGGAAATGAATGATGAGCACATCTATATGTCTCTAAAGATGAAAATATTTTCTAACATGTTTGGTTGTCATGAAATATTAAGAGGTAAGAACAAAAGCAATGTATTTTTATATAGCAGAAAAATATCATAGAGATAGGATCCATAAATATTATTAAATGTTAACTGAAACATTAAGACAAACATGAAATGTGGATTTTTCAGTAGGCATTTAAGTTTTTTATTATGACAACTTAAAATATATACAATACTAGAAAGAAAAAAAAACTGAACCCATATGTACCTATTAACAACTTTAACAATTATCAAAGTTCTGCCTTTTTTATTCCACTTAACCCTTATTCCTTCAACTTTTCTGTAGCAACATAAAGTAAGTCCTAGATATCACTTTCTTTTACCCATAAACACATCAGTATAATTCATTAACAAATAGAGCATATTTAAATGAATATTACCACAAAGACATTACCTCAACTAAGAAAATTAAAGTCTTTTTTGTAACATGTAATAACCAGGCTATATGCAAATTCTCTAATTGTCTTAATCATATATTTCTGTAGTTGGTCTTTCAAGTCAGGATTCAAAAAGAAGAGTGCAAACAAAATCAGGTTTGTAATCTCTCCTAAGTTTTTTTTTCTATAATAGTACCCCATCCTAAAGTTTATTATTTGTTAGGAAATTGGAACATTTTTCTAATGATGTATAACTCTAACCTTGATCCTGCATATTCTGGATTTTTGATTTATGGTGCTTGTTTTTCCTTTTCTTTTTTTCTTTTGTGTTTGTGGTACTGGGGATTAGACCCAGTACCTCACATTAACAGGTACTAGGTAAGCTTTTTACCACTAAACTACATATCCAGGCCCGGCGTTTCTTTTTACTATTTTCAAAAACTGTTCTTCTAGTCTAAACACTTTCCCTAGTTAGAGTTTGATTAAATTAAAAGTCAATTATTTTTTCAAGAATATTTATAGGCAACGTGTGTTGCTTTTAAATCACAGGTAAAGGCAAGCACCAAAGATCTGGGCATCACACTTAGTAATCTAAGACTGATTAATGGGGTAGGTGCTTTCAGCCTAGCCCCATCTACTATAAACTTTCCCATCAATATTCTGTCTGTTAGTCTTAGTTTCTACTGATGAACATTGCCTAGAACCATTCTTTCATTAAAGTTTATAAAATGGTAATTTTAAATTCCATTATTCTATTTTTTACTATAATTCTTTCATAAAGAGGAAATTGCCCTCATTAACTATGTGAGTAGCCTGCATTACATTTAGCTATTTTAACTATCTTTTATGGAATAAAAATGTTGAGAGGTGCAGTATAGATGTAATAGTGGTCAGTCTATATCTATGTGTCTGTCTATTATCTATTTTAATATGCCACATTTTATTAAATTCAGGAGGCTTTATGGTGTTTGAGTTGACAGTTTCCTTCCTTTTCTTTTTCCTTGCCTTCCTCCCTTCCTTCCTGATATAGTTCACAGTTCCACTGTGTGCAGTTGGCCATATTTTAACATTTATGCACACATGTAACTTTCACCAAACACCTGATATAACATTAACATCACCAGAGTTTTCTAATGCTTTCCAGTCAATTGTACTTCTCTCCCAAGGGGTAATGATTTTTTGATTTGCATCTCCATAGATTAGTTTTGTCTCTTCTTGGTGTCTGCATAAATTAAATCATATAGGATGGGGATTTTCTTGTGTAGAGAGGAGCATAGATAATCTGGCTAATTTTGCTTGACACAACATGTTTGTGCATCCTCCGTGTTGCTAAGTATGGCAACATCTTATTATTTTCGACAAGTAATATTATTCCATTGTATGAAAATACAATTTCATTATTCTAGTTTTTGACTATAATGAGTAAGGTTGCCATAAAAAATTTTGTAAATTAATTATATGAATATACATTTTATTTCTCTTGAATACATCCTAGGAAAAGAAAGTTTGAATTACATATTTCCTCACTGAGGTAAAATTAGGGTATACTACACTGCATGTCTTATATAGTATGGTCACTTTGGATATATGTATATATCCTTAAAACCATAATCAAAATCAAAATAAACATTTCCATCACTTCCCAAATCTGTAATATTTTCATATTTCAACACCCCACCCACAGGAACTACTGGCTTGCTTTATGACCATGTAGATTAGTATACATTTTCTAGAGTTTTATATAAGTGGAATGACCTCGTACTTATATTATTTTCCCTGGCTTCTTTCACTTGAAAAATGATTTTGATATAGTTTATGTGTGTATTACTCAATCCTTATTTGCTGGTTAGTTTTCCATTGAACATATATGCCACCATTTGCTTATTTGTTCACCTTTTGATGATTTGAGATTTCCCAATTTGAGGCTATCATAAAAAAATGCTGCTATGAATATTTGTATAAAATTCTTGGTGGGGAAATTTATTTTCTTTTCTGTTGGATAGACAATTAATTGTAAAGTGACTGGGATGTATTGGTAGGCACATATTGAAATGTTTATGAAACTACTAAACTTTTTCCAAATACTTTCCCCCAAGTGGCTATAACATTCCTGTCAAGAACAGGGGAGAGCTATAGTTGTTTTACCTCCTGCCAGTACTTAGAATGGCTTGGAAAGTTTGGTAGTGGTGATTTTAATTTAGCCATCCTAATGGGCATATAGCAGTATCTCCTTGTGTTTTTAATTTTTATATCTCCAATGGCTAATAATGTTCAGCATCATTTCACATGCATATTGGCCATTTATGTATTTTCAAATGTTTTATCCAATTATTATTGAGTTCTTTGCCCTCCTATAATTGAGTTCTGAAGGTTTAAATGTGATGCATACAACTTCCTTGACTGATGTGTGTTGTGAATATATCCCCCCATGGCTTATTTTTTTGTTAACTTAGTGATAGAGAACGGAAGCTCTTGATTTCGATGAAGTCCAATTATATATATACATATATTTGTTCTAATTAGTTATACATGACAGTAGAATGCAAGTTGACACATTATACATAAATGGAATATAACTTCTCATTCTTCTGGTTGTACATGATGTAGAGTTACACAGGTCATGTGATCATATATGCACTTAGGGTCATAATGTCCAACTCATTCTACTATCATTCTTTCCCCCATGCCCTCTGCCCTCTCTTCACTCCTCTGTCTAGTCCAAATTATCTCTATTCCGATGAAGTCCAATTTATCAATTTTTTCCTTATGTTGCTCTTGCTCTTATTTTTTAAAAGAATTTGTTCATCAAGAAATCACAAATATTTTCTCCTAAAGGTTTTATGGCTTTGCTTTTTACATTGGTTCCATAATCTAATTTATGTTATTTTTGTGAGTAATACAAGGTAAAGTTAGATGGCCACATGTTTCATAAAAGTATTTACATGTTGAAAACTCTGTATTTTTTTCTCCTTGAATTAACCTGACATGTCTGTCAAAAATCAATTAATATATTGTATTTGTCTGTTTCTGGACTTTCTTCTCTGGTGCCTTGATCCATCTTTTACAAATACACAAAAATTTGGATTACTGTGGTTTTATATTAGATCTTGAAATCAGAGTAAACCCTCTAAGTTTATTTTTTCCTTATTGCTTTGGTTATTTTTGATCCTTTGCATTTTTGTATAGAATTTGAAACCAACTCATTAATTTCTACCAAAAAATAAAGTCAGTTAGAATTTTGATTGGGTTTACAATGTATCAATATATTAGTTTTGGAGAAATGGTCCCATTAATATATATGTTTGACAAAGCCACTGAGGTAATTAAATGGGAGAAAAATAAGTTATTTCTAATAAATGGTTGAGGAACAACTGGATACCACATGAGTTTTGTTTTCCCCCTAGTTTTGTCTCATCTTTTTTGAAAACATATATTTCCCCACCCTCCTCCTTCAGTGTAATTCAGAGCCTTTCCAGGCTGTCTTTCATGATGAAGGTCTTATGAGTCCTGGTGCAAGAAAAAAATAATGCGTGTGATACTAATATTCCTGATCATTATTTGCACATAGGGGAAAATGACTTATCTTACTCCATGCCCTAAAATAAATTTTACATGATCACATATTTAAACTTGAAACCTAAAACCATAAAGCTCTTGAAGAACATATAAAATAATATTTTTTACCTCATAGAAAGCAAAGTTTCTTTTTAATTGAACCTCTAAAGTACTAATCATATTAGGAAATAAAATTCAGATAAATTGGAGATCATTAAAATGTAGAATAGTTGCTCATTAGCTATTTTATAAACAGGCAAACCACAGCCTTGAACAAAAAAATATTCAAAATGTACATCTGAAAAATGAATTGTATCAACAATATAGAAAGTATCAGTAAAACTCAATGATAATCAGCAAACAATCTAATTAAAATGAGCAAAATATTAAATAATTTACAGAGGAAGATATATGAATGGCAAATAACCATATGAATAGACATTTAACATCATTAGTCATCCTAGAGATGCAAATTAAAAACCAAAGAATCCAATTTGAAACCTCAGTGAGTCACATTTGATATCTACCAGAATGGTTGAGATTCAAGAAAAAACAAATATAAAATAAAGATGTGGAGTAACTAATCTCATATGTCCTCAGAGCATGTAAAGTGGCTCAACCATTTTTGAGAACGCTGTGCTTGTTTCCTCTAAAGTGAAATATTCCTCTATCCTAGAAGGTAGTTTTAATTCTTATCTCTGTCTCCTACTGTCCAGGCAACCCAGGGCTTTGTTCAGGGCCATAAGATACAGATAAACCTGGCTGTATCTCCTATTAGCAGGAACTGATTAATGTGCCTTTCTGTGCACAGTCCCAGGGTTTTTGTTAAGGTTATGGAGAAAGGACATTAGTACTCACCTTGAGAGTCATGCTAAAATATGCTCAATTCCTATCTATTTGAGGATCCAGGAAATAAGAAGATTCTCAATGCTTGAGGTAGAATGGCTGCCAGCTCATTTCAAGCTGTAGTTCAGGAGGACTCCTGTTCTTTATAGTACTATTTCAATAAGTGTTAGGACTAACCAGGTGAACACTGCAGGCAAGAAGGTGGAAGAAGTTTGAGGTGGAAGAAAAAGGATAAAGTGTAAGGAAGAAAAGATGTAAAAGAAAAAAAAGGATGATTGACCTAGTAGGCAACTATTCATGTGTTCTCATTGTATATTAAAGGAATAAAACAAAAGAAAAAGAGAAAAAGGAGGCCCAGTTAGTATTTGGCCTAATTTATACTTGAATTGTGATCTGCTCAGCTGAGGTCAAAGCATTTTCCCGCAGAATTCCCACATCTATAATTGTGCCACTTGCTTTTGATTTTTTCTTCATCATGACTTCCGCTGGTCCCTGTAAAAGTTTCATTTTGTTGATTTCTGATTACTTCTCCAATTTAACAATGTTATATTCAATTCAAATACCATCCTCCACAGAGCTGCTCTTTTTGAACTTTCTTGGGTTTCATTTGCAAGTTTGGGAATAAACTCTGTATTACCATTTCATGGTTGGAAATATTAAGTATGCAGTTTGAAACGCATAATAAAATTCCCTAAACAATTTCAAGGCTTCACAAACATTAAGAATAATCAAAGGCACAATGTCCACATGATTTAAGGATTAGAATTTTTATCTTCCATTAAGACAGTAGCCTCTGGTATTATATAAGTGTTATTTACATTTTGTTAGAAAGAATTCTGATAACTAGAACCAAGGCATTTCAGTGTCAAGCCAAGGTTAGAGAGCCAAAATCACTTGATAATTAGTGACTAAGAGTAGAATTAGACCTCCAAACCAAATTTTCTCAGAGATGTGTTTTAAAAAACAAATCAAAATTATCCAAGCTAAGATTTTACTTTATTGCAATATGTAAACAGTTTTGTGAATTATACCACATTTGAAATATGGGAAACATTTTAATTTACATCTGATGCTTAAAATATTTTCTCAATGAGGAACAGGTGTCCATTGCACTTAGACTAACAGCTCCATTTGTTGAATCTGACAAGTTTTAAATGAAAAGGAAGATTGTCTCATTCACCTCAAATTTTATAGTGATATGCTGAGAGTTGTGTTTTTTATTTCTGCTTTGCTTCATCTGCTATGAAAACACACATTTCCCCACTCTCCCCCTTCACTCCAATTCAGAATCGTCTCAGGGGCTGTATTGTCATCATAAGGGTCTGGTTTCTTCTGGTTGAAGAAGCAAGTCATGCGATACCAAGATTTCTAATCATTATTTCTAGTTGCCTCAGAAAAGACTGTATGACTAGTTCAAGTTGAAATCTCTGGGCACCTTTTTTAATAAAGCAGGTGGACTAAATATTTTCTAAATTCTCTTCCACTCATGAAATATTTTCCTTGCTTGTCAAAACTGCAATGAAATATTAGTCCTTAGATCACAAAATATTACCACAATATTTCTCCATACCATACTTCTTCAGATGACAATAATGGTAGTAATGGGTAGCATTCACTGAATTCTGTCTGCCAGACACTACTCTAAGTGACATATGTATTAATTTAATCTTCTCAGTGAATCCAAATTACAGAACAGGAAACTGAGCAGAGAGATTCTTTCCCTGTAAGTAAATGTCAGATAAGAGAGATGAACTTCACCAACTGAGGCTAGAGTTCATGTACTGTATGCCACACACTCCACCTTTGGACACTGCGGGCTGTGGGGAAGGCACTTTCTGATATGGTGAAGGTTAGAAAGCAAGAAGCCTAGGTTAAGCAAAGATTTTTAACATCATTTTAATATAAAGTGCATGTACCACATTAGTCCATGAGTAAAAATGGGAGCATTGGAGGCAGGGTAGACTGGAAATGTCCTGGGAAGAATACTTATAGACATCTTGTGAGGCCCACAATTATCATTTGGAAAACGGAGATAGATATGAATTTATCATTTTCATTATTCTATCCTAAGCCATATTTGATGGTATTTGGAGGTGAAGGCCCATGGGAGGAAATTAGGTGATAAGAGTAAAGTCCTCATGAATAGAATTAGTGACCTCAGAAAAGGGAGCCTGGGAAGGCCCATTGCCCCTTCTGCCATGTGAGAATACAATGAGAAGATGGCAGATTACAACCTAAAAGAGGGCCCTCACCTGAACCCAGCCATGCTGGTACCTAAATCTCAGACTTCCAGTCTCCAGAACTATAAGAAAAAATTTTCTGTTATTTAAATACACCACCATATATATGATGTTTTTCTATAGCTGCCCAAATAGGCTAAGACAAACAGATATGCCTCAATTACGCAGTATTCCATTCTGAAGGGTATTCAGGTAGTTTCATTTTCCATCATTATAGATAATGAAGTAATGAACATCTTCATACATGAATCTTAATCTAAAGCTTCTTTGGCAGGATTCATAGAAATATATACATTTGATAAAAAGTTGATAGCCTTCTCCAGAGCTCTGATATATTTTAAAAAGTGCGATTTTTTTTGTTTTGTTTTTTAGCA
Source organism: Xerus rutilus (assembly GCA_028644305.1). NCBI lineage: Eukaryota > Metazoa > Chordata > Mammalia > Rodentia > Sciuridae > Xerus > Xerus rutilus. The sequence continues at coordinate 65,759,652 of CM053409.1, forward strand.
TTGGTTCATTTTCTTTCCTTGCTGAAAATGAGATACTGGCAATGAGATTAATATTAGGAACAGGCTGGGTTCAAGAGCCCTATGATATCTTTCAAATGTTTCTTGGCATAGAAAAGTTATTTCCCACTGACTTTTCAAAGTAAGAGTCAATGACCAGGCTCCTCATAGTTCCGTCAGGAAGATTACCTGTGGAAATCCAATACAGAACTTTAAATGGACATCTGAGAAATCTGTTCTTCCAGGCTGATCACTGGCATCATATTTTAGATTATTTGATATAAGAATTACTTAAGCTTTTCCTTTAGGTAACTGGAAATTTGACCAAGAATTTCACAGCCTCTGAGTAAATATAGAAAGTAATTTGTGTCAATACTGCCCAGGATTCTTTTGACCCCTTTAGGAGCCTCAGGCTTTGGGAGATATCATCTCATATGATGTACACATTTACAATTGGATGAAGTTATGCTATTTCATTGATTAGAAAATATATTGAGTTAGGTTAATACAAATGTTATTTATTTATATTTCATTACAATGACAATAGATTTTGAAAGTACTTTATAGATTTAATAATATTCCCCTCAAGTTAGATTGTTTTAGATTCCATTATTTTCAAATAACTGAACCTGAGTGATAAGTGACTTGCCCTAAATGCTCTAAGGTCTGCTAGATTTTAGCATTTGTATTATGTGGCTTATTTTAACCTAATCATTTATCCTAGCATTCTCCTTTCAGTAACTATACAAACTATTGCCAGATTGTTTCATATCGAACGCAAGTGTAACTTTCTTTGAAACCTAGACATCCTTTTTAAAGAAAGGATAACAGTTTCTTTGAGTCATCTCTATGCTGTTACAAAGCAGAAAGTTAATCTTGTCCAAAAAGTCAAACCAAATCTTCCTTTTCCAAATTTAAACACATCTTTAACATAAAAATGAGTCCAGTGATGAGAGAAAAGTTACATTATTAAATATAGACTAAACATTCAAAATTTATTAAGTAGAACATATTTGTTTATAGAATCTGAATTTTTTTATGTGTGAAAAATTTCAGTTGAAGAATATTGACAGAACAATATTGCAAACCGGCACTGTTGGTTGTTGTAAATAGGTAAGGATGCCCCAGTTACTAACATCGTAAAAGAATACAGAGGAGGCATGAAGGATTAAATGTTTATATTCTTCCCAAATTCATATGTTGAAGCCTTAACTGTAGTGTGTTTATATTTGGAGATAAGACCTTTAAGAAAGTCATTAATGTTAAATGAGCTTATGAGGGTGAGAACCTACATGATAAGATTAGTGTCTTTCAAAGAAAAGACTCTCCCTTTCTCTCTCTCTCTCTCTCTCTCTCTCTCTCTCCCCCCTTTCTTTCTCTCTTTCTCTTTCACACATACTCCAAAAAGGCCATGTGAAGGCATGCAAAAAGCGGCTATCTATAAACTGGGAAGATAGCTCTCACCAGAAACTAAATTGGCACCTTTAGCATAGATTTCTAGCCTCCAGAACTATAAAACAAAAACAAAACCAAAAAACAAAACTTCTGTTGTTGAAGCCACCACGTCTGTGGTCAGTTTTTAATGGCTGTACTTGCTGAATAACGTGGGAAGTTCCATAGCAGAGGACAGATTCTGATTTGGTTCAGAGCTATGCATACTTAAAATGGGTGATTGTGTTATATTTAGTATTGCTGTGTGTTCTTATATGCTGTTCATGCATGGTTTTGTATTGCTTTATAATTATTGTAAGAAGGCCTTTTAAAAAATTCCTGAGTAGTGAATAGAAGGAAGGAAATTAACATTTATTGGACACTTAACATGTGCCAGGCACCATTACACATGTGTTTTCTCATTTATTCCTTAGAACATCTTGCAAAGTAAGTATTATTATTCCAATAATTTTAAGAGATGAAATAAATCACCCAAACAATCACTTAGCTAGTTAATTGGCAGATGTGGGATTCAAATCCATCATTTCTTACCTTTTTTTCTTTTTCTTTTATATGGACTTGCCTTTAATATAACATTCAGGGTCTAGTCAACAAACAGAAATCACTCTGGTATTTCAAATGGAGAGAATTGATTATACTGATAATAAAAGAGCTAAAAGACCAGACAGAAGATGGTGAAGCTGCCTCTAGAGTAACATAAATCCAGGCCAGGCTGCCACCTTCAGGGGCAGGGGCCACTAGGGGAACAATACTACTTCGTGGACCACAGGAGTGGAAGTCCCAGTGGAGGCTAGAAGTTCTCTTTACTGGTTTCATGGTAGTTGGGTCCAAGGAAGAAATCTTGTCTAAGAGGAGCTAGAGCTGCTGCCCTGGATACTACTCAAAGCAGAGGGAGATAAAAAGAATTATTTGGCATTTCTTTTCCTTTTCCTTTTAGTCTCTATGAATCAGTACTTTCAGGAAACCAGAAAGCAAGGGGTTCAGGAAATACGCTGTGGAATGGGGTGGAAAGAGAGCAAGTATTGAATCTAGGAGCAAATAGGTGCATAACTGGGACAGACTGTATCACATTGCCATCCAAGAAACAACAACTTCAGATTCTATATGTGTTTTGCATTTCTCTCAGATCCCAGTAGTGTCGTGCTTGCATTTGTGAATTTACCTCTGAAAGGGCTTCACTACTCATTTAGATTTTCATTTTCATTTTCAGTTATGTTATGGAACTGTAACTCAAAGAGATAAAATTACTAAGTCAAAGAACAAGTAAATAGCAGAGCCAGAACCAAAGTGGAATTCTGAAAGCAATCCAGCATGCTTCCTATTTCTCCATAAAGTGTTCCATTCACACTTTTCAAATAAAATCGAACTGATGGATTCAACTGAAGTGACTGTGGCCAAAGAGATACAGCACATGTCTGAAAGCCCAGCAACATGTTGCCTATACGGTAACATAAAGAATATTGCTGGTGTGTTATACTCTCATTTACCATGAATTATCATTCATCTTTTTTTTTCTACACAATTTTAAATCCTCTCTTGCCATCAATGGTAACTTTACCTTATTTTGAACTGCCACTTGATTTGCTTCAACGTATCTACTCTAAAACTAGAGATCCTAGAAAGTATGAATATAAACTAGGAGTCACTCCATAAGAAAAACCACATGTAGACAGCAGGAAGGGATTTTTCTTTAAATAAATATGATTTAAGTATTGTCCTTGGAGGCTAATCATCTGAGACTAATCCCCTCCTCCCCTATAACTTAGAGTGGTAATCAAAGAAAATCTCTTTAACCCAAGGGATAGATATATTTATTTTGCCTCATAAAAATTCATAACAATTTCTTCTCACATTCTTGCTATATTTCCCAGTAAATATAAAAGAGGAAAGTGTATTTCTGTTTTCTTTGAATTTGCCCTGGACAAAGGAAAAGAAAGGAATTCAAATGAAAGTTTATTCTGATCTTTCCCTTTGTGTCCTTCTAGCCCACCGGGCCACAACATCCCAGATTGAAGAATGTTAATTATCTTAGCTATGGAACACCAAACAGTTTATTTTTTCTGATCTAAACCTGGTTACATTAAAATAAACTTCAATCTTTCAAGACTCTCTTCCAACTTCTTTTCTGTCTCCACTGGCTTCATATATTGTTATCAATCCTATCCTCTAAATATAGTTTATAGTTGATCTTGAGAAACAACCATGCCAGGTTCATTATGCAACTCTTGTGTGTTTCTACTTTCTTCTCCCTTCCAGCAAAATCTTCTCTTTCTCTCCTAGTTATTCTCTTCTTTCTATGTAGCAGTGCAGCATCATTCCTGCCATTAACAGAACAAGCTCTTTCTATTGTTCATGACTTTCGGAGTGAGACCCTCCATTTGGTCCCCACTATCAGATATGTACACACAACTCTACAACTTTTTACATAGTCTATAGTCTCAAAAGGCCATTGATTTGCTGAGATAGAGATATGTGCCTGCAGAGAGTGAGTCTACTAGTTCTCCACGCTCCTCATTCCAGGAGTCACCAATCATAGCATATGAATGGCACCCCCCCTCCCCAGAAGCATACAGTGCACATAAATTTATAAGGATTACAATCACAATGTCTATTCCCCAAAACTATGCAAAAGAACTCCTGTGCTTGAGACAATCAAGGTTGTGAACCATATTCAGTTAAGGCTTGTTCAGATTTCAGGACAGTTCTGGCTGAGATCCCTCTGTCTGTATGCCAGTGTCTAATGTAGAATTATGCAAAGGTCCAGATCTCTTTCATAGGCCTTCTTGGAGTGTCTACGTTTCCTCACCACATCCAATTTCTCTCTCCTGTTTCATCCAAGATGTAGATCTTTCCCTTGTAGCTAGTAATAAGCTTTTTCAAGATTTCTCTTTGTCTACCTTCTACCTCCCACTTAGCTCCCCTCTGTCCATTATTCTCACCACATACAAATGTATCTTCCAGAGAGAGACAAAAGTCCATTAGCCATTGCTCATATAAATAATTATATGGTAGTAAAGAGATTAGCCCAAATATATATACATATGAAAATCAGGTGCTAGCATTTACCAAAGCTTATTTTTCACGAGAATCTGCAGGAGCAATTTTTATTAATCAAACTTACAAAGTAACTATCCTTTAAATTATTAATAGACAACTTAGACTGCATTAACTAGCAAGGTCCCATGAGCACCTGCTTGTGCTGAAAACAATTATAATTATTCTCTGTTCAGATAAAAGGAAAGAAATGACTAGCATTCATCACTGAGATGGTTCATTCAGAACAGTTTCCAGCACTATGCATTTTCCTGCCCTTTCACTCTGCCTTTTCAATAAGATCATGGAGAATTGAGACTACAAAGAATATCTGGGCCCACTCCAATTTCAGGGAGTTTCTTAAGTCTGCAGAAGTTGACCATAACCTATGGTCACATGCTAGTTATCAGCAAAGTGGGGTCTAGAGCTCAGTGATTCTGAATTCCCAAAATATTATGTTACTTACCTTTTCAAGTTAACCAAAAGATGTTCCTTTTAGTTTATTGACCTGACAAAAGGAAATTAAACAGAGATTTGTAATAATAGCACATTTTTTCTTCTGTTTTGAGAGTTTCATTCACAGGCATGAATTTTGTGGGCCATGGATCAACTGATGGAATCAGACATGAGTCTACTTATTAAACCTTTTCAGTATTGTTACAATCCCCTAATGTAGTTATCCAACCAACCTTCTTTTCAGTGACTTAATTTCTTCAGTTTTACAGGAAGTATCAAAACTGATGTGCCCTTAAAGCTCAACACAAAATTTAGTTTCTGGTTGGACACCAATACTGTCATGAATATTTTCACCTTTATGTCAATCATCTTCATGAGGAGTTTTTGTTTTGTTTGTTTGGAGAAGTGGGCAATTAGAAGCATTCATAATGAGATGATTCTGCTTTTAATACTTAAGTAGAAATCAACAAAAGTGGAATGCAACAGACACTGGATAGAGAACTAGGTTTGCTCATTATCCATGCAACTCAGTACTGTTGGTATATTTATATCACAAATTTGTACCACAGCAGTACTAAAATATTTTGCACATCAAATAATTTCATGTTGATGTGCAAATTGCTGAAATTACAAAGGTTACATTCACAACTTCAATAATCCTTTGGTTTTGAACTCATATCAAGCACATCCTGACATTCACCTGGCATGGCCACAACTAGACTTTTCCCATTCCTTTCATTAATGACTAAGAGGAAAGTAACTCCCAGCTCCAGGTCTATGCTCCAGTTGTGCCATTTATGACCCAAAGCAACAGGAGGAATATTCTCCCTTCCTAGACTTTGCCGATCTTCCTTGTTCTGGGGTCCTTTTAAAAAAACAACAGGAAGGAAAAAAAGAAAAAAGGAAACCTACAGTAGGGAAGCCTGAAGCTGCAGCACAAATAATGATTATTCCTGTCAAGGTTTAGCTGTGGTTGCTAAGTTACTAGCCTGCTCTGAAAAACCTTGAAGTATGGGACACATTAGGAGCTCGTTAGGTCCTGGTGACTTGCGGTAAATGTACAATTTGTCTCTGTGCTAAACACACTTCAAAAATAACAATAAAAAGCCCCACATGGCTTAAAATTTGTGACCTTTCTCTTTTTTATTTTGTTTCTCTTCTCCCTTGCCTAACACCCTCTAATCTGGTGTTATTTAAAAAGCAGCACCATTGGAAAAATAAACAGAGGTATTTTGTAAAGGACTAGAATGAGATATATTAGCTTAAAGCCTTTGACATTTAATGAAGGTGTTCACAGAGAGAACCACATGAAGGGTCGGGGGAAACTAAAAGAAGGTTCTATAATAATTGTGTATAATGCAAGCTGTAGGGCCATCAGTTCAGTTTCAGAGAGCACCTGTAGTGTTTGTACCAGACTGCAAATTATTGCTGGAACAGAAGGCACTTAACTGTTTTCTTTAAACTTGTGTTCATTTCCTGCTTTTACTGTTAACATCATTTGTCCAACTCACCAATCTTGGAATAAAACTAAGGATTTCATTTTCAATTCAAAATTCTGATACGGGGGGATTACCACATTATTTGCAGGCCTAACTTGGTGACAGCTTTATTTTACCAAGCCATTTTACTTTCTGTGGTGATTAGGTTTCCCTTTTTCCTTCCAGTCCTCTTGATGCTGGTTACAACTTCTTAAAGTTTTGAAAGGACATAATGTATTACTGAGAACAAACTAATAGAGACTCGGGGTGGGATGAATAGGGGTAAGAGAAGGCAGGAAAAACAGGCATAAAGTGTGACTGCTTGGATCAAGGGGAGAATCTGGAAATGCCAGAAGAATATCTTTAGATAATCTCTAGCTGTTGCAAAGCTAGCAAATTGCAGAGATAAGAAGTAGGCAGTGTGGGTGTGTGGGTGTTCCTGCGACTACACAGTTATAACAAGACTCTAGTTGCATTTGGGAAGTGGACTCTAAGACCTGGAGGTAAAGCTTACAAAGGAGAATCAGTTGCATTTCCTGTGCCAACTCCATAAATCTATATTAATCTTAAACTGTGTTGGCCTGCAATCTGAGATAAAAGATACCATTTGGCTCTTAGAGAACTTCATAAGATGCTTTAGATCTGCAGTGCTTCAAAAGAAAAAATCATTTTTGCTCTTGTGCCAATAATTAATCAGAAGTCATAAGACATTCCAAAATCTCAAATGAAAAAATAATTCTAGATGAAATTCTTCATTATCTACATACATATACACTTACACAGGTACATAAATATATACATACATACAACTTTTTTTCTCCATCCAGGTATTCTGCTAAGAGGTTGTTACACATAAGCCAGTGAATGGTGAATTGCCAGTGCACTGCTTCTTTGTATTCCGCCCAAAATAAAGCTTTGAATTCTCTCAAAGCATCTTTGTTATTCTCTTCAAATATCAGATTCAAAAATATCTGTCCTAGTGCCTTACTGTCCTTTGAATGTCATGGCTTCATCTCTGGCATGTTCTTGCATTAATCAAAGTTTTCAATTATTAAAAAAGAACCTCCACATCAATTTTCTACTCCCTTTAGTGAAGAAAAAATAAAACTAAAATAATTAGAATAAAATCATCTCTAAGCATCTGTGGGAATTGGTACCAGTATTCCCCCAGGAATCCAGGATTTGGGTATCCATAGTTGCTCAAGTCCTATATATAAAATGGCATAAGTATTTGCACAGAATCAGTGCACATCCTCCTACACACTTTAAATCATTTCTAGATTACTTATAAAATCCCATATAATGCAAATGCTGAGTAAATAGTTGCTATACTCTATTGTTTAGGGAATAATGACAAGAAAAAGATCAGTACATGTTCAGAACAGTTGTGCTTTTTTTTCTAAACCTTTTTAATTTCAGTTGGTTGAATCCTCAGGAACCAGAAGCCATTCTGGGATCTGAAGGGTCAACTGTACATACTTTAAAAGGCAGAAGATGCTACATGTCCTCAAAACAAATTAATTTCTCCCCTTTTCAGCTACGTCTGTTACTACTATGTTGAATTTTCATAAGTTGTATCTGATTTCTGGTTTTAGAACTCACTCATGATTATAATGGAATGAGTTGATTATGACTTTTGGTAGTGTGACACATGAAATAGTCTGTTAATAGGCACTGTAGCCTGGCCACTGAAGTAGACATGTATCTAAGGTTTGCCAGTCAATGATTTCTGTGCAAGCAGGGCCTGTCAAAATTCCTTCTGAAAACTGTATGCAAATGTTGGAGAAGAAATTTCTTTCTTCTTATACTGAGTTTACTAAACAGGAAAAATGTGACTATGTAACTGACAGTTACCTTCTTGGAGAAAGCTGCCTACTATAGCATAAAGCCCAACAAGGACAAGCAGAGACGGAAGGTGGGTAGTGACAGTTTTGGTTGCATGGAATCAGGATCCCAGAACTTGAAGCCCTAATTCTGTCAGCCCTTGTGTCCTGCTTCACCAGTTTCTTCTTTCTGCACTCCCATTAGCACAGAGACATTCCTGCTAGCATAGATGGTAATATCTTTCATCTTAAAACCAAGGCAATAAGACTTTAATGTTATTGCACCTCTAAACAACTCCATTTTCTACAAACTCCTCAAAAGAATAATCCATGACCACTGATTCCAATTCTATGCATTCCTTTTCCTCTTTTTAAGTTTCAGTTGTTACCTTTAGTTCATTCAGAAGACATTTTCCATTATGAAGCATAATAACTCAATTAAGAATTAATAACAATTCTATTTTGTCAGGCTCTGTGTTTCTATCCCATTTCATTGCCTTCCTAAAGAAAAGATATTTTGTGTGTATCATTTTTCCTTTTTAAATTATTATTTTATTACAAATATAGATTTTCTGTAAGCAGCATATGTTTCCTTTAAATGGTTCCAAACTTTTGTTTCATTTTCTTATAATCTCCACAGTGCCAAGTCCAACAGTAAATTTTCAGTCATCATTATCTTGACCTATCAAAAGCACTGACCTGCTTCGTTATTGCTTCTCATTAAACATCTTTCTTGATCTCTGGGGATCCATTCTGACTCTCTACATTTCTGTTTGTGCTTACCTTAATACAGTGGTCCTTCTCAGTTGTGTTGGCGGGATGTTCTTCACTTTTCTAACATCTCTGAGTGTTGGAAAGTGCTAGGGCTTTCTTACTTTTCTATTCTCATTTCCTGGGTGATCTCATTTGGACCTTATCTAACCAGTTATCACTTTAAAATGTATGTAATTGGCAGTAAACTCTTCTTTGAATTCTAGGTTTGTTTGTCCAACTAACAATTGTGTCTCACTTGGTCTGTCTGAGCTTTTTATCTCCTTAGTCTTCCTTGGTCTTTCCATTTTGGTAAATGGCAACTTCATTCTTTCAGTTATTCAGCCCAAAATCTCTGAAATAAACTTGATTCCATTCCTTCTTTTATACCTTCTTTCTACCCACAAGCAGATTCTATTTTCTGTACCTCAAAATGCATCAAGAATCCAATCTCTCTCACTCTATGATTACCATCCTGGTGCAAATCACTAGTGCATGCTGTCTTGTGAACTATTGAAATAACCAAATGTTACATCTTTGCCATCTTCTATAGTCTTATTCCATATAGCAGAGATCTTCTGGAAAATTTAGTCAGATCACATATCTCTGTTAAAAACCCTTCAGCAGCTTTCCATCTTGCTCAGAGTAGAAGATGAAATCCTTACTATAGCTTAGGATGCCTTTTGTGATAATATTCTAGCCACATATGACTTTATCTGTATGTTCTTCTTCTTATTTTACTAAGGCCTATGTCTTATATCTCGAACATTCCAAACACTTCCTGCCTTACTGATTTAGTTCTTACTACTTCTTCCACGTGAAGGTCTACATCTGGACTGTTGAAGGACTTTCCTTTGTGGTGTTCATGTCTCTGCTTTAATGCTACCCTATAGAGAAGCTTTGTGTGACAGCTTCTCTGAAAAGTCTGTTTCTTCTTTCCACCCTGTATTATGACTCCTGTGGACTTCTATCTTCTGCGTATGCAAGTGTATGTTTTTTTTACATATTATTTATATGTAGAAGTTATCTATTATTTGTTTATTGTCTAGCATGAGGTTCTCAGTCTAAGTACCGTTGACATTTGGGTTGGATAATTCTGTGTCATAATGGCCTTTCTGTGCATTGCATGTAAGATCTTTTGACTTGTCTGTCTCTTGCTGTGCTTAACAGATATCAGTGCAAATGGTTATGATAATTAAACATTAACAAAAACACTCTTGGGGAAAAATCACTCCTAGTTAAGAACTGCTAAATTCAACTTGGTCTACAACTTAGTGTAAGCTTCGAGAAAGTGAAGGCTTTCTGTCTGTGCTCTTAACTGCTCTATAACTAACACAGAGGAAGTACTCAAAATATTAAGTGAATGAAAGCAACAATTTTGTGTTATCCCAATTTTTCCCTTAGTATGAGACAATAAATTCCCTCTTCACTTAACTTTGAAGTAGCTTTCCATGTCTTGTAAATGAAATATTTGTTGGGATATTTAGAAAATAAAAAAAGGAAAAATTAAAAACATATAAATAAGAGAGTTTTCAAGATAGCAAAGAAAATTTATTTAAAATAGTAGTATTTTATGTTAATGTAATAGAATAAATGTGGTATTTGGAAATAGTCTTTAAAAGGCCAGATTTTTTGGAATTAAAGTAGCTATTTCTCTAATGTTTACTATGTTGTGCTCAAAAATGTCACTCATTACACTTTCTTCAGTAAAAACTTTTAGAAATCTAATACTGAGATGCTTCTTTAAGCACACACATGTTGAATAACAGTCCATCTTCCACTTATTCTCTAACTCTTTATCAAAAATTAATATAGATGACACAGCCGTAATCTTTAGAGATCCATCAATGACTAAGTTGGCAGCTTTGTTTTCAGGTGCTTGTAATTTACTGAAGGGACATACACATGAGGAAATAGTTACAATAACTGTGGAGATGTTTTATATAAAGGTGTGTGTCTCTATCTGTATCTCTGTACCTAATTATAACTTCAAGCATACTTCTGTGCTTTCCAAATATTTGGAAGGAGTTAACTATACCTGGGAACTTGGAAAGACATGTTTAGAGGGGTGACACTTGCCCTGGGGTCTTGCACAATGAACATTGATAGAGAAACATATGTTTACCTTATAGATAAACAAATTAAGACTATTACTAGAGAGGTGCGGTGGCGCACACCTGTAATCCCAGCACTTTGGGAGGCTAAGACAGGAGAATTGTGAGTTCAAAGCCAGCCTCAGCAACAGCAAGGCGCTGAGCAACTCAGTGAGAACTTGTCTCTAAATAAAAATACAAAATAGGGCTGGGGATGTGGCTCAGTGGTCAAGTATCCTTGAGTTCAATCCCCAGTACAAAAAAAAAAAGACTATTCCTGGCACAGAGAACAGCATATGAAAGGCTTGGAGGAATGACATAATTTGATATAGAAAGAGAATTCTGAGGGTTTGTGTGACTGGAGTTCATAATGTATAAGAAAGCGGTCTGGAAAAAGAAAAAGGTGAGCTACAGGAGGCCAGGTCATAAAGAACCTTATAAGTCCTATTGAGATGTGGGCCTTTTATCCTATACAGGAGTTATATTCATCCCAGATTTGTAGGGCTACATACCCAGACATATATTTGAAAGACCACTCTTCATCTCTGATATGAACATATGGTGGGGGAACACACAAAATTAAAACTAATCCATTAATAGTCTTACCATGATCTTCCAAGGAAGGAAAATAAGGAATTTAACCTAGGCAGGGGCAATAAATATGGTAAGGTGAATGTGGATTTGAGTAATATGTATATAAGCAAGTCCACAAGTCTCAGTGATTGATTCAAATGAGAAAGAGAAGAAGGAGAAAAAGATCTCCCTAAGGATCCTTTCTTGAGCACTGGAGAATAGAGAACTGATGTGACAGCAGTTGCCTGGGTGACATGACCATGAGACCCTTTTATGACCAGAGCAGAGTGCTGGGTGTTCACGTTCTTTCCTAGTCCCTGTGGATACTGGTCACATTTATTCAGATGGGGGAATTCAGGGGAAGCAGGAGAAATATTAAACATCTGGGGTATCTCTGCTCTGATGTCATATTTTTAAAAGACAGTATTGCTTTGAAATCTTGATCCTGAAATCACAAAGCAGAGTCTTAAAATATCAGCTGTATTTGAATCCTTTTAGAGAAATTACACCTGGCTTTCCATGTTTATGAACTCCTTCATGGACAGTCACGGCAACTTATTTTTCTGGCTTCAGCCTGTCTCTATGAGTTCTCTACTTTTATGTGCATCTCACTCAAAACAAATTATATGTGTGACTTGGCAAGTCTTAGACGGTCGGTTGCCTGTTAGTGAGCTAACACTGCCACCTAGCATCTAAAGGGGATCTTCCTTTGCTTTCTAACAAGAAAATCACAGTATTTCCTTCTCCAGGCATCAGTGCCAGAACTCCTACCTTGAAAAGAGCTTGTTTACGATTAATTAGCATTGCAGGTGAAGAGCTTCTCATTTTTCCATCAACATTTCTGCATGCTGTGCTAAATGTTTGGAGTGTCCATCACTGAAAAGTGCCAGAGAGAAGTCAGGACAGCTGTGTGTTTTTGTGGATGCTGTGCATGCACGTATGTTCCACTTCAGAGATGGAGAAAAGAAAAGGGAGGGAGGGAGCCTACAGAGTGAAGGGTAAACATGCAGCTGGAGCTGCCAGAGAGGCAGCAGTAAAGCACCAAAGAATGGCATAGTTGGCAAGAAAGGGAGTGGTGGGCAAAGAAGGTATAGAGGAAAATGGAGGGAGAGAAGGAGCAGAGAAATGGTACAGGCAGGTAAAGGAAAGGAATGTAAATATTTGAGTCATCAGAGAACATATTCAGAATCATTGTCACTTTCCTCTCCCCTCCTTACCCTCTGCTTCTCCTCTTCTCTTCTCTTTCTCTCTCTCTCCTGAATGTTATCACATGAGCTTTCTAGACTTATTGCCTAGAACCAGCATTTACTGGTCAAGACTTGATTTTTTTTTTCATTTAAATACATTTCTTGGGTTTGAACACAGAATTTGTGCTTCATTAGTTTTCTTGTGTCTGATGCATGAATGGAAGAGAGACAGGAATCCAAGTTCTGTGATTTCTAAGGATGTCCAAAGGTACTTGAGTTTCTGAACTACAAGCTGAAAGTATCTCTTCTTAGAATTTTATAGAGATCACAGAAATATGCCTTCTGTGTATCTAAGTGTCTTGCAAATGCTTATCAAAAAAGCATATCTTACACTACACTTTGAGCTGGGTTTGAGAATAATTTTTCTCCCTACTGTCCTCTGCCATGACAGTTTGATGTTCAAAAAATTTTAAAGGTTTGCTTTGGGGAAATGTTTATACATCTCAAAGAAAGTGCCAAGGACCTGATTCCTCCAGTGTTTTCTTACCACCAACAGCCCTCTACCAAATTTCTAATTTATCACTGTCTGACTTTTCCATCCTGGGTGGCTGCTTTTCTCCTTTCTGTGTTTTGTCCAGGGTAAGCAACCTACCACTTCAATTACCTATCATTCATATGGCTGCTTTCTTGATGTGTGTGTGTTTCTGAGTATGTGCTTGTCTTTATCTCAGGGAACTGCAAGGAGAAAGTTCTATTCCACAGACCTGAAAATTCCCATTGTAAGAGTCCAGTCAGTGACAACATTTGGGTCTACCTAGTAACTTGGCAGTAACTGTTCCCTCCACTGACCTTTCTTCTCGAGATCCTGGAACTCTCCTTGGAACTTTCACCTATCCTCAGAGATAACTGTGTGATTTACCACCAAAATTTAGTTCAGTGCTCAATTTTCTTCAAACTTGAGAAAGTCATTTACAGACTAAAGTCCAAAACAATTATTTTCATTGGGAAGTTCCTCACTATTCCACACACGATTTTCTGCTTTGAATAAACTTTTGTGTATTTGTGTTAATGTTTTCCAGTTTAACAGCATCTAACCAGGCTTTGGACAGGATCAACCACTCCTGTTCTTGTGTTTATGTAGTGTACTACTAAGTAGCAGTGCATGCCCTATGATTATTGTCCTATGATGTGGCACTAAACCTCACTGCATGAGAAGCAAGTCTTCCTCCACCCTGTTCTTCCTTCCTTTACTGTAATCTGCATATGAAAATTTCACATGATCTCAGCCTCCTATAGCCAGGGCTGCAGCCAGACCAGCTGGCAGCAGTTACATTAGGCAGCGCGGCAGCAGTAAGAATTAAAACCATTCATCTTCTTTCTTCCCATTGGCACAAGGGGAAGCTGGGTGGAAAGGTTATGAATTGCAGCATTTCCAAGGCAACCACAAAGAAAAGGAAGAAGATTGGGGATTTAGGAAGGTACTGACATAGTGACACAGGTTAAGATGCGGGCAGAGGCCTCCACCTTTTTGTGTGGCGATTCTGTACTTGTATAATTTATGCCATTCAGATTAATGCATTCCATAATTTTAGTCTAGTATTAAAGCAAGATGCTTTATGAGCAGTACTATGTAGATTTAACCCTTCATCAAACAACTTAGACTCCTTTTTGTATTGATAGAATCTAGTGATTTATGGATTATGTTAAAAAGATTTTAATGGAGTTTTGGGGAGTGAAACTATTGAAATTACAGTTTCAGATTTTGGCACAATTTTTTTGTCATTTTGTATCTTAGGGGAAAATACAACTGGCCTTCTTTTTTAAAAAAATATTGTTTTAGTTGTAGATAGACAAAATACCCTTAATTAATTAATTGATTTTTGTGTAGTGCTGAGGATGGAACTCAGTGCCCCACACACATTAGGCAAATGCTCCATCACTGAACTACAACCCCGGCTCACTGGCCTTCTTTTTGCTACCTCCCCGTTCCCAGTAGTAGAATTCTAAATACTATATGTCTCAGTACCTATGAAGTAATCAGACAATAAAATGCTTATATTTGAGCTTTACTCAGTGAAGTGTGTGTCTATTATGAAAAAATATTGCTACATGGAGCTAGAAATTTATAAGAGACTCCAGCAGGAAGTCATATTGGTACAAATCACACTAGGATATAGAACTTTCCATACTGAATTATTCCAATGAACCATTTAGATTGATCGGTATCTAAAAGCCAATACAGAATTCACAAAGAAATATTTTCACGATAGTTTCATACTAAAACCTACGATTAATTCCCCACTCCTTTCACCAGTCTCATCCAGATATTAGAGTCTATTCTGAAACATAATCTAGAGGACTTTTGTTACTTATTTGAGAGTGCCTCTTTTCTAATTTATTTGTTAAACTATCTTAAAGAGGACAGCTGTAAGTGTAGAACATAAAACTGGGTGTAGTTTAAACATCAGGGTCGAATAGTGGGTTCTTTCTTTAAGCTTCCCAGTGTTCTCAAACTTTCTAATCTATGAGACAGTATGTGTATGCTCACAAATCCTTAGTAACAAATTTATGCTCTTTTCTGCAGTTTAGTTATGTTTCTCACATCAACCTTATCCTGTATAACATCTGCATATGTAACACTTTTTCAATGCAGATGGTGCAGTCTCTAGATCTATAGAATGAAAGTAGTATTTATCTCAGAATTTCTATAGCTTTGATTGCTAAATATACTAATAGAAAAATTGGGCTAAGGAAAAACAGTAACTACACAAGATATTTTCCAAGTCATGTTGGGTATAGAAACTCAAGAATATGTATTAACCAACCTTTAATTACCTATGGTAAGGCAAAAACAAATTGGATGTAAATTATTTTTTACATGTTTTAGTCTTCTTCCATGACTTTTACAAAAGGCAGTTCTCCAAAAATAGGATGATGTACCAGATTCAGTTAATCACCCACTTTGGACACATATCTTCCTTGCTTTCTGGAGTAGAATCAGAAGACTATTATCCATGGGTCTCTTATATTTCTACAAGTTCTATGTGCTGTGATAGTATTTACCTCCAGAGCAAAAGATAGGTTTGTTTGTTCCAGTCTGATAAAGATAATGTCTCACTTGGGGCAAAGGTCAGGCAGGCTTATTGCATGTTATTGAAGATTTGGACTTCTTACTCTTCAAGTTACTATCCTAAAATACAACCTACTGTGTTTTTAAGTGTAACTGCCCCTCTTCAAGTTGCCCAGTGAGAATTGGGGCTTAGAAAACTGCATAAATGATGAGGCCTTGGCTAGTGCTATTACGGTCAGTAGCATAATCCTTTTTCTCTTCTCCAGGAGTCTGAGGCATCCATGAAACTGAGTCAAGCCGATGTTCTCTGGCAAGAAGAGTAAAATCTCAGACACTTTACAGTTCTTGGTAGGCAGCAGTTTGTGCTTTTCCCTTAGTTCCTTCATCTAGGTCTCTGTAGCTGCAACTCTCACTGTTATAAATTGATGAGCATCCTGTGGTGTTGACTAACCATGCACATTTTGTCAGTTTAGTGTCTAGACCTGATCTAGACAGACAGCTCCTTGGATAGACCAGGCAACACAATCCAGAAGTCTAGGAAACTTAATGCCTTATGATGTGAGCTTCCTTGGGAAGGAGAGAAGGCACAGGGAGGGAACCTACAGAGAGACTCAGACTCTGTAATATGCTCTCTTTGCTTATCATTTTTATGAAAATTGTTCATAAGACTAGCTCACTAATGTCACTCTTTATATTTATTCCTTTTCCTTTCTCCCATTGTTCTTTCCCTTTCATTTTAGTTTCCCTGTGAAACTAAAATGAACTTTAAAACGAGTAGCATATAAGTTCTTGCTACAGGTTCTGTTTTCTAAAGAATACTGGTTAAGATAGAAGTTTAGCATACTTGTACCCTAATGCCTAAAACTTTGCAATTAAAGTGACTGTGGAACAAAACTATTAGCAGAAAGCAATTGTGTGCAAATTGGTTAGCTCTCCATGTGAGTTACTTAAAAAGAAATCTGGCTGAGGTCGTCTACAATGTAGCTTTCCCTCAGAATCAGCAGCAGGGCCATCCTAAAAAAAGGACTGTCCTGTTAGTCTCCCCATAATTAAGAGCACTGTCAAATAATATTCTTAGTTGATAACTGCAGCTTTGGCAATCAAAACTTGATGTAGAACATTATCATTATCCTTACTCATAATCACATTTTTTCCCCCAAGAGTGTGATCAATGACATACAGAGATAATTTAGGTTACTGACTTATTTGGAAAAAAATTGTTTCTGGAGTCTAGGAAGATCCAACTAGTATGATTCAAGGAGTATATTCATATTAGTTTTGGCATCATTGAGATTTGAGAACTAATGCCCCAGATATAGATCATTTGAAGAGGAAAGAGAGAATTTGCACTGTGCAGGGGTTAAAAGGCAGACTATATGTTTGATAGAAAAAGGTTCTAATACAATTTTTACCTCCTCCTGTTAGTTGATATTTGTCAAACACTTCCATGTATTGTTATGAGTTGGACTGTATCCCCCAAAGTTTCATACGTTGAAATCTTCTCTTTACATTTGAAAAATTAACATTGCATATTGCTTTCAAGTTGGGGTGGCAAGACTATATAGATTGCAGAATTCATGTGGAAGTTTCATTTTCTGTCTTCACCCATGGAATGGGGGTGCTCATCTCTCAGTGGATATCTTTCTTCACCTTGACCCATTCTTTGAACTACCTCTCCCCTTCCCATAGTACTTGGGTTTTATTCTGCATAGCACCTCTTTCCCAAGGTGAGTGACTAGCCTACAAAGGTAGCCATAAAGCCACTCCTGACAGGGCAAGGCAGAGCTGGGCCACAGCATGTCTGTGCCCCCAGTCACAATCAACTGTGGGAGATGCAGCTTTGAGTAACAGCAGGGAGACCTATTGTTCTCAACTTTGGGCTGTAGAATGGTCTGCTGCTTCCTGTGGTTCTTGGGACAGATTCTCTAGAAAGGCATTTCCTCCCCACCCCCACCCCCAGGGGTGGCACAAAGGTGTGCCCAGGGATAAGATAAGGGGTCTCTCTTGGTCATATTGGGGCTCCAGTTGCACGATACCAGCCCAGACCTTAAGTTTCTGTGGTGTAGCTGGAGAGGATGCAGAGGTTGTGTTGTTTGGATATAAGGGTGACACTTGTCTTAGAGATCAAGAATGGGTCCTTGTTCCCCCAGTGTTGAAGATTAAACACATGGCAAACACCACTGAGGCAAGCATAGAAAGCAATTTTTATTTAAGAGAGGGACAGAGGTAGCAGACTTCTCCAGAGAGGAGGCTCAGAGCTGGGTGCCCACAGAAGTAGGTGTGTCTTACCCTTTTAGAGACCACAGAACCCCCCACCTTCTCTTTCTTTTCTGTGTATGTGTCCAAAAGCAAGAAGAAGAAGCACAGTGGGAATTCCTCGTGCTGCGAAGTGAGGTTAGCTGTTAGCAACCCACTGTCTTTTCTTTGATAACCAGCCCTCATCTTCTCAACCCCCATCATTCATTATCTACACTGACTGCCAGACCTTCCACCCTCTGCCTCAGTTTTTTGAGGACCTTTCCTGTACCCTCAGGCCAGGCGGGGCTGCAGGCAGATTGCCTTTTGGGCAAAGAAAAGTATATGGGGAGTCAGTAGAGTAGGCTCATTTTATTAAATTATTCTTTGAACTTCATGTTCCCACCATCCTCATCAATGTGTCCCCTTATAGCTGTTGAGATACCTCCAATGCAAGGTCCCTTTGCCCTTTTATAGGATGAAGGGAGGAACTTTAGGTGCAAGATGGGATGTCTTTGGTGTTTCTGTCCTCTCCCCGAGTGGCCACCTCTGCCAATCTTAGATGTGTATATGGTGGGGGTCACAGATGGAAGGTGCTAGAAAGGGGAGCCAAGTCTTGCAGGTCTGCAGTTTCTTTGATGTTCTTATAAAAAGAGGAAATTTGGACATAGAGATGCACACAGGAAGAACATCACATAAAGGTGAAGGCAGGGGTCAGAATGATGTTTTAACAAGCCAAAGAATGAGAGAGTGCCAGAAAACCTCCAGAAGCCATTGAGGCCATAGAACAGATTCTGCCTCACAGCATTCAGAAGAAACTAAGCTTGCCAACCCCTTGATCTTTGCTTCATAACCACAAGAACTGTAAGACTAAATTTTTGAGGAAGCTGCCCACTTTGCATACTTTGTGACAGCAGTCCTGGAAAACTAAGCCACGTGTTGTATGCCACGCTAAAAAGTAAGTATACAGAAGTGAACAAATGAAGGCCTAATTCCTGCTCTCATGGAGTTCACAACCTAATATGAGATAATAAATAAACAATTATATATAATTCTAAGATGCAATGTGTTAGGAAAGAAGTAAAAAATATGTTATAAGAGCAAATTGGTAAACTACATCAGTGATTGCCGTAGATGGGAAGGTTAGGATACAGCCTCCAAGTGAGCCCTGGAAGTCTTCTCTTCAAAGAAGTTTACTGCTGGGAGGTGGAAGAAGAAAGGGTAGCAGGTGTGGAGGCCAAGAGAGCAAGGGAGAGAGAGCCTAGGGTGCGCCAGGAGTTTAAAAAGCAAACCACTTTATCTTAGCGAGCCAGGGGAGAAGGGCAAGGAGTAACACAGAAGGGACACCGTGGCCATGCTGTGTATGTGTCCAGCTGGAAACCATTTGAGGACTTTAAATAAGGGTGCAACAGGATCTGCCCTGCATGTAAAAGCCTCACTCAGGCTCTTATCCAGAAACTAGAAGTGAAAGATAAGCAGCAAACAGGGTGGATTAGTTAAAATCCATCCCAGTGGTCTAGATGAGAAACGGGGATGACTTTGTCTGAGGCAAGGGCATGGAGATGGGGCAGGGTGGACAAATGGGAGATTTCATTTCAAAGAACCAATAAAGTTTTCTAATGACTGGACATGCAGGGGAGCAAAGGACATGGGAAAACTGGGGTGACTTTTAGGTAGCTTGAGCAGACAGATAGGTAGAGAGTGATGTTAGTAGGTCAGATGGGGAAAATGGAGGAATAAGCAAGGTGTGTTCTTGTGTTTGAAAGAAGTCAAGATGAGGCAGGAGAGTAGAATTAAGAATTCAATTGAAGCCAGGCACAATGGCGCAAGCCTGTAATCCCAGCAATTAGGGAGGCTGAGGCAGGAGAATCGCGAGTTCTAAGTCAGCCTCAGCAATGGCGAGGCGCTAAGCAACTCAGTGAGACCCTGTCTCTACATAAAACACAAAACAGGGCTGCAGATGTGCCTCAGTGGTCGAGTACCCCTGAGTTCAATCTCCAGTACCAACAACAACAACAAAAAAAAGAATTCAATTGAAATTCCTCGAGACATCAAGTAGAAATGTCAAGTGAACAGATGGTTTTTAACTTTTGTCTTCAATGTAGAGGTCTGGGCTAGAGATAAAATGTTGCTCCTCAGCGTGTCAATGGTATTTAATATATGGGAATGACTGGGAAGGAAGTGTAGTGAAAGAATCCTTAAATCGGATGCTAGATAAATACTTAACTCTACTGTAACTTAATTCTATCACCTATAAATGGCAATAATATTATATACTCCTGGAGTTAAGAGTGGCTTAAATGAAATCATGTCTATCTGTAAAATTTAATGCAAATAAAAAAGAGTGAAACCATTGTGGTTATTACCGTAATCACATTATTATTTGTGTTTGGTACTAAAGAGACAGAAAAGATGAAAGTGGGTTAAGGAAAAACAGAGACGTGTCTTTTGGAAGTCAAATGGAGATTTCAGAAGTAAAGGATATTAACTCTTCAAAATCTACATTAGGAGCAAACAAAGATTAGCACTGATGTATCACCACTGTATTTGGCTATATGGTTATTCCTGAGAACTTCACTGCAATGGCAAAAATCAAAACTGTAGAAAGGATAAAATATGATTGGTTCTTAGGGAATGCACAGTTCAAGTAAAGACTGTTTTAAGCAACAGAAGACTTGTATATTTTAGCAACTGGAAAAAAGGATAATTTAAGGGAGAGATTGAATATATTACAGAAGACATACCCTAAAGTCTGATTCAATTCATTTGAAATATACAATGACTAAAGGGTCAGAAGTCTTTCCTCTATGACCAACTTGGAACTCATTTCCTGGGACACAATTTGCCTTCATACTCTTTTCATTGCTGTGACAAATTAACTGATAAAAACAACTTAAAGGAGGAAATGTTTATTTTGGCTTATGATTTCAAAAGTTTCAGTCCATGATTGACTGCCTTCAAGGCAGAAATATTATAGCAGGAGGCAGAGGCAGGGGAAAGCTGTTCATCTCATGCCAGCCAGGAAACAGGGAGTGAGGAAGGGGACCAGGGACCAGATTTAGTCCCCAAGGTCATGCTCCCAAGGACCAACTTCCTTCTACTAGGTCCCACCTCCTACAATTTCTACCACTTCCCAGTAGTCAGTCCATTAAACTCTGAACCCATCAATGTGTCACTTTCTCAAAGCCCTACCTCTGAACTTTGCTGCCGTGGGTACCAAGCCTTCTTCGGCACTTGAGACTTTGGAGGACATTTCAGACCCAAATTCTAACACCACGGTGGTAAAGATGGCCACTTTAAGAAAAGGACTAGTTTGAGAGTGGGTAACTAAATTCCATATAAGGATGGGAAGGCAAGAACTTTCAAGGTGATGAAAAGGAGAAAATAGGTACCACTGACCAGGAATTAGTAAGAAGCAGACATATTCTCTCTTGGAGGTCTAAGTACAGTGGATGAAAAATTATAGTGAGAGAGGTAAGGATATGGCAGATTGAGGACTTCAAATGCTTATGATAACAATGCTCAGACTCCTTGGTGAATGAAATCAGCGTGAGAAACCATAAGAAACACTACCACACGATCACCCACAGAGGTGTTGAAATTTCCTAAAAACACATAAAGAAGTGCAAGAAGGCTTGGTATTTATTCAGGTCAAATGAGTCCTGATGAAGCATGCACTTAATTTAGATAATGCAAGAGGAGAAGTGAAAGCATGGTTTTTAGCAAGTAGTAGGCAATTAAGAATAAGTTTAAGTACATGTTGAATTAAAAGGGAATAAAAGGAGGATTATTCACTGATGTGAACTTCAAACCACAAAAGTTGAGGTAAGTTTTTGACTGAGTGGCTTTTAATTATCATATGGAACCAGAAGCAAACTTGACCCTGTTCTGTTTCATCCACTGATAGTCAAAGACAACACACTCTCTTCTGTTTGTACCCTGTGTCGTCTTACATTAATGTTAGTTGCTTGGCAAATAATGATTCTAGTATGCATGAGTGGAGACAGGCATGGAAAAATGTGCTATTTAGGGATGAGTTGAAGCACAGGCTGGCCAAACATTGGCCAAAACCAAAGATGGAATTTAAATCTCAGATGGAAGAAAGACCAATGTGCCTTCAAATCTTTTGAGCACTAGACTCTCAAATTATGAGACACTCTGAATATAAGAGTTAATAAATCAAGGCCATCCTCAGAACACATTCTGAGACAAAGACTCCAAATATTGAAAAACAGGCACGGTTCCTCAAAGGCATGACTTTTCGCTCATTCTAAAACTTAATAAAGCAACACTTTCCCAAGACTTAGTTTTCACCAGAGAAATTTTTGCTTTTCGAGGAATGTCACTTCCCAAATTAAAAGTATCATCATTTTAGAACTTTCCATGAGAGAACATTAGAAAGGGGTGTTGAAAAGAATCGAGCCTAAAATTTTATTTACATAGGAGGCCCTTTCTTGAGCTATTCTTTCCTCTTTGTAAAGGAGCAGGAAATTCATGTATAAAAATGTTAATGAAACTCTTTTCTGCTTAAAGATCATTCTGTAAATTATGTGACCACAGCAATGGTGAACATTCATGGCACTGTATCATACCCAGAATGTTAAAAGTAATTTCCTAGTGAAATATTTAATTTTGCATATCAATCCATTTCATGAAAAAACAAATTAATTGTATTATTTAAATTTTTAATGAATTGAGTTAACTTTTATATTCCTTTCTAGTAATCTTTTCTTGGTCAACTCCTACTTTCTATGTCTCCTGGACACTTTCATACCTAACCATAAGATGAAGTTTATATTAACACAATAAAAGTTGTATTGTAATTAAAGTAGTAATAACTAACATTTGTATTATACTTTATAGCTATTGAGTTTTACTATCACATCTTACTCATTAACTATCTGCAGGCCAGTATTATTATTATTCGCATTTTCATTTTATGATATGGAGTCTCAAAAAATCAAGTTGCCAGCTGGTACCTAGTAAATAAAGCATTCTCACAATTATGCCACAGAATTGGATACCATGGGTCCTTTCTTTAGACTGTGCACACAGAAAACAATATCTCCTTATTAGAGTCACAAATTGTAACCAAAAGAAATAGTCAAAAGGCCTTGATTTGCTGGTAGTTTACCAACCATTTGCTTTTAGGAATATTTTGGGTATACAGAGGAACAGACAGATTTTTGATTCATTTGAAGCCCCTAAGCATGGAGAAGGGAGCGTCATCAGGCACCAAGCATATTCCCTTTTTAATCCTATGGTGTTTATATTTGCAGAAAACAGCTTGTAATTCTGCTCTGGCAATTCTGTAATCATAGTTCTAAAGAATTGTGATTAATGAAATGGGTACAGGCTTAGGAAATACAGGACTAATTAATTTTCCCCATTTTTTAGCTGTGTAGTTTTTCAAAGTCTTTCAATTGTTGATCCTCAGTTTCTCATTTGTATGATGAATGATAGGATTCCCTTGAATTAGAATGCCCTTCCTCTGGGCTTTCAGGTGATGTATGTTAACAGACTATCATTGGGTCTTCCTAGAGTGCTTAGCAGATGCAGTGACTACTATTATTTCTACTACATATTGTAGAAATCACCATTATTGCGACTGGATTTTTAAGAGCCAGTTCTAAAAATGAATGGGAATTATTGTGAGATAGCATTCTATAGGCTTCAAGGAGGTTGCATGCATGCCTTCTGCTGCCTGCCCACTGCCTGGCTCACAACGCCTTCTCCTGCCTTAATAGCAGTGGCAGACCAAGGACTTTATAGAAGAAGCCATCCTGTTTTATAACCCTTACATGTATCAGTGTAAGTGCTTTTATGTGATCCGGTAATTCCTTATTACTGTAAGAGCATCCCCGGAAATTTCAGGACCATCAGCAGGTTCATGTGGTGCGGTAAATGCTTTTTTTATGTCTGATAACTCAGGTGATCAGAAGATTTTTTTGATGTGCCGAAATCAAATGAATACAACTTGGAGCTACCTGAACCAAAAAGTAAATAATTCTTCTTGTGCTTTGTTTGTAGCACCGCGGTGTCATAAAGCAGAAAGAAAAGAAATGAGGCTTGTGATAATTTTTATTGTGCTGGGTCTTTTCCATTCACGAGGTCCCTGTGATCATCAGCTATGCCTGAGAGACACAGTCAGCCCTCAGAGCACAGGACTGAAGTACCACTGCATAATAAAAAGGGGATTCTAGCAACAGCATCAAAGCAGATGTGGTTTTGATTTCCTTCAAAAAATGTTTTTATTGTAATGTTTTCTAAGGATAAAAGCTTTTTCAATAAAATATTAATAGGACTAATAAGGCACCCTGACTTTTTAAGATATATTTTATGCTCATTTTGCTAAAATAATAGCTTTCAAATATATCAGAAACAATGGGATGCAGTCTTAGGTGGACCTGTAACTTCTCAACTATGGTCTTATTTGGGGAAGGGAGAATTTAGTAGGTCAGTGTGTCCCAAGGAGTCAGATTGTCTGGGCTCAAATCCCACTTCTGCACTTTCCCAGCTGTGAAACCACTCACAAGCCACAACCTGCTTTCAGTCTCAGTTTCTACATGTGCAAAATGGGGACAATTATGGAATTGTTGTCTGAACTTAATGAGATAATACATGTTAATAGCTTAACATAGAGACAGACACATCACTGGGGATGCAGTCTCAATCTGGGGCTCAATCAGTAAATGTCAGTTGCTCTTAATTATTTATGTCCTCAAAAGATATTTTTGGATCAAAATAGATAAGATAGTAAGACAACTCTGAACTTCAAGGTGCTCATCCTATGAGCAAGAGACAGAGATGGGTACACTTTTATCATGAGGGCTGAAATAGAGGACAGCATGACCAGGTCACTGGGGCAAAATAAATGAGAAAGACAGTGGCCCAAGGTGGAAAGAGAGGCTTCCAGTCATCCAGTGTTTTCTTAGTGGAGAAGAGCTAGGGAATTAACTATTGCAGAACTTGGCAAACTTCCTAAAAAGGGCAAAAGAAAAATATTTTGAGATTTGTGTGTCATTTATTGTTTCTTTAGTAGTTGGTCAACTCTGCCATCATAGTAAGACAATGTTATTAACCATTTATATAGGAATGGACATGTCTTCATGCCAAAAAAACTCTGTTTACGAAATCAGGCTTGTAGAAGTTAGTGTTATCTAGAAGAATTGAACCAATACAGGTGTGTTTGTGTGTCTTGGTCTGGATCTATGACCAAGAATTGCTGAGCTCATACTAATTTATCTAGGCAGATTCATGGGGTGAATCACCAGCCTCACAACAGGATGGGTTTTATAAGCTTTAATATGAGACAATATAACAAAGCAAGCAACAGTTATACTTTGCAATATTGAATATTGTATATAATGAATCAATAATATAGAAGAAAAGAAAGAGAGAGCGGCTCCAGCCCAATAAGCACTCACCAATCAACACCAGATAACACAACACGGAGTTTCAAAGTACACTCAAAGTACCATCATCACTTTAAGAGTCTTTCTCCTCAAAGCACATTCAAGATCCTTCTTCTTTACTCACAACAGCATCAACACCTTCAACACCTATCCTCGGGTAAAATCAGCAAAATCAGCAAAATCAGCAAAATCAGCAACACTGAGGGTAGGGTAAACAACATAGGTGAGAGTCCTTCTTTTCCACTTAAAGCGTCATCACCACCTTCAACACCCAGCCTTGGGTAAAATCAGCAACACCAAGAGTGGGGTAAAACACACAGATGAGAGTCTGCCTTCTACTTCGCAAGTCGGCTTCCTTCTTCTCATTATCAGCTTCCTTCTTCTTACTCAAAACATCAGATTCTTTCTTCCCTGGTTGAAATTTCCTCTTCAGATGGATCCCTTCTTCTCCAGTTCAGTTGGATCCCCTTCTGCTCTCTCTCTCCAGTTGGAATTTCTTCTTCTTCTTCCTTCCAGTTGGAATCCTTCTTCTCTCTCTCCAGTTGGAATCCTTCTCCTTTCTTCTTTCTCCTTTGGAGGACTTAAAAAGACACAGCAACCCCTCCCAACATGCAGTCCAGTGTTATGCAGCTGGCCTTAGGCTGTAAAATCTCTGTGAGGTGGAAACTGGCCAGGTTCCAAAACTCACAGGATCAAAGGCTGAAAATTTTGAGGCACTAAGAGCTCGTTAGTGCACCAGATGGCCCCAAACAATAACTTTGAGGGTGCTTCCTCAAAGTTTTTCCAAATTCCTCACTAATGAGCTCCCTTTTCCTAACACACTTAAGGACGGGCCCATATTATCAACTATCTATACAGTGTGTGTGTGTGTGTGTGTGTGTGTGTGTGCGCGCGTGTGCATGCATACACAGATGTATTTTAAGGAATTAGCTCACGAGATAATGGAGGGTAGCACATCCAAACTCTGAGGTTAGAGGAACAAGCTGTAGATCCAAGGAAGATCAGACACTTCAGCTCCAGGGTGGTATGCTGCAGAACTTACCTCTTCCTCAAAGGAGTTCAGCTTTTTGTTCTATTCAGACCGATAGCTGAGGCCTAAACACTTCGTGGAGGCCAATCTATATTCATAGTACATTGATTTAAATATGTTAATCTCATTCAAAACCACTTTCTAATTTGACACGTAAAATAAATCACACACCTTCAATCAGATTTTGCCTGCCATAGTTTGCCTATCCCTGAGCTTGATATCCTCTCTACTCAACCTGAAGCAGGTAGAGTTCTTTTTTCCAAAAGCAATAGTGTCCTCATCCAAGCTTTTGTGAAATAGTTGTTGAATGGTTCACCAAACCCCAAGGCTTAAGAACCAGAACAGGATTACTAGAGGGATCTGAGATTGAGATTGGCAGTCCCAAGACAACCTCTTCCACTCATCACTGAGAATGGGGGCTTCCTCTCCAAACCAGAGACCATCTGGGGAAAGATAAAGCCAGGACTCACAATAGTATACTGCTATTTCCTCCAGCAAAGGACTGTGACAGAGGAGGAAGATAAGCTGAAGAAAGAATTATGTGGCAATCTTCCCAAAGTTGTCAGGAAAAGGGAGCCCCTTCCCTGAATTCCACTCCCAAATTTATTCCATGAATTGTTCAGAATCACATGAAAAGTCTTCTGTCATATTTGTGTAGAATGCTGAGAAAATAAGAATATTGATGAGAAGGAAAAGAATATCACAGAGGAAAGAAGAAAGAATGGCAAAGAGGAAGAGAAGACGGGTGCAGAGTGATGGGGCACGTGGTAAAATGAAGGAAAGGAAAAGGGGGGATCTTAAATTTCACTTGCTAAACTTCAAATTGACTCTGTATCTTTCTTCCTTAGATTTTCTATTTCAAAAATAAGTATGCTGTAGCTCAAAGGGTGTGATGGGGCTTAATTCATTTAAATTGCAAAAGCATCTCAGGACTCTTAGATGAAAGTATTATTGAAGTACAAAGCTTAGGTTCATTATTAATAAAATCAGTTCTTCATAGCACAGTCTTCTTTGAAATGATTGGCTTCTTAAGAACGCCTAAGGTTAGTGGGAGCTGGACTTCATCTAATAAAAGAATCAGACAAATGAGGTATGCACGTATCTTAACCTCTTTATGAGAACTCTAGCTATATGTCTAACACTAGCTTAAAGAAAATACTTTGGTTGAGCTGCATTGAAAACTTGCTTAATCATTGAATCAAGGTAAACTGAATACCTTAGGGAAGATTGTGTTATTTAGCCATATACTAATCAAAACTCCAATACGTCTCATGTTTTCCGAGTAAATATAATGACAAAGTATAAAAAGAAAAATTTCTTATTACTCTATTTTCATAAATAATGTTGAATTTATCAAAGAAAGTAAAGAAAGTTGTTTTGGGGGTTCTTCTTTTTGTATGAGGGATTGAATTCTGGGGCACTTGAACACTGAGCCCTATTTTGTATTTTATTTAGAGACAAAGTCTCACTGAGTTTCTTAGCGCCTCACTTTTGCTGAGGTTGGCTTTGAGCTCGCGATTTTCCTGTCTCAGCCTCTTGAGCTGCTGGGATTACAGGCACACACCACTGCACCCGGCAACTCTCAGCTTTTCCTAGAGCAAGATTTATTTGCACACCAAATGTTTGGAGTAAAATATTTTTTTTGTGGAGAGGACTGGTCTTTGCATTCTATGATGTTACCAGAATCCCTCCCTGGCCTCTGTACCCATGAGATACCAGTAATAACCAACACTAAATTGGTACAACCAAAAGTGTCTCCAGGAGATATTGCCAAATGTTCTCTTTTTTTTTTTTTTTAAATTTTTTTTTAAATCTTTTTTTTATTAATGTGCTATTATTTTTTTATATCTTTATTCATTTTATGTGGTGCTGAGGATCGAACCCAGTTCCTCACGTATGCGAGGCAGGCGCTCAACCGCTGAGCCATAACCCCAGCCCCGCCAAATGTTCTCTTTAAGGAAAAATGGAACCTGGTTGATACTGACTGTTTTAAAGAAAATTCTCTTACTCAAGAGAATAAGTGCTCAGTCTTTTTGTGATATGTGTCTGTGTGTGCGCGTGTGCGTGTGTATATAAGATTCAGGAATGGGGGAGCTTAATGTCTTGCTAAGCAGGAACAGATCCAGGGATCTAACCACACACCAGCTGTCAACCAATATTTATATCTTCATCTCCACTGAATTTTAGAGCTATTTGTTGCCTATAATTCCAGAAGCTCCCCTGAGTTCTGGGGTGGGAATCAATTTGTTTCTTGTCTTTCTTTTTTTTTTTTTTTTTTTTTTGGTACTAGGGATTGAACTCAGGGGCACTCGACCACTGAGCCACATCCCCAGCCCTATTTTGTGTTTTATGTAGAGATAGGGTCTCACTGAGTTGCTTAGCGCCTCGCCGTTGCTGAGGCTGGCTTTGAACTCGCGATTCTCCTGTCTCAGCCTCCCTAAGTGCTGGGATTACAGGCTTGAGCCACCGCGCCCGGCTTGTTTCTTGTCTTTCATCATGAAAACTCTTACTCGTCTTTCATCAGCAGTCAGTTACGTCTGTTTGATTCCAGCTTCTGAAATTTTCTTGGTGTGTCTTAACTGCAGTTAGTTTCTCTCCTATTTTCTTTTAGAGTTGAGAGGACTTTCTTTCCTTTTAACTCCCTTATTCTAATTTTTATGTTTGAAGAAGAAATTATAAATTAATTTTTATCACGCTTTTATATGTTTTTTTCAATATTAAATGCAACCCCCAAAATAATGACCCATAAAGATAACCTGTTTGTGGCAGGCTCTTTGGGGCTACACCTACAGAACATGGAAGATTCATGTTGTTCTTTCTAGAGAAGAAACATGAATTCTTTTTTTTTTAAAAAATATTCCTCTAGTTGAAGGCAGACACAATAACTTTATTTCACTTATTTATTTTATGTGGTGCTGAGGATCACACCTTATGTGATGCACCCAGTGCATCACTGGTGCTAAGCAAGCACTCTACCTCTGAGCTGCAACCCCAGCCCCGGAACAGAAATTCTTCATGTGTGCAGGGGCAGGAATAGAAAATAACTTCTGAAGCTGAGAATGGCAACAAAGTATTTCGTTTCAGAATAGCATTCCTAAGGCCATCATTAGTGACCAACTCATTCTGCTTGATTGAATAAACTATTCATTTGATTCCTACAACTGCTCTGTGAATCAAACACAACAAACATTAGGATGCAAGGAAAGTGAGGCACAGAGAAGTTGATTTACTTAAAATCACAAAGCTTGTTCACAGCAGATGTAAGAATAGAAGGCTGGTTTACTTCTTTTTCAACTATTCTCTTTGCAGAATGAGCACACTAGCAGGCTCCCAAAGCAAAACAAAAACAAAAACATGTTGGTTTTAGAAAGTCCAGGGTTGTGCCATGGGTTGCTCACTAGCACTCTGAAGTCTACATAGTAAAAGCAGAAGTAGCTCATGGCTTCCTGGGTGCTGAGGAGCCCCGTGAAGAGACAGTAATAATGAGATAGCACTTAATGGGCATTTTACTCTGTCTTGCTAGATTATAATTTCTTCATAAACTGAAGCTCAATATATCCTTATAATAGGCAGGACTCTGAATTAGAAGGAACTAGAATCTCTTTATTAAAGGGATGCATTATTCTAAAAGTGTAAACCTCACCCTTTCATGAGACATAAAGCACAATTAAGAGCTAAGGAGCAGGGGCTGGGGAGATAGCTCAGTGGTAAAGCACCTGCCTAGCATGCATGAGGCCCTGAGTTCAATCCCCATCATCACATTAAAAAAGAAAAAGAACCAATAAAGTGATATTAAAAAGAAAAAAGAGCTAAGGAGCAGAATTTCAAAGTGCCATGCCCTTAACTTTCAAGTGATGGGAGGCACAGTACTTACCATAGAGTGAACTCACATTCCAGGAATCCAATTCATGTGTTCTTCTTACTGATTCAAAATTCAACTCATTAACTTCAAATTTTTACTGGCCAATTTGGCTTTTTTTTTTTTTTTTGGAACTGGGGTCGAACTCAGGGCTTTGCGAATGCAAGGCAGACGCTTTGCCACTGAGCTACATCCCAGCCCCAATTTGGCTCTCTTGAGACTCCATAATTTTCTCATCATAAATTTTGAAAACTGGTTTTTTAAACTGTATCGGTAGCTTTTGCTGCATAACAAGTTACTCTGGAATTTAGCTTGAAACAATAATCATTTTTTAGCTCAATATCCTACTGTTGGGTAACTTATCCTGGATTCAGCTGGGCAGTACTGTTTTGGGTTGTCCTCAAGTAATCTCACTCATGATATAGGGCAAATAGTTGAGGTTGCTTAGTCTAGAATGATGTTGGCTGGTGTGGTAGACCAAATAATGCCCTCCCTAGATCCAAATGTAACTGTATCTTAGTCCCTTATATAACAACTACCTTGTATATCAACAGGAAATTTGCATAATTATTAAATTGAAGGATCAGAGATGTGGGGAGTTTATCCTACATTCTTCAGTGGGGCCTAATCCTGTTATCACAGCTGGCTATTTAAGAGGGAGGTGAATGAAGATGCTATTAGAGAAGAAGAGAGGATATGATAACAAAAGAGAGACTGGAGTGATAAAGCATGGAGATGGAGCGAGGGGCTACAAGCTAAGGAATGTAGGCAGACACTAGAAGTTGATGAAGGCCAGGAAATGTATTCTCCCTTCCGAGCATACAGAAAGAATCAGTATCGCCAATACCTCACTTTTAGCTTAGTGCATCTGATTTTGGATTTCTGTTTTCCAGACTTATGAGGGAATCATTTTTTATTCATTTAAGCCACCGAATTTGTGGTGATTTGTTCTAATATAAAAAGGAAATGAATATGGTTGAGATGGCTGAAATGACCAGGGTCTTTCTCCAAATACATGTCTTTACGTCTTTACATCCCTCTGGGTAGCCACGAGTCTGACATTGTTCACATGGCATTAGAGAGGTTCTCAAGCAGAGAAGGGAATGGAAAAGATAGATAGATAGATAGATAGATAGATAGATAGATAGATAGATAGAATGTGAATGAATAAATGCAGGTCACAAGAATCCTCAAAGCCTAGGCTAGGTACTAGTACAGTGTTACTTTTGCCACATTCTGCTGGCCAAAGCAAATCACAAATGTATTTCAGATTCAAGGGGTGTAGAAACAGTAGCTACCAAAGTCATATTGCAAAGAATGAATTCAGGATGGAGTAAAGGATTGTGACTAACTTTTCCAGTCCCTTTGCCATATTACCTCTTTCCAATCTCTGTCTCAGTGAGTAATACCACCTTTTAAGAAAAAGGAACTATTTTCCACTCTTCACTCCTCTTCCCCCTCCATGTCAATAGTGGATTTATTTGAACTCCAAATCATTCTCAAATCTATTTCTTCTTCTTTACGCCATTGCATTTAAAAGCTTCATACTTACCCTCTCATCATCGTTCATTTGTTATTTCAAATCCCTTCACCTCCCTACCTTTGGTTATCCCCACAGCCATGCTGACTGTACTGCTCTGACCCCAGAATGATTTCTCTACATCGCTGATTGAATCATGTAACTCATATTGCTTATGATCTTTCAGTGACTCTTCTTGAGCAACAGAAAGAAGCCTAGATAGTACTGATGAGAGGCGAGCTCTTTAATAACATGGGCCCTGCTTCTCTCTCTTGTCTTTTCTTTTCCCCATCTCCCTCCTTTCCTCTCTCCTTCATTCCTTGCTCCCTTACTGATTTCCTGTCCTTCTTTCTTCCTTCTCTTCTCATTTCATATTCATTCCTTTCTTGCCTCAATGTACATCCTACTCTCTTATACTGAACTTTTAATGGATCCTACAGTGTTGCCATAAAGTCTGGAAAGATAGATAGTGTTTTTACTCTTGGCATTTATTTTTTAATATGTCAGCTTTCTTTTTATGGTGTATGCTGAAAGCCCAGGTTTATTCTTTGAAAATCAAAGGCACAATTGATATTAGGCAATGCATCATGGATTCATATGCAAAAATTGGTGGAAATGCTTTGCTAATGCACTGCCTTCATTGCAATTTTGTACAGCCCATTGAACTCTGCACCATTAATGAGTTCCACACTGATTATACCATGTCATAGTTCTAAACATATCATGTACTTTAATGTAATATCAATAACCCATTTATAAACATTTACATATATATTATGTTTCCAGAAATGATGGACTCCTTCTATAATGCCTATGATATTTCATTTCTCTGTGCTTCTCTGTGTGAGATGCTCTACCTCAACTTTTGGTTTTTCTGTACCCTAATTATCCTTCATTACTTGGATCAAACTTTAATTTCTTTATAAAGCATTTCCTTATTACTTAACTTCAGGAGCTACAGTGTTATCACTCTTCACTCATTCCCTTGACCTTTTGAATTTCAGCAAGTGAATATTGAAACCTGTACTACAACAATTACTATCGCTCCTGGTATAGACATTAAGCAAAGCTGACTTCAGCATCACAGGTGCAAATATCTCAGAGGGGGTAGACATGAGTCTAGTTGTGGATAAATAAACAGAAAGCCTAGTTCTAGAATAATTTAGAGTTAAATTATTCATACCAGACAGATAAGCTCCCCTCAGATAATAAAGAATTGCAGAAGTTAAATCATGTGCTTGAGAAAAGCACTCAATCAAGTACATCAGTTAGTTAAAAATAAACCTAGAGATGCCTTCACTATAAATTTATTCTTTATCTAGAATAGTTCCTTTCCTATTTAAAATCATTCTCCAAGCTTTATATTTTCTATGAAGTCTTCATCTGCTAAAATTCATCTCTGTTCGATGTTCACAATTATCTGTACTTTATTCATTTTTTTCTTTGAATTCATAAATGTTGGGGGCAAAGACCTACTTTATCTCTGTGATGTATTCACAAAGTGTAGAATGCATTCACAGAGCTTCATATATAATCATAATAACAATAATATGTATTATAGATGGCAGATATAGAATTGCTCTTCCAGACCTCAAAATTGCAAATCAGAATAAATAAGTCTGTATGCATTTCATTAAGGTATTTCTTTCAAATCTAATATGTAGAACATAGATAACAATCTACCTATTTCTGAAATGATTCTTTTCATTGAAAATATGTCTAGCAATTTCTAATACATACTCACAGAAACCTAGTTTTCATTTAGTAAATAAAGTCAGATGTTTTCTAAAAATGGTGAATTAGTTTTATGGCACATCAGTATGATGGAATATTACATAACCATCAACATGATGAATGTGCAGACTACAAGATCCATGAAACTATGCCCTCTGAGAAAATCAATACATGCTATGATGACATGATTGTCTCTATTGGGGACATTATTTTTTGTACATTAAACTTGGAAGTAGCCACAGAATAAATAGAAAGATATTATATATTTTATGTACTTTAATTTGTTTTTCGAGCAAGAGTATTTATACAATATTAGCTGAAAAAAATGTAAATTGCTAAGTCATACAGAGTTTTACAGTTTATGTTAATGTCAACTAAAATAAAAAGACATTTAAAAGTAGTTTCTTTGATCACCTGTGAAGCGAAGACATTGGATAAAATCATCTCTAGATCCCTTCAGTGTGTATAGGCAGGAGAAAAATTTTGCACCTTGTTTTCATGACAGAGGAAATCACAAGCACTGTCTATGGAATTAGATTGCTTGATTTAAATTCCTCCATCACCAACTATCTGACCGGGGATAAGTCGTTTAACCTCCCCTACACATTGATTGTCTCACCTGTAATGCAGAGATAATTAAATGTTATCTAATAATATCTTAAAAGATTAAATAAGAAAGTATATACAATATTTTCACAGCACTCAGTACATATTAAGATTTCACTGAGGTACATATACAAATCCAAAAGTCACAACAGATTTGCTTGTAATTTTTTTTTCAAAAGAAAAACCAATGAAAGAATATCCCCAGGAATAATACTTTGCAATACTTTGGCCATTCTAGATGAAATCTCAATCAACAGGGAGTTTCTTTTTATTTCTTTAAAAGAGATGTTTTCACATATTCAAACTTAAGCCAGTAACAAAAGCAAATTTTTGCAGGATGCCTATAGGAGGCAATCTTTCTGCAGATGGGGCTTTGTGATAGAGTTGCAGGCATTTCGGGAATTCATTGAACATCTTGCAAATTGATTCCTTTTGGTAAAAGGTACTGGAATTTGGGACTAAAGTCTTTAGTCTAGATGAAATGTCAATCACACTACATTCAATGTTTAAAGATATGAATAAATCATTGGAGGAACTTGTTCTGTTCTTCACCCTTCTATAGCACACATCTAAAATACCAGGGCTGTATTATGAGTATGCATTGTGAGCCATCCTGACGGGCCGTTTAATCTAAGTGTGCAGTGAAGGAAGAAATATGGGTATTCAAAGAACTGGTTAAAATATGGCCAGGTTTCTACATAACGATGTTTTATACACACATCTCAGCCGCATCATCAATATGTTTAGAAAAATCCTCCAATTTTATGGAAGGTGTGATTGAGGGCCCTCTGAATCATTGCAGTCGATTACTCCTACTCTTGAATGGGGATGCAGATCTCTCTTCTAGGGGGAGATTGGAGGAGGGTATCAGGAATTGAGCTCAGGGGCACTCCGCCCCTGAACCATATCCCCAGCCCTATTTTTGTATTTTATTTAGAGATAGAGTCTCATGGAGTTGCTTAGCGCCTTGCTTTTGCTGAAGCTGGCTTTGACCTCGTGTTCCTCCTGCCTCAGCCTCCCGAGCATAGCAGCTGGGATTATAGGCTTGCGCCATCCAGCCCGGCTCAAGAGGAGATTTAACTTCTCCTCCACCAGAGCCAGGCACAGATCAAGCAAGAATTCTCAAAAGGAAACTTTGCCTCCCCACAGTTGGCATCCTCAGATACATGAGAACTGACTAGGAAAATGATTAAATTAATAAATCTAATAAATTATTTTGGCCCATTAATAATGCAGGCTTTACCTAAGGACAGCATGAATTGGTCCAAATTATTTAATGTTAGAGCTAGCTTCTTAAAGTTTCTGAAAGGTAAATTTTAGACAAAGGAAAGACTGCTCTCTAGCTTTCCTAATCTGCTCCTTCTCTCCAGGCAAGGTCATCACCCTCTTTTCAACTCCTGTATTTAACTGTGTTATACAATTTATCTTCTAGATAGCAGCATGAATTCCTTGAGATGAAGGACCAAGGTTTGATCTCTCATCTTTCTTCACCCAGTGTCTAGTCCTAGGAAACCAACCATACACATTGGATTACCTCAATAGGTGAAGAAGAAAAAAATATTATGTTCAAAATACACTGAATTTACCTGTACTGAATTATATGGAGAATATAAGCTTCTGATGTTGGTGACTCATGATCACTATGATTTGCAAAACTTTCCTTTGTCCCTCTGCCAGAGGCAAAACTGGGCTGAATGGCATGCATTTGTGTCCCACTATCCTTTAAGACACACGTCTTTAAGTAGTTCATTAGGTTGATTTCTAGTAGCTTAGGATATATGTGTGATGCACAGTACTCAATCAGCTTTCACACTAATTAATGAGCACATCACATAAATTTTTCTGGATCTTAATTCCAGAACCTATAACTTGGAGGTCCTACCTTTAGGTTGTCTTAAAGATAGGAATCCACTCTGCATATTTTTCACTTGGTGACCTAAAAGTAGATATTTAGAAACACATGCTGTTTTTTATAACAGTAAGTGCCGCCATCTTCTACATCAATATACCTTAACTTTAGTATCCAGCTCAAAACACAAGTAGAGAGTAAAGAAAAAAAGCTGTTTTCTAACTCAGTACTAAAAGAACAGGAGCAGGGGTGAAAGTAAGTAGTTACAGAAATTGCTTTTTGCGTTTGTATTTTTTTAAGGGCTACTGAATCTCTTTTTTATTTTAAGGAAATGTCATCAAATTGGAATCTTCTCCACTTTCTGCTGGTCACTTTCTTTTCTTTTCCATTTCATGCCAGATAGTGTGTATTGAAAGCAGTTTTAATGGGCATAACTAATGAAGGGTTGAGTGTGTGCCCATGACATGATGCTATTTTGTGACCAGGAGCTCTTTGACTCTTGACTGCTCTCCTAAATAGCCGCAGAGCTTGGTCACTCTATATTATACCAGTTTTTCCATATGTAAAATGGACCAGAGATAAAATATGTCTTTTGGGAGAATGTGTTCTAAGACCCCCAGTGGATACCTGAAACTACAGGTAGTACTGACTATCATTTGTACTATATTTTCTTTCTGTACATCCATATCTATGATAAAGATTAATTTATAAATTAGGCACAGTAAGAGATTATCAATAATAACTAATAATACAATAGAACAATTACAACCATATACTATACTGAAAGTTATATGAATATGATCTCTCTCTCTCTCTCTCTCAAAATACCTTATTATGCTATATCCACCCTTCTTTTTGTGATAATGTGAGATGATAAGATACCTATGTGATGAAATAGTCAGGTGAATGAATAAACACTTATATTCACTATGGCCATAATATTGGCAGTTTGTGGTGCAACAACAAAACTAGAATGAATTTCTTTTTCCTCTTCATAACTGCAGAGATAGATTCATTCTTACCATAATTGTTAGAAATCTCAGCATATAATGTTCTCTTTCCTTTTAGAACTTTCACCTTTTTACTAAAATTAAGTACTTTGCAGCTTCTTTTTGACATACTTGAATTGTCAGCACTGCTACTTTTGTGCTTTGGGGTCACTCTTGAGTAACACAAAGGTTACTTGGATGTAAGCAATTGATATTGTGACAGTTGATCTGATAACTATGCCAGCTACTAAGTGACAAATGGGTGGGTAGTGTGTAGACAGCATGGAGACACTAGACAAATGGATAATTCACATTTCAGTTTGGATGGAGTGAGATAGCATAAAATTTCATCACACTGCTCAGAATTACACAATTTAAAACTTATAAATTATCTATTTCCAGAATTTTTCACTGAGTATTTTTAACTTATTTTAATTAGTTATACATGACAATAGAATGCATTTTGACATTGTACACAAACGGAGCATAACTTCTCATTCCTCTCGCTTTACATGGTGCTGAGTCACACCAGTAGTGTAATTACACCTGGATATAGGGTAAAAATGTCTGTCTCATTCTATTATCCTTCTTATCCCAACCACCTCACCAATCCCCTCACTCCCCTCTGCACAATCCAAAGTGTCTTTATTTTTCCTTACCCTCACAATCCCCCATTATGAATCAGCATCTGCTAATCAAAGAAACCATTCAGTCTTTGGTTCTTTGGGATTGGCTTATTTCACTTAGCCTGATATTCTTCATCTCCATCCATTTACCTGCAAATGCCATAATTTCATTCTTCTTTAAGGTTGAGTAATATTCCGTTGTTTATGTGTACCACATTTTCTTTATCCATTCATCTGTTGAAGGGTATCTAGGTTGGTTTCATAGTTTAGCTATTGTTTCACTCAGTATTTTTGAACTAACTAAAGTATTTTGAAGTAACCAGTGCTGCAGAAAGCCAAATCATAGGTAAGGGAGTCAACTGTTTAGATCTAAAAATAATCTCTTATTAAAAAAATACAACTAAGATGCAAAGAACAAAGGAAATATATGGAATAGAATGCTGTTTTCATGTTTGTGTTATGTGGGTTGGGATAGAAATATATTTGAATGTGTTTATATTTCACTGGGTGAACTTGACAGGATACTCAATACACTAATAAGAGTGGATTCTTATATGTGATGGAGACTGAGAAGAGTTTATATCAGTGACAGATATAGGAGCATAACCTTACAGAATATTATGTTTAATATGTAAAAAAGCCAGGTGAATATGTTTTATGTTCAAAATGTGGTTTTAGTTTTTATAACTAATTTATTTGATATATTTGCAAATAAAAATAACATAGTCTCATTCAAAGAAAATACTAAGAGTGTATACACATGTCTGTCATGGTTTGGATCTGGAATGTCCCCTCAAAGATATTGTGATGAAGACTTGGTCCCCAAAGCAGCAGTGCTCAGAGGTAGAGCTTTTGAAAAATGATTGTATCATGAAGGCTTTGACCTTATCAGTGGATTAATCCATTGAGAGCTGAATGGACTATTGGGAGTAACTGAAGGAAGTGAGGCATGGTTGGAGAACATAGATCACTGAAAATTGAACTAGAAGGGTATTTCTTATCATTGGTCCCTTCGTGTGTGTCTGTCTGTATCTCTCTCTCTCTCTCTCTTTCTCTCTTGGATATCATAAGATAAGCAACTTTCTTCTGCCAAATGCTTCTGCCATGAGGTTTCTACCTTGGAGACAGTTAATATAAAACTGAAATCTCTGAAACCACAAGCCAAAATACAATTTACCTTAATTTGTTTATTATAGGTATCTGAGGATGTTTGTTAGCAATGTGTTTTAAAATTCATTTTTGAGCATAATTGAAATTGAGTTGTATTAAGAAGAATTTGAGAAATAAAACAAGGGAAAGGAGCAAAAAAATAATGTGAACTGAGAAATGAATGGTAGAATGGTCTGTCATGGTCCGTCTGCATTAGTGATGATCTCCCATCATGTTTAGATAAACCTGAGAGCTTCAGTGCTCTGGAAGGAGAGGAGTTCTCTAAACCACCCCCTGTGAATCTGACACGGGACCAATTTAAAACATTCACTGCATTGTTGAGGGTTCAGAGCTACCATAATGAATGAACCAACCATGAATGTGGTTCTTATTAAATCAGAAAACCAAGATGGCTGAAAATCTCTAATCATTCAAATAGGTTTCTCATAGTTATTATCCTATAATATATCACAGCAAAAGAATTATAAAGTGTAGGGAAAAGTTACTATATGTTACTTACATTTGTGATCATTTTGACTATGGCAATTGCTAAATGTATAACCAGTTTATTTGACCATTATTATTGATAAAATATTGATTCCAGGTTGAAGTTCTGAGGTTTTTAAATCTTTTGATTTTATATTAGAATCTTGATTCTGTATAAAAAATACCTGTCTATGGGACTTATTCATCTTCAGATCAGCCTGATCAAGACTACATTTGTGACTAAAAATGCATATATTATCAATCTTTTGATGTTCTTTTTCTGATACAAATTACTTTCCTTTCCACATAATTAAAGAAAAAATGTATTTTATACTTGAAAATTCTGAAGTTCATTTGAAATATTCTCAACTAAAAAAAAAAGTGAGAATAAAGAAAAGATGAGATAGATATGTTAATTAGCTTGGTTTAATAATTTCATAGTGTATACATGGATCAAAACATCAGTTTATACTATAAATATGTAGAATTTTTATTTGCCAGTTATAATTTAATAAAGCTGAAAAAGAGAGATACAATGTAGTAAAACCACATCTTCAATTTTTCTCAGGTTGACCAGACTATGGAAACTAACTTCTTTTAAAACATAACTTCATGTTTCATCTAATTTTCAAAGTAAAAAACATATTTATTAAAATGCATTAAAGTTTAGAAAGCATAATAGTTAAAGAAAATGTAGTAAACTCTTCAATAACCTCTCTATTGTTTGCGGCTAAGGATGTAATGTTATCTTACTGGCACAAAGAGCAGAAATTACTAGATATTTATTCAGACTCTTAGTCTTCTCTTTCACAGGAAAGACAACACTGAATGGTCTTCCCTCAACCATGCATATACTTTATGTATAGATTAATTTTGAATTTATGTATAGAAGTTTGACTTTGGAATTAACTCCTACCATGACAGAAATATGTGTGTGTGTGTGTGTGTGTGTGTGTGTGTATGTATAGACAGTGACAACTAGTAAGAATTGGACATGTTTATCAGAGTTTCTAAGCAGCGATATCCTACCTATCATCAGAGGACATTCATGTCCTAATACAGCCATTTGTTACAAATATCATAATTCAAAAATTTTAGGTCATCTGATATTTTAAGAAATATAAAGGAAGATCATTAGAGTAGATGAAAGGGACTTGAGGATGGAAGGAGGAAAACAGGAAATACTGGAGAATGATATTGGTCAAATTATATTACAGTGTGTATGTATGAATATGTAACAAGAAGTCCCATCATTATATACAATTTTAATATACCGATAAAAAGTATGGAAAAAAGACTAACATCAACAATTAGAAGAAACACAAAATTTCTAGTCAGGATTTTGTAGACATATGAATTCTTGCAGACTTTATAAGAACATTTTATACAATAATATTGACTGAGAAAATAAAGTGCTTATTAAAATAATCATAACTCTCTACTGTTAGTGCTATATAGAATTTTTATTATGACTGACAGTCATAATAAATGTGTGAATGAACTTTCATACAACTGCAGTCAATATCACAGTCTATGCCTATGTGATTCTACACTATAGATCAAAGGAAAGTTGAAAAGCACACACATATTTTTATAATTAATTTGAACATATTAAAAGGATTACATAGTTAAGATATTTAATTTATTATACACAGATTTTTGGCATGACATCTATAATTATGAGACTTAGTGATCAGTTTTCACAGAACTTTTCATTTTCAAGAGGAAGGTACTGCTCCATTTTACATACTTACTGAAGTGTGCAGCTCAGAGTCCAATCTGATCTTCCTCTGGAGAGTCTCTCCTGTTAAAGGAGGATTATTGCTTAGTCAGCTATTCAGATTCTAATGGAATCAGTGGTTATGGGAAGAGGAGTGGGTAGAAGATGAATAGACTCAAAGGAATTCTTTAAAGATGAGGTTGAAGCAATTTTCACTGGGAAAAGGGAAATAATTACAAAGAAATTCTTTCTGGAAAAGATCAATAATAAGAAAATTACCCTTTGAACTCATCGTCATAGAAAATCTATTTTATAATATTTTCTCTCCAGAGGAATAATTTTTAAATCAGCTCATATTGTCTAGCACAACTTTTTCACTCAAGCAAAAGAAGCCCACAAAACACTCCAAAAAGAAAGTAGAACAAAATATTTTTCTTTTTGTTTTCAGGAAAATAATATAGACCTAATAGGAAAAACTAAGATCATCTCCATCTACTATGGTCAGATATTTTAAAGTTTTAACCTAATGACATATATTTATAAAATTAGGGAAGAATTAAGCTGAAGTAGGAGAAAATTATAAAGTATAGCAAAAAGTTACTATGTATTACTTATGCTTAATAGTAAGAATTAATAAATCTAGCAGTATTATTACTAGGGAATATATTTTTGACCAATTCAAGCTTCTGAAAAGATCTTTGAAAACATCTTTTTTCTTTGTGTTTATAAACTCAGCTTTACTGAGATATGTTTACATACACTAATATTCAGTAATCTTAGCTATATATTTTGCAGATCACTGAGAAATATATGCAATTGTGTATTCTCAACAGCAGTCAAGAC
The DNA here is from genome assembly GCA_028644305.1 of Xerus rutilus. Lineage (NCBI taxonomy): Eukaryota > Metazoa > Chordata > Mammalia > Rodentia > Sciuridae > Xerus > Xerus rutilus. The sequence continues at coordinate 65,801,624 of CM053409.1, forward strand.
ATAGAACATTTCCATTAACTTAAGTGTTACCTTATGACCATTTATAATCAATATCCTTCTCTCAGCCCCAGTTCCTGGCAACCACTGATGTTCTTTCTGTCAGTATGATTTTTAACTTTTCTAAAATTTCATATAAATGGAATACTATATTTGGGGGGCTGTAGAGTAATGCTTTACAAATTGTTGTAGTATGTATAAATATTAGAATGTTTAATTGCTACAATGTATTCCATTGTATGGATGTGCTACCAATGGCTTATCCATTCATCATTTGATGGGTATTTAGGTTGTAGTTTGGCTTCTGTGAATTAAGCACCTGCAAACTAATTCAGGTACATATATTTTTTAGGTCCACACATTTTTATTTATCTTGTATAAAACCTAAGAGTGGAATTTCTGGCTTGTATGGTAAGTATGTATTTATAAGAAACTATAGATGTTTCCAAAGTGACTAATCTATTTTACATTTCCACTAGTAGTGACTATATTCCAGTTACTCCACGTCCTCACTAATGTCCTGAATAGTTCTAAACTAGTGAAAAACAGTTTAGAAAAACAGCATGAATTTTATTTTATAACTGAAACATGTTTAGGAAATACTTTTGGTTTACTACAAGCAAGGCAGTCTGATTTTTATTGTCCATTCTCTTATATTTTGCTAAAAATAGAAAACTATGACTTAATACCAAACTAATTTTACAATTTACTAATGGTTGAATTGATAGTTTTACAAATATAGCCCATGGCTTTGACATACAGAGCCACACAAGTATCTAACCCTGGGTAATTGGCTTTCTTTAATGAATACGAATATATATATATATATAATGTATGATTTTATCTCACAAGGATCAGTTGCCCAGGATTAGCAGGGAAAGCAGGCTGAAGGATTAGTCTGTTTGGTGTTTGCCAAATAGATGAGACTGACATAAAACAATGTAGGAGATTGACAGCAGGTAGTTAAACCCTGAATTGAATTAGGGCTGCATATGGCAGAAAATGTTATTGCGGAAAGATTACTGGAAAAAGGACCACACTGGCCGCATTTTGAAGGCATTATGCAACAATTCTTAGTCACAAAGTGACTGCCTTTCCTCTTTACCATTTCAAATTATTTTGTATCAGAGTCTGTCAACAAATGGAGGAGTTTGGGAAAAAAGAAAAGTAATATTAGTAATGATTAAACTTCAATTTGGAAAGAAGACAAATTATTGTCTAAAACTGTTAGGTTTAACCATTTCATATATTCATACATTACCCTTCATCTAGTTTCCATATTTGTTCAAAAATGAGGTATAGTAAGATAATAGATGATTGAAATTCTACAGGCTAACAGTCTTAAATTAGGTTACACCAGTATGATATTCAGTCTGGAGATTGTAGGTTCCTAAGATATAAAAATAAATACATTTATTTATTCTGTGCAACT
>CM053409.1:65803552-65904250 GCA_028644305.1 Xerus rutilus
CTGGGATTACAGGCTTGCACCACTGCGCCCAGCTGAGTATTTTATATTTTCTGAAGAATTCCTCTTTAGCCAAGTAATTGTTTAGAATGTTTTTAAACATTTCCACACAAACTCTGATATTTTAGTTCTTTTTATGGTATTTTAGCTCTATTTTACAATATCTGATTTTATTGTATTTTTGTAATATAATCTGAATAATAATGAATATTCAAATAAATTTATGCTTTGTTGGATTGGTTTATAAATTTGTGTTTGTGGGGGTACTGGTGATTGAACTTAAGGGCACTCTACCACAGACTTGTTTCTCTAGCCTTTTTAAAAATTTTATTTAGAGACAGAATCTTCCTAAATTACCCAGGTAGTCCTTGCACATTTTTGCTTTGCTTATTATTTCAGTTTCTGGGTTTAACATTTCAGATAATAAGTGATTCATGTATGCCTTTTATTAGTTTAGTCAGTAACTGTTTTAAATATTTTTGGGCTATTTGGTCAAGTGCAAATATATTCAGACTTGTTTTATCTCTTTAACATAAGTAATATTCCTTTTATGTCACTTATGACCTTTTTGATTCACATATATATTCATTTGCATGAAATTCTTGAATCTCCAAAGTTAGGAGACTTGAATATTATTTTCCCCTCCCCAGCTGTTGCTATAATAGTTTCATAGCCAGGTATTAATAAGGTCGACCAGAAAAGATCTTTTATAAATACTGTCTAATTTCCTTCTTTCTACTTCCTAGTGTTTATGTGTTTCCAAAATCAGGGAGTCTATTGTGTATTTAGGAATTAAGAAATGAATGTTGGCTTTTCCTGGTGAATGAGCACCTCACTCTCAAATTTTTAGTAGAGTAGAAAAGAGGTTTCCCCTAGCCAGGCATGGTGGCACAAGCCTATAATCCCAGCCCTTAGGGAGGCTGAGACAGGAGAATCGCAAGTTCAAAGCCAGCTTCAGCAATGGCGAGGTGCTAAGCAACTCAGTGAGACCCTGTCTCTACATAAAACACAAAATAGGGCTGGGGATGTGGCTCAGTGGTCGAGTACCCCTGAGTTCAATCCCCAGTACCAAAAAAAAAAAAAAAAGAGGTTTCCCCTAAATGGAAACACAACACATGACAGCACTTGAAAAGTCTCATTGTTTGAAAAGGGAAGTAGAACATGGCTATCTGGATGTGAGCAGACACAAAGAACAAGTTGATTCCATACCCTTCCTAAGGCAGAATTTTCTTCATTTTACAAATAAAGGAAATGAGGTTCAGTGATGAAGTTATATTTTCTCAGTGCTATGGAATCAATTCATGATGGAAGTGAAATAGAAACATGAATCATTCTGATTCTGAAGTTCACTTTCTTTGAACTAACCCATATTGCCTTTCTCTCTGTGTCAAGGAATTTGAGGTAGAATTTCTTTTATTCCAGGATTCTGTTGGGGTTAAAAGTCTAGGAGAGAATACCCTGGTTTTATATTTTGTTCCACACATGGATGGCACAACTATATACAAAGAAATACAAAGAGAAGGAAATATTAAAAAACAAACAAAAAAACAAGAACTCTGACTAACCTAGCACAACATTACTGAATGTCTGTCAAGGTTTTTGTTAAAAAAAAAAAAAGCAACAGAGAAATTCAAATTGCTAAAGTTAATTGCAGGATTAAATTGCCATTTGTCAATAGCAATGTAATTTGTGTTATAAATTACAGGACTGTAGCTTTCAGGCATATTTTATCAATATGTTTCAATGATTTAATAACAATATTTCTCAAAAATAAGCCAAACCACTTTTTCCTTTTTTTAAAAAAATGAGCATGTTCAGAGGTTTTTCATCAGCGTGCTAGCCAGCTCTGCAAAATTTCTAGTAAATAAATTATCACCAGGAGGCTCAAAATCCATTACCATAAAAAAAGCCATTTTTCCCTCCCTAATCGATTGCCCACTGTGCAACTGCTAATGGGACCATACACACATGTGGTGCAGAGGGAATGCGTTTTCAGGTTCTCTCTCTTTTCTAGAATTTATTTTACAAAGAATTTCTCACTGAATTCATAAATTAGTCAATGCATAAAATGAACACTTCAGCTTCCAGCAGGAGAAACATTAAGGTTATGCACCTAGAGTATTTTCCAAACTGGTTCCCAAAGAAATGGAGTTGGGTTGCTCTAGTTGCCCTACAAACATTTCAGCACCTGCCTGGGAGATTCAGTCCTTTCCTTGCTTTCTACAAGAGTCTGTATCTCAATTTTGCATCATTTGCTTATGTATCCTTGTGGGCACACAAATTTCCTCTCTGTGCTGATTGACATTCTGTACAACCAGTACACTGAGCATTGTTGACCTTTAGATATAGAAGCTTTGAAATGATCTCAGGGCAACTGGATCCATTTACCAAGTCACCCCAAATCATTCTCGCAATCCCACATTTTACTACTAAACCTACTCTTTTGTCTTTCATGGATAATGTTGGATTGATGTAAATTCCCAATTTATAATACTCTGTGACACTCTAATCAGCCCAGAGCTTTGTTTGGAAAATTAGTCTTAATCATGCACCAAGTAGCCAATCGTAGGGAATAATTAGAGTGGCATGGGAACAGTCTGCCTCCAAATTTTATCCCAGCTGAGACACTAAATCTAATATTTTATTTAGGTCTTATTTCTTTGGGCCTTAATTGCTTTCTTTTGCCAATTTATAAATCAAAACTAAGAGCATATTTTATCTTCAATTATTCAATCACTTTTAGTTCATGAATGGTTTTGATCAACGTAGTGCTCTAGTAAAAGGTAAAGACTGAAATCCCATTTGAATTTTCTGATTCTTTATTTTTTTTTAAATATTTATTTTTTAGTTGTAGGTGGATACAATAGCTTTATTTTATTTTTATGTGGTGCTGAGGATCGAACCCAGTGCTTCCCGCGTGCTAGGCGAGCACGCTACCACTGCGCCATAACCCCAGTCCCCCTGATTCTTTATTTTTGGATTAAATAACTTATTCTTTTTTGTTTCAAGAAATAGTTGAGTGTGCTGGGGTTATGGCTCAGTGGTAGGGTGCTTGCCTCGCATGCGTGAGGCACTGGGTTCGATCCTCAGCACCACATAAAAAAATAAATAAAATAAAAACATTGTGTCCATCTACAACTAAAAACAATATTTAAAAAAAAAGAGAAATATTTGAGTGTTAGTGGAGCAAAACCAATATGAGGAGGAAATGCCTATAAAGATTAGGGTGAAGTGAAGGTTGATGAGAGAAAGCAGGCCAGAGATAAGATAAACATAAATATTTAAAGGAACAGGGGAAATAAAACTTAGAGTGGAAGCACTTGGACTTAAGTGATTTTTGTGTATATATCACTTAAGTGATTTTTTCCAGCATATATTATAATTCCTTTAAGATGTTTCTAAATTTCTATTCTAATAATCTATATTTTTTCTTATTCTCTCCTTAGGTAAGTTGCTGTTCCTGCCTTTAAAAAATCTGTTGTCCTGGAAAAAATCATGTATATGGGGCAAGTAAGCAGCCTACTCTCCACGTCTGGGTAACTACATCTCTTTGTCTATTCCATCTTAACTGAGGATATAGTGATAGAGTTTTCAATTACTTAAGAGTCTAGAGGTTTGAGGATATCTTTATGTAAGCCAAATGGTCACTTGGAGAGTGTTACACAAGGACTACAATATTTGTTTGCATATTTATGTTTATTAATCAAGTTTCTCATACATTTCTTGCTGGAGGTTGACTGACAGATCTTGATGAGGCTTCAAAAACCAAATGACATTCCTGCTATAGCTGACTGATACAAAATGGTGGGATTCAAATTTTACAGTGGAACAATATTGTTCATTTCTTATACAAAAGTTACATAGTTATTTTGTCATCGTGATTTTCATTCATCAGAAGAGTAACTTAGAGGGATGTTGAAGGTTCAGCAATTCTTTGGATTATCACAGTCTGACATATGTGGGTGATAAACTCTAGAAATTTGCCTTTTCTTTGCAATTCTCTAGTTAACATTTCCTTTCAGGTTGACTCCTGTTTAGTTCTTTCTCTTCTAATAAATATATGATTCAAAGGTAGATAGAAAATGTGTACACAAGGAATAAACTATGGGTATTATGAAAATATCATGGAAAATCATAAAGAATAAGATGCAGATTTATAATCATAAGCTATATAATTGTTAGTGTTTGTATTTCTTGTGGAGATTTTTAATGGCATACCCTAAAAAAACAAATTATTTAGTGATGTTTTTCTAATAACAGAACCCTCAAGCACATTTTGTTGTAAGGAGTATGTGTGTTTGTGTGTGTGTGTGTGAGAGAGTGAGAGAAAGAGCACGTGTGTACACGCTTCTGTGCATTTATTGAGACTAGATCTAATTGAATCAGATTTTAAATGGAGTTAACTGGACATTTTCTAGAATGCCAAAATAGTGGGCCTGGAACAAAGAAAACACAAATGTAAATCACTGAGTCCTGAAAATAGCCACAGATGCTTAAGAGTTTGAAAATAAATAGCTGTAGTGGGATTTATGGTATTAAAGCTTGGTCTAATTACAAACATTAATTTCCTTTAGTAGCATTGCTATAGCAACTCTATAGCTAGAGGGTCCCAGGCAAGACTTAAATTATATATCTTAGAAATTCTTTCCTTGGTTATTAACACCTTACATTATTAAAACTTAAAGATACTTTATATCGCAATGGACTTTTCATCAACTACATAATTTGTTTTTCCTCTTAAAGTTCTTAATTATTTAAGATAGTAAAATTTCTCCATGTTCAGATTGTTTACTTCCTGGTTCTCAAATACTACCCCAAGTTTATTTTGTATTCAGGCTTTTAGCACCACAGGAGAACAAATTGAAAATATATGTTTTTTCATTGATATTTTTTTTAAAGAATTATGGTTGCTTTGGGAACTTTAACAGAGTTTTCTGACTCCTGTGTAATTATCATCTCAGGCTTAATGATACATTAGCATATTTTGCATCAAATTTTATAAACAAATGTGAAACTGTATAATAGTATATTCTTGAGTGGCAAATTTCAAACCATAGAAGTTAGGTAATTCCTAAACATAAGATACCTTCAGATAAGAATGGAGTACATTACATATACACAAACATACACACATTAGAATAGCTAAAATAGTCAATGATTACTATTATTTCACATTAACAATTACTTAAATTAGTGCTACTGAAATTACACATTAAAAATAAATTTTTGCCTTACATCAACTTTTTTTTTAATATTTATTTATTTTTTAGCTGTAGGTGGACAGAATATCTTTATTTTGTTTTTATGTGGTGCTGAGGATCAAACACAGTGCCTCATGTGTGCTAGGCGAGCACTCTACCCCAGCCCTAGACCAACTTTTTATCAATAATATCCAATTCCATAATCACTTACTAAATATCTATTACTGGGAACTTTATTAAATAATGTTGAGAAGAGATAGATGAGCAAAATACAGATGTTGTTCCCAAGTATCCTTTAATATTATGGTAGATATAAGTAAGGGCTATACATCAACATAATATAATGTAGAAAACCTATAAATAATGCACTAGAAGATTATTGTGAGTAAATGGGGAAAATAGTATTTTAAACAAGAAATGAGAGAAAGATTTATGATATAGCTATTTCTGATCCAGGATTGAAGGATGGATAAAAATTTTATAGACATTACATAGAAAACCCTCTAACCAACACCCAGGAAAGGAAAGGATATTTGAGGGTGAACTCAAAAACTTATTGAAGAGTTTGTTAAAAATTGTAATTATCCATAAAAACATGACATTAGATTAAGGAGTTCTTCATTCTTCAGGATCAATCAGGTATTTTTGATGGACATGGTCTTAAGAAAATTACAAAAATCTGGACTTCATGGAATTCTTTTATTTTTAATTTAATAGTATACCGTTCCTAGCCGTTTAGTAAGACATATTGACAGTGAGTTTATTGTACCTACTAGAATGTGAGTTCCTTCTTATAAATCCACTGACAAAGGGATTGGACATTCAATGAATAATTTGTTCATTTCAGTATATCCAATTTTTATATAAGTTCTTAGTGTACAATTTGCCTTAGACGTTGCCTTAATAAGACTTTTTTTAGCACCTTTTGACTTACTCTACTAAATCACACCTGCTGCAATTCGCCCATCTCCTCAAATTATTTAACCATGTGCCCTACAAAAAACAGTTGGACCTTACAAATACTTAATCCAAAGGAACACAGCAGAAACTCTGAAATTTGTCCACGATTAAATCCATTTCACCAATACACAGCAGTGTCACTTTGAGCAAGTGTCTTAATATCTTTGTGCTTCAATTTCCTCATTGATAAAATGAAGATAAAAAGTTCATAGGTGTGTGGAAGACACAGATTATACAGCTAAACAGAAACATGCCTTGTTCATGGTGGATACATATGTGCTGGCTATTTTCATCTTTATTTAGTGCTGAAATATTTGAAAAATAACTTTCGTTAAGATAGAGTATGGTATTGTTATAAATATTGTTAATTATATTCAATAATAAATATAATTAAATAGCTTTTATAATTTATTAGAACTAGTTAATAAATGACATGCATACTACATACTATGATCCTGTTTTTTATATTTTTTTGAAAATTTTTAATTTGTTCTAATTAGTTATACATGAAAGTAGAAGGCATTTTGATACATTGTACACAAACAGCATCCAGTTTTAAAAGCCATTTAATATGCGATTATTTCTTTTAATATAGAATTGTGTATGAAGTTGTTCTCAAAGAATAAAGCTGAAGTTAGATAAATTTTAGGTGTTGTATTTTATGCAAAGTGCCTTTGCCAGTAGATCAGTGTTTTATTCTTAGCTAATGTGCTACATACTTTTTCTTCTGACCAAACATTTTACTGAAGAGGTCAGATTTATCATCTTTAATCCTTTTGTGATTCCTCTAATTTATACTTATATTGCTATTGCTAACAAACAGACTTCTGTTGCTCAGCTTTTTTAGTATTTCATTCTGAAATGATAACTAAGAAGCCTATTTGGTGATGATAGGTATTGCTATTCTTATTTGTCTCAAGTGCTATCTTTATTGTCATCTATCTCAGTTTAATGACCCAACTCTTGACAGTACTCTTGGATGAGCTGAGTAGTAGGTAGTATTTGAATGAAAAGGAAGGCTGATGAGCCAATGACTCAATGAAGAAACATGGAGGTATGGAATTTTCCCTTAGAACAAGCTTCTGTAGAAGAAACAGTCTCCAGTGGAAAGAGTTTCCATATCTTTCCAGTACATGATAGCAGGAACATATTGAATAATGCAATTCAATTTAGGAACAATTTTGTTAGAAAAGCTGTTATTTTTCTAAATAGCATTATGATTAATCTCTTTTATTTTTAATTCCGGGAATTGAATTGGGGTGCTTTACCACTGAACTACATCTCCAGCCCTTTTTACTTTTTATTTTGAGATGAGGTCACACTAAATTTCTTAGGGCCTTGCTAAGTTGCTGAGGCTGGCCTCAAATCTGTGATGCTCATTCTTCAACCTCCTGAATTGCTGGGATTACAGGTGTTTGCCACTGTGTCCAGCATGATTAGTCTTTAGAGTGTGCTAAAAATATTGAATATATAAGAAATGATATAATCACTTTCATTTATCTTTTAGGGTACACAAATACTGAACTAAAGGTAAAATACACAGAATGTTTGCATTTAATGAAAAAATTTAGTGGCTTTTACATTTACTTTGTAGAGAAAGGGACGAATACTCATAAAGCAAAATTTTCTTGAAGTGAAAGAGCACAATATAATTCAAAAACAAAAATAAGGATTAGCATAGTGTCAGTATGGATGAGATGGCCACAGTGGGTAGGAGGCAATGTGGTAAATAATACACATAGAACTCGAGTTCAGATTTCTATTTGAGTATTGTGTAGAGAGAAAGTCTGATCAAGATACTTTAAACTTGAGATTTATCTGATCAAGGAAAATAGCTATAAAAACATTTCTGGGTTATAAATGATTATGCATATGCCCATAAAAATAATTCATAGAGTTTATTATTTGAATGTAATAGTCACATTCACCAAAGTTTTGCAATTTATGATGTGTTATGGCCCTTTGAAAATTATGAGCTAACTGTATTTCCCATTGTATACTGTGTGAATATATATATATATGTGTGTGTGTGTGTGTGTGTACATTTATATACACATAGATATGTGTGTATGTGTGTATGTATATATATATATATATATATATGTATATATATATATATATATCAAACTTATATAGATATAGGAATTTATTTTTTAGTTTCAAATTCACTCCATATACTTTCCTTGCTCTCTTCTCTATTACATTTGCTGTCTCCCACCCCAATTTATGTTTTCTAATCCATTGCCAACTAGCTTCCTGTCTGATTCAGAAGTATGTGGAGACTGGCAGTAACAATGAGTCAGGTCATTTCTCTCTCTACTTCTGCATCTTTTCCATGGTCCTCACATCCAAAGGACAGCCTCTGCCATGATTTCAGTTCCTATGTCTCCTAGGACATGGTGACATCTTCTCTCTTAGATCTTAAATAATATAGTAGATCTTTCTGCTGTTTCTGTTCCATGGTTTACTTCATTATCTCTGGTTTCATTTTCAGATCCTCCAATATCATCATAACATCTTTCCTGTGTAAAATTCCCTCTAATGAACTAAATGGTATGAATTTTGTTTTTTGTAACTATACCTATAGTGATTCTGTAAACTCAAATTTTAATCCATAGATATTCATTCCATAAGTCAGGGATTAAACCGTCAGACTAGTGCTAGTATATGCAACTGCGTTAGCCAGATTTACATTGCTGTGATTAATATACCTGACAAGACCAACTTAAAGGAAAGAAAGTGTCAGTTTCAGAGTCTCAGTCCATCGATGGCTGACTCCATTCTGCTTAGCCTAAAATGAGGTAGAACTTCATAGTCAAAGGGCAAGGCAAAGGAAAACTGCTTATCTTATGGTAGTCAGAAAGTAGAGAAAGGGAGGGAAAGGGGCCACAGAGAAGAACAATCCTTTCAGGATACACCCCCAGGGACCCACCTCCTCTAGCCATGTCTCATATCTCATATCTCTAGGCTATAGTTATCATCAAATTAGTCTGCTCAAACTAGCATGGACTTATTTTGTTTCAGCTCCCACAATTCAATAATTTTACCCCTCTACATTCCTGCATTAACTCAGAAAGTTTTAGGGACACTTTATATCCAAACCATAATATTCTGCCCCTGGCCCCCTAAAGCCCATTTCCATCTCACAATGCAAAATGAATTCAGTCCATGTTCAAGAGGTTCATAGTCTTAACAGTTTCAGTATTTCCCAAACATCCCAGTCCAAAGTTTCATCTAAGACTTAAGATAAACTCTTGGGTATAAACCCTATAAAACTCAAACACAAGTTTCATGTGTCCAATATACAGTTGCACACATTAAAAATTTCCATTCCAAAATGGAGTAATAGGAGCATAGAAGGAAGGGATGGGTTCAAAACAAGACTAAACCCCACCCAAGCAAACAGGTCCTATATTTCCTATTCACGTCCTGGGACACATAGTGGTGAGATGTGCTGTACATAGGATTGGGTAGCCCTACCTCTATGACTTTCCCATTTGCAGTGTACATAAGCTATTTTACCCTGGTTTTCTCTAAAGCAAGCAGCTTTAATTGGCAGATATTCATGCAACTGGCATTTCTTAATTCCTAGCATCTCCATTCCAGCTTTAACTTCCACATCACAACTTCGCACATCACCTTTTTAGGAGAAGACTACAGATTCCAACCCTTGTACACTGCCTGGCCTCCCATTGTGCACTCATGCAGAAGCAGCACATATGAATGGCACCAAGGTTTAACCTAGCAGACAGTAGTTGGACCCCCTGAAATTGTGGCTGAAAGCAACTTTAGCTTCTGAGTGCCTTTACTGCTGAACATGATAAAACAACTTCCTAGGCCACCTTGTGTAAGAAAGTGCCCCATGATCTCTTCCCAGAGAAATTTTCCCTTCTAAATCCTTGAACCTACAATGGATGTGATCTTGAAAATTTTTGAGATGCTTTCAAGCTGTCTTTTCTATTGTATGTGTGCAAAGTACTTAGCATCTCTTTTTTTGCTATAATCTCTTTAACAACCACAACTGCCTTGGCCTCTTTTTATAATTACTTTGTGATCAAACAGCAAGATTTTAAAATCTTCCATCCCTGCTTTCAGCTCCCAATTCTCATATTAACCTGACTAAAAGCTTCCAGAAATATCTATGCTACTGACAATATGTGCTACCTTGAAATTTTCTCCATGAGATTTGTTAGTTCATCACTTTTAAATTCAACCTCATATAGGCCACAGAGGCACATGCCTGTATGTGTATATATATATATATATACACACATATTATATACAATTTATATATATATATATATGTGTGTGTGTGTGTGTGTGTGTGTGTGTGTATATATATATATATATATATTATTCAGCCTCACACAGTCTTAGGACCTGGGCAAAGTGTAGATAAGTTCTTTGCCAGAATATAAGTGTCCTCTAGTCCAATTTTCAAAGAGTCCTTCTTTCCCCTGAACCCTCAAAAGCGGAGTTAGCATTCCTATCAGTGCTTTTGTCTTCTGAGCTCTCACTAAAACCACCCACTTAGCTCTGCTTATAATGTTCTAAAGCTTTGCCAGCTTGTGTCTTGACTTCTCCAAACTTCTGCCAAATACCATTTTCAAAGGCTTCTGAACCACATGGTCAGGTTAGTGTCAGCAACAACTGCATCAGCAACTTCTTGATACAGTATCTTTTATATGCATCATGAGAACTAACAGGTTTTGGAAAATGAATGTTTGGCAATGGATTTCAGAGTACATGTTAACTGACTGAAAGATGAACCAGTCATATTTTCAGAATTTTTACATAACATATCTAATACTTATAGTTCATTTTGGGTGAAAGACATCATGTACAAATGCCAAATCATCAATTTAAATACTGTACAGACAATGTTCAAAATTATTGTTTTTACTAAATAGCAAGCATTTGCTATCTGATTTTATCTTTTGAAAAAATGCCTGAAAATGTTATGTCTTGTTGGAGTCTTGGATTATCAAATACAAAGATAATGAATGTATTCTTAAAGCATTTACTCAAGATTGGAAAGACTTGAGTGTATCTGACACTTCTGAGTGTTTGGGAGAAATAACACAAGATAAATTCAAAGTTAAATTAAGCCATAATAAACTCAATATGTTTTATTTTCACATTGAATTAGTACATACTGATGGTTAGCAAGGATTATAGGTAATGTTGCAATTAATAAACCCATTACTCTTAGAAATACATGATGAGTTTTAGAGGCAAATTGGAGGGTTAATTTCTTCTGACTCATATCAAATTATTTAATTTCTGATGCAAGTGTTCTTGACAAAATTTGTTAAGCTCAGTGCAAAAAATAATATAGAGATTATATTTATTAATCTGATGGTCTCTATTACTTTCTTTGACATCCTTAGCTTACTCAGTCTTCAGGCTAATAGTTTCAAAGCTAGTGTTCCTTATAGTGATAGATGTTAGGATTTATTTGAGCCTTCTATGTCTCTTTTTTCATACAATAGAGAATTGCCTTTGAATAGCAGAACAAAAACATTAGTCCTAATAGTGTCTTGTTTCATCCATCCAATAAAAATCCAGACTCAAATGCTAGCAACATCATTTATCAACTGTGAGATTTCCAACAAGTCATGATTTTGGGGAAACTCTTTCCTTGAAAGGAAAATATGTTATATGTTTTCTAATTTGCAGGGTTATATTTTTTTGTGTGTGTGATACTTCAGTATCACAAAATTTGTAGGCTGTTTTCCTACTTAATACCATTGACAAATAACCAAAAACTTCTGAACACTGGCAGGAAATCTTATTCAGTGGCCAAAGAATGGAGAAAGGGAGATTCATCCTTTAAAGGTACCTTCTCCCTGAGCAGGTCTGGGGTCTAGATTTTTGTTTTGACTGTGCAGTGAGCAGGTATGCTATCTAGGCTCTCATCAGAGTTTGTCATGGAGATGAGAAATTTCCAGGAATTAAGGTTCTACCTTCTTTTCTTCCATAACATTGGCATAGTGGGATCTCCCATGGTGCCAGTGGGTGTGAATTTTTTAATCATTATTATGAGAATATAATGAGTTCAAGGTTATCTCAACATGGTTCCCAAACCAAATCCAGCCAGTTTGGAGTTTTCTTTTGTGATTGATGATGTTGGCAGTTGAAAATATGAAGTGATTGGCATACAGCTTTAAATTTTGCAAGCAAGTAATACCTGTAAGCAACAGAACTGATAGGACAACAGACTATCATTAATTTGGGGGTTAAGTATGGCGACAGGAGGATTAAATGTACGTTAATGCTATAGACGAAAATGCTTTTTTAACTAGTGAAATATATTAACATTAGGGTTTATCCTTTTGTCTTTAAATGACTGCTTTCTGGGTAGAAATCCTGGCCTCCCTTCTCTCTGGCAGGGCAGGTAGAAAATTAATAGAATATGACTTCTGAACTTAAAAAATTGGTAATATAGTTAAGTTGAGCATGTCAATTTATTTTGTTTGGTGGAAAAAATCAGAGGAAACCCTTGAAAACAAGATTTTCTGAGACTATCACTTGTCTTAGAAACTGGGCTTGTTTTTCAACTGTTCAAGTGAATATAATTTAGTGTTAGGGAAATCAAATATCAGAGTTGCAAAACTTCTAGCAAGACTTTATTCCAACATCCTCATTACAACAGGTAATAAAGTTACAGCCTGAGTAGACAAAACTTGTCTGAAGTCATCCAGTAAAATAGTGAATGTGTCAGGAATACAGCTCTGATCCTTGTATTTCAAATGTAGAAACACTTTCATAGGATTACTTATTCTATTTTTATTTGTCCTAGACTTCTTAAACTATAGTTTCTTATACTCTCCTATATGGAAACTTTGTATCTAATGTAACAAAAGAAAAAATACATGGATGAAAAGGAGAAGACCTATAAACCTAGTAGTCTTCTGTTACAGGGCTTACCACCAAGGATTTTACCTTCTCAGAATTGCCTACTAGAAAAAATAGGTCAGATATACAATATTGAGAAGTGTTAAGTTCTCAGAAAGACCAATGTAAATAAAGCATTAGAATCAGATAACAAATATATGTGGATTTTGAGGAAATTCAAGGGTAGGCAAAATATGAGACTTACTATAAACAGCCATTTCATTGGCTTGAAAATCCTAGGAATTTTATACTGACAAGTATCACTTTGATAGAGAAATCAGGATAACAGGGACTAGAATGACATTTCCAAAGTTAGTTTCTCATCCTGAGTTCCAACTGAACTTCAGTTCTGTATCTCCAGTTATGCATAAGCTATAGCCAAGTTTATATCACAAATTCCCACCACATGCAGAATTAATGAGCTAACATTGTCATATTTACTTTTAATTGCTTTTATAAATAAAGCATTACAAATTGAGTAACACTGTTCTTTTCCAGTACCTTTTTTAACGATTTATTTGTAGTCTAATGCTTATTTTCTATAAATCTAGATGTTTATGTTTTCTGCTATTTGCTGGGCACAAATAGATGCTTAGCAAGCATCTGAATTCTAATATAAAAGAACCTATTGATTTCTAGTCCTTTTTTAAGTCTCATTTTTATTTTATTCTATTTTTCATCAAGTTTTTAATATCTGAAATTCTAATTAATATTGAGAAAGAGGTATAATATTCAAAAGTCAGGAAGGGTAAGTTGTTTTCTACATTTGATATATTCTTATTTAAATATCTCCTTTTTCTCAAACCTTATTATTGTAATTATTTTTTATATAACTGTTAGTTGAATCTTTTTTTATTTCTATGCTTGTCATGCCCTGAATATTTCAAGGAATTTGAGGAGAAATCAGAATAGAAGAGCCAGACATGGAAATGAAGCCTGAATTATCTGAGTGGTGTCTTATTCAATTAGATAACTCCTTAATTCAAAGCTTTTCTGAGGAAGGGAAGACATAGTCATAGAACGAATTTTCTATACTCAATTTTAGGGATAATTGAACAGAAAAATTGCAAAAATCATGGTGAGCTCCGTATGGCATAATCCCCCTTACCATATTTTTTTCACTGTAGAAATAGACAAGAGTCGTGATTTTTAAGGCTGTAGCAGGTAGAAAGGAAATGATACAGTGAATTCTTTCCACCTGGAGGATATTAAAAGCCAGAAGATGGACTCATCTCAGTTTGACATGGAATGTGAGCCCAGTTTTTGAATATGGATTGTTGTCTCAGTTATCCACATTTTTTTTAACCTATTGCTATGAGGCTATGATGGGCTGGCCTCATGACATCTTCAAAGGCCAGCAGGAAGCTGGGTAGCCAGAGCAGGACAGAAGCATTTGGTCTGCTCTGTTAGTGAAAGGTCAGGCAGCACATGTGTTCACATGTGTGCTCCTACCAACTAACTCCCCAGTTGGTACACAACTAGAGGTATTGACAGGTCTGAAAAGCCATCTATGGTTTAGGTGTCAACAGAACCTGAAAACAACATAAATCACAGAGAGCATCATGTGGTTCTATTATTTCAGTTTTCCCAAGATCTGAGCTAACTAATTTCTTTGATTTTCTTCCTGTGGGTGCCATATTCTCTGCTAACCTAATACAACGCTATTATTAAAACCAAACTTAAAACTGGGCTATATTGAGCTTACCCATTTAGGTAGTGGAATACTTGATTTTAATTTAGCATATGCATTTATCAAAGATACACAATACTCTTTAATTTGCTCAGGCTTCCCTCTATGGCTCCTGGAAAGTGATATTTTTCTCAGTTTATAGGGGGAGGAAGTCGGTAGGAGCACTGGTCCATTTACTCAAATTCACACTGCAAGTAAAACAGGGAGAAGAAAGGAACCATCACAAAACTCTTCTTGACACCTCCTCAAAAAGAATTCCTTCTTTTTGAGCCTGTCAAAATCTACAAAGCTCGCCCAGATCATCTGTTAACTCTGACTAATGTACAATATTGAGTGAATGATTTCTGGTGTCCAAACCTCAGTTGTTCCTCTGTGTAAGAGAATAAATTATGTTCTATTAGTTTTGTTTTCTGAGTTAGTTAGACCCTATTTGTAAACTGTTTAGTAGAGTTCTTTCCTGATACATGGAAAGTGTAAGAAAATGGAAGCATTTCTTAATATTAAGTAAGTAGCATTGAGTCGTCTTGTAGTAGTCAAAGATGTCTAATAATAATAGATTTTTTATTATTTTCCAAGGTGGTAAACTACCATTAGTTGGGGACCTGAACAGATAATAATATCCAGTGCATATCTATTTTACAGAGGGTTCAAGCATTGAGTGTACATGGTGGCCATATTGAACACAAAACCTCTCAATATTTGAAAATCTCTTTAAAGCTTACATGTACTATTATTATGCAAATTGTTAGTTACAATAGCTCTATGAGGAAAATAGATGTGGTGTAATTGTCTTCATTTGATGCATGGGAAATATTGAGCATCAAAGAAGTTAAGTGACTTTTTCAAGGTTATACACCAGGAAAGTTAAAAAGCTAGAACTCACAACCTATTTTTCTGCTGCTGTGTCTTTGCAGTTTGCATCATGTACACTCATTCACATTTCCATTTTTGTGATGAGTAACATTTGAAGAACTCTTAAAGATTCACTGTCCTTCTCAGCATTTCTCTTTTCTATGCTCTCCACATCTTCTCAATTCTTGTCACATATGCAAAACACAATATTACAAAGTCCACATGCGTGGGTTGAAGACCTAGAGTACAACTTAGAATTAGAAAAAATAAAAACAAAAGCAAAAACAAAAAAAACATTACCACCCTACTCCCTGACCTGACCTCATTCCTCTTCAAACTGCCCTAGAGTCCAGAATAAGAATACCAAAGTGGGTACCATTCTTTGTTATACTCTGTGCAGCAATGAAATTCTGAAAGGTTGTGGTGTGAGGGGAGGAGCATTTCTTGCTGTGAATTTCTCTTGAGATGAACACTGCTTTTTAATCTAAATCTGTGGTTATGTAGCCATTCAGCTGGTGACTAATTGGGGTGGCTGTGCCTGAGATGGTAGCAGGAAGCCAATTCTATGAGGCTTAGAATGGGCGCCTACCTTGCTATAATTTACTGCCATAATGAGAGGAAAGAGAAAAATACCACAAATGTTTTACAACCAGAATGTTAGCATATTTTCATGTTTCTCTCCAAGGTTCTGAAGCACATCACAAGGAGAAATATCAGTTGCCATCCTGTGTGGCTTAGTTCAGTCAATTTTTTCATATTTCAAGATTAATTCAAACCATTTTTTAAATTCTAAAAAATAATTTGTTTTCTTAAAGATGGGATAAATACTGTCAGCTAGTAGAAGCATTGAATTTTCCTTTCTTCATATCTTCTCAGGACAGTAAACACAAAGACTTTATGTAGACATGAGTGCTACTTAAAGCCTGACTGACCTGCTCAAACTGTCTGACCATCTTGACGGCAAGTAGGATACACGTCAGCTATCTGAATGTCCTTCTCAGCCTTGTGTTCTTCTCCAGTTGTCTTTCCCTGCTATTAAACCGTAAGGCAGGCAGACTTGTGGTTGTAGAAATGCATAGCCTTGGTTTATAATGTTTGGTCAAGTCATAAATTAATTCCAAGTCAAGATGATTTGTAGAGAAGGCAACATCAAGGAAATAGAATCAGCGGGGAATATTGAAAGGATCGGATCATTACTTTTGCCATTCCATCTTTCATGTTTTTCATTCAACAAATATTGCACATCGTATGATGAGCATAAAAAATTATTAAACTTTGAGTCCTTCTAGTAATTTTCAGCCTTTCAGGAGAGGCATTGCAAGCCATAAGACAATGAACTCTGTGTAACAGTAGGTGAAATATCTAATGCTTCCAAAGTCAAAAAAAGGCCTTGACTGTGTCTGGGACTCATTTCCCCAGCTAGACACCCAAATCTGAATAGAGTGTCAAAGGGTGAACTCATGAGGTAGATTTAGGGAAAGGTCATTCGAAATAGTTAGGCATTTAAATAAATGGCAGTGTGAAGGCACGTGTTGTATGCAAGGCAAATAGTTTGATGTGACTAAAACCATGTGTATGCTTAAGGCAATGGCAGATTTTTTTGTTTAGAGAACTGTAGAGAGGTAGTCTTTAAAGTTCTCAGATGTGTTTTGAAGGAGCTTAGAATTGAGTTGGATAAGTTTTTAGACTGAAGCATTATCGAAAGCCATACTGTTCAGGCTGGGGTTGTGGCTTAGTGGTAGAGCACTTGCCTAGCATGCGGGACGCACTGGGTTTAATTCTCAGCACCACATAAAAAATAAACAATAAAATAAAAGCCTTGTGTCCATCTATAACTATAGAAATTTTTTTAAAAAAGCCATAAAGTTCTAGCATCTGATGGATGGGAGTGGTAACTGGTAAATGCCTTTCTTCTATTTTCTTCCTGCTTGAATAGAGGTCAAGATAGTTCATTTATAGTATCTGGTCAGGATGGATAGAGTTCCTCTCCATTTCTGTGCAGACCAGGTATACAGAAACACTCCATAACCTTTAAAGACTTCCTCTTATGAGCTGGACTAAGGCTATCCTAGTAGTGGTGGAGAAGGGAGAGGCGGGAAGGAAAAAGTGTAGGGAGCGATAGGGCATGATCTTGAGTCAAGGGTGAATGAGAACTAACTGGAATAGGAGAGAAATGATAACATTTTCACTCTGGAAAAGGACAAAACATGAGAATGAACTGTGGGAGAGGAGAAATAGCTTACAATCCCATATTCAGCTTAATTTGATGAATCACGTGTAATTCAAAGATTCTGATTATCCCAGACAGTTCAAGAGTACTTTGTTTATGACTGTTACTTCAGTAACATACATAAATGAATCCTAGGTAACTCCTAGAGCTGCAAAAAATTACTTAGAATTGTACACAGATAGCATTGTGGAAACAAGAACAAGGAAATCTTTAAGTTTGCATTACTAATAAAATAATTTATAAATATTAATAAAATATAATAAATAATAATGATAATGAAAAATGCTATGTACTAGGCCTGATTAAACAGATTCATGCATTATCTCATTTAATCCTTACAACCTTGGGAGAAAGGTTACAGAGTCCAACCTCTGCAGTTTGTCAGGTCCTGAGGTGGGATGAGTGGTGTTGGTGAAAATAGCACCAATGAGACACAGAGACCAGGTTCGGTGCAGCTGAGTCCGTCCAAGTTCAGACCAGCACTTTATTTATAGTGATTTACAGTCATTGATTAAAAGAAAAGAAAAGGGGGTTACAAATCATCATGAGTTATTCGTAAACACAGAGTAGTCATCTATAATTGTCCGGCAAAACTACATCAGCATCAATGGATTTTTAAATCTTAACTAGAGACTGTAACCATAAGGGTCCTCATGTCCTGTTCTTAAGATTAATATCAAGCTAGAGATCACTAAGCTTTCTATTGTATTCCCAAAAAAACAAGATGAAGCTAACAAAGTTATTTTTAACTACGAGAGTAGCATAAAACTAATAGATCACTGTGGTAACTATACTTAAAAGCATAGCCGTTGATGCACATGTGGTCAACAGCTCCTGCTCATGTCCAGAATTGCCCAAAGCTGCAGGTTAAGTTAACTATTACATACATCATCAAAATATCATTCTCTGAATTTTCCCCGAGCCCTATCCTGTAGCAACCATTGTTTATATAATTTGAGTTCAGTTTCTCTGGGCAGGCATCAAGGCCTTTGTTTCTTAGAACTCTCTCATGTAAACAAGGAACCACAATTAACATGTTTTCTATTAACCTAAACCGTTCTATCTCCATAAATGTAGGCTCCTGAGTGTGGTGGGGGAGGGTCCAGTCCTAAGTTACCTGGACACCTGCCGTCTTCTGCCTTTACCCATGTCAAATATGACTGGATTTTACTATAGGGGAAATCCATTTTTGTCAGGGCCTGCGAGAAGGCTTGACCAGCATTTGAGCTTTAGGCATGGGACCACAATTTCCCATAGCTCATTGTATTGAAGTTGCCAAAGCAGCCTTCTACAGCCAGGCCTGAGAGCACTTCCAAATGTAATTGGGGAAACTGTGGGCCTAAGTGTTCTGGATAACATATCTAAAGTGAAACTGTCATCAGGGGAATTTCTAGAATTACTACTAAGAAACATCATATCAGTAGTACTATTCTGATGGGGATTTTCTTGTTTATTCTCCTGGGTGGTCAAATGCCTCTCCTTGATTACAAGAGACTTTAGGGGACCAGGATTGGCTGATACTGTCTTTCTTGGAATTAGAATAATGACACAAGCAAGCACAATTAATTCTGTCAAACTAAGAAGGGGCATCCCAACAAGAAATATATTGAGGAGTGCATCTCTTCACCCTGATCCACTGCAGGCACCAAAACTTTGTCAAACAGTGTCTTGAGGATTTTGGGCTATGGCAAAACGTAGTTTATGAAAGAAAATAATAAAAGGTAATAAAGTGAAATGGTTGTCTAGGGCCTCACGCTGGCCAGTAGCCTAAGTAGGACTTAGACCCAAGCATGGTGAAAAAGTCAGGTGTAGGTGTGTTTGAGGATGATTTGCATATCAATAATCCATAAAGCCTCTATCATCTTGTCATCATGAAATTCTGAAATGAAAAGATAATTTTTTAAGAAGTCTAAATTTATTAGGCCAGTAAGAATGTTTGCATTGGGGATTCAAGAGAGAGAGAGGGAAAGACAAACTGACTGCCATGTATTTATTGCAGGTTATAAAGGAGCTAATGCTAGTAGTCGGGAGAACAGAACCACCCTTAAAGTCTTCCCGAAGGAAGTATTTCAGATCTTGTAGGACTCCTGACCTGTCTGTGTTCACTGGAGATGTACCTGACAGTGGCCTCCATGCTGTTCCCACAGGCCTCACCACTGACATCCTGGTGCCCCCACCCAAAAGCATGATGTAGATCTAAGGAGATCCATGGGGTGGTGCCCACTAATTCATAAAGGACATTAAGGTTCATGGAAGAAACAATTTTTTTAGAATTCTGGTTTCACTAATAGCAGAAAGTAAATTCTAAACTGAACCTTTTTTTTTAAAGTACACTTGATAATGAGCTTTCAAGTACAATATCCAACTCCATCCTGTCTTCCTTCTCCCAGTGGTCCTTTTTCTAAGATTTATGATGAGGGAATAAAGGTGCTCCAATATCTTGGCTTAAATCCAAACCAGGAAATTCTATTAAGCTTCCAAAATGGATTTCTCCAATAGTTTCAATTAGGTTAAAAAAAAAATTCTTACTCCCCCACTTTAAGAAAGTGTGACTGCATGCCCTGCCATCTTCATTTGGATTCATGGAGGCATAAATGCATTTGTTGAGAAATATATTTGACAGCCAAACATTGCAAGATTCTGTAGAGATGTGAGGTTACTGCCATATTTCTGTGAAAATCCATAGTCCAACCTCTGGCCTTTGAGGGAGAAAAAGTGCTCTTTCTACAGCCAAAGTATCCAGTAGATCCATTATTCCTAACAAAGGAAAGTAAACACATAAATAAAATATTAATGGTGATTGTAGTAGTAGTATGTTCTATTTTTTAAAAATCTTTTATTACTTTTAAAGTAGCTTGAACAATGCATCCTGAAATTTGCCAAAGACATTTTTGCACCCCTCTTTCTGCTGGAAATGTGTACTCATCAACCTTCATTGAATCTTAAAGGAAAACATTTCAATTGTATCTATCACTGTGGGGTATCTTTTTTCCCCCTACATATAAAAAATACACTCTTGCTGACTTTTTACTCCTATCTTCCTCTTCTTTCACTCATCCACAAGATATACTTGTGAAAATGGATACATTGTAAGAGCAAGGATAAGGGGAAGGAAGGATGCCCAGTGCCTGAACAGCAAAGGCATGCAAAAGGAAGCAGTATTGGAAGAGGATTGTGAGAAAATTAAACAGATAAATTCACAGAAACACCAAATAATTCTTTCCATGCATTTCTTTATCTCCCTCCATTATTCTCTTTGAAGAGCACAGGCCTAGTAATTCCTCTCTTTGTCTTTCTCGTCCTCCACCAAATCTCCAGAACTAAAACAAATCAAATCAAGAATTAACCTTTTAAGCATGAAATATATCTCTTTGCTATGCCTATGTGTGTCCTCTATAAATCATTCTGTGGGAGAATTCTGAGAGATCCATGCGGCTCCAATTCTCAGGTGACTACTCGGGGAGTGCTAGCAGCCCCCCTCATTTACTATGATGGCTTTTCTCTGGCTGAAATACTGTTTTGCTACCGCCTAGGGTAGGAATAAGCTCTTCATATAATTTCTTCATGCAATATACAGCAACATCACAATTATAAAACTGCACAGTGGCAAGGTTATAGACCCAGAGGAAAAAAAATGGTGAAACATAATTATTTGTGAGTAATGAAGTAATTCCATGGCCTAAGGCTGTAGAATTATGCCAAGACTAAATCACGAGGGAAAAGATCAAGGAGGTAAGGTGGACTCAGGTTCCCAGCACTTTTTTCCCATGCTGCATTGTGCAAGGGTATTGTCCCTGCAGGACTCTGAGCAGCTGGCTTCTAGCCATCTCATTACCACCATCATGACAACCGTGAAACTAATAGCAGCAACCATTTGCTGAATGCCTATCATGTGCCAGGCATGGGGCGCTGTTACATCAGATCCTTCCCTTGGTCCTGCAAAGTCAGCATCATTATTCCCATTTTCCAGACATATTAAATTAGCTTGTCCAAAGAGGGTCACTGACTCAAGATTCGAATGTAGGTCAGCCTCATTCCAATGACTTGGCTTGTGAAGCCAACCCATAGACCTTTGGTGACTTGACCCTTTCCTTAAGTAGCTGTATTCCACATGTGTACTCTTTAAGGAAAAGAAAATCCCAAGAGAATAGGGTTTCTCAACCCAGTAAAATATATCTTGAGTTTTCTCATACCCAAAGGGCCTTCTTAAATATTATCTTTCCTAATTGCCCCTCCCAGCCCCACAACATTTTAAAACAATAATGCACTATATATCCACTATACATCTTCTATACTGTGACCCTTTTGGAGACTACAGATTATTGTAATATCTAAGTGTTTTGCATCCCTTGGTGGTGATATTGACCCTGATGGGGGTGCATGCTCTCAAATGACAGCACCCCTTAAAGCCTCCCTCTTATTCAGTGGCACCCAATAGGGATAACAGACTCCTTCCCCTTCTCTTCATCAGGCAGATGAAATACATTATGAAAGAATCTCATTGGTGCAGATCCACAGTGGATCATTGGATAGATATAGTAAAGAAGAGAAACTATCCAGAGCATCCTGTAGACTCTTCAGATGGGGAATCTGAAGTGAGGGGAGCAGAGCAAGCAAGGCTGCTGTTCCCTAAGCAAACCATGGCCAGCCTTTAATTGTTTTTCTTGTAATTGTTGATTGATCTATAATTTGATTATAGAATCCAGGCTTTTATAATAAACCATAAGCTGTACTATCCAATTAAAAATCTAGGGGCTCAAAGGAATCCAAGCACATGACCGGACTTACTGAGAAATGGAGGTCGTTTTTAGCAGAGGGACCAATTAAAAACTCCTGGAAAGTGGGAAGAGATTCAGATTTAAATTGAATTAGCCTTTATGAAGCACACACTGTTCACTAGACATTGGCCTGGATGTTCTTACATTGCAATATATCTAAGTTTCCCAATCACTGTGAGGCAGATGGAAACCTTTGCCTTTTACAGCCCAGGAAAGTGAAGGTCAACACAGATATTGAAAACTTGCTGAAAAGCACACAACTGTCAAGTGGCAGAGTAAAGAGCCAAGGCCAAGCATGCTTCAGCTACACTCCAGGTGTTACTTCGCTTTTCATTTTATTTATTCTCCATCCGACACAAATATAAATAAAGGTACATTTTTTATATACACAAAAAATACAACCACCAAATCACAAAATATTAGGGTTGGTGTGTATTTAACAATTACATTGGATTTCTTTAGAAAATTTTAAATTAAATTTCATTTTCTTGTACTTTTTAAATGAAGAAGTTTAAAAAACAGTACATTTTAAATGTATCTATAAACAGCTAACTGGAAAGGAAAGATGATTTTGTATTTTCTCACTAAGCCTCTTCTGTTCTATTCATTTCATTTTCCTATATCTAAAACTGTCACAGATCAAAACTCAGAACAAAGGAGTGGAATATAAATTACTGTACTTGGGTGTGGGATCTAAGCTAATAAGGATCTGTCTTAAATTGACTATAACATGCAAAATTTAGGAAAAATAATCCCGAGTCTTTCTGTTCATTTCTTAGTTTGGAGAGAGCAGCACACTTTTTCATTAACTCTTTGTGTCTTAAGCAAACAATATGAAACAATAGCTGTTCAGAGAGTCAGAGTTAATTTGCTCATGTGACAAATAAATAAGATGGACCCGGTTTTTGTAGATACTGGCTTTGGAATAGTTTATTAACTCAAGAATCCTGCCCTTAAGGAGCTATAGTTGAGGTCAAAGAGATACAAATTAAGTAAGAAACAGGTAGATGAGTATCTTCTTATAATTTTGATGAACATCTGAATTACACAGCCAAGGTCCCTTGATAGAGAATAAGGATGGCAATGGTGCAAGACATTTATTTATGAAGAGTCAACATTAGTTCTTCAGAGATGAGACCTAATTGTGATGAGAACAGGGTTGTGAGAACAGGATGAAGATGGGCTTGGCAGCCTGAAGCAACAAGTGAGCTCTGGAGAAGAAACATACTTGGCATATTTAAGGGACAGAAGTGTTGGGAATAATTTGCTAAAGAGAGAGTGGCCAGATTACTTCCTAGTGTACAGAAATTCCAGAAAAGCCAGTTAAGTGGCCCTCATAGTCATAGTAGAGAGATGGGGTCCTGTTCTAGAGCTGTAGGGAACCTTTAAGGGTTTTAAACCAGGGAATGACAGGGTGTGGTTTATAGATTTAGAAGATCACTTTGGTAACCAGGTTATCAATAAAGATTCTATTACAACGTAATCTGCTTATAATTTTGTGCAAAGTTAGAAAAATTATGATTGTAACAATTTTTTTCTATTTACCTCAACAAATGTTTTCAGTGAATAGTGTGTACAGCTTCTGATAATTTGTTTTTTTCTGTTATGTTTGCCAACATGTATTAAAATGCAACTTTTGGGAAAAAAATAAAATAATAAAAAAAAAAAAAAAAAAAAAAAAAGATTCTATTACATTGTCCAGACACAAAATGTTTGACTGGAATACTTGATACCCAAGGAAAAAGGGGTTTATCACTCAACACCTGATCTTCAACGACTACTGTGAGGATGAGTTTCCTGATGGCTATACCTGGGGATGGAGAAAATATCCGGAGCCGCTGCAATCACATTATGATCAGCCTGTCATCAAACAGGCTCTACCTAGACCACGACAGAATGGATGTGTGGTTGCTGGTCACCTCATTCTTCCTGGCTGCATGGACTCTGTGACCTCCTTTCTGTGTCAGCTTTCCATCACTGTGATAGAATACCTGAGAAAGTTAACTTAAAGAAAGATTTGTTTTGGCTCATGGTTTCAGGAGGTTTCACTTGGCCCCATTGGTCACTTGGCCCTGTTGGTTCTGGACCTGTGGTGAGGCAGAATATCATGGCAGGAAGGATGTGGCAGAGAAAATCTGCTTGCCTCATGCTAACCAGGAAAAAGGAAGGTTGGGAGGGACTAAGAACAAAAGGTATCAATCCAAGGCACTCCCTGAGTGACCTACTCCTCCCACTAGTCCCTAAATCCTAAAGCTTCCATCTCCTCTCAATAGTATCAGCTGTGGACTAAACCTTCCACAATTAAGCCTTTGAGGGACTCATAGATCCAAACTATAACACTTTTCCTTGATACTTTTTCAGAAACGCACACACTCACATAACACTTGTATATTAAGTAACAATAATAGGGTTGGAAGAGAGGGATATAGATGTTGATTAACCCTGTGACTATTTATAAATCATTTCTAAATTATATGACATTTCTAATAATATGTTTTTATTAAAGAAAATAAAAATAAAGTGCTTAATTTCTTTACCATAGTACCTTAATCTAGAAAATAAAAATGCTACCCTACTATGCTAGGAAAAATAACAGAAGGCATAAAGGCTTCTATGTAATATAAACATTAGTATGCTATCTAACATGAGTATGTTGGTTAATATGTACACTTTGCAGAACTGTAGTACCCAAAGCAAAATCATGAAGTACATAGCAACTGTGGGGGCAGCGTGCTCCCGGCTACTTCTGAGGTTGCAAACTACTTTGCTTTTTCTGGGCCACAGCCTACAATCTACCTTCATCTTTTACCCTTCCTCCAAAATGAGGTTTACACTTTCAGTGTCTCATCCTAGCTAAGCAGTGGTCACGGTGCAAAGCAACCTGGCTAAAAATATAAATACTAAGGAGTATTTGTAGCTTACAAGGTGACTAGGTAAGACTTTTGCATTATGACAGAAGACTTCTTGAGCACAGACTAACAAATATAAGTTTCTAGTGATGAGCTATCTCCAGGACAGGCTGCTGGGCATGTTATGTGGGTGCAGTGGTCTTTTGAGCAGCCTTCTTCTAATCATATTGCAGAGCTGAATGGCTATTTCATATGCCTGGGAGGCCAACTTGTGCTGTTCAGGGCTTTGGATAGTTTGTTTTCTCTTCTTATTTATGAGCACAGAAATGACAGCAGCCCTCAGCACTGGAAACTGGCCAGCAGTCAGTCAACTGGCAAGTATCCCTTAAACACCCCAGGGTGATTGCCCTCCTGGGGTCTCGTCTGGTAGCAGCTTCTACTTTTCAGTGAGCCATAGTTTTCCTGACATGACTTAGCTCAGGGAGGTTTTTCATTTTGAATGCAAATGTTTATGGGTTAAAAGCTTATTTAAGTGTCCCTAGGGCAGGCTGGGTGGGAGACCGGCATCGCCTTCTTGTCACACATACTGTATTTGGAGCCGGTTAAAGACCGGAAAAATTGCTTGAAGAGGCATATGGAAATTTAAGAGATAGAAAGCAATTGAGCTACATTTTCTGAAACTAGTGTTAAGATCATGATTGGGAATGGAAATAAATATAAATCAGTCTCTTTCTTTTCCCGACAAAATCATCAATACAATTTTCTGACTATCAGGGATGGTTTGGAGGATGAGTACTTTGGATTACTATGTTGAAAGTCATGTTTCATGTAATTTTAAATGCTATGGAATGATTCTCATTCTGAAAGGATATAGCCAATACCAGTCACTGAAGATATACTAGGAGTAGAGTAGACTCAAAAAGCATTGAGCTTACATTTATGCTGATATTAACAGGGTATACCCTCACAAACCACTGGATCAACTTCACAAATACATTACTTCCTGGAAGCAGAGTACTCCCTGCCACTGCTAAGGAGAGAGGAGAGATGTTGCTTCCTGGCAAGGGTGCTGGCATGGGCAGGTGCTTTGACACTGAGGCCTTGCTAGCTCTGAGGGAGTAATACGTCTCCATGAGTATCTGAGTGTTATGCATGTATGTGGGGTGTTTGTGTGTATGCACATGTGTATTTCATGGCCACTGGAAACTCTGTGTAGAGGTCTAATTAAACATCCTGCCCAGGCAAAAATGTCTAAGATGTCCACGTATTGACTTGATTCAATTGTTTTCAGCATTTCCCGTATTTTTCTCTAAGTTGTAAAATTGCCAAGAAAATTTTTATAGGCAATGCATATATCTCATATATGCATGAAATATACATAATACACATAATATAAAAATATATTTTATACATATATCCTATAAATACATAAATGCATTTCATATTTATCCTCTCTTCCATTCATTTATTCATTTCATTCATTCCATCAACATATTGAAGAATTTCTATCTTTAACATCTTCCGATCTGTAACCAAATCTGAGTCCCCAGTGTTTTAGTTCAGGCCTTTAGTTTCTTATCTAGACAATTTGAATAGCTTTCTAACTAATTTTGTTACCACCTACAAAGCCTCTGTCCACCTTGTCCTACTGCTGCCCAAGTGATTATTTTAAAACTATTCTAAAATCTTGTCGAATCACTTTCAGCTTAAAATGGCTAAGTGGCTCCTAATAGCTTTGTCTGATATCTACTAACTAGCAATGTTCTTTATGTGGCACATGCCCATGCTAGGCATTTTTCACAGGGATTGTCCCATGAATCCTTGCCATTTTCTTGTGTTAGCTGCTGGGAATGATTTGCATTCTACAACATAAGAGTGATTTGTGAGATTGAGAACGCCAAGAAAGAAAAACCAATTAAATGGTGTTCTAGGACCTTGATGGCTTCAACCTAAAATACTATTCAACAATATTAAGATATTACCAATGCTATAGGCTGAGACTATGTCACTGATCCCATATCTGAACAAACCTATGGGATAAATTCCTAAGAGAAATTGCTCAACATGTTTTAATGGATTTGAAAATCAGAAAAATATTGCTGGGTTCCATGGAGATTGTACAATTTATATTTACACCAGCAATGTCCATAATGCTTGATTTTTACCAATCTGATAAATTTTAAACATTACCTTGTAGTTTTAATTAGCGCATCCCATTACCAAAGAGAGGTTATAAAAAAGGGGAGTCTGACAATGATCTCCCAGAACAGTTGGGAGATAGGTGTTGTTATGTCTGCCTTTATAGGGAGGAAACTGGGTCAAGACACTCACAAGCTTAATTATTCCACATGCCATTAATCAATTTTCTCCATGAAGTTTCCTTGCCTAGCTATTGTGTTCCAGGTCACTACAGGCACTCCTGTGCTCCCACATGCAATGGGATATCCTTACCTCCACATCTTGGTATTTGCTGGCCTGACTCTCTGGAATACACCTGTTTTTCTTTGATTAGCTAGTGTATCCTTCTGCATTTCAAATCTATTTCTAAACATCAACTTGTCCAGAAAGACTTTCCTTCCCCTATGTCACCACAATGCCCTCCTTGGACCTCTAGCTGCTGACTTCTGGCCACATGTCTTTTTAACATTCCTACTGGCAAGACTACCTCCTAGGTCACTTTGTATCCCAAGTACCTGGCCCAAGGTCTACCACAAAGTGTAATGAACAAATCATTGAATACAGGGCCTTGTAAAGTAAAATTTATATTAGAAGTCTATTGATTTTTATTTATGATAAATAGCTGCAAAAATTTATTTAACATTTAATTTTAAATTGAAATATGTAAAATCCAGTCTAAGTTCTTTCTTCTCTCATTAGTAGTTCTGATCAATATACCAAAAAAAAAAAAAAAGTACAAAAATCAGTGCAAAGATGACAGACTAGAAGTTTTACCCAATAATTCCAGGAAAGTGCAGAGTTCTTCTCTAAACGAGGTTCTAAAAAAGCAGAGAGTCATTGAGGAGAATTTAGTTAGGTAGATATTGAAGTTTCTTTAAAAAGAGTGGCATAGCTTTGTACAGTGATGCATACCTGTAATAGCAGTGACTCGGGAGTCTGAGGCAGGAGGATCACAAGTTTGAGGCTAGCCTCAGCAAATGAGTGAGACCTTATCTCAACATAAAAAATAGAAAAGAGCTTGAAATGTGGCTCAGTAGTTAAGCACCCCTTGGTTCAATTCCCATTCCCCCCAAAAAAAATATATAAATGAAATTGTTTCATTATAATATGCTCCCTGAAAGCTGTATAGCTTAAGGAAACTTTTACTTAAAGTTTGGACATCCCTGTGAAATTTCTTTTTAGACATTTGGCCTCTGTTAGTTTTTCTTCTGAAGAGCTGGAAGTAAATAAACATCACTTTCTTGGTAACACCAGTATAAACTAACATCTGTCTGTGGCTTCCTGTGTCTAATGCATCAAATGTAAATTCTGTTTAGAATTCTAGGTCTTGTATCACCTGGTCAGGTTCTCAAACATGAGCATGTGTCCAGATTACCTGGTAGGCTTGTGAAAATACAGAATCTTGGTTCCCAACCCCCAAAGTACCGATTCTGTGATTCAATAAGTCTTGAGGGACTTGAGGATTTACATGTTTCTGCAGACCACACTGTAAGAGCCAATGTCCCTAATACAACCAGTATATAGAGATGTTTAGTGCAGTAATTAGCACATTGTAAATGCTCAATAAATGCTTGCCACATATCACCTCCCTACCATTCAACAAATTACCATTTCACCCCTCTTTGGTTTAGTTGTTTTTATGTTATGAATATTTTATTTTATCCACTTGTTGCCTACTCTGACCTTTGCTAACTCAAGTAAAATCCCAATCTCTCTCTCTTTTTATTTTAATGGCTCTTCCTTACCTGAATACATATCAATCCATGCCATTTATTTAATTTTAGCTATACATTGGCATAAAATATGTACTCCGATATTTTGAAAGTACATCTATTTTGAAAGTTGAGAAAATTTCAGTTTCTCTACCTACACACACACACACACACACACACACACACACTTGGAATCATAAGCAGTGACATATTGGACTAAGCAATTGTTCGTTAGAAAGGTGATCATTTTATTGAGTTTAGATGGTTGACTTATAGTTAATTTTGTATGAAAGGAAATCAACTCAGTATCATTGGGTTTTTCAAATATTTTCTCTAGTAAAAACTTTGGTTTAACAGAAACTGAATTAATTCGTTTAGTAAACATTTATTATATGCCTATGTGTGCTGGACATTGTACTAAGTATTTTAGAGGATAAAAGGATATATTAAGGGCTGGGAATATATATAGCACAGTGGTAGAGAACTTTCCTAGCATGCCCAAGGCCATCCCTAGTACTACAAAAGTTAAAATTAAAAAAAAAAATGTATCAGCTATGGGTTCTACTTTCAATTAGTTTATAGCTACTAGGAAATATATGTCCATAAAGAACAACGTGTTAAGGTAGAAAGAGTTATGTATCATAAGACAGACTAGATGGGATGCATGTTGGGAAAGAATAGGACTGCCCATGGAGCCCTGGGGGAGACTTTTTGGCAGAAGTTGTGTTTAGGATGCACTCAGGCATGTAGAGTGGGGGAGGTGAACTGTTCTTTTTAAACCTGGTCTTTCTTCATACCAGTTGAATTTTAGAGAGAGAGACTTGCCCTGGGATCCGACCAGAGAAATGTGAATGTGGAACCTCCCTGGTTCTATTTGACTGGAGCTCACATGGTGACTGGAAAAAGACTGGAAGAACTGGCTGGTGTCAATGTCAAGCCAAGGGAAGTAGGATTCACTCTGACATTCATGGAGAGGGAAGTGAAATGAATTGATCTGTACTTTAATAAGATTGCTCTAACAATAGAGTATAGATAAAATTTTCTATAAACCTAGTTAGGGTCTCATCTATGATGTTGATGAATTGGTCTCTTTATGGGCCTTTTTCCCTCTTGGATTTGGAGAGTTGCAGGAACTTCTTAGAGAATGCTGCTTTCCTTGGTATGAGAGGGCCCTGGGATCTATGGTCACCTTAGTAAAGTGAATTGTCTAGAGTGTTACAAAGTAGAATAAACACATAAACCTCTGGAAGACAGACTATGATTCATTTATATGTGTACTTTATTTGATTTTATTTTGCAGTGACAAGGACCAAACCTAGGCCATCAAGCATGCTTGGTAATGCTCTACTACTGAGCTATATTCCAAGTTCTGCTGTATTCTTTTTTTTTTTTCCTTTTTGTAATATATGTGTACTTTATGACTAGTGAGTAGACCATCAACTTTCAAAAAGTAGTGAAAAAGAAAAAAGAGGAGGCCTTGCTCTGCAGCAATACATAGATGCTAGTAACAGTGGTGATTATCATCAAGCCCAAGTTACTTCAGACTGCAGACTGGAGTTGAAGCTGAGCATGGGAGAAGTCATGAGTGTGCTGGGTAAAGGATGACATTCTGCATGTAACCTAAGCCTCTCCTCTAGGACAGGAGCCCAACAAGTACATATTTTAGGTATCATATTATAGAGTTATTTGGGGAGATCTAGAAAGTTGCTGGTTTGAATTATGTTTGGTCAAGGTATATATTCTAAGTGAGAAAAATATGTACTCTCCGAAAACACCACCATTTTCCTTAGGCTTTATTTCATCCCTACACTACTGACCCCTTCAGACTTTATCAGTGTACTACTACGCTGATAAATTTAAGTTGGAATTCTATTTTTTTTTTGTTAGGGATTTGGGGAAGTTGTATAATTCAAACTACAGAAATGAATGTTATTAAACCCACCTATACACATTAGACAAATTGGAAAATTCACCTGTGTATTCTGTAAACCTAATACACCCCAACAAACCACATCTCTAGACTGTTGCACAGGGAATGCCATTTTCTTTTTATACATCACAGAGCTGGTTGGAGCTGCTCTATGTTGCAGCTTTTAGATTGGCCTGCCCCCTCTCTCCTCCCTTCCTGAGCTTGTGCCCCCTCTCTGCAGATGACTTGGTGCTTCTTTTCCAAAGGCATTAGGCAGGACCTATGTGCAAAAACAGAGCAACTTCGCCCTCACCTGGCCAGAGAAGTGGTTACAGTTTGAGATTTCCTGAGCTTGAGCACAGCAAACAGAAGAGAATACAAAATCTTTGAGATATAAAAATGTGCTTTTCTGTGAATTCTGAAGTTTAGCAATTTCCCAAGGCACACTCATTACTGAAGGTATTATTACTTCTTCCATAGTATTTCTGGAATTATCAAGTAAGAGAAGAAGAATACATGCTAAAGTCCTTGAGGAATAATACTTATCCCTGGCATTTTCCAGACTGCTAGCTAAATGGAGTCAACAAAGGTTTAAGTTCTTAACAGGCACATTGCAGGTCTGTGAGGAAAATCTCTAGAAAGGATAAGTGAATGACTCATAACTATATTTCATTTGACATTCTAATTCAACTGTCTGCTTTTTAGGAGAAAATCAGCATTAAACTGATTTAGTACTTTGTGAATCCAACAAGAAGAAAGGGAATAATTTCTCACTGTCGAGGGAGGATAGTAAGTACAATGAAAGTAGGTAAGGAGGGTGAGGATTTTCCCCATAGCCTAAGGGTCCCAAGCAATCCAGTCAGCCCCTTCCATTGAAGACAGCAGCAATTTTTTCCCCCAAGAGAAATCAGAAACTGCAGTAACAGCAGCAGAAATAAGATCTCTGCTTGTAGCCTCAGGCTGCTTTGAAAGGGAACCATGGACATATTCTTTATGGGCTAACTGGGTGTAACTGTGCTGTCAATATGAGCAGTCTGATATTGAGTCCTAGGTACTCACTTCAAGTAATCTATCAATAGCTAATAATAAAGCCACTCACAATTTTACTTTTCAGATGTTGCACTTACCTCTTAATTCAGACTATGGAATTAGAATGCATTAATTTTGGCTTATATATCTTCAGCTAATTTAGATTTTTAAAATAAAAGCTGGGTATGGTAGTATATACCTGAAATCCCAGCAACTCAGGAGACTGAGGCAGGAGGATTGTAAATTTGAGGCCAGCCTCAGCAACTTAGTGAGACCCTGTCTCAAATTGGAAAAAAAAAGAAGCCTTGGTGGGTGTTGGATGTGGGGACCTGGGGATGTGGTTCAGTGATAGAGTACCCTTGGGCTCAATTCCCAGTACAAAAAATAAATAAAAATCTGATGACCAAGAGGAGATATGTGATGGTGGATAAGACAGGTGGGGGAGATCTCAAGTTAGAGACCTTTCTCTGGCAAGACAAATACTTAGATTACATGATGTGATTGATCCTGAGGTTTTGGTAACAAGCATATTGTCAGACATCTCTGGACAGTTAATGTAGCCATTTCTGACTTTATTCCTGAGCTCTAGATTCAAACTCTGCCTTGAATTTTTTATATTTTTTATTAGAATCATGTTACTTTATTGCTTTAAGAGGGGGCACATGGGTCCACTCGAAGAGTTGGGGGTCCTGAGAGACGGAGAAAGAAGGGGTCTCCAGGAAAGACAAAATGGAGGCTTTCAGGATGGTAATGGTCCATGGGTCCACTCTCCCCAGACGCTGGGATATAGGTAAAGAACTGCTCTGCCAGAGTGAGACACAGGAACACCAGAGTGTGAAGCAGAAACACCATTTATTCCAGAAAGTACAGAAGCTTAAATACATTCTTGGACCAATCAGGTCCAAAGGTTACAAACAAAGAGGTGTTCTCTGTCAAGAGCACAGTATATTAGCGTAGAATGGGGAAAGATGGAAGGGAGGGGTTGAAGGTATGGAGAGTGCTCCTACATATCCCTCTTTTCACTTTTATTTGAAATGTCAGTGGGGCCTGCGTGGCCCCAAAGCAAGCATGTTAGAGGTATCTGTGATAGTCTCCTCATGGGAGAGAATCATTCCGCTGGATTTTCCCGACTCCTACATGCTGCATATGATGGGGAGGGGGGTGCAAATGAGACTGTAGTCTGGCTTAGGTTGTGCTCCTCTGAGCGTTTTACCCGTCATTGACTATCAGCTCATGCGCAAGAGAAGGAGCAAACAAGGCTGTGCCTGTCTTACATTGTACTCCTCTGAGCATCTTACCTGTCTTTGACTAGCCAGCCTGTATGCACGTGCCCCAAAATGAGCTCTCTCCCAATAGAAGGGATGATGGAGTTGGAAGGGGTTGGAAGGGAAGGGGTTAGGATCGGCTGAAGCTGTGAAGCCTTGTGTTTCCAGCAAAGATGAGGTGGGCAAGCTTCTCACATGTTCTTGAGGGCTGCAGTCCATGTGGCAGGGATTTCTTGTGTTCCTGTGATTCTTTAACAATATGAACTAAGAAAGCTTATTTAGTTTGACAAAGAGAAGAACCAGAAGAAGGCTTAGAACGCTGAGCCCAATGATAACCTAATTTGATGGATCCAACAGAGCTGATAATTTACTCCACACCTTTTGAAGAATAGAAGGGTCATAGACAACATTAGCTTTGGTTTAGGTACTCACGGAAGGGGCTTTTTACTTCAGGTGGGGCAGATTGTCTTCTCAAAAGAGGCTTGGATAAATATTCCAGGCTGGGATCCAAAGGGCACCTGAAATTTAGCAATTTAAAGATAAACATTAACAAAGTGAACTAGCCGTGTGCAGTAGCACATGCCTGTAATCCCAGCACTTTGGGAGGCTGAGACTGAGGAATCATGATTTCAAAGCCAGCCTCAGCAACGGCAAGGTGCTAAGCAACTCAGTAAAACCCTCCCTCTACATAAAACACAAAATATGGGTGGGGATGTGGCTCAGTGGTCGAGTACCCCTGAGTTCAATCCTGGTACCAAAAAAAAAAAAAATAGTGAACAAAATATAATCTGCATTTCTCTCTCTCACTTATCTTTCGCTATAGACAGCCTCATCTTCTCACTTTTGGGTTCGTTTTTTACTACTTTTTATTTCTTGCATACTTTTCCAAATAGATCTCCAAAGTACCCTGACTCTTCCTTAACTTACTTCCTCTGTCATTCTTCCACTCACAATACACTGCCACAGTTCTCTTCTGGGTCATAGCTGAGTAAAGGAACAGTAGGATAACCCAGTTTCCTGCTAATGGTCTCTCTTTCCTATCACCCACTTATACCTGATGTTCGTTGGATATTGAATGAAGTTAATATCCTTCATCTGGCTTTCAATGTAGTCTAAGGTCTGGCACTGGTCTTTGTCACCAAAGCTCTCACTCTGTGACCCCACTGATCACAAGTTTGTTCCTTATCCCTAGTGTGTGCCAGCTAAATTCTATGCATTTTCCATCCCATTTTGTTTTTTAAGAAACACCTCCTTCTTCCCTTTCATTATGTAAACTACATTATCTTTCAAGGACAAACTTACATCTGATTTCGTATTTGTTAACTTCTCTGATTTCAATGCCAAGAAAAAAATCTCATACTCCACTCATCCAACCTTCTGTACACAAAAGGGTAGTATTTGCTATTCTGTGCAAAAAGGTGCATGCTATCCTTGAGAATCTTAGTTTTTTACTAGAGTATATGCTGTTTGAGGCCAGAGACAGTAGCTCATTTTTCCCTGAATTCGATCAGGCACCTAAATTATTATCTCTCTGCTCAACTGAAAAAATTATTTAGTTAGAAGTTTGAAATATATTTCATAAAATGCATCTAAAAAGCAAATACACATATTTTCCTTTATGCAAATCAAGATTTTTAACTAAATACTTTGCTTAAAGAAAAATATACTAGAATATTACATAGAATCAGGTTTTAAAAGGCATTATAAGGCAATTCTTTAGGGTAATTGCTGTGGTGAACAGGTTTAAATGAAATGTAATTAACATATTGATCACTTATACATACTTTTAAAAGTAATAGTAGAAATTTTTCCTTGCATTCTGAAAATCACTGAAAGCAACAGAGCATGTTCAATAAATCCTTCTTTACAAACTCTCTGTCCAGCCCGTATGCAAACACTTATTTTGCAAAATTGAACAGCAAATTAATGAAATTCTTCTACATTACTTATCCCACATGAACTGTTGTCTGGTTTATACATTTGAATAGAATGATGGTGATACACTTCATTCAATAAATGTTCACTGAGGAGCAGATACGTGTCTGGCATGGGGGAAATGGAGGCTAGCAAGACAGACAAGGTCCTTGTTCTCATTTTCAAGCTTTATAGTAGAAATATGTTTTTCCTAGTCCATTTTCTGTCAGAAATGCCATTGTAGGAACCTGAATAATTGCATTTAAAAAAAAAAAAGAATTGAGGACCATAAGCTGCTAAGCAACATTTTCCTCCCTTGCTTACTTCCTCTGATGACAGAAAACAAAGCAATGGCAATTTATATTTTTTTTATTTACAGCAGCAAAAAGTAACTGAAAAGAAAGTTCATCATCAGTGTAACCAACAGGCATTATTGGGTCCCTTATGATTAACTACATGTCATTCAACCTTGCATTTTCCTCTGTTCCT
This sequence comes from Xerus rutilus, assembly GCA_028644305.1. Taxonomy (NCBI): domain Eukaryota; kingdom Metazoa; phylum Chordata; class Mammalia; order Rodentia; family Sciuridae; genus Xerus; species Xerus rutilus. Next base: position 65,839,503 of record CM053409.1, read on the forward strand.
CTTCTCATCAAATAATACACCAATTATGTACATTCTGGTAGGCAGAGAAACTAAGCAGAGAGTTTTATAAAAGTTGGAATTTAGCATTGAAGGGAACTTTAAGAGAATGTAGTACAACCACTTTATTTTTCCAGAAAGTAAATTGAAAAGAAAACTTAAAAAATAACTTGCTTGAGAGTTCCCAGTGAATTAGTAGCAGATTCTAGATGAGAAAGATCTCCAGAAAACAAGTTCAGCTTTTTTTTTTCTCTAAACTACATTGTTTCTGACAGATAAATTTTTCATTCATTCATATCACACAAATACTATTTCTACAGTGGGTGGGGTGGGGGGTGCTCATAAATCTTCTTAAAGGAGGTGAATCCCACTCCGAGTGGTAAAAACAGCAAATCATAATTCTTTGCCTGAAATCATATCAGTAGACGGTTAGTACAGATGGAGCAAATGCAGGAGGCTGCGTGGCAAATTGCCTGAGACGTAAGGTCTGAGGGCCATGGTGAACGATGGGGCTGGCAATGTAGGAGGGGTCTAGATCATCAAGGATCTTGGATTCTTTGTAAAGAATGTGTTTTCAACCTAACAGTGATAAAGACCTTATGGAAACTTTTTGATAGGGAGTAGTGGATAGATGAGTGTTAAATGATTCTTTGTTTTAGAGACATCATTACTGTAACCGTGCAGAGGACGGAGGTTGATGAGACAGCAGATAAAGAAACCAGAGAGAAGATGGTATTATATGCCTAATTCAAACACATGATGGAAAACAGTCTAAACCTCACCCTCATGGCTTGTTAATCCAAGAGAAAGAGAGTATCTGGCATATAAACCACAGCATAGTAGGGCCAAAGATCTTTCAAGTATGAATGAGTGTCAGGGATGCATAAGCCCCTGAAAGTAAAATGGATTTGGCACCTGTGGCTGTGTGTATTCCCGATAAGATAGATATATCAGCTCCTCAGGGGCAGGACACCCCCCAGTTTTTAACAACTACAACACTAATAGCCTACAGGAATTGAGGCAGTACAATTGGTGAGTGTGTGACTCCCCACCTAGAACACCTGGGTTTCCTGGATAATTACATCAGGGCTTTACATAGAAGAGAAATGACTTTTTGAGACATGTATCTTTTGGCTGAAATCGATGTAGCAGATTTGTAACTCTGCAGAAGCAGTGGTAATTATCATGAGTCTCCCAGAAGAATTTGAGCAGCAATTCATAAAATTTTAGAGAAATAGTCTTTAGGTGGTGGAGGTGAAGAAGTATTAAAAAATGAACATTTCAGTGGTGTCTCTTGGTGTAATCAGTAGTTTCTGGAATTTCTGAGACAAAATGCAGAACAGAGTCCAGTTTATCTTGACTTCTAGTTTAGATTATGGGGATATACTCTATATTTCTGTAACTTTTTAAATTCTGAAGACCTAGAGTGCCACATGTTTTGGAAAATAGTAAAGAATGGCAAACGTCTCCAAACATTGCAATAGCTTAATCTATAGAATGTAATGTTCCTGCATATAATGGCTAATAACATGAATTGATAGGAACATCTGTGTCAGCATCTAGATTGCCTGATCTTTAATTAGAAAACCAATGTAATGTTGACTTCTTTGGTGTTATTACATAGTACTAAGTGTTGTGTAAAACATCCTGCAGACATTGAAGATAAGATTCCAACTTACTGGTACCAAATGCAGAGTAGGGCATAGATGCTACCTTTCAGCTGTTACGTGCTTATCATTTGCTTCTTTTATGGTAAATCCTCAGTTATTGAGAGTTTTGACTGGTAGTATTTTATGCACAACTTGTTCTTATATTTTGGGTAAATAACACATATAATACTGAGACTTTACTTTTAGTTCACTTTATTCTTGTTTAAATAATCATTTACATATATACATATTTATATTTACACACACAGTGTATCATATGAATTATAAAGCAAAATTTCATAATGAATTTCCAACCCAAGGACTTGGGTATTGCTCAAATTTGCATCTATCTATATACTCCTTTCCTATCTTGTCTTGTTTTCTCTCTGCAGCGGGAAACATTACTACACATTTTTATGACTATTCATTTCCTTTTAAAGAAAATAATTTTGTCATAAATATTGAAGCAATAAGTTGCCTTGTTTTACTTGTTTAAAGTTTTATAAAACAGTTTTGACTATACTTAGATTTCTGGAACTTTCTCTTTTCACTCAATATTAGGTTTATTTCCAGCAGTGTATAATATTCTGTTGGGTGAAACTTGCATGGTTTATTTATTCCTTCTTTTGTCAGTGGATATTCAAATTGTACTGTTTCTGGTAGAAGTGTTATGAAAAACTTTTCAGTGTGTTTTTGCATGTTATTTATTTATTTAGTGATGGTGGGCACTGAACACATGGCCTTATGCACAAGCAAAAAGCACTACAACACTAAGTAACAGCCCAGTTTAATCTCATTTTCATAATCTAAAAGTGACAAATCTAAGCTCTGAATCTACTTCTCTACAGATAAAAATATTGATAGTTTGTCTTGTTCCAAACTCTTCCCTGAGAATATTTCTTCTGTCATTTAACTTTTTCCCCATATTTTTTATTGGTACATTATAGTTGTTTATAATGGTGGAATTTGTTGTTACACATTCATACATGTACACAATATAACAATATAATCTGGCCAGTATCATTCCCGAGTATTTCTTATTTCCCACTTCTCCCTTCCTCTGGTCCCATTCCTCTGTTCTATTGATCTCCCTTTGATTTTTATGAGATTCTCCCCACACACCTTTCTTTTCATTTTTCTTCTGTAGTTTCCACATATAAGAGAGAATATACAGCCCTTGACCTTCTGAGTTTTGCTTAGCTCACCTAACATAATGTTCTCAAGTTCTATCCATTTTCCTTCAAATAACATGATTTTGTTTTTCTTTATGGCTGAATAAAACTTTATTGTGTGTATATACCACATTTTCTTTATCCATTCATCCATTGATGGACAGCTAGTCTGGTTCCATGGTTTGGCTATTGTGAATTGTGCTGCTATAAACACAGGTACTTATATATCACTACGTATGCTGACTTAAATTATTTAGGGTAAATAATAAGGAGTGTGGATCATATGGTGGTTCTATTCTTAGTCCTTTGAGGAAATTTCATCCTGATTTCCATTGTGGTTTTACTAATTTCCAATCCCATCAATAGTGTGAAAGTGTTCCACGTTCACTGCATCCTCTCCAGCATGTATCATTGATTCTTGATGAATGCCATTTCCATCAGCTAAACTTTTTTTTTAATAGTTTGTTTTAGTTGTAGGTGAACACAATATCTTTATTTATTTTATGTGGTGCTGAGGATCGAACCCAGTGCCCCACGCATGCGAGGCAAGCGCTCAACCACTGAGCCATAGCCCCAGCCCCCATCAGCTAAACTTTTGACCATTCACTTATTTCTCACATTTGCTCAGTACAGATGACCTGTAGTGTATCATGGGTAATATATAGCAGAGACTTCCCAGAGAAGAGTGTTTTAAATCATAGGCCAAAATATTCTCGCTCAAGAGAAGTTTTTGTAAACTAGATAAACATCCTTTTCCTTCATTGGTTGAGCCAGCGATCCACCTTTGTCAGAATCATGAAAATGTCTGGATCACCTGTAAATCCCCAAAGGCACAGGGAGGGGCTTTGGCTGTCTGCTGTCTCATTTGTTTGGAGAACGTAGATTGAATGTGATGCAAGAGTCTTTCACCACATTGGCCACTTTTATGAGAATTTGGGGGGGCACAGGATTTTTTTAATATATGAAACTAAACATGTGAACACTACATAAATCATAAGTGTATTGGACACTTATTCTTGAGAAACGAAAATTTATAGTCACAAACAAAGTCTATACAAATGTGTATGACATTTTTACTCATGATAGCTCTAATTGGGAACAACTCAGTTGTCCTTCAATGAATGATAGACACATATCATGGACTTATGTTTAGCAATAAAATGAAATCTATATATGTATATATATGTACACACATATGTATATTAACCTGGATAAATATATATATGTATGTGTGTGTGTGTGTGTATATATATATATATATACACACACACACACACATACATATATATATACATACACACATACATACATACATTACATTAATCTGGAGAAATCTGTGGAAAATTATGTTGGAAAAAAACCCAATTCCCAAATATTACATATTATATTATCCCATTAATAAAACAATCTTGAAATAAAATTATAGCAATGAAGAATACACTAATGTTTACCAGAGGTTAAGGATGGGGTAAAGGTTGGAGGTTAGTAGATGTGGCTATTAAAAGACAACATGAGGGATTCTTGTGATGATAGATAATATATCAGTCAGATTTTCATTGTTGTGACAAAAATATCCAAGAAAAACCACTTAAAAGATTCATTTTGGCCCAAGGTTTCAGAGTTTTCAGCCCTTGTCAGCTGTCTTCATTGCTCTGGGCCCAAAGCAAGGTAGAACATCATGGTGGAAAAATGTGGTGGAACAAAGCTGCTCACCCCATGGCAGCCTGGAAATGGGGACAGGGAGAGGAAAAGAGTTGAGGAAAAGATATATACTTCTAGGACATGGCCCCAGTGACCTACCTCCTCCAACCAGGCCCACCTTTCACAGGTTTTACCACCTCCAATAATAGTCCTATTATGGTTTGGAAATGAGGTGCACCCCAAAAACTCCTGTGTTAATGCAAGAATATGTCAAGGCAAAATGATCAGATCAGGAGAGCTTTAACCTAATCAGTCTATCTTAGTTTGAATGGACTGAGTGGTAACTGCAGCCCCCCTCAACATGAGTACCAAAGTAATCCTCTGCCACTCCCTTCCACCATGATATTCTGCCTCACCTGAGACCCAAAGCAATGACGTCTGTAGACTGTGGAATAAACCTCTGAAACTAATCCCAAAATAAACTTTTTTTTTTCAAGTTATTCCTTTCAAGTAGTTTGGTCAGTGCAAAGAAAAGGTAAGTAACACAAGCCCATTCAATTATGAAAAGACAAATGGATTAACTCATTTATGAATCCCACTTTGGGGAATATTTCAAATCCAAACTAAAATAGATATTAATGTTCAGTGTCTTCCATGTAGCAATGTCAGCATCTGGATTGTGATGAAGTAGTGTAGTTTTGCAAGGTGTCATCACTGAGGGAAGATGGGTAAAGTGTACATGAAATCTCTCTGTATTATTTGTAACAACTACATGCAAATATATTTGTTCCATGCTTATAACATACATTTTTATAAATATATACTATAAATACATGTTTATATGTGCATATATTCATAATTATCACCAAAAGTAGCATCTCTAGCATTATTGCTATTACCACCCTTATTGAAATTATCTGTAAACATGAAATCTAGGCAGTTTTGTGTTTCTTCTCGTTCAGCTTTAAATAGAGTTTCATACATTAGGCAACATTTACAGTTGAATCTTCAATGACACCACAACTCTTGCTTTATGAAATAGTGTTTATAAAAATATTGGATATTTTGTGTAATACCTTGGTCCTCAGAAACATTTAAGGAGATATGTTCAAACATTGAGACATAAGAACATTAACACTGACTTTGCATCCACTTCACTTGTGCTACAAGCAATAGCATGATGATTCTTTTTTGTAAATTTATAGTGGTCACACTTTTTAAAACATTGTACAAAACAAGATATTTGTCCATCTATTTAAATACTTATGAGCAGACATTAATACATTATTACATTTTCCAGACACTGAACTTTTGTTTGCTGAAATATTAGCACATATTTGAACACATACATGCACATGGCCACACAGTAGCTTTTATTTTTCTTAAACCAAGGGTCACTGTGTATAATCAGAACCTAGTAAGATGGCATTTGGCAATACTACTAACAGAGGTCCAGATGTAGAGATGTGAAACTGTTTGAGGAAAAGACTGGGCTCAAAAAATAAATATTCTCAAGTTCAGAAAACTGTCCTGCATTATGCTTAATAATTACTTCTCAACATTTACTACGCTTTCCTTTCTAGTGCTCTATCTTTTGATAATGTGCTAAAACCAAAAAAATAAAAAAACTACATACATCTCAGTCAATTAATATATCTGAGTTTATTTATTTTTATGCATAGAACATTGTAGCATCCTTTGGAAATAGGGGCATAAGTTTTCATGAGAAAATACAGTGCATTTCCAAGCAGGTTTCTCCATAAGGAAAATGCAAGCTGGCAGATGGAACAGCTCTCTCTACCTTACCATTACCTAATTTATGAATCAGGCTTCATCTACAATTATTTTACTTCACCCTTTTCTAGTTACTATAAAGGAAGAACCCTTTCTTCCTCTAATGGTGCATTTCTCCAAAACTTCTGCTACTTAACTTCCTTCTTTTCAGAGGAGACACAGCCCCATGGTGTATCACACACACAGACGCATACATAGTCTCCTACATCTTCATTTATTCTCTTTATTATATTCTTGCTATCAACATGCAAACAAACAAAGCAAGAAAACACACAGCCCCTGATTGTGCAATGCCCTTACACTATTTTCCAAACTTTTTATTCCCCTTCACATAAGTCGATGCTATCCCAAACTCTCTCACTTTCCACTCAATGTTATGAATGTTCGTGTTCATTATTTTATGTATGAATTACAAAAGATTTCCTCCCTTCTTTTATTTGTATCTCTCCAATGTGGCTTTTAGCCACCATTCCATTAGCATGATTTTTGCTATATTCAAAGTCACCAACATGTTGCCAAATCCAGCAAACATTTTTCAGTACTCATTTTATTTCAGCTCTAAGCATATTTCAGCATTTTATTCTTATAATATCTTTCTCACTATCTTCTATGATTATATTCCCATCTTTCTGCCTGTTCCTCAGTTTCCTTGCCTGACTCATCTCCTCTCAACTTCTCAATGTTGAAATTCTTCAGGTATCACCATACAGTCATCTTTCCTTTTCAAAATATACTGTTTTATTAGGTTATCTCAACTGTGTCCATGGTTTTATAAAATATCAAAAGCCAAAACATGGCAATTTTCCCTTTCATTTCTCTTCTGAGCTCCAGATTTGCATTTCTAATTGTTTTTGTGACATGTCAGCTTCAATGCAATGGTTGACTGGTAAAAATCACCAACCGCAGGAATTATGTGATTTCCAGTGCTCAGACTTGAGCCATCAATGACTTCCACAATAGGCAGAAGGCTAAAAGCAATGTGCAATTCTGAGACTAACTAACAATAGCTTTGAAAGGAGCTGAAAGGAGAAAAGTTTTTTTCCTCAGTGCTCCTCAATCATTCTCCTTTGTCATTTCCATAATATTAGGTTATGATTCTAATAAGATTTTTCTTTGGTACCAGGGATTGAACTCAGGCCTACTCAACCACTGAGACACATCCCCATCCCTATTTTGTGTTTTATGTAGAGACAGGGTCTCACTGAGTTGCTTAGCTCCTCATCATTGCTGAGGCTGGCTTTGAACTTGCAATTCTCCTGTCTCAGCCTCCCAAAGTGCTGGGATTACAGGCATGTTCCACCATGCTCAGCTCAATGATGCCTCTTATGTGTGTTCATATCTTCTGCATGATGGAGAATACATTAGGAAACTTAAGAACAAATGCTTTCTCCAGCAAATATAGCTACACCCAGATACCATTCCAACTCTCAGTGAGGGGAGTGTATTATGAAATGAAATAAGGAGATTGAATGAGGGATGTTTGGATACAGAAACCCTGAAGAAAGTAGCATGTCAATGTAAATACAAAATATCAATAGGAATCATTGAATGTGAGATGCCAGTCTTTTTATTCTGCTCTCTGTGTAACAGCATTTGCTCCTTGGTCTCAAAACAGGATTTTGCAGATCCACAGCTATGTGGGTGCCACCATGTTCTGACTGGTTAGCACCAAGCTCTGGTGCACCTGGCCCCTTCCTTGATTCTCCTAGTCATAAATCTTATCCTTGTTAGGGGGAAGGAGAAGTAGGAAAAGGTACTCTGTGACTTCTTTGCAGTTCTGAGATACCAGAAAATGTAATAGTTTCTAGGCAAGCAAGGTTACTAGGTAGATACATCAGAACAGACACATAGTCAATCTATAGAAGTACAGCCAGCTGAAGACTTGGATGGATATTAAGAGTGACTGTGAGCTCCAATTGTTTTCCTCTTCATTGGGATCCGTATATAAATCAGGTTTGCACTGAAATTCTAACTGTGGCAGAGAACGTCTGACTCAATCGTGCTCATTTCGTTATTGCATGTGATGAAGAGAAACAAGTATAAAAACTCAAAAGACCTGCAAGGAGAGAAAAAGACATTAGGAAGAGAATGACAGAAAATCATTGCCAGGGTGAATTCCACCCCACAACACCCTTGCCATGACCATTTTAAACCAAACCTTAGTAACATTTTATGGATTCAAATTACCTTGAAGCCCTGTGGACTTTCACTGGTTTATTTCAGAATCTAGCAACTAACATGATTACATGTTATATCTATTTTAAAATAGTTTTAGGAAAGATAATAAGTTTACATTAATTGAATTCAACACAGATGGCTCGTGTACCTACAATGTTAAGCATTGTAATAAGTGCCAGAATGCCTCAAAGCCAAGGCCAGTACTGTCCCTACCCCCATAAAGATTGCAGTCCAATATGCAAGACAGCATGTAAGGTGGACTTTCTAAAGATTTCTAAAAATACTTAAGTTAGCAATTCAAATGAGATGAACTGTAATGTTAAAAAAGGTTGTGGAATGTATTAAATTAATGATTATTATATACTTTGACTTGGCCTGGGAAGTCTTGGGTTAGATCATCATGTTTGAAGCTGTAAGAAGAAAGAGAGTGGGAGAACCATCTTATCTGGTAAAGGTTTTTGTGAATAAAGAGTTTTTCTTGTGTGCAACAGAGTATGTACTTTGCTTATTGCATTTAGTTTTTGTTTTTATTTTGTTTTTACAGCCATACCAATACAGACCATACTTTTAAGGCACAGTCTGCGCTATTACTGTAAGGAGAGACTAGGAATGAAATGTACATCAGACTCTCATACTATGCTTTTAGTACTTCAGACACTACAAACTCCTGAGACTTCTGGTTTCCTTTTCCTGAATTTTATTGTCATCTGTTGCATTTGTTCAAGTCAGTTTAAGAGAATGAACAGTGCTGGTTAGGTTTGAGTGCATCAGTCTCGAATTTTTATTTCCCTGGTTTGGTGTAAAATGATCTTTATTGTGGGATAAGATAATGAAAAAGTGGGAACATTGACAATAGAGTATATGGGTTACATTGACTACATCTTTGACCTGGAGCCCTTAGCATGAAAGGAAAAATGTAGGAAAGCAACACCATAAAAGTGTATTGGAGGGTTGAGAGAAGAAAGCGGGGAAAGATGCGGAGTAGAAAAATAAGTATGTGTTTAATGGCAGTTTGATTTGGAATGGAAGTACATTCATTTTATACTTTACAAAGAGGACGGTAGAAAATAAGACAAATGAAAAACGATTATTTCATTAAACATCCATTGAGCAATTACAAAGAGGACCAGGAATGCCAAAGAGCAGGAACTGAGGCAGAGGCGGGAATCAGACTTTCCCTTCTCCATGTGTTCCTGGAGGGGATGAGAGAAGCAACCGGCCATGTTCTTAGTCATTTTTACAGCCTATTCTTCAAGCCTATTGCCTTGCTGGAGAATACATTGAAAAATATTTATTCATATGCAAGCATTTTTTTAAATAAAAATAATTTCGACTCTTCCTGTTTTAGGTACTGCCCGTCTCATGTTTATAGTTAAGTGAATTGACCTGGGTATAAGGAGAAGTCAGCAGGTGAGCCAGAACTTACAGGATTAGGTTCTGTACCAGAAAGATTCACATGTGATTTACATGTACTTTCTACTGTAATGTTCACAATGAGTCTATGAAAACCTTTTATTTTCAGGGATCATGAATTCAAAATACTGGGAAATTAATTAACTTACCCAAGTGATAAATACTAAATGGAAAATCATGCTTTCAGTCCACTAAGTGCAGATTTGTAATTTGAACTTGGGTCAGTATGATGTGAAAATTCAATTTTTAAAGTTTGATCTAATTCCAGAAATAAAATCATACATATTTACAGTGAGCAAGCACAAAGAAAAGAAAATAAATGCTAACATTCATAATAGACTACACGGCATTATAGAGTTTGGGAGAAGATCAGTCTGTGTGCATGCACGTGGTGTGTGTATATGTGTGTGTGTTAATTAGGTATTATCCTTGGTATTCACTTCATTAGCCATAATCATACATTAGTCACAAGGAATTAGCAATTCAAAGCCATTTAGAACTCACGCCTGCTGCAACACACCACATGTCCAGTAGAGGGAGCCTCCATCTCACAATTGAGTGCCCTTCCACAAGACCTGGTGAAATCCTGTTTTTGAAGGGAGTCCTGAGAGGTTCAGGCACATAAATTATTTTCAAATGTTGTATTTTGGAGAAGAATTGCTCATATTTGAAAGCATTTCACTGCCTAGATACAAAGAGGAATGTACAAAATTAGTTTCTTGCTACCTAAATTAAAGTTATTGAAATCCTATGGAATGTTAGAAGTTATCTCTGATTTGTCTTATTTTTCAAAGGCCAGAAAAGACCAGTGTTGTCCTGACCATTACTAGGGCACTTTATTCCCCCAGACAGTGCTGTGGCATCTCTTGGCCTCATTAATTCAGTGATGAATGGTACATACCAGCCTTCAATGGGTCTCCTCCTGCCCTTTTCTCATCTCATCAGATGTCTGAAGGGTGAGCTAGATCAGGAAACAAGACTAAGAGAAATAGTAAGTAGGTACTGTGTAGCATCTATGTAATTATATCCCCATTCTGTGAAAAAGTTGTAATACATATCTCAGATTCAAGTGGAAAAACCAAACCTTAGCTTATTTTTCAAAAGATGCATTTTCTCTAAAAATTCTCCAACAGATAAATGTAGGGAAATGGGGTTGGATATATGTTGTTTTAGCCTGCTTTAAAGGTATTTATTATTATTGGTTATTCTTATAGACTATTTCCTTTTTACAATCTCTGAATTTTCTTTGTTTCCTCTGCATTCCTCTATTCCACATTTCCTTCTTTTCAATTTTGTTCTCTCTTCTCCCTTCAGGAATCTATTATTTCATTTCTTCCTCTTTTTCTTTCATGCCTTCTCCAAGAATTCCTACCTTCTCACATACAGATTAACCTCGTCAGCTTTTTACACTAGCTGTCAGTGTTTAAAGACCCTCACTGCACTGCATCGGTCCAATAGGATTTGAAGCTGTGTGAGGCAGGATGTGCCAGCTGCCACTCAACTCCTCATTCTGATGCAAGTGATCTCTAAAAAGGGGGAAGAGCCCAAAGGCTGTAGCACAGGTGAGAGACCACATGATGGCCATTTTTTTCATCTTGTTTCTGATGGTGTAAAGAGGGAAACAAGACACACTGATGCAGGGATTTCAAGCACATGAACCAGAACAGGAGGTGAGGCTAAAACATCAAGAACAAAGAGAATAAGAATGTAGCGGGGATAAGTGCTGGTAGTAGAATTAAACCTAGTAAAAGAGTGCGAACTTTCTTTTTTTGTTAGGTTTCAAATTCATTCTCTACACCTCAGTTTCCTTATCTGTAGGATGGGAACAAAAACTGTCACCCCCACACCTTTGCCATGAGAATAAAGTGAGCAGTGCGTATCAAGATGATTATGTAAGAATTTGAGTATGAAATAGAGTACGGTTATAAACATGGTACGATGAAGTAGAAAGGGCATAGATTTTGTCATCAGAGGTTTTTGTCTCTGCTACAGCACGTTCCAGTTCCAGACACCTCCCCTCTGGCAGGATGTAGAGGAAGATGCAAAGCTTTCAAATCCAAGAAAAGCTTCTGACCTGCTTGCTGATCTTGGAGAAGCCATATAAACTTTGCAATTTCCATTTTCTGTATTTGAAAAGTGAGCCTAAGTTGTTCTTGTTTTAAAGTTGACAAGAAAAAATGTATTGATCTATGTGGAAAAGCACTGCAGTCAGACAGGCAGGCTGCTTGTCACCCTTGCCATTCTCCTAGTGCCACCAAAGCCTTTCCACCTGCCTGTTAGGACCTCCTTTGATTTAACTCTTTTAATTGCAACCCAGCACTCATCCTGCTCCTTGTTATCATAGGAGCTCTCTAAAATCTAGTCTTTGTCCCAGCCACAGTAAGTTTAACATTCTCCATGGATCTGCGGTATGCAGTGTCCCTCCCTGTGCGTAAACTGGGAACAAAATCTCCCATCAGATGCAGCTACCCTATTTCTGAATCACCATATACCTTGGAAAAAGATGCAAAAGCTGTCATATTCCTGGCTCACCTCAAACTCATGCTGGCTCCCTGCCAAGTCATACCTGTAGTTTATCTCTAATAAATGCTCCAGAACCCTCACAACCAATACCACTGCAGAACATTCTTCTCAATATCTGAATAAGCACCACTTTTAACTGGCATTACTTCCCACTTCATTGGAACAATAGAAGCCATCTGGTGTGACTACCTCTTCTTTTTAAAGTCTCCTCTTTCACTGCCAAAAAGAGAAACTTTTCTGTTCTCCTCCTATGACCTGACATTTCTCTCTGTCATCTTTGTCCTATGGACATTCCTAAAGACTTAGTCCTAAGAGCCCTTAGTTTCCTAGCTGCACTGCAAGTTTTCAGTAAATGCATCCATTCTTAGAGTTAACAATCACTTTGCCCAGAGGACTTACAATCAGTAATCCAGCTTTGCTTTATCTCAGGAGTTGCACTTATTTTTTATGTCCAACTGCTCTCTGAATTTTTCTGGATTGTTCTATATTGGTTAGCATATAGTATATGGAAAGCAAAAAAAGATAATATCTCATTCTTAGAGAGTTTATTATTTTTTCCAATGCTGCTGTAACAAATGTAGTGGCTTAAGACAACACAAACATTTCTCACAGTTCCATAGGTAAGAAATTCTGCACAACATACTTGAGTCTAGTAAGACTTAGGCTGAGAGTCTTACCAGAGCGTAATCAAGGTATCTGAGGAACGATGATTCTCATTCAGGGACTCAGCATCACTTGTTCTGGAAGAATTCATTTTCTTTTCACACTTTTCATGTCTCCACTCCACCTTCAAGTCAGCAGTGATGAGGGAAGCCCTCCTGCTTCCAATCTCCCTGATTTCTCTTTTCTTTTAAACATGCATTTGATTACGTTGGCCCTCCCAGATAATCCTAGATAATCTCCCTATTTCAAGGTAAATTTATTAGTAATGTTAATTACATTTTCAAAGTCCCTTTTGCCATGTAAAGTAATACAGGCACAATCCTGGAGATTAGAGTATAGAATGTTAATGAGGGCCATGTTTTCCTACCAAAACATCACTGCAGACACAATCCCACCTTCACATACAAGATTAGAGATGAAATGAGGAGTATTAGGAACCATCTAGTCCAATCTCTTTCTTTCCAACTCAAGGAAAATTAAGGTCCAGTTAGACCTGCCAAGGTTACATGCTGTCCAGTGACACCAGTCCTTTCCACTGCTTCCCAAGTGCAGTACTTCCACGCATTTCCCTTAATTTCACCTCTTAAAATCCTTGCCATTTTCATCTTGTTGAAATTATATTCAATCATGAGTCTTATATCTGTTTTACTATCTATCTCAGCTTTGTGGGGTTTTTTTAACTGCTAATAAAAATGTTAATAAAAGATTTTCTTAAAAATTTTAGATGTTGCCAGGCATGGTGGCATATGCCTTTCATCCCAGCATTTTAGGAGTATGAAGTAAGAGGATCATAAGTTCAAAGCCAGCCTCAGCAACTTAGTGAGGCTCTACACAACTTAGTGAGATGCTGTCTCAAAATAAATAATAAAAAGGTCTGGGGATGTGGCTCAGTAGTTAATTATTTAAAATATTTCAAAAAATGGATATCTAGTGAAGCCACTAAAGAAATTATAACACAAACTAGACCAGTAGTATGTATATATACTTACACACAGATATGGAGACACATAGGGATGTAAAGCAAGAGGGTATAGTTGGTGCAGAATGAGTTAGACTTTGTTTACCTGGACGGGAGTTTTGAAGGAAGATGAAAATTATTGGTAGAAAATAAAGAAAGAGTTGTTATGAAGAGGAAAGACACACGTGTGAATTGGTAAGGCAAGAGCACCAAGCAGATTGGAGTTCATTTTCTGAAATGGAAGGACTCTTTTGAGGAATAATACAGAAGTGAGGTGGCGTAGCTAAGAGGGAATCATTTGCTGGAAAGTTTTAGATCTGAGTACAAGAAGGCCCATAGACTGGTTTTTGGAAAAGTAAAGGCTTAAACAGTATATTCTGGTCATCCATCTGTTATCTGAGTTAGGATGGAGAAAGAACCCAGAGAGAACAAATCAGAAAGGGGTTTCAGAAATCTAGGTATGAATTGTGAAATGTAGGAAAGCTCTGGTAATCAGGAGAAAAAAATGAGAAATGAGGGAAACCTGAGAAGAGCTGAAAGGATTTGCTAATTGATTAAATGAAGTGCCCAAAAGAAAGAGCAGATTTCAGGAAGTTCAGGACTTTTGACGTAGATGATCTGGAGGAGGATGTGCCAGCATCAGAGATGAGGGAATTTGAAAGATGACTATTTCCCTCCTGTATATCTGGGAATTCATTCAAAGCTGCCATGTGCACACGTCAAAGATATTAACAATAATAGCATAGTTATTGTGTCTTTTTTTAATTCCCACAATAAGAGTATTAGTTTTTTTGTTTTTGTTTTTGTTTTGGTACTGGAGATTGAACTCAGGGGTACTCGACCACTGAGCCACATCCCCAGCCCTATTTTGTGTTTTATGTAGAGACAGGGTCTCACTGAGTTGCTTAGCGCCTCGCCATTGCTGAGGCTGGCTTTGAACTTGCGATTCTCCTGTCTCAGCCTCCCTAAGTGCTGGGATTACAGGCTTGAGCCACCAGGCCCGGTTTAAGACTGTTAGTTTTTGTTTGTTTGCTTGTTTTTAATTAGCTGAGATGGCTCTAGCACCTTGAGTTCCGAGGCAGGCAGACTGATGGCCAGCATGAACTGTAAAAGAATACTGAAGCTTAACCCATCAGAAACCTCCCACTGACCTCATCTAACTAGACACTTTATCAGTCAGAAAGCACCCACTGCCTTCACTAGGGTCACTTTAAGCACTCAGATGTGTTTTCTTTGGCTTGTTGCCACAAACACTTCATGAAGTATAGGCCCCTCTCCCTGCCACCTTCTCCCATAGTACCTCTGGTCTGGTGGTTGGTGCTCAATTCATGAGTCACTGAATGCTCAAATAAACTCATTCAAATTTCAATGTGTCTAAGTTTATCTTTTAAGAAGATCAACTGTTTGTTCAAAACTAAAGGATTAAAATAAATGTTTGGGCTTTGAGTTAGATAAGTTGCTTATTAAATAACACTTAAGAAAAACTTTAAAATGCGTTTTTTAAAGGCAGAGACTAAGATTAGCCATTTTGCATTTATTGCTAAATTTTACTTGTAGAAATTTCTGTTAAATGTCTTTCTTATTAATGCTGTGCAGCTGTGCTATTCCTATTCCATGCAATACCTGCAACTTCCTCATTAATATCATCTTACCTATATTTCCGTAGGATGGGTCAGTGAATTGTGATAAATTTATTTTGTTTATTTTTAGTCATCTGGCAAAGTTGCAAAAGTGCAAATGGTTGGAGACAAAAATTCCAACAAGGTAGACCAAGAGTTAGAAAATATTTGTTTATATTTCTGTCTATTTAATTGTAGCACACTAGACTCCTAACCTCTGGTTTCAATCTCTTCTATTCCATTAAATTAATTTTCCTAAAATTTCACTTTGCTAATATGACTTTGTTAAAATTTCATGCAAACAGCTTTAGTTACTCCTCATTGCTTAAAGTACAAAACTCCAGTCCTTAATGTGGACAGTTTTCTGAGATGTCATTTTTATTTTCTTCCCCCAGTACTTTCTTAACATTCTATTGCTTCTTTGAGGCAAGTAACCTGGCTTCCTAGCCCCAGCTTTCAGGGGAAATCTATGGTAGGGAGACAATCAGAAGTCACCCTCAGGAATGACTTTCCTTGGCTTTTGTTTTCTTAAAGTCAGATACTGAAGAGAAACATCTTATCAAAACAAAAATAAAAAGGTGTGAATAACATGTAGTAATTCTAATTGATGTTGAAATACCTGTAAATTTAGGTATATGATGGAGTAGGTACATTCATTCTCTTGTGATCAAAATCACTATTTTCCAAGATAACCACTTATCTCCAGCTTTGCTCTCTTACAAGCTCAGCTCTATATAACCAACTGCCCCTAGAGGACAACTTTCCCTTCTCCTCCTCCTTGGTAGACATCTTTGGCCAAGTTTTGGAAGTTATTTTTATTCCTTTCTAAATAATAATAATAATAATAATTTTATCATCATTATAATTAATAAATAATAGTAATTATTAATATTAATATTAAATAATAATAATAATTATTATTATTTGTAATGGAAAGTTTGGTTTTACCATGATGTTGTTTCTATGTTTATTGAGACAGTAACATATTCATTGTACTTTTACCTGTGAATGGAGCAAATTAAATGTCTAGATTTTTCTCATAATGTATTATGTTTTGATGCCCAATAAAATCAGCTACATTCTGATATATTATCTTCTTTCACATACTTCTAAATTTTTTAAACTTTTTTATCTGTTCTAATTAGTTATAAATACATGATAGGAGAATGCATTTTGATTCATTGTATATAAATGGAGCACAACTTTTCATTTCTCTGGTTGTACATGATGTAGTCACACCACATGTGCAATCATACATGTACCTAGGGTAATGATGTTCATCTCATTCTACCATCTTTCCTGCCCCCATGCCTTCTCCCCTTCCCTAACTCCCCTTTGCCCAATCAAAGTTCCTCCATTCTCTCCATGCCCCCACCAATTGTGAGTCAGCATTCACTTATGGGAGAGAACATTTGGCCTTTGGTTTTTTGGGATTGGTTTACTTCACTTAGCATGATATTCTCAAACTCCATCCCATTTACCTGCAAATGCCATATTTTTATCCTCTTTAATGCTGAATAATATTTCATTGTGTATATGTACTACAGTTTCTTTATTCAACTGTGAATTTTGTATTAGTTTTTTATTTCATTTTTTGGATTCTTGTATCATGGTCAAGTCTGATTTATATTTTCCTTTCAAATACAATCTTTGCTTGGCTTTGGATTTAATAGTGTCCTAGCCTTACCACATTAGGCAAGTTTCCTGTTTCTTCACTAGAAAAATACTTTCTAAAAGGTTAGAATGGCCTCTTTCTTGAAAGCTTGGCAGAACCTTCTCTTAAACTACCTAAGTTAAGTATTTTCCTTACAGGAAGATTTTTAACCATTCATTCTGTTTTCAGTGATGGATTATAGGACTACTGAAGCTCTCTAGTTCTCCTTGAATCAATTTTGATATGTTATATTTGTATAGATTGGGTCCAAATTTTTTAAATTTTCAAATTTATTGGCATAAACTTTGGTCATATACTTTTATTATTATAATTTGAATTTCTATATGTATGCTGAATCTATTTTTATCTATCAGTTTTGACCAAGTTTTGTCAATGTTTTAGCCTTTTCACATTAATATATTTCCCTTTATTGTTATTTCTTTATCATTATTTCTTATTGTATTAATTTATTCTACTATATTTTTTAATCTTTTTCTCAATGATTGACTATTTAATATAGAAATTAGAATTGAGTGGGGTAAAAAATCTTTAAATTATTAAAGTGCTATATAATGAGATATTAAACTTATTCTTTTTTGTTTTAAATAAAAAAAGTAATTTACTTGATGAAATTTAGATGCTAGATTTGAGCCATGCAATGAATAACTCCATAAACTACCTGGTGGTAAAAAATCCATCCTTACAGGAATTGTTCAGAGACTGTTCCACCATGAGAGCATATTCTGTGGAATTTCATCCATGATTTAAAGAGCTCAATGTGATAACTATGAGGTCCATTCTTAATTTTGGAGTTCTATGATTTTAAGCTCAATGATCACTAAAAAGAAATTCTGTATTTCCATTTGCTTTATTTTCAATTGCGATATCTAAAGCTTCCTAAATTAGTTCTATGAATACAGAAAATGAATGTATAAATAAGTAAATCAGTCAGAACAGCAGAAAATATGCTATTAATGGTCTCTTGGCTTTCCCATTTGGTCTATAATTAATGCAGCTATACACTTTAAAAGGGTGTGTGTGTGTGTATGTTTTAAAGAAAAATGGGAGGAAATCATCTGTCAAAATCCAAGCCCTGGAAGTGATTTCTTATTCAGAGTGAGTAAACTCCTCCAATGCCTCAATTCAATGACATCCTGGAATGTTTTATGGATCAGGTTTCATCACCTGTTAGCAGTGGGACTGAGAGTCTGAGCTACTTTTGATGGATGGCCTTTCAGAGTCTGTCTTTAAAATAGTACCGTTGGCTCACCCCTCCTTAACTATTCTCTTTGTGTAGTATTCTGATCATGTTCTTTCTGCTGGTTCTGAGTCAGTGTAGGACATCTGCCTTCTTCTGTAAACTTTATTTTCATATTTTTAATTTTTAAGTAGTTCTTTTTAGTTATACATAACATTAGGTTTCATTTTGCCATAATTATAAAAGCATGGAATATACTTTGCCCTAATCCATTCCCCAGTACTTGCCCTTTCTGTCCTCTCCTCCCTCCTCCTCTAGTCTACTTATCTTTCTGCTATTTCCTTAAACTTTTGCCCGCCTTCCCACTCTGAATATAAATTGTACCAGCAGGACCTATAACACTGCCAGTTTTTTAGCTTGTGGACTTCTATTGGGTAATTTTATCACGTGCGCTCTAATTCTGGCCATCATTGTCCCATCTCTGGATTACTGCAGTGGCCTTCTGACTTATCTCCCTGCTTTTAGTTTTGCTTATCTGATCTCCAGTCTAATTCCTCTCTGCATCCAGGTGATCTTTCAACAACAAAAATGCTGATGATGCAAATTTCCTCTTTACCCTGCTGCAGTTGTTGCCTATCACCTAATGAGTCCTGAGTTCTTAGCACAGCCATGAAAGAGGCTGTCATCTGTGACCTGCCCACCACCTCTGACCTCTTTGTCACTATAACCAGCGGTAAGGCCTTTAGTTTTGGATAGCAACCATTCTCTCTGTTTAGGTCTAAGGCTTTGCATCAGCCATTCCTTTGCCCAGAATCCATACTTATAATGCCAAGGGATGTTGGTTTGGGAAAAGGTGAAATGGTGGAAACACTGATGGCAAGGGTGAACTTTAGCCAACAAAGCATATAAAAGATGGCTGCTATTTTTAGTCAATGAACTTAGTCTCCACTGCAGGCCACCATCCTGGCAGGTGGACCAGAGTTCCATTGGCATCTGTCATTCAGCTAACTCATGTCTCTGCTGCCATTATAAGGCATAACACGTTCTCTGTATTCCTACTGGCATACCTTTTCTGAGTTCCTAATGTGGCTCTGACATTTCTCTGTTTCAGATGCTGCAATAGCTATCTATGATCAGTAGAATCAAATGCATTGGTGACTGCCAGTTTTTCTCTCCATATCTGTCTTTCTGTTATTCCTGGACTTAACTACAGACTGTTTCCAAGCCTCCCTTAAACCTAGATCTGGCTTCTCTCTAAGCTCAAGGGAGCAAGATGATAAGCAAGTCAAGATTATCTCCAAGGGCAGAGACAGTGCTGTGTGATCTGCCTTGGCTTACTTCTCTGTTCTTATATCTTGTAGTTTCAGAAACTACACACTCCAATAATAGCAAGTAGTTTGCACTGTGTTGTGTTATTTTTGCTTATCAACTTTTAGTCCTACTCACCCAGTGAGAAGAACCTTTTGTGTCTTTTTTCATCGTCAACTTTATTCATTATTTGCTTATTTTTACAGTATTGGAGGCAGAATCCAGCACCTGCCTCATGCTGGGCAAGCACTCTACCATGAACTACATCTCCACTCAGTGCTTCTTCAACTTTTAGAGCTTCATCTCCTCTAAGAAGCCTTGTCTTCCTTTACTACTTTTGTTCTAACATGGATTATTAGATGTCATACCTGTGCACTTCCACCATACCAGGTGTATTGAAAATTCTTATTTATATATCTAGCATTTCAATTAAGTTTAATCTTGCCCAAAGAAAATGACTGCATTGTAGCCATACCTGTAACTTAAGGCCTAGCCAGTTGCTTGGCACTTACCCCATGTTCAGCTGGACTGCTTGTGCTATTGACCTTGGAAGTGTAAATATTTAGGTGGTGGAGGGCACTGAAGCATCGTGGTTGGTTAAATGTATGTGGCAAAAAGCTGGGGAGAAACACCACCATCCAAGAGGTATCAGTCATACCCTTAACTTGGTAATCTAGAATAATCATATTGCACTGGAAAGGGAATGAATCCCTGATTATGTATTTCTATTTCTCTCTGCATCTGACCTCCCAGCTTCACTCTGTCATGCATGTTTCTCTTTTGTTCTTGGTCTATATTTTCTTACTTCATTCTCCCTTTTTCAGAGCATGCTGCTCCCCATCTTCAAACCTGGATGCATGAGACATGCCTTCTCATCACCATTTCACCAAGTATCAGAATTGGGCCAGAGAAAACAACATCATTTTAACTTTTTGATTTGCCTCAAATACAGAGGAGTGGTGAAATTGGTTAGGTGTAATGTAGTTGGGGACATGGAAGAAGAAATGTTTGGGGGAAAAGATTTCTTTTATGTTACAATGTCAAACATCATCTGCCATAATTGCTAAATGATGACTGTCATTTGCTTTTATATCAGAAAGTTAATGAACTGGATGACTAAGTGATTCAGATTATTATTTATACCATGGTCTTCCTCCTCACTGAATTAAGACTCAAATCCAGAGATTTTTCCCAGTGTTCTCTACCAGGGATAACTAATTCTTAGATTTTCATCTCCTTAAATATGGCTGATGATTTGGTGATTGTTATGAGATCTTCTTCAGTAGTTTGAGGATGAGAAGCGTATTGATTTTATCCTCACATAGTACAGACTGCACAAAGCTCACTTTCCATATACAAATATAAGCAAGAATGCTATTAATTTATGTAACACCTATTAATGGAGCAACCTCTACATTTGTGCCATGATTTATTCTTAGGTTATTATTTATTTCTTCTCTTCATTTCCTTAGGTCTTTTTAAACAATCTTGTCTGGGAATCTGCAGCCCTCCTCAGAATCCCTGCTAAATCTGTAGATCCCTCTTTCCTTTCCTCACAGTTTGGTATGTGACTTGCTGCCTGAAGCTCTAATTTGCTAAGAAAGTGTTGCTCTAGCCAGGCTTCAGGGCATACTCCTGCCCTTGTGGAGCAGGCAGAGGCATACTTTTCCATTCAGGTATGAGTTAACTCTTAGGGATGAGGGTTTGCCTTTCAAAAACAGAAGTCCTAGCAGGGCCTTCAGTACCTACCAGCCCTCTTTCCTGCATATCTTGGGATAAAATTCCCTCTGTCTTTTTATTCTGTTGCCTTTCCCCTTGTGCGGATGTGTAGTGATTGCTGGAGTGCTGAGAATTCATGCTAATAAGGAATTCTCAAAAGCAATTTTTCTTTTTTTTTATTCTTCCCTTCTCTCTCTCTCTCTCTTTTGATTCAACTTTAGAGGAAGAAGAAAGAGAGAGAGAGAGAGAAAGAAGCCCTTTTGCGGTTTTAATTGCTTTGCAGTTCCTGCGTGAGGCTCTCCCTGGGCTTATCAAAGAGCACACAGCTGAGGCCCTGCGCTCACTGCTCAGCGTCGCCTCCTCAGAGCGGCTGGGCTGCACTGATGGACCAGATAGAGCCTCAGCTATCTGATGGCTTCAGTGCTTAGGAGGTTAATTCAAGTGATGAATTGGAAAATTTGGAAGGGTGGATGGAAGTAGGTAGGGGCTGTTTCCTAGGATTTTTACAATCAGTGAGATTTTTGAAAATGAGGTCTTATTCTTCCCTTTCCCTTTTCCAGGACTTGATAAATTTGTATATGAAAGTGAGGAAATAATTTCTTCCTTGGTGCAAACATGATAACATGAATTAGACTATCTTGCTTGATGTACCATTATGCTTGTCTGATAAGCAAGAATATCTGCACAACCTGTTGTGGAAACCAAAAATCCATCCGCATAGAAACTTGCAGAAGAGAAAGCGGAAATGCAATTAAATATTCCAATGAAGACATGCAATAGAATGCTGTAAGTAGACAGGATGAGATGGTCACAGTCTTTAAGAGGGCAAGGTAGAAGAACATACATCGAGTTCATTATGAGAGAATCAGGTAAGTGCTCAGCCAGACCGAAATCCAGGGGTATATAAAACGGTTTAGGAGCAGCTTGTGGAATCACCATCAACAGAAGAGCTTAGCAAGCACCATTTAAAAAACTGATCTTTATAGGTGGAAAGAGTTGTCACAATTAACTTGTACCTTTATTGTTGTTGTTATTTATTTTCATGATCTTGTGTTATCTTAAGGAAGTACAATTTTTTTGTTGTTGTTGTTTGGGTAGAGGGAGTGCATGTGCCTGAGCAAAGACAGAAAAGGCCTACACTTTCCCATGCATAGACATCTCCTTGTACTTAATACTGCTCTTATCTCCTTCCACAGTGGTAGAGAGCATCAGCTTGGAAGCTAAGCAGCCTAGGATCACATCCTGATCCTGCCACTTTACAGCTGTGTAGACTGAGGCAGTTACATAACCTCTCTGTGCTTCAGAGTCTTAATCTCTAGTCAGTATAAATCTACTCACTGCATATACTGTAATATACTCACTACATTGCAGTGTTGACATGGGAATCAGATACATCAATACTGACATATGAACTGGCACCTACCACATAGCAAGTCCTTCGTGAGTCAAGTTTTGTCCGTGCTATTTTAATCCATTGTCATGATACAAAGTAGACCAGTTCTTCCTCAGTCCAACTCAACTACAGTCTAGGTATTATGACCCTTTAATTTTCTACTTTCTTACATAGAGAGACTGATGCCAATTTGCCATTATTAGTGGTACCAGGGCTGTTGGCAGGATGCCAAGGAGGACCATAATTACTATTATTTCTCCTTAGTGGATATACATACTTAAGTCAGGCCATATATAGCAAAGGCGGGCAAGGAGCTCTAGGATGTAACAAAAAGTATATGGGTTTCAGGGTCCAGCAGACCTAGCTGGCTTCAGTCTTGGCTTTGCTCTCTATGAGCAATATACTTTACTTTTGTATGTCTGTTTCCTTGACTTAGAAAAATTATTTTACAGGTAAATAAAAAGGTAGTGTTGATTAGATGATTAGAAATGCAGTTGCAGCCATAGTGGCTTCCTTAATACAAAGAATGAGATGATGGCTGCTTATTGCTTCAGAATCTGGTACTATAGGTGGCCAGTGTGGAAAGGGTTTTGTGTGAAAGATTTTAAACATAATATGCTTAAAATACCTTTTAAATAAGATAATTTATAGGTGCTACTTCTGTCAACCCACTTAATATATATTTCACATTTAAAAAATTAAGAACCCTTTAACTATGATTTTGATTAAATTGTTTAATTGAAAGCAGAATGTGGGCTTATTGCCTGTCACTTATAACTGATAAAGAAACTGTGTTTTCTGGTTAATTCAATTTAAAATAAATCCTATCACTTTAAATATATTAAGAGAAGGAGGGAGCCTTTCTCCCTTGAAAGCAACAATGGAGCAATCTATTATTAAATGTAGAAAATGATGCTAATGCAACCTGATGGCTGAGATTTCACAACACAAAAATCAGAAAATTCAGACTTCTGTTTCCCACAGCAACCATAACTCTTCTCCCCTTGAGCATATGTAACATTTCATATCACCAAATATACACTTAACTTCAGATTATTATATGTTCACAATGGGGCTGAATTATAGTCACCATGGGCACCAGAAATGTGAACTTCCTTACATTTGTGTACTTGAGAATTTAAATTTCAGCAGTGCTTTACTTTACTTTTTTTTTCTTATTATTTTGTATTAGTTACTCAGAATCCTTCAATGAAATATTAAAAATTTTGTCCCTACTTTTGGCCTCAAGCTCCTCCTGCACGTGATACAAGTAGATATCTTAGAGAGCTCCAGCAGTGAATTCCAACTGTGCATACTTTGGGAACACATATGTGCAAGGCCCAATTCTGTGCTCTTCAAGATTCATGTCCAATGCCTAAGTTCTTTAGTTTGAAGCTTTCTACTTGACCCTAGAAACCATCAAGCAAGACTGAGCATCAATTACTATCTGAAAGTGGTATTTGGAAGATGCACCCTGAAATTCAGTATTATTAATATTCAAAGCCTATGCCCCATCTTAATGCATTTATTTAATTAAGCCAGGTGAACAAAACTAGCCCTTTTGTCACTAAATTACTTTCCAATACTTTCCAATCATTCTAAACAGTTTTCAGTCCATAATGTTAAAAGATGCTATAATAAGTAATATTAGTTAGTATAAATACCAGTTTTTAAAGATATTCAGATCAATTCTTTGGAACTAGACAGAAATCTACAGAGATGCTTGGCCTTGGTCTGTGGTTATCAAGGAACCCAGAGGGAAAGAAAGTTACAAAAATAGTCAGGCACTTAGAATCCAAAAATTTTATGGATCATTGTATTAGAAGGTCTGCTTTATGAAATTCGTCCAAAGCATAAAATCAGACAAGAGCACCAAGATGTATATGCAGAAACAAGCATCATACAATAGACTATAATGTAAGAGTGATAAAAATGTGGAGGAGAGAGAAACAAACAAAATATTGTTATTAAGCAGTGGTTAGAAAAATATTGATAAAACACCATGCTAGGCAGCATTAAATAATTATTTTATACACGCACACACATGCATGTGTGAAGAGTTCCAAAATATATTGTTAAATAAAAAACACAAATTTCAAAGTCTGAATATATAACATAATGTAATTTGGGAATATGTATATTTATATGTATATAATTATATTTAAAACTTTCATTTGTATAGAACTTGAAAAAAATCAGGAAAGATATCCATAAAATGTTAACAATAATTCTCTCTTGATAATAGAATTTCAGAGTTTTTTTCATTGTGCTTTACTTGCAGTTTTTTAAAAATAATTGTAACTTTATATATATATATATATATATATCATACATACCAAGGATTGAACCCAGAGATGCTTGACTAATAAGTCATACTCTCAGCCCATTTTTAAAATATTTTATTTTGAGACAAGGTCTCCCTAAGTTGCTTAGGGCTGTGCTCAATTGCTGAGACTCTCTTTGAACTCCAAATACTCCCATCTCCACTTCCTGAGCCGCTGGGATTAGTCATGTGCCACAATGCCCAGCTAATAATTATAACTTTCATTATCATTAAAATACATCATCACTTTAAAACAAATATGTATTTACACATGCATAGTCATAAAGACTTCATTTGGTGTTTTTCATTGTACTAGAGCATATACATAGCAATTATAGACTCTGACATGGTCAAAACTCATACAATTCCACACTTGAAACTTTACTTATGACCAAGGCATGACAGATGGCCACAAGAACAAGATAGTGAGTTAGGTGGGAATCCATGGATTAGACATTTAAGGCCCAAATTTTCAAGAGAAGTTGCACTTTTAGAGGCTAAACAGATAAAGACCTGAAGAGTCTGGGTGTTTATTCAGAGCTTGAATGAAAGGAAAATTGGATGGTAGGTGCTGATATCAAAGGAAATGCAAGTGAATAAGTTAGAGATGAGCAAGAGGGAACATTTTAGAGGAACAGGGTTATAGTGGGAGCAAAGTATAGATTTTAAGGGCATGTTTTTGGATTGATTAGCGGGAAGAGTGGCTGTCAAAAGCCTAGCCTTAGAATATAGTTCAGTCAGAATTTATTGAATGCTTATTTACCAAAAAGCCAGCCAACCACTGAATAAGAGATTTAACAATCAAGAGGGAGAGAAAAGATGACATCCTGATGAAATGAAGAGATAGTGGATAATAAATGAGTGTTGAGCCCATGCTTGGAACACCAAGAGGCAAGAGGCAAGACTGAGGCACCTTGGCAGAAAGTCTTCCATTGAAATTTTATACTGTCCTCTCTTTTCCCAATGCTATTACCCTAATCTGAGCTGTTATTTATCTGCTTAACTTATGCATGCAAAATTTTTGTCTATCTGCTATTTGTCAGACACTGGCAAATAATTGCATCCTGGTGACAAATAATTTATAGCGCTGCCCTTGAAAGATTACAGTCTGGCAGGGGAGTTTGAGAAGTGTCCAGGTTTTCAAGCAGCAAAAGCGAATAATATGGGGAGATGCAATGGGAACAAGCAATTCAGACTGCTAGATTGAGATAATTAGATGTGTTTTTGGCTATCTTCTTATACATTTTTCCATGGATTTCTTAATTGTTAGACCTGCCTTCTGTCCTTCTCAAATATCATAATGTTGTCATTAGATTCAAATTTCTCAAAATGTAATTTGAATCTCACTTCTTTGTTCATGAATTCATAATGACTCTATATACTCTTTTCTGTACATTCTAAATGTGGCCCTTCTACATTTTCACTAGTTCAAATTTCTACCCAAACTCTTAGTTCTTTATTCATTTAATTGTTTGTGTTCTCCACTATGAGGAATCCTCAAGTGGCAGAGTTGAGTTGGATATGTTCCCTGTCCTCTAGGAGTTCCTGGTCTGATAGTTCAGAGTAGAAATACAGAACCATAAGTACAATGGATACATAGTACCATGGTGGCGTTTATGCATGACACAGCAAAAGTTAAAGAGCTGTGAAGTCTACCCTGTCAATGGAGAAGACAGGGGGTAGCAGAGATAGGGCATGGGCTAAGTCTTTAAAAATAGTTTACAGTTTACAAGTTAAAGAAGTTTTCTTTTATTTCTTTCTTTTTTTGGAGGAGAGGGGAGGAAAGCACTGGGGATTGAACTTAGGGACACTCAACCACTGAGCCACATCCCCTGCCCTATTTTGAATTGTATTTAGAGACAGGGCCTCACTGAGTTGCTTAGTGCTTCACTGTTGCTGAGGCTGGCTTTGAACTTGAGATCCTCCTGTCTCAGCCTCCTGAGACACTCGGATTTACAGGTATGCGCTACTGTGCCCCAGGTGAAAACAGTTAACTTTGTTAAAGGATGACTGTAAGTAAGAACATTAAAAAATAAAGTGACCTATGAATTGGAAGAGAAGTTGACATTGAGATTGAGCTCAAAATAAATGCAAAAATTAGGCTGTGGAGTTCTACAGAGGTTATGTTATGATAGGGTCTATTCATTATCCTTATTAGTTTATAGTCTTGACCTCTACTTAGTGGCTCCAGGAGAGAGTGACATGGCCAAATTTGAATTTGGGACAGTGTGTAATATAGACACGAAGAGCAATTAAAAGGCTATTGCATTCATCTGAATAAGTATAAATCAACAAGTCAATGAGATTAGTTACAGAAAGGAAAACATTGATGCTAGAGAAGATAAAGATCCAGCAAGCAGAATTTGTGACTTAAATCCAATATTTTTCAATTGTTGTCTGGATGTATACTAGATTATTGGCACAGAGATTAGGAGAGTATATGATATATAACAAGATGATGAGTTAAGGCTCTACTTCATCTGTGAGTCAGAGATGTCTTGGGGGTGATCCAAGCTCAGTTGATTATATAGATTTTAATCCTAGGAAAGAGTTCTAGGCCACTGAAACAAATTCAAAAATCCTATAAAAATGGCAATTGGAAAATGAATATATTTATTCAAAGAATATTTAATGGAAGATAATTATATATTATAGAGTCTCTAGATGCTAAAGATTTAGAAGTACGCAGAATATTTTTGGTGCATATGCCTAACTAAAACAATATGACTGAATGCACAGAGTAGCATTATTTTAATATGTCCAGATATGTCCTGTCATAACCAGACAAGTTGATTTTCTCAATGTAAGAGAAATTCATCCAGATATCTGTCTTTGTTGCTGTACAGCATTCATTCATTCATTCATTTATTCATTATTTAGTTATTTCTTGGAGTACAGGGTGATGATTTTTTTGTCTTATTTGTTCTCTTTAGATATACATGACAGTAGTGTATTTGGACATATTATATATATTATACATATATTCATTCATTATTTATTCATTTATTTTTTGGAGTACAAGGTGATGTTCTTTTTTGTCTTTTTATGTTTATTCTCTAGATATACATAACAATAGAGTGCATTTTGACATATTATACATACATATAGCATAACATTCTAATTAGGGCATTCATTATTTATTATTTATTCCCATTAATTGCATTCTTCTCTTACTAATACCTAGGCGTTTTTTATTATTTCATTTGAAGCCATGATACTCTCAAAGTACTTGATGTAATCAATGCATAAACTGAGTATGTACAGGTTTTGAGTGTCTCCTTTATTTTCACATGCTGCTTGTTTTTCCCCTCCCTCCAAGGACAGTTCCAGGAAATCCTGAATTGTTCTATGCTCGCTGTGCTACATGAAGCCTAGCACTCTTCTATCCACTTCTGTTCTTTATAGAACTGCCATTATTATGGAACTACAGAGATCTCACAATTTCTATTTAGCCTAAGATGTGATTCTTTCACTTTATATATCTTTCTTTATCTGAATTATTTGTGTTTGGATAGCAATTATTTTTCTTCAGCATTTGAAAGCAAAACAAACACTCAAATACTCATCTGAAAATTCTCTTGCATTTAATCTGAATTTCTTTTTGTTATCACCTGCTTTCTTCTCAAAGACACACACAGCACTTCTATTTGCTTCCTACCTAGTTGAAATGGACAATTGGACACAATTACATAGCAGTCAGCTTCATAGGCATGACTAAATCTATTCATTGTATTTGTAGGGCATAGGAAAAAGATTAAAAAAGAACCTTTTAGTTTTTGCTTTTAGCTTTCCCTTGCACTCTGCATTATTATCTACATGGGGGGTATATATATATTTTCCAGTGAACATTGGGCATGATATCTTTCTACCACACTATATTAGATGTGCACTCCTGGAGTCCACAGAATGAGTCTGTTGTGGGCCATGACTTGAGTTATACTGCATATAGTTTTTGAGCTACATTATTAGCGACAACAATGCTCCCCTTCAATGGTGTGGAAAAATCGAGTGTTAACTGTATTTGCTTTTGAATATTGTTACCATAAATCTCTCCACATTCTTAGCCTTTCTAAGTGTTATAGAGTGTATCATCTGCCAAGGTAATTGTGGCTTTCCCCTTTATTAAAGACTCCTTGAGTTTAGACATGAGGGAACCAATGATAGCCAGTACCCTGCAAGCTTATGATAAACTACACCATAAGTGCAGAGCAAATATCTCACAAAGATACAGTAATTACACAACAAACACCTCTTTGCTAAGCAATGAATTATAGAGCCCAATATCCTGTAATTACAAACCATTTATATATCTGTTTAAATTACTGTGGATGCCACTTAGTGTAATCACTTTGATGATTAATCAAACATTATGTGTGGTATGGAATGCTTCAGAGTTCACAGGTGTGCATGTTTTTCAAATGCTTCCCCTAAAGTATCAAACTGCAAGGTTTCTAGCATTTTATATTCTCCGTATTTTACAAAAATAAAAAACCCAACTTTTATAATCCCACAGTTTTCCTTAACTACTATGGTTTTATGCTTTCTTTGGAGATTCCATCCTGGTTTTAATGGTAAAAAATCCATGTTTTAATAGCTATGATTTTCAGAGCCTTGATATTTGCACACTTCAGGGGGTTAAAACAGAAATAAACTCATCTTGCCAAGGATTTGTTTGGAGTGAAGCTTTAGTGGCACAGTCAACTTCTGTCTTCCTGAGCAAGACCTTTAACAGCTTAGTCACAGAGCATTCAAGGAATTGGGCCAAGTGCCTACCAAGGTGATCCTTGAGCAGGGTACAGTTCTGCCCTAAGGCTGTGAATGACAAAGATTAGTCCAGGACTACTGGTCTGAGCCCTTGCATTTTTGGCTGCCAAAGACTTTAGTTTAATCTTCCTGGCAACAGTAAATAAGGGTCAAATCGGATTATTCTAAGCCAATCTGAGAATAATTTGAGAACAATAGCTGGCTAGGGAGAGAAAGTCATGCAACTGAATTACAGTAAATTATACAGTCTTGCCTGGGAAGAAATAATTTGATCACAAGACCTGCAAGTAACAATTATTACTGATTGCAGCCAGCAACCCTCAGCAGCTCATAGGGAAACCACTGTGGCAATAAGCTACCTGATTCCCTCTGTTGGCACATGATCCACATATGCGGATTTGCAGATGTGTATATTGTATAAGAACATTTACTAAACATTTGCCCTCAGGCAGGTATAATTCTGGTTTTACTAATAAGAACTCTAGATCTTCACAGTGACCCTATGCAGCACTAATTGTCACTTCTCCATTTTATAGATGATGGCACTGAGCATAGAGCATTTAAGTAACTGGCTCATGGTCACTAAGTGGCAGGGCTGTTTCTCCATTAGGATGCATAGCTTCTAAGTTTATACTTCTAAACTCTATATTATAGAAGCCCCTCCTTAGAGTTGAAAATGAGGCCTGGTTGAATTTATATTGTTGGTTTTAAATATATTTTGCATCTCAACTGCATTTAATCTCAGAAGTCAGATTCTTTCTGCCAACAGTTTTGTAGGACTCTCATTTGTGCAACTGAGCAAGAATGTCTTGAAGCTTCCAAAATTATTCCATGTGCCTTAAACCCGACTGACACTGCCATGTGCTATGACAGAGCAGATCAGGGGAAGAATAACTGGCAGTGCAACTGTTTGACAATTCAGTGTCTATGCTATCAGGTTGCATACTGGCAATATGGCTTTCTACATTTACTTCTGTCAACTTTTTACTTCTCCTTTTGTCTTCTCTCTTAACCTTTTTTTTTTTAATCTTGAAGAAAATAAAGTAAAAGACATTAACAGAAGGTATATTAGGAACTAGAGAGTTGAATTTCAGACATTAGGAATTTTATTCCTCAAACTGAAGAGGCAGAAACCCTAAAATGAAAAGTAACAAAATATTTTAAGACAGTAAATTTGATATAGAAGTTTTATGAAAATCTTAGAACATAAAAAATAGCTAATGGAGAAAATGAAGGTAAACTGTGGGCATGGAGACACTAGAAAGAAAAGTCAAAACAAAACCCAAAAAGCCTTCATTGACATCAGGAAAATTAAAGTGTTCTTCCAAAAAAATTTGCCTTTATGCGTCTGCTTTTGGCAAGTGCATTAATAAAGCACATCGGATTTCTGGAACATAAATATGTTTACTGGGTCACAGTGGACTGGCTTTATCCAAGGCAGGTGTTGTAAGTATGGAGATATGCTCCAGGGAAAAAAGCAGAGAGAAGCAATTTTTTTAAAAAAAGAATATAGTTATTAGAAAAGCAGAGAATTAGGAAGCCTAGAAAATTTGAAAAATGAAATAATATTTTATTATTGTTGAGATATTAACAGAGTAAGAGATTAACTACCTAAATTAGATAGATTACAAATGTTTTAAAGGGGAGATAAGATTCTCCAGGAACTTGTTGCAGACCAGGCAGGGCCTAGAAAATAGACTTGGTAAATTGATTAAAACATTTGCTGAGGGCCTGGGGTTGTGACTCAGTGGCAGAGCCCTTGCCTCACACACGAGAGGCACTGGGTTCAATCCTCAGCACTACATAAAAATAAATAAACCAAATAAAGATATTGCATCCATGTATAGCTAAAAATATTTTAAAAAAACATTTGCTGAAAAACCCTTAACATCCATTTAAAGTTTGAGGTACACAAATAAAGCAGCTCAACTCATTCATTCATTCACTTGAACAAATTTACTTGGAATTGATTCTATATAAGATACCATAGTAGGCATTTCCCTTAAAAGCTGTGAGGACAAGAGACATATCCCTATCTAGCAGCATACTAAAACTGCTGTTAGAATTCTGTCTGCACCTGCAACACACACACATACAGAGGGACAGAGAGAGAGACAGAGAGAGAGACAGAGAGACAGAGACAGAAAGAGAAATGCCAAGATAATGCAGAGATAGATAAAGGATGGTTGAGAAAACTTAACAGCAGAGATAACATTAGACTGGGCCTAAATGAGGATAATTCTACAGGGAGAAGGGAAAAGTCTACTATAACCTGTTGAAAACCAGGTGTGCCCCTGTGGATCTGGGCAGGATCAACAGTCTCTATTATTCTGTTATTGAGCATACAGTCACCCAAGATGTTTTTTGATGATGGATAGCAATGAGGCCCTGAATAGCCTTCTCAGGACACCAAGAAAAAGCTGTTATCTATTTCAAAGGGCTTTAAAGTGTTCCAAACACATTTGGGGCAGGGCAATAGTAAACAGACAAATTATGATACAAACAGGTATGCATAAGAGTAGTCAGTGTATTTGTATTGTGCAAATCCAATCTGTCTAGAGGTGACATTTGGACAAGACTTAAGTTGTTGAGTGGAAGTTTGGCAGGGGAAGGAAAACATTTCCCCATGAGTGAATAGCATGAGGAAAGAGGTGGAGTTGTTTCCAATTGTTGGTTTTCCTTTCATGGGCTGAACTCCTACCTTGAAGTCTCTGAGAGGAAATTATTCTATCGCTCCTATATTTTATTGAATTTTTTTTGCTCCAGATTATAAAGTGGCACCTCACTTAATATGTCTGCGATCAGAATTGTTATCACTTAGCAAAATTGTATTGCATTGCGCTTCTCATTAAACCGTGATTTTATGTCATTGAAGACAAAAGTTGTGAAGTTAAGACAGGGAATCCTATGTCATATGTTCCATTCACTTAGCTAAATCTTGGGCTTTGTTTCTGCTTCTTTTCTTGGAGCTGTCAACCTGCATGTCTGTGTTGGGAGCGGAGAGAGAAGAAAGTATAAAGATATTTGGCAATATGTATTTTCATACTTAACAGCATTTTATTTTAGACAATTGCAAATATATACAAAAATAGAGAAGTATAATAAACACTATATGTTCATCAAAAACTCAAATTATCAATTCATGACGAATTTTGTTCATGTATATTCCCATCCCTTCTTTCCTCTAACCATTTTGACATTGAATGGCATTGAATGACACTGAGTTAGTTCATCTGAAATTATTTCAGTCCATATCTCTAAAAGATAGGGATATTTTAAAACATATCTATAATACCACTGTCACTATGAAAATTAGCAATAATTCATTAATAACAAATAGTACTCACATTTCCCTCACTGACAGCTAGATAGGTATAGATATAGATATAAGGTTTTTTGACTCAAATTCTAAATTGTAATTGTTTCATAATATCTTTCAATGTCTTCTAAACAATAACAGAGGTCAGCAAACTATAGTCCATATACAAAAAACATATTACAACCTGCTTATGTCAATAAGGTTTCATTGAAGTATATCTGTGCTCATTTGTTTACGTTTTACCAATGGCTGCTTTTTATACTGTAGCTGCAGTGATGCTTAGTTATGATGAAGATTATTTCAAAAAATGATGAAAATATTTACTATCTTGTCCTGTACAGATTTTGCTGATTCCTGATCTGTAGGTTCTACCTGCATGCACTCCCCTCACCTATGCTTATTTCCATCTCATTTGAAAAGTAAAATCATTCAGAATATGTCCCACATGTTTAGAGCACAAGTGTGACTATAAAAGAATTGTACTCCCATTTTCTTTTTTTTTAACTATGACTTCCTATAAATTCCAAAATTCAAACTCTTTTGATGAGATGTGGGTGACAAGCAGGTGAAGGAGGAGACGGTAGACCCCTTGGCTAGGTCTTCACAAGGTGGAAGTTATCTTGCAAAAGTTACAGCCTCAGTTCTCCAACTGCCTACATCCTTGACTTTGTCTCTATACTGAAAAATAATCAAGTCACAGGATTAACACACATCTCTCTATCTCAGCTTTGTGCCAGCATAACAATTCACAACAACATGATAAGATTTAACATCTGATTCAAATTGAGTGTTATTTGTAGTACTACTCTAAATACTGAACTTGTATTCATTTACTCAATTTTCACACACTGTTATTAGCTCCACTTTACAGATGTGAAATCTAAGGCATGGTGAAGTTAAAGGAAGCCCTATGTTAAACCAAAAAATTGTGTCACCTTGCTATTGCATTCTTTCCTCTTGTAGCAAATCTACATGGGGATTCACTTATTATAGTTAGAAGTTTTCCTGGTGAGTATGAAGCAAGGGCAATGCAATGCAGGTAGGCTTTCTTAGTGATAAACTCCATCAAGATACAATGGTATGATATGCTCTTCATTCCATCAAGAATCACAAATGTGCAAACTAGAGACCTATGTTTGCTCATCGAGGAACCCTCTAGCCTGAAATATGCTGAAGATGCACTGATGTCATTTTCTTGCCCCAGAGTTTCCTTTGTGAACCTATGCAAACTACTTTCCTCCTTCTTCAGGTTGTTTAGTGACAGGTTTCAGCTTTTATTTTCTAGTCCTGCTTCTGAACGTTTTTGCCCAAGTCATTTTACTTAAACTTGGGTATTTCCAAATCTGCTTAGCTTCAGGTTTTATAAAATCTCTTTGGAACTTCTACAGATGACTAATCTCTTCTAGTCTGTGCTGCTTCTTGCTAATTTCACTCTCAGTGGGTAAACCGATTTCCATATTCTTAGAGACATTTTACATTACCTCTCCTTACTCACTAAACTCTTGAGAAGATCAACTCTGTCAGAAGGGTTTTAAAAGATAATTTATTTAATTTCTAAGTTCATAACTGCACACACAGCATAGTCAGAATTGCTCCTTTATTATCTATACTCCAGAAGAAAGGGCAAGACTTGCTTTAATTCTCCATGAATTCTCCATGCCACATATCTGACAGGACAGAGCAAAGATACAGAAAGACACTTGTCTTGCCATGTATGCAGCTTGACTGGAAAGATTTCTACTTTCACATCTATCTAGTCTTCCCATCTTCAGTAGGTGTAACTGAAAGTGAAAATCAGGAGACTGTGCTGGAACCAAGTAACCACCCAGAGAGATACAAGCCACATTCTGTAATGTGGACTTGAGAATTCAGACTCACAGAAGGGACAAGTGATCTTAGGTCCAAAACTGCCCCATGAGAAATTAAGTGTGAAGTGTGGTTATTATCACCAAGAAGCATTTCTTCGAGAGTAAAGTTATATGCTGTAATGTGCAGAAATTGCCATCTTCTCCCATATTGATTGTTTCCCCTAGATCTATCATCTTAAGCTATCTCTTTAAAACAGGATCTGGGGTATCATAGAAAAGAGTGTGTGTTCCATGCTTAATTCTGTGTGGGACTGAGATAAAGGATGAGTTAAGGCAGCAAGATGAGCAGGAGACCCAGAGTGTGGGACAAGAATGAGCAAAATCTGATCCTCGGAATACAAGGCCTATGGATTAACAAGAATCTTGAAGAACATCAATGAAACTATCCACAAATGATACAATGGGTTCTGAACCAAACTTATTTGGATTGTAAATTCAGTACTGGATTATAGAAATGATAAACCATGAAAATTAGGCAGTGGATTACAAAAGCAAGTGGGAAGACATTTCATTATTATGTCCAAGAAACCAATCTAATCTGGTCCAATGTAGATGATTCTAATACCCTCCCCGTGTCCCATGTGTCCTTGAACTGGTCTTTTTGTATTGGGATATACTGATTTCATTTATGGGGCTTTTTAAAATTTTAATGACATAAAGAAAATTCTTAACCATTGTATCTTCAAATACTCAAAGTTCACTTTAAATAGGATTGTTTACTGTTAATTTTATAGACATTTGTGGGGTTTAGCATTTCTGCAAAATGTTGATTATCTGCATTACTTAATATTGTTAAAATGCCTTCTTTTTGTTTTTCCTTAAAGATTCCTAGTAAACTTTGTCTTGACTTCTTACCTGTATTTCTACCTTGCTGCAAACAAACAAAATCACTTTTCATTTTTTAATTGGAGAGTAAAATAAATACAGGTCCTTCCATTGACACCTGTGACCTACTCTCACAGAGTAGAAATATACTTCCTGTGTTAAATATTTAGGTGTTGTTCATCCATCAAGGATGAATAATTTATAATTTTATGCTCAATTTTGAGTTTTTATTTTCACTGGGGCTACTGGGTATTTGGTGCTTTTGAGAACTGCTTTGTATGGGAAAAAAAAGATGATCACAGCTTTTAGTTATTTCGAAAATGTTCTTACCCATTTATTGTATTGCTGTCAGATGCTATAATAAAACTTCTATTTTCACAGTTGCAACAGAAATGACCACTTCCTTTTATTGAAACTTTTTTTCATCCATATCAGGTGGGTAGAGTATGTGTCTTGTTATGGGTGGATTTGATCACACAATTTCTATGAAGGCACAGCTAGATGAGTGACCTGCTAAGAATTTTTTGTGTGTGTGTATTTGGATGAGAGGGCCAGACTATAAAGGCAGAGTAGGACAGGAGACTTGGTGGAGGCTTCTGCATTGTGCTTCTTGAGTGGAAAGCTGAAGGGAAAGAAACTTGCCTGTTGCCTTAACGACAAGCATTGCTTGTGACCTTCACTGAATGCCTTTGCATTTTTTAGCAACATTGCTGAGTAGGAGGAAGGCATGGATTAAAGGAAGCATATTCTTGGAGACTATTGTGCACAGCCTAAATAACCATCATAATGCATAAGTGTGAAAAAACACAAAGCTGCCTAATTGTAAGACTTGAATTGAAAGAGAAATCTGGTGGCATCATAAGGGGCCTTTGGCTCTAGGGTTGTTGAAAGGATTTTATGTAGGAAGTGCTGATTGGTGTGATTATGGGTCCAGAAACCAAGCTGCCAGCTGTGGTTGTGGATACTCAGTACTTCTGCCATCTTACCTGGGCCCTCAGAGAAGGGACCAAATGGATGCAAGGGACTGAGACGCACACTCAGCTTTATGGCCATGGAAACAGAATAGGAAAGTATTAAGGCCAAATAAATAGTGGCTGAAAAACCGTCCTTGTGTGTGTTTTGGGGTGGGGTGGGTCCTGCTGCTTCATTTCTCCATGTCCCGTAGCAGTGAAAGGGCTGATGAACAGGGTATGGCCCTGTTAAAAAGCGGAGGGGGTGATCTAATTATGACCCATTGCATATGACAATCCAGTTCTCCTTTCATTCTCTACGCCACTTGGCAATGTTTAGCCTCTGCACAAGTGGAATCTCAGAACCATTTCTAAGTTAAACCAGATTATCCTATGACTGAAAGTGAAGAAAGGAAACACACTATGTTTTCCTCACCCATTAAGTGGACACTTTATTTATTTATTGAAAAATTATGACAAGATTATTACAAAAGATGACCCCACATAATGACTCACTCTATACAAAGGGGCTTGACTATTACAATTTTAATATGCATGAAATGGTCGGCTTATTTTCTGCTTTGAACAACTCATAAAACATTGCAACTTCCACATGTATACACAGAGATATATCTATTCTCAGGGGTAGATACTTAAGCAAGTGTTCGCTATGTTGAAAGAGTCTCTGAAATTGATAGAAATCAGTGTGATATAGGAGTAATAGATAGGAAACACACTTTAAATATGAGGGGACATAAAAAATCACAAGCTTCCCTGTGATCTGACTGAACCAGAATGTACTAGGGGCTTGGAGAACTTGGTAAGCTGTAGAACTTAGAAGTTAAAAGAAACCCTATGAGACGACATTGTTTTGATTTTTAAAAAAACCACCAACTTTGGGAGTCCATGAATCCTGTTGGAGACGCAAGAGGTCAACACTATTTAATGCCAAGTCCTTTGTGTATTTTTTATTCAACAACCAATTATTTCTGATAGAAAGAGAGAATTAGAGTTTGAATATGAAGTGCACCTCAAAAGCTCCTGTATAATGCAGGAATATTTGGAGGTGAAATGACTGATCACAAGCTCTGTAACCTACTCAGTCTATCCTAGTTTGAATGGACTTACTGGATGGTAACTGCAGGCAGGTAGGGTATGGTCACTGGGGGAATGGCCTGGAAGGGTTCATCTTCCTTGCATTCCACACTTACCCTTTCCCTCTTTTCTTCCTGGCCACCGTAAGCAGAACAGAATTCCTCTGTCACACCCTTTTGCCATATTGTTCTATTTGATCTTGGGCCCAAAACAATGGAGTCAGGCAATTATGAACTGAGACCTCTGAAACCATGAACCAAAAAAATTCATTTCCCTCATCTAAGTTGTTATTATCAGATACTTTAGTCACAATAATGCAAAAGCTGACTAAAACAGAAATCGATACCAAGAAATGGTATCTTTGCTGTGACTGATCTGACCATGTGGTTCGGAAGCCTTTGGAACTGGTTTGTGGGAGGAGTTTAGAAATATTTGGAGATGCAGCCTGGAGAAGCCTTAGAATGTTGTAAGCAGAGCTTAGTGGGAAATTCTGGGAGGATCTCAGAATAGCAGCATGCTGATAGGAATGCAGATAGTAAAGACTGCTCATGAGATTTCACAGGGATGTGAGGATTCTATTGGGAATTCAACTAGAGACAGTTTGTTTTATATTCTGGCAAGTAACTTGTCTGCAAAGGGCTTGGGCAGCTCTGCCCCTTTGGAGATCACATTTTACTCCCATATGTAGCAGATGCTGAATGTGGAGGTTTAGGACTTGTTTGTCCAGCTGGGTTTCAGTCTTGTTTTGTCTCATCTCTTCTTTTTATACCCACATGCCTCCCTTTTGGAATGAGAATTTTATCTGTGCCATTTTGTGTTGGATATATGTAAATTGCTTTTTATCACTACAAGGGCTTACAATCATGAGCATGCCTTGGGTCTCAGATGCGACTTTGGACTTGGGTAATTCTTTGACTCAGACTATGGGAACTCTTGGAGATGGACTAAACACATTTTGCATTGTGAGGTAGACATGAGATTTTAGGGGCCAGGGGTAAAAAGCTATGGTTGGATATAAGATATCCTCCCAAAGCTCCTGTGTTAATGCAAGAATAGTCAGAGATGAAATGATTAGATTATGAGAG
Organism: Xerus rutilus; assembly: GCA_028644305.1. Classification (NCBI taxonomy): domain Eukaryota; kingdom Metazoa; phylum Chordata; class Mammalia; order Rodentia; family Sciuridae; genus Xerus; species Xerus rutilus. The sequence goes on from CM053409.1 coordinate 65,878,611, forward strand.
CTATAACGTGATCGATCCATCCTAGTTTGAATAGATTGTGTGGTATCTGTAGGCAGGTGAGCTTTGGATAGCAGTGAAAGAGGTGCACTTCTTTGTTTTTCACAACATTCATTTTTATTTCTTTATACAGAATAATCTATATCCTGACTAATAGACTATGCCTCTTCTCCTATTACTAATATAAATTTTTAGTTGAAACAAAAATTCCATCCCCCAAAACATGCATAATTTTTTGGCATTTTTCCCTAGTGAAATTTGGCTAGAATGTTTTCACATTTATAATTGTTATTTGTCAGCACAACTATAACTAATTACCCAATACTATGTCTAAAACCTCATATAGGTTTTAGAATCATATATTTCATTTATACAATGATAAAAAAGGCAAAAGAAATATATGCTTTAGAGATCATAAAAGCAAAAATCACCAGTCCAAAACTATCTCAATATTTTGATGATCTTGGAGGTAGAGAGTCACTTGATACTGGTAAAAGGACTGACAAATTGAGGAGACAGAAGAAGGGATGCTATAGATCTCAATACAGCCTTCATTTAATTTCACAATTTATAGCTTTGGGTTGGTCAAGAAACTTTAAGTCAGTCATGATTCCAGGAATTACATGAAATTTCAGAAACTATCTCTTATTTTGTATAAAAATGTTTCATCTCTCTCACCCAATTCTAGTGAGAATTAACTTCACTTATGAACTTAGAAGACTAAAGTCAATTTTTCATAATGAAAAGTACATTCTACAATAAATCCTAAAATGTTTAACTTTTTAGTTAAAAAGGTATTGTATATGTTTCAAATCAGCTACACTCAGAAATGCTCAATTCTTTTTATTATGACTATTTTAAAAATTGGGGTATAGGAAAAAAAAGTATGTCTTGGAATATTGACATGTTTAGCAAATAAGTTCAGATGATACTCCAGATTCCAGGTAGTGGATCAAGTGCCACATTTGCTGTGTATGTCTTTTCTATCTACAGTTATCATGAGTCTATAAAATATAGAGCATACAAGAGACTTCTTAATCTTCGTATCCAAAAAAATAAAAAAGATAGGATGAGAATGGAACCTACCTGATTTATGGGCAATGTGTGTATATTGTTCAAACTATTTTACTAAGTCAAAAGAAGAAAAGAGATTAACAACATGATTTTTATTGTTCAATTCTGAATACCTTACTCATACAACCATTGGAAAGGTCTGTACTTACATCATAAGAGACAATGACTTTAAAGTTCCATCTATAAACTTTATGTGCATTTAATGTACTTTGTCTCATATCCTTGTCATTTTTCATCACAAGTGGTCAAGTTCTCATATCATCTGCTCTCTCCACTGCTTTCACTTCTGAACTGATGATCTGATGATCTAATTTCTCACATCTAATCTATTTTATCCTCACCTTTAATTTTTATTTCTGGGTATTCTACAATGTCTGACAGTTTAACTCTCATACATTCTCAAATTCTTCCCTCCATCACTTACCTTAAATAAGTCTGATTCACTCCCAAGGACAATATTTACCAAAAAAAAAAAAATTAAAATAAAATCAAGAATGAATAATGATCATTTGGCAAATGTTTCCAGATTGTCTCTCATCATAATTGTTTATTATGGACCAATATTTTTCTGTTATCATAAAAACAAACAAAAACAAATGTTTTACCAAGCCTTCTTCTATTTTTTACTATTATTGGTCTCTATCCCTTTCACTAGTCTCTTTTCAGCTGTTCCACCCCAAGTACTATCATCATTCTATGTGACCTCAGGTTCTATGTGGTTGACTATCACAGTATTCTTTTTCATTTTTGGTACTGGAGATTGAACTCAGGGGTGCTTGACCACTGAGCCACATCCCCAGCCTTATTTTGTGTTTTATGTAGAGACAGGGTCTCACTGAGTTGCTTAGTGCCTCACCGTTGCTGAGGCTGGCTTTGAACTCGTGATTCTCCTGTCTCAGCCTCCTTAAGTGCTGGGATTACAGGCGTGCACCACTGCGCCTGGCTTCACAATATTCTGATTTAACAATAGTTTGAGTTTTTTGACACATACAAGTTTCAACTCAACTTTAATTAATAATACTCATATAAATTATGGATTCAATTTGTTCATCTCTTACAATGTGTTTTAGTCAACTTTTCATTGCTGTGAACAAAAGATCTGACAAGAATAACTTACAGGAGGAAAAGTTTATATTGGTTCATGGTTTCAGAGGTTTAGTCCATGGTCAAATGACTCCATAGCTTTGGACATGAAATGAAGCAGAACATCATGGTAAAAGAGCATAGCAGAGAAACACTACTCAATTCCTGACAACCAGGAAGCTGGGAGAGAGAGAGAGCGAGAGAGAGAGCGAGAGAGCGAGAGAGAGAGCGCATGCATGCACGTGAGCACACAGGAGTGCACACAAGCGAGCTCCAACCTACAAGGACAAAATATACCCCAAAGGCACACCTGCAGTGATCTACTTCCTCCAGTAGTAGCCTAACTGCCTATATTCACCACCTAGTACAATAGTCCTTAGGTTACAGCTCTCATTAATCTAATAGTCACCTCTGATCATTCCTGCTCTGTCTCATGCATAAGCTTTTGGAGGATACCTCATATCTATATCATAACACCATGTTCATTTCTTGCATATTCTTGCTTTAAACTCCAAATCCAATTTTCTAACCATAGCCACAGTTAAAATCCTTCAATATTCTCATAATTTAATCCTAGCACATTAACCTTTGTCTCATTTTACCTGCCGTTTTGGTACTTTCTCCTTTTCTCTTTATAGCTCTCTTCCACTTTAGGGGGAAGCAGTGAGAAAAAACAAATTCTAATGTAAATATTATCAATATTGATAAATTCCTAGTGGAAATTCATGTACAATAATATATCTATAGAGTTGAGAGCTCCCAGGATCAATCTAGACTTAAAACATAATTAAAGAATATTCAGCATCGAGATATCACTTATTGTTTAAGAAAGTGGACTTGGCAGGAACACTGAAATACATAAATATCTATAAATTTGGTGGAGAAAAAGTAGTCTAATAATTGATTAGTGGACTAGGGAGAAACTGGGTGGTGTAGAATATCAAGGAAGTAGAGAGAAAAGGGTCTTTGAGGAAGAAGAGTGTAGTCTACTGTGAAGAATGCTGTAGAATAAGATGATATAACATGGAATTCACTAGTGAAAAGCCATTTTGGTGGAATGTAAAGTTGAACAACAGACAAAAGTAGACAAAAAATTTAAAGTTGATTTAAAGTTGGGGCCCTTAAGTTACGAAGAAGAACAGAAAAACAATGTAAAAGCCTAGAAAAGTTAGGAGTGTCTGTTTTGTTTTGTTGGTACTGAGGATTGAACTTAGCGTTACTCGACCACTGAGCCACATCCCCAGCCCTATTTTGTGTTTTATGTAGAGACAGGGTCTCACTGAGTTGCTTAACGCCTCGCCATTGCTGAGGCTGGCTTTGAACTCGCAATTTTCCTGTCTCAGCCTCCCAAAGTGCTGGGATTACAGGTGTGTGCCACTACACTCGGCTGTCAGGAGGGTTTTGTTTGATCCATCTTTCCTTCTCTCCTCTCTACTCCTTTCCTCCCTCTCTTTTCCTTTCCCCTTTCCTTTTTTTCCCCAATGATGGGAGATACAGAGTGTGTTTGTATGAGTCATTTTTTAATACTTTTAGGGAACTTGAACGATCTGGTGGTAAAGGGAAGATTTATCTGAGAGAGGAAAGATGAGGGACCAAAAGTCCTTGAGAAAGCATTGGAGGCTGGGCCTCACTATACTGGTAGGAAGATGGTTCTTTTTCTCCATTTTCTGAGAGAAGAAAAGATTTTGTACAGAATGAGGAGAGCCACAAAGGCAGGTTGGTTTTTCCAAATTATTACTTAGAAATAATTCCCTTTAATAGCTCATTTTATTCATGAAGTACAAGGCAGTTATCAATTTACAGTGAGGAGAGTAATGGGAATGGGAGATTGGAGGAAAATTAAAAATCTGAAAAATAAAGGGAAAGAACAGAATGTTGGCAGTGATCAAGGTCCACCTGAGTTTATGGTCATGACCTAAAGTGAAGTCAGTCAGGCTGGTGACACCTCCCTCTACTTAGCTTCTCGGGAATCGGCAAGACACGGTGGGGACAAAGCAAGTACGATGGAGAAAATGAGAGGTGCAGAATTTGTGGGAGATTGTAATGATGACCCATGGAATTCAAGGCAGATTACTAACACAGCCAAACATAATACTCAGCTCACACTTTTCCCAGTTTAATATTCTTTTTATTTTCAGTCTTAGCCCAGCACAGTCTTTCACTGTTTGGGGATCTTTTTAGGACTTTAAGACTTATTTCTTGAATGTAGTAGTCTTCCTTGAGGAAATATGTCACATCCTGTTTTACTTTTATATGTGTGTGTGTGTGTATGTGTATATATATGTTTGTATATGTATGTATATATATTTTTACATATATATTTTATATGTATATATATTTTAGTTGTTGATGGACCTTTATTTTATTTATTTTATATGTGGTGCTGATAATTAAACCCAGTGCCTCACACATGCTAGGCAAGTGCTTTACCACTGAACCACAAACCCAGCCCCTTGTTTCACTGTACATACAGACATGCTGTAGTTGCTCAATAAAGTACACTGAATCTGTGAATTGGTGAAGGTTATGGAAGCTGAACTATTTCAGAAGTTTTACATTAAAATTATTACCCTACCACTCAAAACTTATCCTGAAATATTAGTTTAGTGTGAGTATTTACAGATACAGTACAGTAATTTTAGTGGGATTTTAATTTAGGCTTCATGCAGTATTCCCAATCCATCTGGTAATTGCACTGATTACATCCTCTAGCTGATTACACTGAAAATTGCTATCCATGCCTCAGGTCAGGCAATGAGAAAGTTGTGGGTTGAACTGTGAGGGAGGATAAATCGGTGTAAATTGAAGTAACAAGCAACTGAAAATAAAGGCAGGGGATGTTTGGAGAGTGTGCTGATTAGTTACCATGCTGAGAATTTTGCCTTCAACAAAATCTATCTCTGTAGTCAGATTCAAAGAGTAAACTTCTGACTTATGTTAGTCAGATTTCTATTGCTGTGACAAATACCTGAAAAAAAAAATCAACTTAAGGGAAGCATGTTTTATTTTTGTCTCACACTTTTAGAGGTTTCAGTCCTTGGTCTCTTGGCCTCATCTCTCTATTCTGAAGGCAAGACAAAACATCATGGCAGGCGGTGTGTGGTAGAGCAAAGCTGTCATCTCATGGTGGTGAGGAAGCAAGAGATGAAGGGCCTAGGGACAAAAAAAAATCCTTCAAGGGCACACCCTCAGTGATTTACTTCCTCCAACTGGGACCCACTTCATAAAGCATTCACCACCTTCCAACAGTACAGCTGGCAACCAAGTCTTTACTACATTAGCCTTTGAAGGACATTCCAGATACAAACTATAATACCACCTTTTCTCTTAAAATTATCAACTTTTAAAATTTTATTCGATTCAATTATTTGTTTAGGTATGGAACACATCTACAATTCCACATATGAAGAGTATTTTCCCCTGAAGTAGCTGGTCTCAAATTGTTTAAATTCCCAAAGTGTAAATCATTGAACTCTCTCATCTGACCTTTGTGCAATAGAATTCTCCATATCCAAGGAAGTAGAATAGTGTAGTCCTTAAGACCATGGATGTGAGCAAGTCTCACATAGGCTGGGGTCTTAACCTGAGTATTACCTTGAGTCCTGGGTATGATCATATCTTGAAGGATGAAGGAGACTGGGAGGAGAGTGAGAAGCAGATAGTCAAATTAAGTGTTCTTTTAGGTCTGATTCCTTCTCACAAATACAGAAGCCTAGCTTGAGGCCATAAATGAAAGAGAAAAAAAAAGAAGATTGAGCATTTAAGCAAATCTGTATTTAGCTGATGCAATACTCTGAAAGTCTCTTTTAAGCAGCATTTATATTTGCTTTGGGCTCTGTTCTGTTTGGTATTTTTAGCAGTGACTTGGATAACAAAATTGAGGGCCTGCTTATCAAATTTTCAAAAGTCTCTTTTGTGAAGGATATCTAATATTCTAAATAACAAAGTAAAAACTCAAGACTGCCAGTTTCAATTGTGAACTAAAGTTAACAAGCTAAAATTTGTTGGGAATGAGTGTGCAGTCCAATACATAAATTAAAACATTAATTGCACAGACAGGTTTGGGGGAAATGTAACTTAATTGCAGTTTATATATATAAAAAAAACATTGTTGGTACAATTTATGACAAAAAGCAGAGTGATCTTACACTGAGTAACAGAAATTAACGTCCAGATCATAGGAGGTAAAAATCCAAACACACTCTGCACTGACTAGATTATTTGTGGAGTCTTGGGCTTAGCATTAGCCAATATATTTTAAAAGAACCATTAAAAACTCGATGGTAACAGGATGGTAAAAACATCTGTACCCCATCAGAAGAGATGATTAAACTGACAGAAGAGAGGATTTTTTGCAGGGATATGGAGAGCCATCGTTTTATTTGAAGGTTTCCCATGTGGAAGTGAAATTCAACTTGTTCTTCAAAGGTCAAGTTTTTCTTCACAAATGAGATTTAAAAAATGGGCTCAAATTTAAAGAAATGTTTTCCAACAATTAAAGCTGTTCAAGAGTTAAAAATGTTCGTGCCACAGGGAACACCCTGCTAGAACCCAGCCTGCCAAATAGGCTGATAGGATTGATGTGAGGGCACCACTGCCAACAGAGGCCCGGCCCTGGAGATGGTGATCTCTAAGGCTCACTCTCACCGCTCCACAAGACACGGCTGAAGCTGGAAGTTAAATCTTTAGGGTGAAAATGTACTAGGCTCAGTGGTGTACATATGCACTGTTTTCTCTTTGATTAGCTCATCTTTGTCTGCCGGACAGGTTGGTACCCAGCAAAGCTGGCTCAGCTTTCTTTGTTTTGGTTACTTTGAAGCACAGGGATTAATCCCCTCCAGAGATATTTGCTTGTTTTTGCTGTCAGAGCAGTCACACTTTTCCCTTTGTATCTCTTAGCTTGGTTTTTTGAAGTTTAGCTTCACAGAGAAATACGCCTCATGTTTCCTTGGTGATTCCTGAGTCTGAATGGTCCCTCCTTCACCTCCACAAACAGCCACTGATGGTTTCTTTATCCTTGTTTGCATTTTGGCCTCCTCCACAAAGCAGGATGAAAGTCCACTTTTTGGCACAAAACTTAAATATACATATGTACATATATATATATATATGCATATATATATATATATATATTTTTGTAACAAGTACCTCTCAGAGGTCAGGACAGACCAGAGATACTTTTATTTCTTCTTTCTTTTTTTTTTTTTAACAGTGCTCTCTATATTAAAAATTCTAATTTAAGTTTATATTTAAGAAATCAATGCTTTGATCAAAATAAATCTAGCAACTATTAATTTCACTTGATAAAATTATCAATGACTACATTTAAGACCTTTGGCATTTTAGGGTCATGGCAAATTGACCTGTCTTGCCATTTTTTCGTAGGGCCCTTTTTCAAAATAGGATTTTTGAAAGGGCATGAATTTAGAAGCATTTATTAAAACAACTTGAGGTAAATGAAGAAAAGTTTATAAAAATATTGATGTAAATAAACTGTAAGTACATGTGGGCTACTTTTTACCTAAATTCATTCATTAATGTCATATAAAATGAAGAATTTCAATCAAATGTAAATATGTCCTGAGAACCATCTAGCTAATTGGAATGGAAACAGAACCTGTGGACTAGGAGAAAATATTTGCAGAATATATATCCGATAAAAGACTGTTATTCAAAATATACAAAGAACACTTAAAATTCAATAATGAAAATCAATCTTACTAAAAACGGGCTGAAGACCTTAGCAGACACCTCATCAGAGAAGCTAAAAGATGGCACATAAGCCTATGAAAAATACTTCACATAATATATCATCAGGGATATGCCTACTGAAATAATAATGAGATATCACTAGACATCTATTAGAATGGCCAAAATCCAGAACACTGACAATACCAAATGCTGGTGAGAACATGGAGCAATAAGAATTCTCACTCATTGTATTGCAAAATTGTGGTATTGCAAAATTGTGGTATTGCAAAATGGTACAGCCACTTTGTGTGGTAAATAAGTGTATTTGGCTATTTTGTACAAAACCAGATATACTTCTTACACTTTCTATTATGCTCTGTGGTACCCAAAAGAATGGAAAACTTAAGTTCACACAAACACCTACACACAAATGTCTATGGTACCTGAATTCATCATTGCCAAAATTTGGTATCCACAAAGTGTCCATTCTTTGATGAATGAATAAATAAGTTGCAGTACATCCAAACAATAGAATGTTAGTGCTGAAAATAATTGAGCTATTAAGCCATGCAAACAGGAGGAATCTTAAATATGTCTTACTAAGTGAAAAAATCCAGCTTGAAAAGAGCTACATACTATATCCTTCATATTATGTTAAGGTTAGTTAGAAAGCTTCTGTGAATTTGGGTTCAAAGCTTTAGTTTGAAACAATAGTGTGAACTCCAGATTTTTAACTCTATGTAGTTATCCTGATGCACAGTGTATGGTAAGAGTTTGAAAGAATTTAGAAGCCAGAAACCTTTTGCCAGCAACAAAACACAAATAGTTTCATCTCTTAAGAATTTGATTTATATATAGTAAATATCCTTGCAGAAGACAGGTTATCATATTGTGACACCTTGCATTTGTGGATAACCTGAGGACTGGATTAACAGAGTTAGGGAGTGAAAATATGCTAGAATCTGTCACCCAGAGACAGTGGTAACCAGAGAACTGGAAAAATAATCATTTCCAGTCTGGGCCATTGGTATAATTTTGCCCTAGAAGCATTTCATATCTTATCAACTCCAGGAGAAGAACAGGAGAACAGGTGAAATAAAAACAGGTTTCAAATGTAACCTTGAATTTTTATCTCTATGATAAGCACAGTCTAAATTGTACTGAAGTTCTAGAGTATTGATGGTTATAAGAATAAAGGGTCAGAGATGTTTTTCTTGTGTTTTTCCTGTTTGCTTCAATTATTTTACTTCAGTTTCTTTTTCATTATTTAAAATGAACTAATAATGGCATGAGATTATTTTGACAATTTGATTATATAGTACACATGAAAGCACTTAGTAAACAGAGAAATACATAAAAGACATATAATATATGCATATTATATGTGCATATACAAACAGATTTTATTTTTCACCTGCCATTTTCTTGATGGAGGTCAACCCTGATGGTAACATAAAACCATGAGCTGCAACTTCTTCTCTTTAGATTTCATTCTACTGTTAGCCAGAATATACAATGAATAAGCAGTCATTCTTTTTTTCTCCTCTTTCTTCAATACCATCCTTTTTCTCTGCTTATTCCAAGACCATTCTAAAAAGTTCCCTCTCTTTTCTTGGTGTTTACATTATTCAAGCGTTTGTAGACAGTTATCATACGCACCTCAGTTGTTGCTTTGCCAAGCTATACAGATTTAGTCCTTTTCATCTTTCTTCATAAGTCACTGCCTCCATCTCTTTAATCATTTTTCTTGCTGTTCTCTGAATTCCATCCAATTTGTTGATATCTTTCTGGTGCGGAGGTGCCAAGAACGGAGTGTACAGTGTGATTAAGGAGCCGTGTCCATCACTTCTCAGCCAGATGGAATGGTTGTTACTTCAGAGGACATGCGGAATGTATATTGGGGGCTGAGATAAAGGGAAAGGAAGCAGTAAATCTTGAAAAAGGAATTCTATGATGCATTGTCCCTAGGGAAAATAAAATAAGCATTTCATTAAAAGATGTATTTCTAGCTTTGTTACTGGCAAACAGATGCTATTTCGGTGAGAAAGGCAGAAAATAGCATTATTTAATAAGATAAGGCAAAAGCATAATAGCATAAACCAGACCCTTTCTCACATTTGGGGAAACAATAGTAAACTATGAACAAAATTATTGTGAAAAATGCTTTTTGTTACTTTACTCAATAGGAAAGCGAAAAGGCAATTTGGATCAAGTAATTTAAAACATTTAACATATTCCTTGTACCATGCTAATGCTCATAATTAACAATTCATAAGGTGTGTCCCACAAAAGAGATACATTCTATAAATTTATATTTATGTAGTGTTTCCATTAAAGACATTTAGGTTATGTTTTGAGATTTAGTTTTAGATTTCCTTGCATCAAAGTGTGAATACTTGTTATGTAGGCTGCTCATAGTTAATATTCAGAATACAGTATTTTCTAGTGTATTAGACTGAAGCTGAATATAGATATTTCATCCAGATGCTTTATTGAAGCTGAGTTTCATTGCAGCCCTAATTTATCTTTAGCGTTTTGCTTTATGCTTATGTTTAAAGTTTTACAGTACTCATTGAACTGTGCTTGATCATTAATAATGGCAGCTATCTAATGAGATGCATGTCACCCTCTAGCAGGTGGTATGGTCTAATAGTCTGAGCATTGAATTATGAGTCAGAAAGAAAATATTTCTTATATGGGACTTCATTGTAGAATGAGAAAACTAAGTATCTTAAAAATGGAATAACATTTGAAATAGGAGGATGAAAAAACAAACAAACCAGGTTTTTCTGAATAATAATCATATCCTCTTGGTCCCTGAAAGAAGAAATCATAATTCACATATTGCTATTATGGAATCGAGCAGAAGCTCAGTCAATAAAGTGCTGACATTTTTAGTTGAGATAGCCCATCTGTTATTTTGTGTTGTAAGGAGGAAGAAGAAAAGAGAGTTACTACAATGCATGTGGATTTTTTAGCATTAAAGCTGCCAGAAAAAAATCAGCACACACACCCTCACTTATTAGAAGCCCAAGAACATTTCTGAGGTTGTTTTGGTCTACATACTACCCACATACTGATGGTAATTCTTAGATATAGGCCTAGTCACAGTGCTGTTTAATTATGAATTCATATTTTCCCTTTGTTGCCTTTGTCCTAACATTTACATTTTGAAGATGGGAAAGTAAGATACATATTTACATGCACAATATGAAAACTCCATAATTGGACTCAGAGAAATAATGTTTGGGGGTTCAACTCATCAAGCTACAGGACCTTAGGAAATATCCATACATTTCTACCTCTCCAGGTAGTAGGAATATCCAAGAGGATAACACTTTGAGATCATAGCAAAGGAAGTACTGTAGGTCAAAGCACAATAGCTTCTTTTTGTTTTTTGTTGTGTAGTAAAGGTTCTTTAATTTTCCTTCCTTTTCACTACTTGGTGAAGGAGTGAATAATAATAATGTTGAGTTAGAAAATATACAAATGTGTCAGTTTTCTAATATGTTTCAGAATAGACAATGAGAAACTACCTTGCATTTCATGAAATCTTGTACGTACATTTAGAATTTTCTTTCATATTAGATTTCATATTTGGAAATTTAAAAAATTCTTTGTATAGAAGCAAGTTATTCGAGCTGCAGCTGGGACCCTGTTATCCCATTGTATGGTTGTAACCTAGGTGTATGGCTACCATCAGTTTTCTGGTCACTTTCTGTTAAAATATTTGGGATCTGGAGGAGTTTGCCCCACCTTCTCTCCCATAGCTGCATCTCTACTATCTCTTCTATCTGAAGTTTTATCTTGTCAATCATTATTTACTTTAGCCAGCATGGTAGCACATGCCTGTAATCCCAGCACTTTGGAAGGCTGAGATCAGAGAATTGTGAGCTCAAAGCCAGCCTCAGCAATTACAAGGGGCGAAGCAACTCAGTTAGACCCTGTCTCTAAATAAAATACAAAATAGGGCTGGGGATGAGGCTCAGTGGTCGAGTACCTCTGAGTTCAATTTCTAGTAATTATATATATAAATATATATATAATATATATTATATACATATATATAATTATTTACTTTGCACTTGTACACCTGTTGCTGGTGTGTTGGCAGTGGGCAGGGGATGGTAGTAAAGTTTTCTTCCAAAGCTGAGAACTTCCAAATGACCTTCACAGAGAGTGGGGAATGCAGTGTAGTTTTTCTTTCAATTTGTTCTTGAGAGAACAAGACTCCAAATAGTTATATGACCATCTATATCAGCCCATCTGTAAAACTGTTGTAAAATTAGAAATGTGTAGAAAATTTGAATTTATACATGGAAGCAGTCACTGTTTAGGAGAAACTTGCTCAGGAAGTTAGAGGATGCTTGGGCATGATCTGTGGGTCCAGCCTTGCTCATACCATTCATTGCTCCTGTGCTCCCCGGTCTCTCCACCTTTCTTGTTCAAACTATTGCCAAACATATTTCCACTCACATTTGAGGACACTTCATCTTCTACCTTCAGGAGCTGGCCTAACCACTTTCCTATCTCTAGTAGGATAATTCTACAAGTTTTAATCTGGAGTAATCTGGAATCTGCTTCCAGATGGACAGCTCAGTGTGGACTTTGTCTAAGAGAACAGTCTAGGGTGTCATGAGAACTTCAGTTTTTATTCTCATGAGGTCATAGTTCATTTGTTAATATGCTTCTGGTGTTTTGTATTTTTTAGCATCTAGTTGTTAATTGCTATATCACATGCACAGAAACATATGCACACAGATATACATTCTGCTTGCTCAAGAAGGAAACACTAATTCTCAGAGACAGATTTTTCTAAAAGAGCTCTTGAATTAGTAATCCCCTAGCCAAAATCCAACCCACAGATATATGTTATTTGGCCCATATAGCATTTGTTTATTTTTGTAAATTGAGCCAACATAAAAAACTGTACATTTCATATAGAAATTTATATTTCTATCTTCTCTTAAAAACATAATATGATTTTAATACAGTAAACCTATAATTCTATGTGGCAGAATTTGATTAAACTGGGTAGCAGCTGCCCCTTTTAGGTAAGTCTTATGGTCTTCATTCCAACAGTCTGTACCAGGCCCTGTTCTCCCAAAATGGAGGTCAGGGATTTTTTAGTCATTATGACACATTTTTCTTGTTCTTGACCTCTTATCTTATTAACATCATCTGCCTCACCCTTGCCCTCTGGTGAAAAACCAAAATTCTGAGCTTGGAAAATCAATTAAATGTTCTAGTTCCTTGCTAAACCTATACATTGGCTATAACCACAGTTCAAATGGGTCATGCATATATGTATAGCAAACTTTCATTTGGGTATCATAAAGTAGAATAATAGACAAAGAGTAAAACGGTAAAGGTCTACCTGATCAAAATAATAACCATAATATTAAACAAGGGGGAAAGATATAGGAAGACATTTATTGAATAGATGACAACCAGTTGAGGCAATTTTAACTGTTTATGTGCTGAGAAAAAAAGAACAAAGCATATTTGATTTGTTTCCCAATTCATAATGCCCTTGAATAAACTCTACACCAATTATGTAACCAGAGTTAAACTATAAATTATAAAAATAAAATGAAATTCTTTGAAGGAGAGGAAATAAAGCAAAATCCACATTTTTTCTCAATTCTAAAAATGTTAGCTGCCTAATTGTGGTTGAAGGAGAAGTAATCTTTGATTATGAGAGATGGAATGACTCATACTGACACCTTACTTCCACAACCCAACATTTATGTGTGAGGAAATGGAGGAGCAATGCTGTGGAATGAATGACCCCCAGTCACACTACTGAAAGGACTGGAACCCAGGATCTTCAAGCCGTGGTACTGCCCTTGATGCCTAGGAATTATCTTGGGATGTGAAATTGGCATTGGTCTTTTATGTTCTCAAGCTGAAAGATGTACCTTTATTGTTTTTCATTAAGTCTTGGTCAGTGGGCAGGGAAGATAATCACATCATGGACTAGAGAGAATCAAATTGACATAGTTTTCATTTCTACAGGATGCTTCACTTCTGCACCTCCAGGCCATGAGACTTTATGAACTGTGTTTAATTCATTGCTCATTTCACCAAGGCCACATAGTGGAGAGAATAGAGCCTGGTAGTGAAGTTAGATAGCCCTGATTTACATTTGGACTCTGCCTACCTTTAATACCTTGACCAAAAAAAATTTAATCTTTCTGAACTTCACCTTTCTTATCAGTACAAAGAAGATAATGCCACCACACTTGAGAACTCTTCATTGGGCAAGTACTTATGAACCCTGCCATATGCCATGCAATGTTTTTGGTGCTAATGGAGAGCTAGAAAAAAAAAATTCTACTATTAAAGGGCCAGATAGTTGTAAGGATGCATTGAATATCTCCAATGGCTTCTGCCACAGACCATATGCACAGTAATTTTCCAAATTTTTCACTTTTCCTTTCCTATCCTATTCTTTTCCCAAGAAAGGATGTAAAATTAGGAGAATCATTGCTCCCAAGTTTAGGGTAGCCTGTAAACAGTACATAAATTATGAAGAATAGGAGCAAGATCACAAACAGGCAACATCTCAATGCTATATTATGCTTCTTGTATATGTTATTTCATTTGATTTTTACAGTATATAACCAAGTACTACAAAATATAAATAGAAAAATTCCAAAGAAGTTACATGAACTAAGGATCATTTTGGATTTTGCATATATTGTCTGTGTTTCTTCACTACATCATAAGACTCATCCTATCCCATAAGCCCTCGTCACTTGGCTCTGAAAGTGTTCCTCAAGCTCTCATCCATTTAATTCCAGAATACACTTTCTTCAGTATTAGGTAGAGCTATTCGGTATGGTAATCCTTCCAGGTAGTTCATGCAGTAAGTGAAGAGGAGACTGGGGTGTTGCCAGACTTCTCTGTCAGGCCTGCCCTATCTGATTGCATAACATGCATTGGACATGTCACTTGGTGTCTAAGGAACTTGGTTTCCTCACCCGAAAAATAGGAGGAGGGTGAACTAAATGACCTGTAAAGCCAGGTCCTCAAGGATTGTGTCTGTGTATGTGTGTGTATATTTAAATTATTTTTACTATCAGATACATGGCTGCCCCACTTTTCATAATACTAGAAATATCTAATTTTTACACGAGTAAGGTTTGTACCTTCCTCAGAGATGCATATTTGCTATTAATTTTTAAATCGCTCCATACATGCCTTTTCATTGGCATCTGACCCAGGCATGGTGGTTGAAGAGGGAGCAGTAAATAAAGAACAGTGCCTAGAGTTCTGCCCCTCTTCCTTCAGAATTCTGGATCCTGAACAATTGGAACACTGCCTATTCCCTGGCATCTCCTTTCAGGGTCCTTCCCTCCTGGTCCATCTTACCTCCTCAGCTAGCCAGTTACTACCCCAGAATAAATGATTTTGTGGAAGTATACTTTACATTCTTAGGTTGTAATAGGAGGAATCAACTTTCAATTTCTTTCAGAGTATAGAAGTAAGTTTTGGTGCAGAGAATAGGAGATAATTTCAAGGATTTAAGCTTTCTGCAAAGCCACATTGTATAGATAACAGTAATAAACATTTACAGATTCAATGAATGTAAAGTTGCCCAGAATGTCTAGCATATAGTAAGAGTGAAACAAATTGTAGATCTTATCATTTTTACTTTACAACTTAGCTATATATCTTATATAAGGTACTCAGATCCCCAGAAAACTTGTTCTCTTTTAAAATTCCCTTGAAGTCTTTGAAACCTGGGACTATGTTTTAGCGTTTAGCCTAATGTATTAGTTCTACAGATGAGCCATTTTCTCTTTTCCTTTCTTTTATCTTTCTCTGGATCTTGCTGCTTCTTATTTTATTATCCATACCTATATCTTCTCTAATTCCTTCTTTTGGCTTCATACCTTTTACATCTACAGAATTGCCATCCCCTAATATCCTTATTATCTAACCCACCTTGCCTGTGGCCATGGGGTAAAGTATATTCTCTAGCTCAGAAGAGAGCTTCCTAATGTGCAGAAACACCCTACCTGTGGTGAGGTGAGGATTTAATACATTCTCTAACCACCTCCTCCTCACTGTCTCTCCTCTGTTTTCCCTCGTAACAAAGAACGAAGAGTTAGGCAACCCCACCATTTTTTTTTTCTCCTGCCTGTGTTTATTTTGTGTTACTTTCTGTCATCTTATGGAGACTGAGTGCCAGGGGCTTATGGTGAGACGCTTGATAGTATGAAAGCAGAAAAACAGGGAAGGGATGAGTGACTATGAAGGAGACCACCTCTGCTTTCGTGAGTGCTGCTGGTATTCTTCCATTTCCATAAAATGTATCACTTTGTTTTACCTTAAACATATGATTAACCTCCTGAGGGTCCTCCTCCCTGGGTCTTTTCCTTTCGGGCACCCCATGCTCAATTTCATCCTCCACTTTTTCTTCATACCATTTCTTTTTCCTAGATAACTGTTCTCTCTTCTTAATATTTCTTTCAAGAATATGAATCTCCCTCATTTCATAAAATGTTGCTAATTATCAATAATATTAAAACATAAATTAAAACATAAATATGAAAACATACTGTTTTCCAGAGTAAGTTTTTTTTCATCATCATATTTTATTCAATTCTTAAAACAAGCTCATGAGGTACATATTACTATTGCTGTTCATAGGTTAAAAAAAAAAAAAAAAACCAAGCCTGGTGCCCACATTCCATGAACTAGTAGGTATTCTGTTTCCTAATAATATTTCCTTTGTGCATAGTTGCCTTGTCTTTCCATTTCTGCCTATATTGATCTTTCTCTTCCCTGATTTATCTTAGGCCTTATAACTGAGTCTGTGTAATTTCATATTTAATTATATACTGTAGGAAGGTATTCTAAAATTACTTCATAAATCACTTCATACATATTAGTTTATTCATTCCTGCATGATTGTTGACCACATAGAGATGGCGATTCTGTCTTGCACTTAGTTTCTCTTTGAGTTTCTATGTACTGAAGTCATATATACTTAATATTTTTGACTCAGTTGCAAAATCATTTTTTCATTTTCACCAAATATCTTTTCTCCTACATTTCAAGAGATGGACAGATGGTAGTTATACTAATGATGGTGACAGGATTTGTTGTTCATCAACTCCATCATCTTAGTTCCTATGTGATGACTAGGGGCATTTTAACCTTTAGAATTCCCATTTCACAGATATGGATCATGAGATACAGAATAAAAAACCTAATGCTGTCTGTGTGGCCCTGTCACAGTTAATGACATGACCACTGCTCCCTTTGGAATGCAAATGAACTATGTCAGCCGTGAAAGTATTTATGCAAGAGAAAATAAGATTTTTGAAACCAAAATCAAATGTATAGAATATCATTTTACGAATCTGGGCAGGCTGAATGCTATTGTGTTATACTAGTCTAGCCTTCTGTACAATATGATATTTTTTAATTCCTTCATTAGAAAAAAAAACACTTCTGTGTCTTTCTGGAAGAAATGTGTGAGAGGAAAGAGCTCGCCTGGATGTTTTCCTTCCAGTGGGAAGAGTACCTCTTAAAGGAGGAAACAGGTGTTGGAGTGCCTCTCACTTCCAGATCCTTATTTTTCCTGATCCTCCTTATTTTTTCCCATCTTCCCAGTTGGCAAGAGAGTCTGGCTCTTATGCACAAGATTTACAGGAAATGTTTCTTCCTCGGCTGAAGAAATATTTAGACAGCAGCAGAAACAGACTTGAATCTCCCACCCACACCAGACCTTCTGGTCCCATCCAGTCTTTCACATGAGAGAAATGAAGCATGAAGGGTGTTTTTCAAAAGTTTTAAAATTATTTTTAATAATCATAGTACTTTCTTCCTCAGAGACTGGCAGCAGTCTGGAGAATTATTTTTTTTCTCTCTTTACTAGTTTATATTTTTCAGAATTCTGTTATTTTTTCTTGTCTTCCTTTTTGAGGATAAGTAGGAATCTTGCTCTAGGTTATCATGCAAAATGTCTTTTAAAACAAACAGTGGCAAAAAATGAAAAGCCATCTCCACAGTCTGACTAGGAAGCAGCGTTAAAGGAAGGGATGCTTTCAGGGCAGAGTTTTTTCTTTGTTCAAAAACCAGAGCAGAGAGAAATGTAGCATATATAATACAGGGCCTGAAAACAGAACAAATGGAATTGTATTAGAGAGAAACAAGGCTACACCCGATAGGAGAAAACAAAGATAATCAGAACACACAGCCAGGCAGGAAAGTGTTGCTCTTGATACTGTTAGTGCTCTTTGGTACCCTGGTGTTCTGGGATATACAGCATCTTCTGGGAGCTGGTTAGAAATGTAGAATTTGCAGCATTACCTGGATAGCATGTATGATAATCTGCATTTGACCAGATCCCAGGTGACTCACTGGTACCACCCTTGGAGTTTGGAATTTGGTCTTCCTTTACAGCTATTTCTGCCTTTTCTGTCTGGCCCCTTTGATTGTACCTGTCCCTTATTTCAACATGTCTTTACAGAGTATTTCGATCTGACTTCTTGGTTTCTGTATCAAGCCTGCCTATTTGTAATAAATTGCATAATGCTCCAGAGGGGATCTGTCTTTAGCTAGCAAAATATGATTCTGATGTCAGGCTATCTCTGGGGTTATTGGCCGTGCATGCTGCTGGGTACTCTCTGGTTAATATATAATTTTATTTTTTGTAAGGCAGAAATTAGATCAATGTTTCTTCATTTCCTCGGGTTTAAGAGTAACTCATGCCAGGATTAATAGGTCTCAATTTTTTGAAATTGCTAGAATTGTTCTATGTTGTCAGAACAAGAAATCATTTACTGATTCCTTCGTGCCCAAGAAATAGTGAAGCAATTATTGACCTTGGCCACAAGATTAAGCCTTGGAAATGTTTGCTGATACATTCTTCACCAGGAAATATCATCATTTTCTCTACCAGTTACCATGGGTTAATTATGAACTCCTAGAATCTGATCTATTATTTGTTATTGCTTTATTCCAAAAAACACCATGAAAACCACCAGAAAATGCTCACCAGCTGTTCTCAAGTGCCAGGGCATGAGTCTGTTCTATATTTTACTAGGTAATTAAGATTCAAGCCTGCGTTGGCTCCTAAGGGTGTCCCCGTCCTGTAAAGGTCTTTCTCACATACTAATTAGTTTCAGTATTCAGTTATAAGTGCTTACCTATTGAAGGCTTTACCCTCATTTGATATTTGAATAGGAAAAAAAATGTATGCTTTTTCCTCTATTCTTGACTACAGAGCCACAATATTAACTGGTGAATTAGGAAAGTGTATGATTCAAATCAAAATCAAAATCCATTTTGGCTAAGTAGATTCAACTCTGGGATATTAAATTTTCTTTCATTCTGTCATGTCTACCACTGTGACTAAATTAGCTGTGGCATCCCTAATGCAGTAGTTTTAACTTTTAGTCATTAATTCTACAGCAGAGGACTTGATCAACTTTGCAGAAATTTGAATTTAGTTTAATTTTTGTTTTGTTTTCTTTTGCAGTGCTGGGGATTTAACCCAGGGCCTCATGCATGCTAGGCAAGCTCTCTACCACTGAGCTACAGCCCCAGCCCTGAATCTTTTTTAAATAGAATATGAAAAAAACAAACAAAAACAAACAAACAAAAAAAACTTTTATCTCTGTGGCAGGGAAACTCTATGAACACAGTAGGTGCTCAGAAATACTTGCTTTATTTTGTAGAGTATCAATAAAGATATTGAATTTCTACTCTGTTTAGCTGTTATGCCTAAAATCAAAGAAACAGAACACAAGGGAACTTGTTTCTTTTCCCTATTATTGAAGATAATACATCATGCTAGAAGAAAAATTCTAACATCAATGATTCTTTAATCCATTTCTAAGAGATATGCCTTTGCCTAGAGCTATGTTGATTGACCTTCAGGGTAATTTTAAACCTCAAGCACCACATCTGAATTGGAATAAAAATACATATCTTTCTTGCTCAGTGCAATATTCTTTCTAATTCAGTAAGAATTTATCATTTGCCTAGCATTATTGTAGGTAAGGGAAATGCTAAAGATAAAGAAAATATACCCCCTCCTTTCTATACAGCATATATATTATTTCATGAAATAGAACCTTGAACACTTAAAACAGAGAATGGCCCATACATATGGATTAAGTCGTGCTTTACCCAACTGAATCTCCTCTTGCAGCTTGTCTTCTGAGAAGCACAGTAGTTACCTAAACTTCAAGTTCAGATTCCTCCCATGTACTTCCATTATCTTCTCATTATAGCCAATAGATCATCAAGTCCAGTTGATTCCGCTTCCTTTTTCCTTATATATTTCTCTCCGTTATGCTGTTGCTTGAAATTGGCCTGCATTACCTTTGGTTTGGACCATTGCAATATCCTTTTACCTTTTGACTCATCTTCCTGACCCAGATTTTTCTACCTAACCAGCTTCCTGAAACATAGTTATTAATTTTCTTCATTATTAACATGGCAAAGTGTATACCCTCTCTGTCTATCACTTCTTCCTCTTCTTCTTCTCCTTTTTTTTTTTTTTTTTTTTTTTGGTGGTGTTGATGATTGCACTCAGGGACTCACACTTACCAGGCAAGTGCTCCAACACTGAGCTATATCCCCAAGACCCAGATCCTACCTTCTATACCTATGCCTTCAGATTTGTCTCTGTGTGCACAGACATTTATATCCTGTGCTCACAGCAGAACACAACCAGCTGTGCCAGCACCTGGATACTATTTCCCTGCCTAGAGTACCCTTATTCCCTCTCTCCTCTCTACCTAAAAACCAACAAAGTATCTTTCAAGTTTCTATGTAAATAAGTTTCTTATAATCATCTTCCTAAGTGTGTTGGACCTTCTTCTTCCTTTGGTATCATCCTGTAGACTGGGCACACCTTGATTCTCATTATCAAAATATTGTATCTACTCCCACTCAGTTGTCAGCTCCTCAAAGACAGAATGCAGGCATTCATGCTATCCAGTTCTTCAGAGTAGGTAGAATACAGCAGGTGCTCATCACAAGGCAAATGAAAAAAGCAAATGAACGGGGAGTATAAAAAATCATTGGTCAAAATGTGATAAGCCTATGGAAGGATACCCAAGAAGAGGTTTACCCAGTATGTAAGTTTCCTGTATTTTTATTTTTTATTTTTGGTACTGGGAATTGAACTCAGGGGTGCTTGACCACTGAGCCACATCCCCAGCCCTATTTTGTATTTTATTTAGATTCAGGGTCTCACTGAGTTGCTTAGTGCCTTGCCATTGCTGAGGCTGGCTTTGAACTTACAATTCTCTGGTTTCAGCCTCCTGAAGTTCTGGGATTACAGGTGTGCACCACTGCACCATATATATATATATATATATATATATATATATATATATATATATATATATATATATATATTTTTTAAAGAATTTAACCTTTATTTTATTTCTTTGTTTTTTTATGTGGTACTGAGGATTGAACCCAGGGCCTCACTTGCGCTAGGCAAGCGCTCTGCCACTGAGCTGCAAAAATTCCGACCCCTAGTTTTCTGTTGTTGCTGAACAAATGCCACCAACTCTGTAGCTTCAAACAAATACAAATTTATAATCCATGAATCAGAAGTGCTTTCCTTCCAAAGGCTCTGGGGGAGAATCTGCTTCCTTGTTTTTCCTGCTCTGGTGTCTACTCACTCTTATTGGCCCATGGACTCACATCCTTCTGTCATGTTTGCTATCATATGTCCCACCCTGCCTTTTCCACCTCACTCTTCTACTGATTAAGGATGCTTGTGATTATATTATATCCACCGATGTAATTCAGGATAAACTAGAATAATCCTAGTTTATCCCCACTCTTAATTAATCACACCTGCAAAATCCCTGTTGTCATGTAAAGTAACATATTCACAGGTTCCAAGGATTAGAATGGGGATATCTCTCACAGGGGCCTTTATGCTGTCTACTACATTGGGATCAAGTCATTTCTTACGTATTACAAATACTGGCCAGACCTATTACATTGAAAGGAAGATGAAAAGTAACCTAGCAGGGAGGAGATGTCTAGTACAAAATTTCTTAAAAATTATAAACAAAAACACCACCTGAGCATTGCTGCAAGTTCACAAGGCTGAGGCGCATGCCCAGTGAGTGTTTGTGCACACCTGCACCCACACAGCTGTTCTGATTCATCTCCAGGTCAAGGCTTCCTACTACACTCTGAACTCCACAATGCCCTTGTTCTCTTTACTAAAATATAATCTTCTGGAAATGAAGCTCAGTTTGATTTCATGTGTTATAGTACCCAAGGAAGGCAGAGTGATTTGACTCAGCAACCTCCTGTCTAAAAAAGCACAGGTGTTAAAGGACTCTATTTCTGCATATTTACATCAGTCTTCAAGGCATGACAAGTGACACTCAGATTTCTATTCTTGAAAAGCACCTTCAGAAATTGGTTGGAGTACTTGAGGGAAGAATGTGAATATCTTTGGTTTTAGATTGCTGTGATTTTTCCAAAGAGTTACTTGCTTTGTTATTCCTTTGAAAAGCCTCAGGAAAACTCAGTAAGATTGATTCCAGGCACCCTGATGGCCTGAAATTCAATTCTCCCATTAATATTGCCTCCTTTTAAGATTCCCTCTGTCTCTGCTAAGGTCACATATTGTTTGGCATAGCTTCGAATACATTTTTATTTGTGTGGGGCCGAAAGCATCTTCAAGATGGTAGCAGTACTTTCGTCACCTTGAATGATAGACACATGCGAGTCAGTCCAATGCTGCTTAATTCTTCTGTATCTATTTTCTTGAGACCTAATGACCCTCCTTGTACCTCTCTTTACATGTGTATATGTATGCACGTGTGTGTGTGTATGCATGTGCTGCCATATAAAAGCCAAATGTCTTTTTTCCTACTTAATAACTGGATTCCAAATGTAATAAGATAGTGTTCTGAAATATCAGCACTAATGCTCTTGCCCTGAAGAAAATAATGCTAGAATCTTGAAAGTCCTTTAGCCAACTAAACTCCATTTCTCTGTAACTAGAAACCTCCTTATATCATAAATACTTGTCATGCAAGTGTCTGCAAGTGACAAGATAATGCTTTATCAATCATATATTTTCCAAGTTATGCAGATGCTTCCTTCTCTTCTGTTTGTATTGCCATTTGTGGAGGGTAAGAAAAAGAAATTTGAAGCATTAAAGTGAGAATATTATCAGGTCACTTCCCCCATCTACTTGAAAAGTCAAAGGCATTTTTCTCAGTGGGTTTTAAGCAATACATGGTTATTAATGCAAAAAAAATCTGTCAATAGTGATTAGACGCTCATTTTATTATGGGACTTTGGGCGAGGGAAAGAGAATGGTGTGAGGTAACTTTTTGGCAAACTCAAGTTCTGTTGACTGAATTTGATTTTCATAGAATGGCTAACAACCCAAGGGCATTATCCAGAGCTGACAGTTATATATCAAGGAGTTTTCTGAATTTGGCTAAGCTTATTAGGGACAGAATTATCATTTATAAGAAAATTCCATGGAGATTTTTAAGTACATAGAGTCCTCAAGCAATATGAAACACACACACACACACACACACACACACACACAGAGTGAACTACGAGATAGGCAGTGCTCAGTCTCTGGAGAATGACAGGTTGTCTTGACCCAGGCTGGATTTGAAGCTGAAGTTCGAGATATTGCAGAGCTAAGTTTTAGATCACTAAGTAATCCCCTCTGGCTCATCTTCTCTGCTTAGCCTGTGTCAATTTTTTTTTAAAGTACCTGAATTACATTTTTATGTTGCTCTATAAATAAAGCAATTGTGACACTTTTAATACATTTATAGTTCCTGTAAGTCATTTCTCCTTTCACTTAATTGAAAAGAGGTTTGGATGGTTTGAATTTGATAATATAGTATGAAATGGAGTTCAAATTCAACTCAGAAATAAACAAGCTTCTTAAAAATGTGAGCACAAATGAAGCATTAGGATATTCAAATTGTAACTCAAAAGCATCTTAATTCACATAGCTTAAGTTATTTTATGAACTATTGGGGAAACACACAACCAAGTATAAAGAACTGTTAGATCTTTAAAGATACTAGGTAGTCATCTCATTTTATTTTCCATTGCCCAGTTAATTGTGTAGCACACATTTATTCATTCAACGAATATTAATTTACACCTTCTATGTTCCAGAGCTATTCTAGGGACTGGAGATACAAAAATGAATATCTCAATTCCCTCTTTGAAGGAAGGCTATATAGAAAGCTCTGTGGGACAACGTAGGACTGTCACTTTATCTAGCCTAGAGAATGACAAAAGACTTCCTTAGAGAGATGATTCTTGAATTTAATTTTGAAGGGTAGTTCCCTAGACTAAAGGGTGGCCATTCTGAGAAATGAGAAAGCTTAACAAGAATGGATTGTTGAGTGCATGGAATGAGAGTGGTGAAAGTTGATATTTTAAGGCAGAGAAAGATGACAGTCAAGAAAAGCCTGAAATATCACACTGGAAGTTTGAGTTCTAATTTAAAGTTCACAGGTAGTTGTTGGAGAGTTTTAATAATTAGCAGACCACAATCTGACTTGGGTTTGGAAAGATAACTGACAGAATTCTAAAAAATAGATTGACTCTGGAGAATAGTATGAAACTGGAAGGAAGGAGACCAATCAGAAGCGTTTTAAAATGCAGGAGCTGGGTGTTGTCTAGCCTAGAGTAGGGTTAGTACAAATAAGGGATGCAAAGGAAAAGTTTGAGCCAAGGGTAAGTTTTGTTTCTTGTTTGGGCAGTTGAGTAGATGCAAAGATGTTTGCCAAAAGAGGTGATAATGGAGGAGTAGTGCTTGGAGAAGGAAGAGATTTGAGAGCAGAGCAATGTCCCCAGGGTTAGAACTACATAGTAACACCATGGCAAAGAAATATTCAGAGCAATATTGCGTTTCTTCTCCTCCTTTAGCAGGCCACGTCTTTCCACCCTTTATAAATGAAATCTCCTTTATCTACACTCCTCTAATGTCATTAAAAAGCCATGCCTTTTCCGGTATAGCCCCTCACATTCAAGCTTTTACCACATTCCCCCTTCTTTGTAATGCCTACTCTTCCTCTTTGCTCTCTGGTATAATTTTGGCATAATTTCTGCATCTTAGTATTCCTATCTATGTTACATAGCTGAATTTTAGCATTAGAAATCATCTACAATCCCTTTCAGCTCCATCTCTCATTTGGTGAGGGGTGTGTGTGTGTATCTGCAGCTTATGCAGATACCCATATGAGAGCTTCTCTTTGCAAATGCTTTGGTATACCTTGTTCAGTGTCAAGTTGATTTTTGGAAGGGACCAACATGCAACCATCAAGGCCTGAATGAGTTGGCCATAACTAATAACTAACCACAAGTTTTACCTTTGCATTTCTTTGTACACCATAAATCTCTTATATGCTTGTCTACAGTCCACTGAATTGAGTGAGCTCTAGGACAGAAAGAACAGCTAATTTTCAAACTTACCACCTAGTTCTGGATCCTGAGGAATCTGAAGACTTTCAATTGTGCCAAAAGTCATGATTTTCTAATAATTGTACAACAAATGCCTTGGTTGTTACACAAGGGAATGAATTTTTATGACAGATCTGTCTAAAGGTTTAAATACCTTCATTACATTAAAAAATGGGAGTAATATAGATATAATAAAGAGTGTGCACAATTCACAATTGCAAAACTGTGGAAGCAACCCAGATGTCCTTCAATAGATGAATGGATAAAGAAACTGTGGTACATATACACAATGGAATATTATTCAGCAATAAGAGAGAATAAAATTATGGCATTTGCAG
>CM053409.1:65904750-66118865 GCA_028644305.1 Xerus rutilus
AAAAAAAAAAAAAAAAAAAAAAAAAAAGAATGTGAATTGTCCAGAAACAAAAGAGAGGGGATGGTAAGTTTCAGAAGAGAAGATGAACTTTCAAAATGCAAGTGAACATCTTGGGACAGATCCTTTTTCCACTATACCAAAAAGCCCTGCCATGAGAATCTAATTTTAGACTTTAAGATCAGCCTGGACAACATAGATCCCATCTCTTAAGAAAAACAAAACAAACAAAAAACACCATCAACAAAAACACACACCCCTGTTCTAACTCAAAGTAATAGTGTACATGAATGTACTTTTGAGTGCACTGAGTGGATATGGTATCTGATATGCTATGTCTTTCCCAGATAACCACTTGCCTTCCCCACTCACCTTTTTGCAGTCTTACATAAAAAAGATCTCTCAATTTCCCTTGCTCAGTTTATTTAAAATTATTCTATCTCCCATTCAACACTATCTCTTATCCCTTCTTTGATTCCATAATTTTAAATTCATTTAATGCACTATATGTTGAACTTTCTAAAAAAAATTGTGTCTATGCCCATCTCCCCTTGCACAGCTAGAATGTATATACCTAAACCCTTCACCTGCATATATGTGTGCATATCCACATAAATATATGAAGAAATAGAAGGTAGATACTACAGAGAGGTGTGTTCTTTGCTCACTGCTGTATGTTCAACACTTAAAAGAGTATTGGACACATGCTACACATTCAATAAATGTTTGCAGAATAAGTTAATTGAATCAATGGTTAATTGCTATGGAGCTGTTTGTATATTTTAACAATGTTTCCTAAGAAATTTATTTCCATAAATTTTTATGCACTTAAAAATGTTGCATAACCTTGAAACCATGAACAGAATGGTATTGTTGAAGCAAAGATGAGAAATAAGTAGTTGATCCCAGAGTATCTCCACTGATACTTAAAAGATAGAGAGGGGGATTTATTTCCAAAAGCAAAGATTTAAGGTAACTCTTTTGTGATTTTTGACTTTAAAAATATTTTAAAAGGATTTTCATAAAGTGTCTTAGATTTGTTGTGAATTATGCTGTGGCAATGTATATATATAATAGCAGAAAATGGGAAAGGAAGCCTGGTTAATATTTTTTGTTTTTAGAAGCTTTTCATTCTCATTTTGTTTGGATAATTGTCTCATAGTTATTATCCATTATGTGATAGATTCAGAGCTTTTGGAGGAAAACCAGAAATGAATTAGTAGGCAGAGTGTTAATTGATGGCTCATATAAGAATAATGTCATGTCACTAATTCCTAATATATGCCAGGTTTTTTGAAGGAGTAGGTAGTAAAGGCATTCTATAAACAGATGGCTTAAGTAGGCTGAAAAAGTCCCATGCTCTACCCCCTCCATTCATCCCTACTGCATCCTGGTCAACCTGGAAATTCATGGAGATTTTGAATTTTCATTAACTGCAAAAGCAGATGACTGAACAAAGGGTAGGAGCAACAACAGAGTAGAGATTTAGAGACCCAAAGATTAGCTTTGGCTTCCTCACTAACTAATCTGTAAATTCTCAACATGTTTTCAATTTTAATATGTTCATCTGTCCATTAATCTATTCAACAAAACTTTTTTGATTGCTTGCTCCATGCCAGGCACTCTGTGCCCTATCTAGGTGATAATAGGGATGTGTTCGTTATTTGGGGAAAAAAAGAAATTCTTTGCACCCTTCCTAGTGCCAGGCCCTGTTCCAAGGACTAATGATAGAGAAGTGAAAACATCAAAGTCTCTATTCCACTGGGCTCACATTATATGAAGGGAGAATGACAATAAGCAGTGAAACCAAAACAAAAACAAATACACAAACAAATATTAGCAGGTACTGGCAAGTGCCATGATGGAAACTAGAGCCAAGTAATTGGGTATGAAGCAAGGAGTGAGAGTATAGAGATGAATCCGAGATGAAACAGATTGCAATAATATATTTAGTGATTTTAAACTTGAAAAAAAGTAGCTCTACATGGTCTGTTCGTAAGAGTGAGGCCTGATGGTTAGGTGCCTTTTCAGGTGTGTAGGGCATTGATGGCAATAGCTAGGCTAAGGGGAAAGCAGTGGGTTAGAGAAAAGTATAGGTGTATACACATATGTACATCTCTCTCTTTCTGTGTGTTCTACATAGAGAATATATATTGAGAAAGTATATATATATAGTATTATCTATAATATACTCTCTCTACATATACACATATATGATATATAAGAGGGATAGAGAAGAAGGAGGAGGAGAGGGGGGAGGGGGAGGAGGAGGAGGGAGAGGGGGAGGGGGAGGAGGAGGAAACAAAGTATACAATAGATATAAACTAGGTTTAAAAGAAACAGAATAGCCAAGACTCAGGCGTTCTTCAACTCTTCACTGAGCAGATTCTCTATTGAGGCAATATACTAGACACTCAGACTCACAGTACATGTGTGCAGGTACACATATTTTACATAGGAAAGTCTGCTACAAAATGAAACAGCATGGACTGGGTCTGCTGCAGAGAATACTTAGCAAATTCATGAATTGCGCCTGCCACATTTTATGTATCTTCTCAAAAAAGATAATTACTTTTTAGAGTGTGTTAGCAAAGGAAAATGTGTTTTCATTTGAGAGTCATGTTTGTATTACATAAGCTAGTTTTCTTTTCCCCACAGGCCACAAAGTCTGGTCAGCCCTACTTTTACGGAAGGCAGTAATAAAGCCATCAGACTTTCAGTAAGGAAACAATTGCCTTGGGGATGAGAAGTGTGAGCTTATATATAATTCAAAAATTTACTGATTTTCTCCCACCTGTGCAGCCCCTTCAAGAATTTAGCCACCAATTGAATATCCATGTGCACTCACATACACAAACCCATATGAACTAATTTTTAGAAAATATTCTCTAGTACTGATGAGTATCACTTCAAAATGCTTTCTCTTCCCATTAGATTGGATTACTGAGCCGGAGAGTAGAGGGTTTGTCCCTTTCTGACCAGGACACTGATGAGTCTCATAAATTAAAATTTATGTCTTCCCTTGTTACTGATGTACCACCTGGCTCTTTTGAATTATTGCAGCCACCAAATGAATTTTATAGTCCATTGGGGGCTGTCCATGCTTGTTAAGGTGATATTTCCATCTCTGGCGTAGCATGGAATCTCATCTCTTCCTTGGTGAATAATCACAGTGCCTAATCAAAGTGATACCTTTTTCTTCTTGAAATGGTCTCCAAGTTATGTATCTTTTACTTAGAAGGGCAGTCAAAAGATGGCATTGTGAACAAATCCTTACAGACTTGTTGATTATTGTGTAGCATGATCCCGCAACAGCAGATTCTGGTTTTGTTGCATATACTCTATAGATTTTTTTCTATTTCCACTTATTGTTTTTCTTACTTCTTCTTTTCTAGTTTCTATTATTTTCTACTTTTCTTTTTTCCTCTGTTCTATTTAATTCCCTTAGTTTCCCTCCACTAGGAAATTTACTTATGTCATTGTATTTAATTCTTTGAAGACTCTATTTCTCTTCTTATATCATAAATGTAAGAAGGCTGCCTACGGTCAGGCAGGGAATAGGACCAAAAAAAGCACAGAATTTGACTTGAGATTAGAGGATTCTAAAGGCCATGCTTTGTTATATCCACTGTCTCTTGGGAAAGAGATGAATTTCCCTCATTCTTCCAAACCTTACTCTAGTACTCTCAGCATCTCCCCACACACTCTCCTGGGAGAAGAGAATGGCACTACAATATTCACACTAGCAACTTTCCAGCAATTTTCTTCTAAGTGTAAGTCATGAAAGCAATATAGAAAAATAAAGATAAAATATAAAATTTGGACTCTGGACATTTGGTTTTGAATGTAGTTCTGACACTAACTAGTCAGGTAAGCTGGGAAAATGTCATTCCACTATAAAGTCATGTAATGCATGTGATACCTTGGAGATGTGAAGAGATTAAAATGAGACCTCACAGAGCTCCCATCTGCTGACATCCCTGGGCAATTTGAATGACCCAAAGGCAAAAAATAGCTGAAGGTCAGTGGTTTAAGTGTAAAGGCCTTAATGAAACTTCCTGAAAGTTTCTTCAAATCAGGTTCAAGGGGATTCCTGTGTTTCTGTTTTTCCTGAGCCATGTATATTCAAACTGCTCAGAATACTTACAGTTAAAGCCTTTATTTTCACTAAAGTATACCTAAGTAAAAATTTATGTTTTGTGACCCAGAGAATCAGACTGATAAAATATCACTTATGAGTTCCCAGGATTCTGATACTCATGGGCTCTCAGTGAGACAAAATTCAGCTAGTTACTCTCTGGAGCTGACATGACAAGATGAGTTAAATGCACTCACTGTGAGACCGTGGACAGTCCCATGGATTTGGGGTGGGGGAGATAGGTGCTAGAGGCATGATGTATTTAGTCCTCCTCAAAAGCCTGGCAAGCTCACTTTGGAGATCCCTGACTCAAAGGTAATGCAGATCCAGAGAAGATTTAAGGGATAATTTTAGATGAACTAATTTGGATTTGATTTAGTTTGGGGACAAAACAAAGGTGTATGGGGAGGGAGGTGTGTGTGTATGTATTAATTTTGTCTCAATTTGTAATTACATTAAATTGAAATTCCAGAGTTGGCTGGGAGACTACCAAAGAATATCTGATTTCCCAGCAACCAGCATCATTACTGAACTTTTCTCTGCATGAATCTATATTTTATTGTTTATCCAGCATAAGGAGTACACTTGAGATTCGTTTATAGGGATATTTTGCCTAAGAGTGTGATGATTTTAGGATAATACATGAAGTCAAAATCCAGATGGCTTGCCAATATTAAAGATCTATTTTAGGCATATAATTTTCAGGTCTTAATTCATGGTCCCTAGGCCAGATCTGAATGTGAGATAATTATTGTCTGATTCTCTGAATTTTCTTCAACCCTTTCATTGGAATACATATCTCCTCCCTGCCCCTGGCTGGTGGTTCTCTCACTGCTATTAAACATCTGGTAGAGCCCATATCAAGGGTGAGCAAACTATGTCTTCACTTTCTCCCTTACCTCATCAGAGTTCTTGGAAACTTAGGTAAAGTGTATTTAGAAAAAATATAAAATGGAAGATGTTTGAGTCCCTCAGATGAAAGATGGTATAAAAGTTCAACATCTCATAGTTTGCCTCATGTGAAAAAACAAATTAGATTTGATGTAGAAAGGAAGTCAAGTAGAGAAGCAGTGAAGAGTCATTTAGGTCCATTGACTACATGGCTCACATTTTTGACTATATATTTGAATCACCTGTGATACATTAAAAAAGACCAATATCCTATTCCCAGACCCCACCATCTAAACAGGTATCATTGGGGAGAGAAACTGAGCATTGAAATTTTAAAATAGATTCTTAGGAAATTCTAGATCATAGTCAGAATCAAGTATACTTATACAAGTGTTGTTTCAAGTGAT
The DNA here is from genome assembly GCA_028644305.1 of Xerus rutilus. Lineage (NCBI taxonomy): Eukaryota > Metazoa > Chordata > Mammalia > Rodentia > Sciuridae > Xerus > Xerus rutilus. Next base: position 65,910,184 of record CM053409.1, read on the forward strand.
TCGGTGATAGATATAACTATATATCCTCTACTTAGGTTATTTCCATGTTGCATTTCCTTTCTTTTCTAACAACTGCTATAATTTCAAGTTATTATAAATCTTGCCTTAGCAGTTATCTTACCTTTAGTTTTTTGGGATGTCTGTATGGACACTTGGAAAGAAAACCAGTTAACTGATAAATCAAATCTGAGTTCAAAATGCCTCTTGTCAAGGGCTTCTAAAGGCTTTAAAAAAGATCACTTTCAGTAAAATTAGTATTGTTCACAGTGAGCACAGTTCTACATGTAATGCCAGCAGAGTTTGTGTGGTCCTTGTACTGTACCAAATAAGTTCCTCCTCTCTGGATCCTTATCATAACTCTGCAGGTAGGAAGGGATGAGGATTGCTCTATCCATCTAATAGGTGAGAAAACTGAATGTCAAGTTAGTTAATTGTTTTCAAGTACAGTTCTACTGTACCCTTTCTGTAGCCTAATGCTTCTGTAGCTAGGATATCTGTATTCATGCTGGCATTTGCCCAAATGTAGGAAAACTATTGGTTATATATGCTAGCTTTGTGCTTAGGCTACTTTTGTACTTTTCTGAATGTTTTTCAAGGTTTGCAGACACACAGACAAGGCATATTTAAATGACAGTGTTACTTCCACTCTACTACGAATACATAGCTGATTTTATTATCTTGACTATTTATAGTAGTTATGAATTTCAGAACAATGTTAAACAACACTTGTAATATCATATATCTTTTGCTTGGTGCTAACTTTAATGTGCATATATCTTAACGTTTGACCACTAAACATGTCACTTGGCTTTTAGTTTGAGAAAGAGATTTCTTTGTATGTGTGTGTTTATTGAACATCTCTTCATAAGATATATACATATATAAAATGCAGTATTAACAAGTATCCAACTCCTACAATGCCACACCAAAAGGCAAAGCACCTAATTAAGAAGTGGAGAAGTACTTGAATAGACATTTCTCCAAAGAAAATATACTGTCCAATGAACATATCAAAAATGCTAACAATATTAGTCATCAAGGAAATTTGAATCAAGAGCACAATGAGAAATCTCTTCTTACCCACTAGGATAGCCATTACTTAAGAACAAAGTAAAACAAAAATGGATGATCAGAAGTGTGGATGAGGTTGTGGAGAATTGGAATCCTCATATATTACTGGGTAGAATGTAAAATAGTACATTCATAGTGAGAAACAATTCAGCCTTTCTTCAAAAAGCTAAACACAAAATTAACAAGTGCCTCAGTAATTACACTTCTAGGTATATACTTCAATAACTGGAAATAGATGTTGTTATGGATTGAATTTCATTCCCTCCAAATTCTTATGGTTCTACTATATTTAGAGATAAGGCATTTAAAGCAGCATTTAAGGTTAAATTAGGTCAGCAGGTCATCAGAGTGTGTCCTAATCCATTATGACTGGTGTTCTTATAAAAGGAGGAAATAATAGGGATGTTTGTGTGTAGAGCAGAGGCCACGTGAACACACAACAAGGAGGAAGCAGTCTATAAACCAAGGAAGGAGATCTCAGGGAAAATCAGCCCCACAGGCAACTCGGTCTTAAACTTCCAGCCATCAGAACTGTGAGAAAATAAATTTCTGTTGTTCAAACCACCAGTCTGTGATTATTTTAGTTATGGAAGACTTCATAGATTAATAGAGATTTGTGCAAAACTTGCACTTGATTCTCACAGTAAAACTACTCACAATAGCTAAAAGGTGGAAACAACAGAGATCTCTATCTACTGCTAGTCAAGCAAAGTGTGGCATCTTTGTACAGTAGAATGTTATGCATCCATAGAAAGGAATGAATCTGGGTGCAGTGGTTCAAGCCTGTAATCCCAGAGACTCAGGAGGCTGAGGTTGGTAGGAGGACTACAAGTTCAAACCCAGCCTCAGGAATTTTGGCATTAAGCAACTTAGCAAGGCCCTGTCTCAAAATAAAATAATAAAATAAAATAGGCTGGAAGTGTTGCTCAGTAGCTAAACACCCATGAGTTTAATCATCAAACCAAAAAAAGAAAAGAAAAAGAAAAAACGGAATGAAGTACTTATGCTTATGTCTATTACAACATGGAGGGACCCTCAAGAATAAGATGATAAGTGAAAGGAGCCAGAAAGAAAGGTCACATATTATTTAAATCCAATTATATATGAAATTCTGTATAGGTAAATCCATCCAAATTATAAATTAATGGTTACCAGAAAACAGGAGGGAAAATGGAGAATGAACGATTAATGAGTATGTTGTTTCAGATTGAAGAAAATATTTAGAAACTAGGTAGAGGTAAGGGTTATACAACATTATGAATGCACTAAATGACTGAATTACACACTTTAAAAATCATCATGTCATACACCTTAAATTTATACAATCATGTTTGTTAATTATTCCTCAAACTGGGGAAAATTGATAAAATGATGAATTTTATGTTAAAGGAATTTTATCTGAGCGAAAGAAACACACTTAACAAAATAAAATAAATTATCCATATATTTTGTTCAGATATTTTTTCCTAAGGAGAAAGTTAAGAGTAATTTTTGAATATCTGTTTAACATTTTCTACTATGTTTTCATATTTACCCTCTGTGTGAATTACATTAATAGATTAACTCATTTGAACTAACCTTGCAATCCTGCTATGAAACTTAGTTTTTTTCCTCCTTCATGCTATTAGATAGCATTTTATTTTGTATTTTTGCATCTGTATCAATACAATTTACCCACAGCTTCTGTCTCTTTTTGTACTGTTCTGACAAGTATTTATTTATTTAAATAGTGAGGGTTTAAACTAGGGGTGCTTTACCACTTAGCTGTAACCCCATCTCTTTTACATTTTTTTCATTTCATTTTATTTTATTTATTTATTTTTGTTGTTGAAGGTTTTTTTTACTTTATTTTTATTATTTTTTTAAAGATTTACCACAAAATTTTATGGGATTTAAAAGCAAAGCTACAAAATAGTTTAGCTATACAGTTAAAGGCTTCCAGAACAGTGTGAGTTATACATACCAGCTTAATATCTTAAACCCTTGAATTATGATGCTGTCTTAATTCTAAATGCAGCAGAGTGGGCTCTGCTTCTTTTTTTTAAATTTTATTATTATTATTATTAGTATTAGTATTATTTAGAGGATAACATTTCATTTCTCTGGTTATTTTACATTTTTGTATTTTGAGACAGGATATTGTTAAGTTGCTGAGAGTCTTGCTAAATTACTGAGGCTGGCCTTGAGCTCGAAATACTTCTGCCTCAGCCTCCCAAATTGGGGTTACAGGTGTGCACCACCTCACCTGGGTTTAAAAGTCTTAATGTCAATGTTTTGCTGGCTTTACAGAACTTGAAAGCTATTTTCTTATTTGCTCTCAAAAGCAATTCAATAGCATCAAAGGATGTTTTCCTAAGTAGCAAACACTAAAGCTGTTGTTGTTTGGGGAGGTGGGGTTAAAAAGATAAACGGAAAAAGGAACGGGTACATTTTTTACCTTCTCAATGTTTTTGTTGGGTTGGTTGGTTTTTCCTATGGCAAATAGCTTGCTGAACTTTCCAGTTCTTCCTGGGCCTTTTATTTTTATTGAAGATATCACTCAGTAAAACAGAAATTTTCCCCCACACCAGAAGTCCTCCTTTGCTCATACCAGTTGCGACCCCACTACTGAGGGCAATCTCTATTCTTCTGTCACCATGAGTCAGTTCTGATTGGTTTTATGCTTCATATAAATGGAATATTACACTAAATATTCTTCACATTTAAGTTCTTTCTTTCAACATTATAGTTGAGATATTCATTCATATTGGTGTATTGGTGTGTTTATTTATACTTACTGCTGTATATGAAATTATCATTTTATGGAATTATGAAAAAATCATGATTGTCCAATCTTTTGATGAATATTTTGGGTAGTTTTCAGTTAAGTAGAATTATTAAGAATAACTCTGGAAAAAATAACTGTTCTTCACATTCTAGTACATATCTTTCTTTAAATTATGAATGCATTTCTGTTGAGTCTTTATCCAGAAATCAGTGCCTGAGTTATAGAGTGTGATATTCAAGCATAATAGTCACTGTAAAACAGTTTTCCAAATGTCTATACAAATTTATATTATTGCCAGCAATATATGAAAGCTTCAACTGCACCCATTCCTTATCAACTGTTGATGATTTTTATCTTTTAAATTTTTTGGCATTCTATTAAGTTTATATTGCTATGTGTTGTAGTTTTCATATGCATTGCTGTCATGACTAATAAAACTGAATATTTTGTGATATGTACTGGTCATTTGGATAGCTTTTTCTGTGAAGTTAAAACATGTGGTTGAATTTTCTATGCAGTTGTCTTCCTTTTCCACATTGATATATCTTGATTAGGATTTCTGAATATTTGTTATGAATTTATTACAAAGTCTTCCAGTCTGTGGATTGCCATATTACCTTATTTTGGTGGTTCCATATATTGGCCTATTTTTCCTTTCTGTTATTGCTTTTGTTTTGGTTCAGTTTTGAGGGATCAGGACAGATTTAAGCAAAAGTGTCTCATTATGCTTCCCATACATTTTTGGTGTCTCCTGTGTGTGTGTGTGTGTGTGTGTGTGTGCATGCATGTATATGTATATGTGTGTATATATGTGTGTGTGTGTGTGTGTGTGTGTGTGTGTGTATACATATAAATGAATGATTAGGTCTCCTTATTTCTAATTTTGAGTTTTCTATTTTTTCTCTGATTTTACAGGCAAGCTAGGTTAAGTAACACTGTATCATTGATCTTTTTTTCTTTTCCAAAAGAAGTCTTTGGATTTGTATGTTTTGCAGTTTTTAATATATTAATTTTGGCTTTTATCTTTATTATTCCATTATTTTGTTTCTCTTAATTGTAACATTTGCTGATTTCTTTTGATGAATAATTAATCCATGTATTTTTATTTTTTCTTTTAAGAAGAAGAAATTTAATTATACAAATATTATTTCAAGGACAACTCTCTTCATACTCCTTAGATATGATATATAGTATTATCATAAGTATGATTTTTAAGGTACTATTTGTTGTAAAATAGTGAGATGGAAAAAATGACTTGGGAAAATATCTTTCAATTTGCATATGTTGTCTCAGAAGATCTTCTTCATCAAATCACCAAATGTTCATTTGAGTTCTTCCAAGAAGTACATGTAGCTCTCAAATATAATTGGCAAATGTGCAGTCAGTGTGTGTGGCAATTTAATATTTATCCACCTTTTTCTACCCATTTTTAACCCTGAAACTAATCTTACCTGCCTATTGAAGAGATGGCATGTAGCAAACTCCTGAATGTTATCTGTCTTCTTTTTGCTCTTCTTACTCCTCAAAAAAAGGACCTTGAGATGATTCTGCCACCTGTGGTGAATCTCACATGGAGTGTATAAAAGTCTGGATCCACTGTAGTAAACCTTTCTTGATTTGTTCCTATCTTAGTCTATGTTGCTAGTACAGAGTACCACACATTGGGTAATTTATAAAGAACATAAGTTTATCTTTTCCCTCTCTGGATGTTGGAAGTTCAAGATCAAACCACTAGTAGGTTGTTGTTTGGGGGAAGGATGCTTTCTGCAGATAAGATGCTAATTACTTTGTGGCTTCTTGCTTCTTCTGGAAGTGATGGATGCTATGTCCTTAGGAGGCCCAAGTTGGAATTTCAAAAAAGAACAAGGTCCCTCCACAATCCCCTTTAAAAGGGTACCTGAGCCAATCCCTAAATTAGGATCTCTCTTGTCCTCAGCACCTCTTCTAGGCTCTGTCTCCCACATTGGCCACTGTTTTAACACCTGAATTTTGGAGGAGACAAGAGCATTTAATCCAGAGCTGTTTCCAAATCTGCTTCTGTGAAATATTATTCATAAGTTTTAGGTTGAAATTGTGGCTGTCTGCTTGTTTTATTGAATATGGGTTCCCTGCTTCTCTTTTTCATTGGCCTTACACCTTATTGTTGGCTCTAAGGAGAACAAGTAATAATCTCTATCCTGCCATCTTCCATCAGACTTCCGTACCATGTGGAACTTACACATGATTTCTACTAATAATGCTTTTATCAGGGAACAAAACATTATAATTTTGAGTGAATGATATTAAAAAGAAACTTTGTGTTTCTACCTGTTACATTTTTATTTGGTGAGGTTCTCTCTCTTTCTCTTTCTCTGGATGTAGAAAATCAAGGTGCAAATACAGTACAATATGTGTTTCTGTGTATACTGTCAATGAGGCAATAAAAGAACATTTGATTAGACAAATGAATGCTTCCTGACAGCATCCAATTCTAAGGAAACTATTTATTTAAAAATTTCCCCAAAGCACCTAACGAAAACCTAGTTTTTATGACTCTTTTTCTAACACCCTCCTACTGGGATGGCCCACAGTTCCTTGTAGTTTTGTTGCAATGGGCTAGAAAGCTCAGTTTTTTCTAGGATGTTTCTGATGTTTGGGGATATGAAATATTTACAGGTAATGTATTTTTCTTTATTTCACAAATCTATTTGTGACTATTTATGAAGGCATATTATTTACTTGATATAAAATGAATAAATGAATAAAATTGTCACATATATTTAGCAGTAAAATTTTATAAAAGAAATTTTATGAAAGAAATACTTTTACATATATGTACTATGTGTTTTAATCTTCAACTATTTTATAGCATTTTTATTTATAGATAATAAAAATTAAAGCTATGTTATATTGTCACTTATAATGTTACATGATTAATCTATATCTTTATGTTGTGAAATAGATATTATTAAGATAGCTACAATTTATGCTACATAACCAAGGAGGAAACTAAGGTTCAGAAAGGGTCAGTACATTTCCAAAAGGTACATACTTAGCAAGTGGCAAAGCCAGCATTGTCTCTAAATCTTATAGTTTTGAGTGTTGTACTCAGATCCAGATATTGAAAGCAGTCTTCCTGGCAAAGTGATGGGGTGGTGGTGAAGGAAGGAGAACATGGTGTTTCTAAGGATGCCGAATGCATTTATTATTAGTTACGTATATCGTGAGAAAGGAAAGCAAGAGACGGGGCTAGAAAAGTAATCAGTGCAATGTGTGTGGTTTGCATGTATTCATGTGCACACGCACAAGCATGTGAAGTGGAACAGATTGAGCTACTTTAGAAATAAAATAAAAAGTTATTGATGCAAGGGAATGTCATGTAAGATTGTGTAATTTTGAAATACTGCTTTGACTGCAAAGTAGAAAATGGATTTGAGAAGAGCAGCGTCAGTGATGAGACCATTGAGGGGGTGTTGTAGTGCTCCAGGAGAAAATTATGTTGCTTTTGGTGATAGTGTTGACAGTAACAGTGGAGACATGTAGAGAAATTTGAGACTTTTATGAAATAGATTCCATGGGATCAGTTGTTGATTGTTATTGATTGGATTAGGGGGTGACAGAGTGAGTGAAGTCAAGGACAACGACTAAATATCAGACAAGCAAATAGCGGGATGATCATAAAAGCACATGTTGCGAGCTGCACAATTAATAATTACTCAGAGGTGGATTGTCTTTAAATGCAAATGTATGTTCAATTACACCAATCATCAAATATAATCAACTGCAAAATGTGTTGGATGTGCTGCAGCACCCCAACTAGCATTCAATGTGCACTAATTAAACACTATAGGTAAGTCACACTATCCTAGGGCATCTAAACACTACAGGCAATTCACACAATCCTAGGGCAACTGTGAGCCCCAAAACACCTCTGGTGCCACACAACTTCTTTTAGCCAAAGAGCAGACATTGTCTTTGTCTTGTGGTTCTCTTCAGCCAATGGCTGGACATCAGGGAATGGTGTAGTTGATCCAGGGATGCACAGCAAGGTGGCCAGTATCACTGATGTCCTGGGAAAAAAACCCTCAATGTGGCAGGACAAGCAAATTAAATACAATTCCAAGTTGGTGGTGTAAGCTGGTGATTGGTTACACCCAGTGTAAGTCAAAGTCTATTGGTTATGTTTGGTGAGATTAAGTAATTGCAACTGGGCATGTTCTTTGTACATGTCCATAGAGCTGTGCTCCCTATCAATTGTAACTAGTCATTGCTAAGCATGCCTATGGCTAGTGCCCCTTATAGCCCCTTATGGATTGCAAGCAGGCATGACTAAACATGTCAATGGCTGCTGTTCCTTATAGCCAGCAACTTAGTGAGTACATGGCATATCCAGGAATATCTATGGCTTATGCTCTTTACAGTACATTTGTTGGGGGAGAAGAAATTTAGCTTTGTTCATGCTCATTTTCTGAGTTGCCTGTATGCATACATTTAATAAGGCAGTTGGATACTCAGACCTGGAACTCAAGACACGTGTGTGTGTGTGTGTGTGTGTGTGTGTGTGTGTGTGTTAGAGATCCGCATATATTTAGCATTTGATGCCATGGACTATAAAGAATTGTCCTGAGAAGTTTCTAAGAGCAGAAGAACCAGGACCAGGAAGAACTTTCTCTGAGAAACAGATATTTAAAAGATAAACACAGGCAGGAGAGTATGCAGAGGAAATTCAGGAAAGATGATGCCATGGCAGCATGAAAGAGGAGTCTCATCTCAGACATGAAGCCAGATAAGAACACAGAGTGCCACTAAATTTGGCAAGACACTCAAGAGGTTGAAAAACATTCTTTTCTTTTACTTTTTGCATTGGCTCAAGGGGCATTTGTAATCATTTCTTGAACCTTCTCTTTTCCACACTTCATGTTTTCCTTAATCATAGGTTTTTGTCTCCAGTTCTACCAATACTTGCTGGCTCCATCTAAGGTAGTATACCCCAAGGTCTTCGATGTGATGAGATTAGTCTGGAAGGTGTGGCAAGTCTTTGTTATGCATCTTTGACAGATGTTTCTGCAAGATGTAATCTTCAGAGCAGTGCATCTATAAGAATAAAGATGCATTTCTCTCTTGTTGATATTGACCAATTCGGCTAACATGACTTTTTTTGATAAGCTATTATGCCAAAAAATTTTCTGGCTCTTTCCTCTGCCTTACCAAACATATTGCCCTACCAGGAGTTCAGAAGGAAGAATAAAAGGAAATTAAAAGAAAAATCCATTTGTAATTCTGAATATATATGAAGAAAACTGTAGAGGAAATGGATATCGTGATGAGATATGCCTATTTTATACACAAACGGGCAACAGAGCTCACAAATGTTATCACACTCCTATCTAATCTCATTTAATGTTGAGACCTTTAGTTCAACTTCTACTTTCAAATAAATATTAAGTCTGTTACATTTTAAATTAAATATATTATTATATTTACATTGGAAATTTTGCTTTCAAAGGCACAGTACCTATCATCTAGTTTAACATATAAGCACCCAAGATCAGAAATCTTTTACATGGTGATGATTTTAACTATAGGAATGGAACTATCGAAATTATTTTCTTTCCAGATTTGGACAACCCCCCAATTTTTTCATTTTTGCTCGATCTAACCTTGTGTTCCTTAATCATTTCGATAGTTTCACTTTATGCAAAAGGAGGTGGGGGCCACTGGTATTAGTACTTTTTCTTTCTCTGGGTCCTGATTGCTTCTCACTTTATTTTCCCACTTTATTTCCATGTTTTTCCAACTCCTATTCAGTGTCAAAAAAAAAAAAAAAAGAAGATAGAGCTTTTTAATATGTTTTAAAAACAAAAACCTTTGAAATGATACCATCTCTGTCACTTCGCTCTCACTTTTTAAATTATAAACTAAAATAAAAATTGGCATATTAATAAAAGCTTCCAAGGATTCTGCCTGCTGCTTCCTGGTGATTAGGTGTGAGGTGGCCTTTCTCAGTTCAGATAAAAAATATGCAAATGATGATATTTAAATCAAAGTGACATTGTAGTTGAAAAGGGAGAGGCCCATGGATTCTCTTTCTTCCCTAACTTTTCTCTTTTGGACAACTGTCTAGAAAGAAGTTTATAACTCCTTGGATGAGGAGTTGAAGATTAAGGAAAAGCTCACACACACCTGAGTACAGTTCCCCACCCTAGAGAGAAAATATTCTTGACCTTGGTTCAAATATTCTGAGTTGCCCATTCTGTGTTCATGTGATGCCTTAGGTTTTGTGACATTTATGCATAGAAAAGAATCACACATGTTTTGAGAACTTGGTATGGGGCAACCTTTGTGGTGGGTTTTTAGATGTTTTCATTTATTCCATAGAATACTCTTGCTATTCTTATTTTTACACATAAAGAAACAGAATATGGTGATAGGAGACTGGATGCAATATCCAAGATTACTGACCAGAAAGTGAGGGTGGTAGGACTTGATCTGTTCAATTATAAATTATATGTGATTGTCACCAACAAGAAAAGAGATAGATATGCCCACGGTGGAAACTAAAGACTGGCCGGTGTCTTTGTGCCTGACCTTGTCTCTGAGCATAGCTGAATTGTCAAGAGAGTTTTAATGACTGAGTAATCCACATGGATACTATTCACAAAATGCAAGAATCTGGAGCACAGACTGAAAGGAACATATAGCTACCTTCTAACCAGTATGCATAGAGACACTATAGCCACTCCATAGAATTCAAATCTGAACTTTCAATTTCCATCCTATAGTCTACCATTGAGAGTAACAGTCAATTTGTCATCCAGTAAACTGATGCAATCATAAGTTTTAATATGTATATAGACCAAGAATTGGATTTTTCTGGTGTAAATAAGATCTGAGAACTGTAACTTCACAAATGCTGTGAATATTTTGAAGCTGAGAGGTAAAGGAGTAGAGTGTGAATGTAGGTTTACTGCAGACCTTGACTGGATATGATGTGTGAATTTGTCTGTATGTATCTAGGAGTGTGTTTCTTTGCAGGTAAAAATAAAAAGGTTGATGGAAGGACTGTAAATTTGGGATGGATAAAATTTTCCAAACAATAGCTATGTTTGGTGAGTGAAAGGCCAACAGACTACTCAAATTGGAACTTATTTTTAGGTTATTTTTAAAGTGACATTGACTGGGGTTATGAGAACAGTTCAGCCCCAGGGTATAAGCAATATCCCTGTGAAGCATTGGTACCAAATTCAAGGATCCTTAAATAGAGAGGCATGGGAATGCATTTTCTCATCAGGAAAGCTAATCCAGGTTGAGCATCTCTGATTCCCGGTTCCCAAATCAGAAATGCTCCAAAATCCAAAATTTGAGGGTGACATGGAACAAGTGGAAAATAAATTCCACAGCTTATCTCATGTAATGGAGTCACAGGCAAACACAGGTGCACTGAAAATATTGAATAAAATTGCTTCCAAGTCTATCTCCATAATGTGAATGTGAAACATACAGGAATTTCATGGTTACATCTGCGTTTCATCCTCAAGATATCCTATTATCCTATTATGTATATGCAAATATCCCTAAAAAAAATCTGAAATTGAAATACAGCTAGTCCCAAGCATTTCAGGTAAGGGATATTTGATTTGTGCTAACTGATTTAGGATTAAATTTTCTCACTATCCTAACATTATCTAAAAAGTAAATATATAATTAAAACTTTAGAGAAAGAGGTAGGAAGAGAAAACATGGTGTAGCCAATATTCTAGTGCTTGCTCTTTAGGACAAATGGCTGAATTACTACAGCATTGCTACTTCTGGTGATGTTTAAATGGCTACATTCCAATTTATATCTCATGGTTTCATTATGTTGCAACTTCTGATGAAGCAGTCTTTGTGATCTCTTTTCTCACAAATGTTCCCTCTTTCAAATGGAGAGATGTTGCAGTCTACCTCTGTAGTTTAAAAGAAAATATTTGAGTAGAATTAGACATCTGTGTCTTTCATTTTATCCATGTGGAAAAGACGAAACAAGGAGGGGACAGGAGATGTGGATAGCTGGCAGTTTGCCTATTGTGAAGACCATGGGAACCCCAGCAGCTTCCTCTAGAGACAACACATCTCTTTATTCTTTTATCAAAGAGAATTCATCATGTTGAAAGTCTAAATTCCTTTAGTAAGAGAAAAACCTGATGGTGATTTTTCCTTTTTTTCTTTTTTCCCTTTTTTTTTTTTTTTTTTTTTGTCTCTCATTGCTCACTCCTGTTTGATCTATGAGCCTTTTGAGAGGTGGGTACCTGATACCATGTCCACCCCTGCCTCCCCCTTCCTTTTTCCTTTCCTCCACCCAATCCCTATGACAGGACTGATAATCAGGCCTTGTGAATTTGTAATGTAATTCAGCAGGTTTTATCTGAGTAAGAAGATGGAGCTGAGCATCGTGTAAGAAGGTTCATGAAACAGACCTTAGCTTCTCTGTGAGATACAAGTGAGATGTTATATCCAACATGCTCTGACCCAGAATCTGCTCAACATATTTCTAATGCTTATCCTAACAACTGGTGATTACTTTAAGGCTGCTTTGGTATTCTTTTTCCTTAAATTTCATATGAAGTAAGAAAAATTACTGGATTCATAAGTACACACACCTTTGACCTCAACTTGTTAGGATTCACCAGTCTTTTTTTTTTTTTTTTTTTTTAATTTCATCATTATTTATTGAGACGCCCATAAGACCTGCAAAATATATGGCATTTTCAAACTTTTCTATTTTTCCTTGGGGAGATAATGTCAGGTAAGTGGGGGAAGAAGAAAAAGTTCACTAAGTTCCCTCTTGAGGATTCACCAGTCTTGTATCAACCACGCATCCTTTCAAGCATACATACTAAACATTAAATGGAAGAATCATTTTCCCTACCTGCTTTTTGGGCTTAATTTTCCCTCACTTTGCATAGTAAATAATGTTTACTTTGACAAGAACTGGCACACTGGAACTTAATTCTGGGCCTAAACATTCCAAGTTATTGTCAGAGTCCAGGTTCAAGGACATGCTCATCAACAGGATGGCTGTATTTTAGACATGAAATGCGCATCTAGAGTCCCAGGCCATTTGCACTTTTGACTGACTAACTACAAATATTGTGGTTCCCAGTGTTGCAGAACAATGTCATCTGTGACTAGCGATGTCCTTGTTCACCAGTTCTTGTGATCATGTTGGAAAGATTTCAGATAGGAAAAGAGAAAAGGGAATGCTCTCAAGGGAGAGAGTGAGTCCTCTCTGAGGGGAGAGGGATGGTGGTACACTGACTGCCCTTCTATTTTATTGGAAGTCCCAGAAAAGTTTCTAGAGAGTCCGTAACAAGTCTATCTCTTGTCTTTTTACAGACAGCAGGACTGCATCAGAATTCCTAGTCTCTGCTGCACATGGTTTTACCCCATATATAGGGGAGATTTTACTATTATAACAACATGCTAAAGATCCAAGGTGACTCTGGCTCACTCTGGCCAATGCTGACTGGTTATAATTGAAACTTTCTCTTACAGATATTTTGGCAAGGGAGCTTTGCTTCTAATTATTTTGTCTCCCTGAGTTCTGGAATCAATTCTACATAAAGGTCATAAAGGCTCATACCTCCTTCTTTCAGGGTAACTTGTGTTATTCTTATTGGCATGGAAGAGTCTTTTGGGCCTGCATTTCTCCTGACCATAGCAGGTTGCTTGCTGAGAAATATAGCATATTCTCTTAACTTACACCAGGCATGGCTAGAGCTGCCTCAGGCAGATTGCCCTTCAACAGAAAGCATGTGGGGGTCAGCGCAGTAAGTCCAGTTTATAGAATTATCCCCATAACCTCATGTTCCCATCATTCGCATCTGTCTGTTACCTATTACCAGCACCCCTTCAAATTTGACGATTTACTGTAGCAACATATAGAACTCAGGAAAGTGCTGTAATTCTCATTTGAGTTTTATTATGAAAGATACAAGTCAGAACCAGCCAAATGCAGAGACATATAGGACAATGTTTGGGTGAATCTAAAATGCAGAGCATCTGTGCCTTTCCTTATAGAATATGGAACATCATACTCCAAGTACATCAGCGTGTTCACTGATCAAGAAGCTCCACTAAGCTTCAGTGTCCAGAATCTCTTTTGGAGTTCCATTACATACACATGATTAATTGAATTTGGTCCCCAGCCCCTTTGCCTCCTCAGATGCAGAATAGTCTGAAGTCCCAACTCCACTAATGAAGTGTTTTGTCTTTGTGGTTACCAGGCCCCACTTTGAAACTTTGTAGGAATCTACTATAAATTTCATTAGTGTAAACAAGTCTGAGCCAAAAAGCAGAATTTTTATCATATTGCAATGTTGGCTTTTGATAAGTCTTAAACATTATTCAGTTATAAGAATGTTGTTTTAAATGAGAAAATGGAGCCTCCAGTGTCCTGTTTATCCTATCCTTGGTCATAAAACCAGCATGGCAGAGACCAAGGGTGCACCAGGGTACAGGCTGCATGATTACCTGCTGCGTCTTTGCTCCTTGTGACTCTCACCACACTTACCTGTAGTGTAGTAGCTTTTTGGAGCCAGCCCTGTCTCATGTATAATAATTCAACTTTCTCTCTTCCTCTCTCCCTTTGTAGAAGGAGGAAGCACTTGCATATCATCAAAATGAGAGATGGTTTCTTGAGGATAAGCATTTTAAGGGGAGTAGAGCTTCTGAAGCAAAATGTAATCTATGGCTTATTTTGAGGGAGAAAGGTTATCCCCACTTTTCATTGAGAAAAGTTAAAATTTTTAATGATTCTTGACAGTTTTTGCCATTTCCCTTTATAAGTGATTCTTATTCAAACCAGTGATGCCTATGTAATGGTTTGATATTCAAGAGAACATATAGAAAATGGCTTGTCCTTGATGATGTACTGTTCAGAGTCATTTCTTTTTTCCTTTCTTCTTTAAGGGAGAAAAACCAACACATTTCCACTTTCTGAGAATTCATCAATCTACAGTCCAAATGCCTAGATGAAAATGGATCTTAGTTTGTTCTTTCTAGACTTCTCTCTCTTGTTCTAAATAAAAGTTCTTTCTCTGCTGATTCACCTGTAGGAGACTCTTAGGAGGCTGTTTGTTTTCATAAAGCACATGTGGCCATATTTACATGAGTAGAGTTATGACCTTCCTAGTGATCTTCATGCTTATAGATAATTGTGGCTTATAGTCAAGGCTTATTTGGGATTGATTTCCACTGTTTTTTCTTGCCTGCCCTCATTCAGACAGCAAGCTTTCTCATTTCTATCCATTTCCCATTCATTTTCCCTTTTTCTTTCTGTCTTCCATCATCTCAGCTATAAAAGCACAATAAGAGATTTTAGTTTATATTATTATTCATTTTCTTGTTACTCGGGATTGAACCCAGGAACACTTTACCACTGAGCTATGTCCTTAGTCCTTTTTTATTATTTTTATTTTGAGACAGGATCTTACTAAAATGCTGAGGTTGGCATTGAACTTGTGATCCTCCTGCTCAGCCTTCCAAGTCACTGGGATTATAGGCATGCCCCACTGCACTCAGCTGTGATATTATATAATCACCCATATTTTTACTGTTATTGATCCTACATAATATTGCTAACATTTTTTATAAACATGACAAATCATGTCTTCTATCTTAAAAATTTTATGATCTTCCATTGTTTTCCATTAACTTAAAATTAAATGCAAAGTTAGCTTTGCATTCTAGGTTCTTCATAAACATTTCCTTTTAATATTATTTCTTTCATACATTAGATCTACTTTCAAATGTACCTATAACACAGTTCCTCCATCCCTGTCCATGTGTCTTCAATTGACTTGGTTATAGCCACTGTCTAAAATAATGCCTCCTCAGCTGATAAATTTTTGTCATCTTCAAGGTCTAGCTTGAATGCCACTTTTGCCAGAAAACTATTTATTCTGTCCATTTGACCTTTCTTTCTTCTTTACATGGACAACAGAATTCTATTGATGAATCTCCATATGTTAGGCACAGCATCAGTTGCTAGAAATACAATGGTGAATAGAGTAGCAATAAAAGCCTCCTGCCTTCGAGAATTTTAAAGCCCAGGGAGAGGAGATAGAGAAGTACTACAAAGTATAAAGATGCTACAATGGAGGAAGTATGAAGTTCTATAGGGACACATACAAAAGGATCTTGGCCTAGTTTTGAACAACAACAAAAAAAAGGATTCTAAGAAAATATGATGTCTATGCAAACTGGAGTAAAGATTTACCACAGTTCAGTATGAAGAATTGGGAAGAGGGAAGAGGGCTCCATGCAGATGGAAAACGTGTTAAAGCCCAAAGGTGAGAAAAGCCACAGAATATTTGAGGAATGCACAGAATTTCCACATAATCCAATCCCAGAAATAAATCGTAGAAATAATGAAAACTTACACTGGAAGGAAAGTAAGAGCTTATTTCAGTTGTTATTAAACTAGAATAAGGAAGTTTATTCAATAGAAAACTGGATGTATGGATCAAAAGAGGAGAGAATTAGTATAAAGATTTAAATTTGAGAATCTTCAGTCTATTGCTACCAACTTAATAACAGTGTGATATCACTCAAGATGAATATGCAGAAATGAGAAAATTAGAACAACCCTGAAGAATACACTGGTATTTAAGGAATGTTCAAGTGGTCTAAGAAGGAATGACCAGAGAGATGGGAGAAAAACCAAGTAAGTCTGATAATACAGCAACAAGAAACAAGCCATGGCTGATCAGTGGGGACAAAAGCTCTGAAGAAGCTATGTAGGATCAAGAATGTGATGTAGTGAATGAATTTAGTATACATGAAATCATTGGGAGCTCTAGAAAAAGCCTCTTCAATGGACTGCTTTGGACTGAGATGTCAGTGCTAGGTAGAATCCTGACATTTTGCCATCACAGGAGAGGATTATTCAAAGAAGATTGGCTGTAAAGGGGTGATAAAGGAAGTTAGTAGCTAAAGGTAAATATGAGTTGACAGAAAGATCTTTTAAGTTATAAAACAGATTGTATATATATAATACAGAGGAAAAATCAGGTAGAAAATTCATTCACAAAAGCAGAAGTGAGAGAAAACTCTTATTAAGTCCATTAGAAGAAAGCCAAGAACCATGAGGTGCTTTTTGTCTTAGACAAAAGCTAATTGTATATTTGTAGCAACAAGATTCAGAAAGTTAGGTGTGATTCTCAATAAAATACAAGTTTGAGTTTCCTTAACTCCTCTCTCATGACTTAAATTCTCTCCAAATTTCAATTATATATTACATGTAATTTATTTTAGCATTTACTATGTTGTCTCATCTGTTTTTAGTTTACATTTTCTATCTTAATTAGACTATATAGATCTGTGCTATCAATAAAAATATAATGTAAGCCACGAATATGATCCCATATGTAGTTTTAAATTTTCTAAAGCCACATTAAGATATTAAAAAGAGGAAATGATAGTTAATAATATATTTTATTTAACCAACATTTCCAGAATGTTATATTAACATAAAATCAAAATAAAATTAATAACATCACAACCTTTTTTGGTATCTTTTGAATTTTTCTAACCTGATATGTATTTATCACTTATAGTACAGACACATTTCAAGAGCTTATTAGCCACCTTTGGCTAGTGACTACCTTACTGGAGAGCACAAAGATGGTTAGGATAGTGGATATTATACTTCCCTTCACTTTTAATCCCTTATGCTCAGTAGTTAATTGAACTACTCAGTAGTTAATTGTAGTTAATATAGTGAGAACATCTATTGAAGTAATGATAGAACATTTAATATTTTCTTACAGCATACAAGATTGAGCCAACAAATAAAAATTAACAAAACCTACAAAGCATCTGTCACCTTTGACACTAGAAAAGTTCTTTTTCTTCTAAGACTTCTAGGAAAATGAGCTCATTTTCACACACTCACAAAAAAATGATGCTATATTAATTTGAGCAAACTGGATGGGATTAGGAAGCATCCTGATCGTGTTGTGGTCAGTGACTCTAGGTTAGCTTTTCAACGTCTTTCTAGAAGAGATTTTGATTCAGTGAGTATAAATTAATAAAAAAAATCATCTGATTTTGTATTGGAGAAATTTGTCTTCCTTTTAGTAAACACTACCATCGCCCTGACAGGTGAATGGTCTGGATCAATGGACGATCTGAGGGGCTTCAGGAAACTCACCATTGGAAGTAAATAAATATCAGGCTTTCCTATGAATAGGTATTGCACAGGTCATATTTTTTCCTTAGAGATATATACTTTGGTTGTTTCATTGTGCTATATGAGTGGATGAGTCATGAAATTGTACAATGTCAGAGATGGAAGGGACCATGAAATTCACCTCATTAGCACATGTACACTCTCCTCTCCTTAAATTCTTATTTTACAAGTAAGGAAGTGGTCATAATATTGCATTCTTCTGATACTAAAAACAGAACTGAGACTTGGCATAAGGCTTTCCCCAGAATACTCGAAAATATTTTCATTAAAAGTGAGGTAAAACTAGGTTTAGTGCGTGCTGTTCTCTGCAGCATAATTCTGGCACAAGTGGTTTTATGAATTTGCAACTGATAAAAAATCACTCTGCATAGTTTCTCTTCCTCTAAATAGTTAAGGTTTATGTATTCTTGAAGCATTGAATGTGTCCCTTTAAATGGATTCTCCCATTTATTTTAAATTTCCTAAAATAAAAAAAGATCTCCGCTATGTATGGTCTTCTTTGTCAGTTCCTGCCACTGTATTCCCAGCTGTGGCTACTGAAGAGCTCCCAACAGATTGCTTTGCTTTGCCTAATTCCTGAATCATTAAGATTCAGGCCTGGTGGTATATTAGAAACTAATTCTCCACCAGCAGGAATAAGAAAATTAGTCTGTAGCCCTATGCCAGGTGTCCCTTTTCTCCCAAGGACTGCATCAGCATCAAGCTGAGCTGTCTCTCTCTAACCACCCTCCCCCCCTCTTCCCTCTGCATTTTCATTCCATTCTACTGAGCTGCCTGCCCTCACCGGTTCCCTTGCAACAAAGTTTAACCCTAGTCCCAGTTGTCTGGGGCGCTGGCCTTCCTCCTAACTCCTGCAGTTCCCTTCTTTCTGGGGTTCCTAATCAAACACCTGTGGAACTGCCTGGTAGCATGCCTCAGTTTCCTCACTTAATGTCTGGTATTAAAACAATCCCTGTTGGCCTCCCTTGTTTCTCTTCCTTTAAATCAGAACTTTTGAAAACCTGGCCCATGCCTAAAGGATTCAGTGTGTTATGGTAGTGACTTGAACATTAGAGCCCTGTTACCTGGTGTTACCACATCGATCCTTGCCAGCCTTGATCTCTTTGTTTCCTGATAGTTTCTTTTTCCCCACTGTTCTGCAGGGCACAGCATGACTCAGGCTGAAGTTACTCAGTGTATAAGATTCTGGCCATTTTTCAGAAGCAGAATAAGAAATACTTGTTTGTATTATAATACAGCATCTCATTTCAATGGTCCCTAGGAGTCTTTCTGCAAAGTTATTAGACTTTTAGTATCTTTGATGGCTGCCTTACAAAGAAAAATTAAACATCTGTCTAATTTTAAACATCTAGTTTAAAAGGCACTATCAAAACTTTGGCTATAGTATAAAATCTCATAAAACTGAGAAAAGAGATTTAATGTTGTTGAGTTCTGTTTATACAGAAAATCGCAAATACTAGAGTTAGTCAACTAAGAATGGAAACACATGACATGTAGTTCCATTGACTGTTTTCCTCTTGTCTTTCCTCTTGCCTAAGAAAAAACCCACTGTACGAAGTCAAGTTAGACTTTTTTAGATACAGAAATCTCTATTATCAGGAATGTGCACACTAGAATATACCTTGGCTCCATATATTAGCCTGCAAAGACTTCACCATATATTAAACTACAGAAAAAAAAAGTGTTTATATATAGCCATCTTGAAAATTGTCAGACAATGTAACACTTAAAAGCTGTCATATAAAGTAAAACATTAAGAATAATATTCATGGGGGTTTTTGTTCTATCAGCTTACAATTCTAATAAATCATTTTGTAGCATGTACCCCTTTTCTCTTTCTGCCTTTGTAAAAATTGTGCAGCCTAATACATGATTAGAACTTAGAAAGTCACAGCCTGATGAATTCCTGAGCTGGAGGGTGGTGGTTAGACTGCCATCCTACAGGATGTTACTCTCCAGCCCGTGAGCTCCAAAATGCATACTTACCTCGTGCATATTTTGCATACTCCTTACATGTAATTAAAACAAATCTGTTATGGGAAAATGGCTGTATAATTTTAAAAGGTATTCCAATTCCCAAATAGCAAGATAAAAAGATGTCAATTAATAGCACTCGTTTTGACCATGTATTGATACCAACCAGTTAGAGACATCACACTAGCAGTTTGGGTTTGAGAAGTGCCTTCAATACTCAGAGTATTCCCTGATGGGAAACTCTCCTGTCCTTTCTGGTGTCTGCAGTGATTCCAAAGGCAGGTTCCACGTAGCCTTTGGTGAGTGGTAAGAAGTCAAAGCAAAAGTTAGCAGCTTTCATTCTGGCAGACACTACATTTAAGGGAGATACGACATAGTGAATAATATTTCTAGGTGCAATTTCTAAAAACCCATTCATGGGGGCTACATTGTTGACTTATCACCAAAGGGCACCTTTTTGTGTGATTTAATACACAATACATTTTGCTGGATACATTGTGCTCTTTCTGCTGTGTACCAAGTCAGCCTGAGGTGCTAATGAATTTATAAGTTGGAAGGAAAGAAAAGGAATTGGACTTAGACTTTGAGTGCCATTAATATTCAGTCCAGAGTTTTCACAGTGGGGACTCCTGGCCACATGACAGACAGATATGTGGGGCAGCTAAGAATTCAGGAGGGGAAGATGCTACCCTAGTCCCTACCTTCATTTATATTTCATTTCTATCCATTAGCTCTTTCATAAAAGAAAATGATAAGCACCTTTAGGCTTTTATTTATGCTTATTCCCTCAATTAAAATGCATTCCTTGGATTTCCAATTTTTTCCTAAAGATTGGCTTTTTTTAAGTGCCATGTATTTCAAACCTTAAAGTTATACATTTACATAAGTGCATATTAGTGTAAAATTTATAAATATTCACTTTAAAAATAAATTGATATAACCAAATTTACATATGTAATATAATATATAATTATTCAATCTAGGTTTCCATGCATTTGCTAATTTGTACATTAATCACAAATGGCACAGAAATGGAATATCATCTAGGAATAGCATTGAAAATAAAGTGTTGTAATTCATGGCCTTTTATCCCAAAGCCAAAACTGTGATGTCAGGGAAATTCTTTGACTTTTTTTTTTGTAAATTAAATATCTAATAATAACACAAGTACTGTCACACCTAAATTATAGAAAGTTGTATAATGAAACTGCTTAAATTACTGCTCCAAATACTTTGTTTCATTCTTCTCACTGTCTCCTACTTTGTGAGGTTCCTAAAGACAAAGAACATGCTATATGCTCCCTGAAATTAGCATAGTGATTGACACATAGGAGATGCTCAATAAGAACTACTGCTTTAATGAAAGGAATCTCTTTGTCTTTGTAGTCAGGCAGGCCTAATATCAGAAACTGGTTAGACCTTATATGACTTAGGCCATCTTGAGAAGTCAACCTCATTGAGCATTTGCTATAGTATAAAGAAGAGAGGAAGAAAGAAAGAAGGAAAGCTATATCTTAGGGTAACTGTGAACTTTAATTTCTTTTAAATTTACATTAAAAGGACCAGCACACAAAACATAATTTAAACATACAACTTCTTTACCCACTCCCCACACTCTATACTGATACAGTACAGTTTGGAATTCAAGTTCTAAGTAAGAAGAAATTGTTAATATATTTTTCTCTAATCTTTCCACTAAATGATCTCTCTCTCTCTTTGTTTCTCTCTCTCTCTCTAGCTCTATCTCTGTTTAACATAAAATATTAGTAGAATTTGCCTGGGAACAGGCAATTCTATTTAGAGATGGGAGAAGGAAAAAAAATAAGGAAAAATGTTCACTGGCCTTTGGAAATTTCATGGAATGTGGGAGATGCTTATTTTAATGCTGGTGATCAGCCTCATGGTAGTTGGGCAAAGCAGGAGGCAGGTGACATTCGTCTCCACACTACTCGGTTTCTTCTGGCACTACCAGTCCTCTGACTTGGTCTGCTCTCTTTCTAAAGAAACCACAGGCTGTTTACAGTGCCCCCTTCTGGAGAATCCTGCTCAGTCTTTCCTTTGAAAATTCTTTTTGTAAGTTACCCAATACTTCAGGCTTCTGCTCCTCCTTTACTAATCAGATAAACATTTCTTCTAAGAAAGTTTTAAAGCAAGTATTTAATCAAATTAAGTTGTTTTTTTTAAAAAAATACTTTTAGTTGTAGATGGACACAATACTTTTATTTGATTTATTTATCTTTATGTGGTGCTCAGGATCGAACACACACATACTAAGCAAACACTTAATTTGAGCCACAACCCCAGCCCTCAAATTAAGTTTTTGTTTCAATATTAATATTTCTAGAAAACATGGCATACTTTTTGATGAAAAGTTTCTGGCTGGTGCTTCTTGGGTCACATGAAACCATAGATATTTGTGCTTACCTGTGCTTACCTGGAGCTATTTGAGCCTTAGAGGAGCTGAAAAATTCTAGAGAGAACATTTTTTTCTCACTCAAAACAAAAATAGCTCTATTTGCTTTTTATGATCATTATAGCAGTATACCAGTATAGATAAAATATTAGGAATCTCTTGTTAAGGAATCCCTTCTAAGACCCTATCTCCACTCTCAATAATAAGGAGGATATATTTTCTTGGTTTTTTTTTAAACATAAAAGAAAATGGGATCATATGATAGCTTACTCTTTTTTGAACAAACAGAATATTATGTAGATATTTCTATGTCAATAAAGATGGAACTACATAATCATTTTTAATCACTGCACAAAACTACTGCATGTTGTCTTACTGTGTTCAACTACAATAATAAAATTCCATAAAGTAGGTAGTTTATAAACAATGAAAATTTATTTCTCAGACTTCTAGAGGTAAGGAAGTCCATAATCAGTATACTAGAAGATTTGCATCTGGTGAGGGTTGCTTCCTGGCTCATAGGCGCTCTTTCTTACTGGGTCCTCACACAGTGGAAGGGGTCTCTTTCCAGCATCTAATATAAGGACAATAATCCTACTTATGAAGGCTCCATCCCTATTGTTAAACTATCTCCTAATACCATTATCTCAAGGGTTAGGATTTTAATATAGGACTTTTAAGTAGACATAAATATTCAGACCATCAGCTATATTAATATAATTTATTTCCTCATTTACTTCATCAGGTACATTGTGATTGTTTTTAGTTTTTCTTTTTTTGCAAGCAACCCATGGACATCATTAAACATTGATATTTAATCTGATTATACTCTTGCTATATAATATTCTTGGTCAATTTGTTAGGTCTAAGGGAGTACATATCTAGAATTATGATTCATTTTGCCAGATTGCCTCCTTCAAATGTTTGAGTCATTTCCTTTCCAGTAAGAGAATTTTTAATGAATCTAGTCATGAGGTAATAACCAAGAACTACTTGTTGTTTGTAAAATACTGTCACTTTTTTTTTTTTTTTTTTTTGGTACCAAAGATTGAACTCAGGGGTGCTCGATCACTGACCCACATCCCCAGTCCTATTTTGTGTTTTATGTAGAGACAGGGTCTCACTGAATTGCTTACAGCCTCGCTGTTGCTAAGGCTGGCTTTGAACTCATGATTCTCTAGTCTCAGCCTCCCAAAGTGTTGGGATTACAGGAGTACAACACAGTGCACTGCATGCTGTCACATTTTTTTAACCATTTGCCAATAACCATCCTGGGAGGTAGACAAGGGTATGTATACACGTTGTGAACAACCAAGTAAACTAAAGGAGGTGTTATGTGTATTTCCTTGGTGATCCAACAAGTTCTGTTTATCAGGTCTTCACAGAGTGACTTAGTATGCTTTTTAACAGAATACCTGAGATTGGATAAGTAATAAAGAATAAAAGTTTATTACTCAGGAGATTGTGAAGTTCAAGATTGAGAGGCCTTTACTTACTGAGGCCTTCTTACTGCATCATCCCATGACAGAAGGCAGAAAGACAAGGGAAAAGGTATGAGAGATCTGCAAAGAGAGTAAGAGAGAGAAAGAGGGAGAGAGAAAGGGGACCACCCTCCTTTTTTATAACAACCTCATTCTTGCACTCATGAAATCATTAATCCACCTTCATGGCCTAATCACCTCTCCTTAGGTCCCACATCCCAACATTTGCATTGGGGATGTTTCTAATGCACGCTTTTGGGGGAACACATTAAAACCATGTATGAAGGTAGGATGATGTTTTACCAGTAATTATAATTTGGATCTTTTTTTTTTAAATGCATAGTCTCTGGTAATAGAAAATAGCAAGTGCTACTTGGCCTTCATTTGTATGCATATCATTTGCATCTAGTTCTTCAGATGTCATTGTTTAAAAAATTTTCTTTGCCCCCTATTTTGAAAAGTCACTTTGTGTGTGTGTGTGTGTGCATGTAAAAGTAATACTCAAACTTTTAAAATTTGTTCTAATTAATTATATGTGACAATAGAATGCATTTTGACATTTGAAACAGAAATGGAGTATAACTTCTCATTCTTTTGGTTGTACATGGTGTAGAGTTATACTGGTCCTGTTATCATATACACAC
This sequence comes from Xerus rutilus, assembly GCA_028644305.1. Lineage (NCBI taxonomy): Eukaryota > Metazoa > Chordata > Mammalia > Rodentia > Sciuridae > Xerus > Xerus rutilus. The sequence continues at coordinate 65,934,746 of CM053409.1, forward strand.
AGTATAATAATGTATGATTCATTCTACTATCCTTCCTACCCCCATACCCTCTCTCCTTCCTTCACTCCCTTATAATTCAAAGTATCTCTATTCTTCCCTATCCCCCCACTTATTGTGAATTAGCATCTCCATATAAGAGAAAACATTTGGCCTTTAGTTCTTTGAGACTGGCTTATTTTGCTTAGCATGATATTCTCCAGTTCTATTCATTTACCAGCAAATGCCATAATTTCACTCTTTTTTTTTAAATATTTTTTTTTAGCTGTAGATGAACACAATGTCTTTATTTTATTGCTTTGTACATGGTGCTGAGGATCAAACCCAGGGCCTCACGCATGCAAGGCAAGCGCTCTACTGCTGAGCTACAATCCCAGCCCCATAATTTCACTCTTAAGGCTGAGTAGTATTTCATTTTGTATATATACCACAGTTTGTTTACCCATTCATCTGTTAAAGGTTGATTCCATAGTTTACCTATTGTGAATGGTGCTACTACAAAAATTGATGTGGCTGTATCACTGTAATATGCTGATTTTAAGTCCTTAAATGGGTCAAATGGTGGTTCCATTCTGAGTTTTCTGAGCTATCTCCATACTGCTTTTTGTAGTGTCTGTACCAATTTGCAGTCCCACCAGCAATGTATGAACACTCAAACTTTTAAGGTGGGCACTGTAAGATGCATTGGGAAAGAGAATCTGAACTATGCAAAGCCACTCTGCCTTTGAGGGGCCCCCTCACTTACAGATTTTCCTACTAATAAGGCTCCTTTGTAGTAATGCCCATGAGAGTTGATTTCTTGTTTAATACCTTGTTCATAGTCTGGATAAATAGCCCTTTACTAACTAACTATATCATAGCCAAGACAAGTCTGGAATATTTAAGCAATACACTGAAGGGAAATCAATAGAAATTGCATGTCATGTAGTTGTGCTGTTACAGACACTTGAAAACCTGGATAAAAACCATAGAATCTCTTATGATTAAACTGTACAAAAAGACTCATGCAAAAGATTTGCATATCAATAAAATCCATGGGCTCCCTAAAGTCCATACATGGACCACAGAGACCAATCTTGGAATCTCCACTAGAGATAACTGTGATTTGAAAAACTGTATCTGACTCTCTTGGATTATCATCAATTTCTTTAAAATATTTGTTCTTTCTTGAATCTTTCCTCATCTTAGTAACTAGCACCCAATACTATAACCCTACATTCCTAGATTTTGTGAAGTATACATAAGAAAAACAAACAAAAAAATCCCACACTTATTATAACTAATTTTAGGTCTCTACCTCAAGAGTTCCCAATTTCTTTCTCAAACTCACCTATCAAGCAATACTCTTGTTCTATACAGACAACTGGAGAATTGATATGTTATCCTCTATCTATGTACAATGAATCAATTTGCACTGTTAACATGTAAGCCTAAATAAAACAAATAAAAAAAGAAAAAATAAAAAAAGAAAAACTATGTTTCTGTACAACAATCATCCAAACACACATAACAATAGAAAGAGAAAAAACAGTAGAGAGCTTAGGTGAGGAAGACTTCCCATCCCTACTCTTGGTTTCTATTTGCCTCAATTCTTTTTGAATGTTTGATGTTGTTTCCTTTTTGTTTGCTGAAATAAAGAATTTAAAGTTCTATATTATTTTTGTGTTCTAAGAGAGTCTATAACTTGAAATATTTTCTCTTTCTACCTTAAAGCAGTTGCTAGGAGACACTGACTAAACAACCATAAATCAATAAGCCTGTGATCTTATGTTCCCTGAAAGTAGAGGGATAGTGTGTCCTTTTTCAACAGAGAATATGCTAGAGAGAACTGAGCAAACTACTCAGAGACAAGATCTTCCAGTTCTTAGCAGAGGATGAGAGGGAATAAGAGAGAACAGAATAACAAAGATGATTTTTCTGAAAAAGGAACTTCTGAGATGATATTGAAAACTGGATTTGATGTAGAACATAAGATGAGAGTTGATATTAAAAGAATGAAATGGATTTCTACAAAACTAGGTAAAAATTTCTCAAGGGGATGAGTGAGGTTTTGGTTTAGGGCATTGTACCAAGATGCTTTGCCATCCAAACTATAGTGTTGTAAAGAAACAAATGCCTCTGGTAATTTAGTTGATAGATCCCCCAATTTCTTCATTTTGAAGACCAAATGAAAGCTTGTTCATCTTTCTTGGCCCCCAGAATAAAAGTTGTTGAGAAGGACTTGGAATGTTGCCCTCCCCTGCTTTTTTGTGGTACTAGGGATTAAACTCAGGGGCAATCTACCACTGAGCTGCATCCTCAGCCCTTTTTGTTTTGAAATAGGATCTCACTAATGTGCTGAGGTGGCCTTGAATTTGGAATCTTCTTGACTGGGTCTCCTGAGATATTGGGATTATAGGCATTCATTATGGTGCCATCCCCTGTTCCCCTTTTAGTGCTCCATAATTTTAGGATTAAGCTATATCAGTGCTTACCTTCATTGAATGATTTAAGGGCAGGTAAAAGGAATATACTCCTCATTTACTTTTTATTTCATGGCCTGAATTTCCTTAATTATAGATCCATTTTCTTACTTATTATGACTGTGACATGTGGAACACACAGAATTTGGAGGAACACACAGAAGGAAGAAAAGAAGCCCGGCCCCCCACCAACTCCATTGGAGACTTGCCCCAGGCCCTCATGCATGCTAGGCAAGCACTCTGCGACTGAGCCACACACACCCCAATCCCAGAAAGGAAGAAAGGTAGAATGAACCATTCATGGTAAAGGGTAATACTTCAGGCTTATCAGCGGATACCTAGGAGGATTTAGGTGCTGTGGTCTGTGTAGGGATTTGAGCAGGAGGGAAGGATGGGAAAGGGTTGAAAACCTGAGAGAGGTATTGATTACTTACTTTATCAATTTTGCCAGAAGTTAGTCAAGGCAGATCTCAGGATTACATAAACTCTGACAGGCAAATAAGAAAATTAAAATGTCCAATTTGGGAGATCAGTTTGGGGCTGTTCTCTTGTTGTAGTACAGGGATAGTGGGTTTTTTTATTTTTTAGTTATATATGGACAAATTGTCTTTATTTTGTTTACTTATTTTTATGTGGTGCTGAGGATCAAACCCAGTGCCTCATGCGTGTGAGGCAAGCGCTCTGCCACTAAGCCACAACTTCAGCCCCCAGGGTTAGTGTTTTGTAGCTAGAGGTGACAGAGGCACACTACATTTCATGACAGTTCATTATGAGGGTTTTAAAAACTCTATTCTTGGTCAGCAGTTTGGGTTCTTAAATAGTATCTTCAAATCTCCAGCCTAGAAAATCTCATCACTCTACAAATAGTGATGAACGAAGTGTTTTCTGTGATCACCTGTATACAGAAGGTGACAGCTTTATCTTGCATGCACATTTAGTGTTGGTTCAGCAAAGCTTGCCTGAGCTTGCTGACTTCCAGTGACCTCAGTGCCAGACCTTCCTTTACCTTCAATATCTCCAGGTTGCTCTCCAGGGAGAGATGACACAGTAGCACTTGATGTCGTAGCTTTGGGAGAAAGCTGGGTTCCATTTGTGAGTACTCTAACATTTAAATTTCAGCAGGTCACTTCTATTTTGTACTTAATTCCTCCATTTGTACAAGAAAAAAAAATCAGTGATTCTTATCAAATAGTAGTTTACTTAGAAACATACTGTGCATGAGGTACTGTGAGTCTAGATAATTCTTAACTCCCTTTTTGATCTGTAATCCTCTGGCTTTGTTTTTCAGTCCTAGCCTAGGGCAGGGTTCATCACCAAGTCCAATTTGCTGCTGATTATTATGATATGGTCTCTGTGTTCAGCCAAAAGATTATTTTCCCATCTCCAATCCTCTCTGAGACTGGAGTTTTCTCTGTGATTGCCAGTCTCTTCATGATCAATACTACTGTGCCTCTATCTTCTAGCCCTGCTTATTAGCTGTTATTGAAGACTCTCTTTCTTGCTGTTCTTTTTCTTCTTCGAAACAATTCTTTGCCCTGTCGTCTGGCCTGAGTTCTTGTGGTCTGCATCCTGACTTTCCTATAGGTTGGTTGGTCAGGGTCATGATCCCTGAACAGCCATCCTAGCAATAATCCACCCAGTTTTACCTCCAGGCCATGGATCAGCTCCACTGGGCATACTCGGAGCTGGCTTTCCCTCAACAGAATGATTCTGCCACATTTTCATCCCAGTTCTGACAGCACTCTGATTAAATACACCAACCAAAAAATAGAATATGCTTATAGCAAAGCTTCAGGCAGATACAGCCTTCTTGGGTTGTTGTATTTTTGCTGCTTATCTTAGTAGAAATGCCAAACAGCAAATACTCCCTATTCTAGTTGGTAACAAACCAAAAGGGAACAAAGTGCCACATTCTGTTGTTTTATCACCCCCTTTTCTGTTTTCCTTTATTTTTGATTCTGTGTCAAATATCTGTCTGTGCATTGCCCTCATGCCTCCCAAACATTGGCTCTCTTTGGAGCTTTGGATTTAGAAACATGCACACATATATATGCAATTAAATGCAGGCTTTGACTTTTCGCCTGGGAAACTGGAAGGATAAGGTAAGCTAAGCTTTTAATTACAAGTACCCATTCTGGGAGGCAGGGAGTTTGAGCTTCCGACAGCTACTGCTGCTCAGCCTAATCCCATCTTTCAGGGAAGAAAAGAAAAAGCCGACATGTATCTATCTACAAAAATGTTGACAATGTATTTGATTTTTTTATATGTCTGCTAAAGAAAACTGTTTTTAAACCAGAAAAAAGTGTTATTATTGTTGTTAACTGAAAATTTTATGTATCTATGATTCTTTGATTCCTTTTAGGTTATTCTAGCTTTGTTTTGATTAAAGTTGACTCATTATATACAGAAATACTAGTATTCCACACTTTTATAACTGCTTTCATTCAGAATCCCAAATCTCTTTACAAATACTAATTACTGTGGTCTAATGTCACTGGATATTGTTAAATATGCCCCAAAGAGGTTAAACACTTTAAATCCCGATTTACAAATTAAAAACTAGGCTGTGGAAAAGCTAAGCTGTATTTGGGGACTTAAATAGGGTTTTGGTTGAAACAACTGGAAATGACAGCTGTCAACTCAGTCTCCTAGTCCTTAAACTCATGTGATAACCTAAGTTCCCTGAATTATTATACATGCAGAAAGACAGGCTGCCACTGTGAATTCAGACACTGAAGATCTCTTTTCCTCCCAATAATATATAACACCTAAAAGAAATCACTGTAGAGTGATGATGTCTTTTCAGGTCAAACTTTGAAATATTTTTTTCTTATAAAAGATTTAAGACCAGGAATTTCAATCAATTATTTATTCCTCTCCTCTTCAGTAATTTCTAAATTATCCACTAGATTCAGTTTTGTCATTTAAAAGATAGATATATATGTATCTATCTTATTGGTGGATGTTTATATAAATATCCACATATATGTATACACTGATGTCAGATATATCATATGTGTATGTGTGTGTGTACAATAAGGCAAGTAAAAACATTACCATTTAAGATCTTGATGTGAGGACTAAGTGGGTGGAGATCTCCTGTGTGCTATGCAAACCTATGTCAATACATTTCTAGCACTGCCTTCTTGTCTCTAAAGGCTTGTCTATATTTGTAGTTTGGATAAAACAACAGAACATGACATCTATACCCATGGGCTCATGGTCTAACTCATCTCACTATTACCTTGGAATATTTTCCTCTTAAAAATATTGTACTAGAGGTATTTCAGAGGCCAAACTGCAAGTAGGTACACACAGACTAGATAGTGTGTCGAGATGAGGCTGATCTTAGATGGTCGTAAGGATTTTATTAGGACTTTGTAGGCATGAGATAAATGTGGCACCATGAGATATCAGAGTAGTTCTGGAGGAGGGGAAAAAATGTGCAATATTCTATTTTGTATGGTGATACTGAAAGACTGCCATTAGCATAAATGAATTTTATTGAAGTTGCAAAGAGGTCTTGCCAATGAAGCATGCAAGTGTTGCCTGGTTTCCTCTTGAGCTACATGCTAGAGCATTGAATCCTTTCTGTCTGAATACAAGGGACAGGTTTTCCTCCAGGAATATAACTTAAAAAATATTTTTACACGTCTCCTTTGGAAATGAGGGATGTTAAAGAGATATTCATTGGTGAATGTATGAAAGACCAATCAAATATTTCATTTAACTGCCAGAAAAACTCTTCATGCTTCTCAAATAACTGTAGCTGTTCAGTTCCTATTTGTAAACCAATTTATTAGAATTTCTTATTTTTATTTTTTTTTATTTTTTTTTTTTTTTAGAATTTCTTATTTTTAAAGTCATCCTAAGTATCCTTCCAGCATAAAGTGATGAATGTCAGGCTAATATCTTTCTTAAATGAAATCCTTAATTTCCCTTAAAATGTACTTTTGGTTAAAAGATTTGGGATTTTATGATCTCAAATTCTACAAGTGGAATGCCATTTTCTAAATTGAACTGATTCATATCTAGTCCAACATTAGGAAAATGCTAAAAGATTTGCTGAATTCTACATTGTTTGGTTAGAAGATTATAGGCATAAATATCCTCAAATCTGTAACCAATAGGCTCATGGTTTCACCTTTCCTCTATTTTGTCTGATAATCAGACAGTTTAGACATTGGTTATATGAGTATTAAGGTGAGATCGAATTGTAAATGGTTATGTTTATAAATCTACACCTCCACATAGGTATTTGTGTTACAGGAATTAATTGATATAAAGCACATACAGAAGATCGCTCTTATCCATAGTTTTACTTGCCACTGTTTTAGTTTCTCATGGTCAACCATGATCTGAAAATATAAAGGGAAAGTTCCAGACATAAAAAATTTATGAGCTTTACATTGCATGCCATTCTAAAATGGCATGATAAAATCATGATGAAATATCATCACTCCTTTGAGTCATCTCTTTGCCCAGCATATTCTCACTGCATTTGCCCCTACCTGTTTGTCACTTGATAGCTCTCTTGGTTATCAGCTATCATGGTATCTCAGTACTTATGTTCACACAACCCTTTCTTTATTAAGGAACAGTAGAATGAAATTGACCAAATTATGCTATGTACATATGAATATACTACAGTGAATTCCACCTTTATGTTTATCTATAAAGCACTGATTTAAAAAAAAAAAAAACCCAACTATACATAAATTGAAGGAAGACCAGTAGAGTAGAGGAAGAAGAAAAGGGAGAGGAGAGGAGGGAAAGGTAAAGACTGGGGACTAAAGCAAATTATACACCATGCATATATGATTATGTCAAAATGAATCCCAATGTTATATATAACTATAGTGCACTAATAAAAATAAACAACAAATAAGAATAGCCTCACAGTGCAAGAGCAGTGATGCTGAAAATTCAGATGTTCCAAAGAAAAATGCTCAAGTGCTTCTTTTAAGTGGAAAGATGAAAATTCTTGACTTAATAAGGAAGGGAAAAAATGTATGCTGAGGTTGCTAAGATCTACAGTAAGAAAGAATCTTCTATCCGTGAAATTGGGAACGAAGAAAAAGAAATTCATGCTGGTTTTGCTGCTGCACTTCAAACTGCAAAGGTTATGGCCACAACATGTGATCAGTGCTTAGTTAAGATGGAAAACACATTAAATTTGTGGGTGGAAGACATGAAGAGAAAATGTGTTCCATTTGACAGCAATATATTGTGCCAGAAAGCATTGAGGCTATCCGAAGTCTACAGCAAAAGATCACTTTGAAATGAGAGACACTAAGCCATTTACTGCAAGTCAGGGACAGTTACGCAGACTTAGGAATAGGTTTGGATTGAAAAATATAAAAATTACTGGAGAGGCTGTATCTGCTGTTTGCCAGTGTAGAAGCTTCTGCCACATTTCCAGCAGAGTTTAAGAAATTGACTAAGGAGAAAGGATATTGTCCAAGACTTCAATTGCAATAAGATGGGTTCTCCTGGAAAAAGTTGCCCAAGAGAAACTACATTCATAAAAGTACAAAGTCAGCACCAGAGTATAAAATAAAACATGGAAGGACAGATTACCTCTGGTACTCTGGCAATGTTGCACGTATATCATAAAGTCAGGCATGGTGTGAATAGAGAAGAACCAATGTACTTTCAAAAAAATGCTATGCCTATATTACAGTAACATAAAGAGAACTTGTGGTAGAAGCCTTCTTGTTTATTTAATAGTTCATCCAATGCCTCTATTAATAATAGAAAAGGTGAAAAGGCACCTGGCCATCCTGAATATGTTTGCTATGAAAATGAAACTGTTGAGGTTGCATTTTTATCTTCAGATTCAACCTCATTGCTTCAGCCCTTTGACCAGGTCATTAGTTTGTCAAGGCCACATACAACCACTGTGTATTTGATTGCATTTAATCAACACTTGATGCAGACCCTAATCTGGAAGGAATATGGTGTTGAAAGTCATTTGCTATTGCTGATGCAATAATATTCACCACATCTGCAGTGGATTAATTGAAACCAGAATCTGTAAATATCTGCTGGAAGAATTTATGAAGTGAAATCATGAATGATTGTAAAGATTTTCTGAGACTCAATGGAGAATTTAGAAAAAATCAATAACACAGTAGGGAAAATTGGTGGAAAATGATTTGCTGATATGCTTGATGGAGAAATGGAAGAACACATTGAAGACCACTGAGAAATTTTAATAAATGAGGAGCTGGAAAAATTTGTTGTGTCTTACACAGAGTAAGAAGGAAATGAAGAAGAAGCAGAAACAGAACTGGCAATGTGAACATTACAGAAATTTGTTGGTGTTCCAAATTGCACAGACATTAAAGGACAAAATTATGGAATAAAATCCATGGACAGAATGGAGCATTAAATCGCTCACTTGATTGTTAAGGGATTGTAACCTCTGCAGCAATACGGATGAATTAAAAAGAAAGAGATGTCAACTACTGGTTATAATGTTCTTCCAAAATTTTTTAGGAAACACACTTTAGCTGTTGAGGACTACCAAACATTCACATTATTTGCTTATGATATACAAGCATTACCATTGTCATGGCTTAATGATCCAGGATCACCTGAAGCAGATGATCCTCCTTATGATGTATTGTCAGAAGGTCTATAAAAATCTAACAGTATGTCACAATACCAGTGTCATTCATCTTACTTCTCTCATCATGCAGCCATTGTATCACCTCACTCATCAGAAGAAGAATTGTGACTGAAGTATAATGAGATATTTTGAAGCCAGGCGTGGTGGCTCACACTTGTAATCCCAGCACTTTGGGAGTCTAAGACAGGAGCATCGCGAGTTCAAAGCCAGCCTCAGCAACACCAAGGCTTGCTCAACAACTCAGTGAGACCCTGTCTCTACATAAAACACAAAATAGGGCTGGGGATGTGGCTCAGTGGTTGAGTACACCTGAGTTCGATCCCTGGTGCCAAAAAAAAAAAAAAAAAAAAAAAGATATTTTGAGAGACAGAGAAAGAGAGAAAGACAGTCACATACATTTTATTATAGTATATTGTTACAATTGTTATATTTTATTGTTGTTAGGTTTTTTTGGTCTAATTTACAAATTTAACTTTACTAAAGTAACATAAATATAGGAAAAATGCAGTATATATAAGGATTGACTCTGTAACTTCAGGCATCCACTGGGGGTCTTGAAATACTTCCCTATCAACTGAATTAGAACAAGATATATTCCATGCTTTTATAATGATGTTAAAATACGTTACTGTCATGTATAATTAAAAAGTACCACCAAAAAATATTTAAACATTTCAAAAAAAGAAATACTTGCCCATAGATAAGAGGATATTATTAAAAGAGATTTGGTCCATGGTAACTACTCAATAAGTAGTAGTTGTCACTTTTGTTATTACAGTTGTTACCTTTGTTGTTTTGTTGTAGTTATTATATGAAATAATTACCTTCCTCGGGAAATATGAACCACAATTTCAAACAAGACAGGAGTCTGTACAATTAGCCTTACATTGGTGCATCACACACAAAAAGGCTTCCTTTCTGACTTTCCCCTAATAGTGCTGCTTTACCTTACTTCAGACACTGGCACCTTCTATTCTATAGGGCTTATTTTGATAGCTCAATTTCTGATGCTGTCTCTTGAGAAGACCTAAAGACCATTTAAAATATGTTCCATTTTGTATAACCATCTAGTAATCTTTGAGCATACAGTCTTTCTGGAAGATGGAGTTTTGGTCTGGCTAGATATTGGCAGGATTCATAGAGTAAACCACAAGAAACCTTCCAGAGATTGTCAACAGGGGCTTTTCCTTTGGCTTGATGATTTCCAAAAGAACCTTAGAGGATGGCCCTGGGGATTCTGGTACTGCCTCATAGCTGCTGATTCACAAGAGAAAAGGCCTATGTCTAGAGCTACTCATTGTTCTTATTGGTGTCTAGAGAAAGTGAAATTATACCTGGGATTTGAAACTAAGGTATGTAACAAAAGGAACTCTGAATCATGTTCCTTAAGCCCAGGGTTATTATCACATGTATGAATAACTTCTCCATCTTGTCAACACATATGTAGTATTTTTCTAATTTTTCTCATCTCTGCAGTCCTCAGGCTAGGGATTTTATCCTACCTGCTATCATCATCATCTATCCCAATGTATTAACAGATCACATACATCTGCCAAATTCCTCAAATCTTCACCAATAGTGTTACATGGCTATTTTGATCATGGACCTTGCAATCAGTTAATTTTCTAAGTTGCCAGATGAGTGATATTGGGGAGATAACTTATCCTGAGCAGTCAATCTGTTGCCCATAAAATTATATTAATAAATGAATTTAAGGAATTCCTCTTAGGTCTAATAACAATGATATGTGTAAGGTGCTTGGCATATAGCTTGCAACCGAGTACATGAGATGAATATGCAAAAAATATTTACTAAAATATTTTGGCATGAATAAACACAATGCTCAGCTTTAAAATATTTGCCTCTTCTTGGCCCATTCTTTTTCCCTCAGTCCCTTGTACAACCTCTCCCTCTCTTTTCTAGGCTCTTTGGGATAGAATAATAGAACAATGTATCATTAGTGTTCTGGTTTAGATATGAGGTATCCTCCAGACATTCATGTGTGAGACAATGCCGGAATGTTCGGAATTGAAATGATCAGATCATGAGCACTATAACCTACTTATTGGATTAATCCATTTGATAGATTAATTTGAAAGGACTACTGTACTGGGTAACTACTATAGGTAGATAGGTGTGGCTAGAAGAAATAGGGTACTGGAGGCTTGCCTTTAGAGTTATATTTTTGTCTCTGGACCATTGCACTCTTTCTCTATGCTTCTTGGCTACCATGAACTGAACAGTCTTCCACTCTTCCTCCACAATACCTTTACTCCATAATGTTCTCTTTTACCACAGACCTGAACTTACCAACCGTGGACTGAACCTCTAAAACCATGGGCATAAAGTAAATGATTTCTCCTCAAAGTTGTTCTTGTTGGATATTTTGATCACAGAAATAAAATGCTGACTAATACAATCTGTGACTTTCTGCTGCTGAGACTGGGAATGAATCAAGTTTGGAAAGGAATATTAACCAAGTATTTATGGAAATTCTTAGGAAGAACTGAATTCTGAGTAGGGAAGGGGTGTCAAGGAAAGCTTTGCCAGCAGGTAGTACTTGAGCTAAGATGTTTCTTGTTTATTTATTTGTTTTTGGTGGTGCTGAGCATGTACCAAACTAGGCAGCCTCTATCACTCAGCTTCAGCCCCTTACTATTGAGATGACTATGGAATGACTAAAAGACATTCCTTAATGATAACGAAGAAAGGAACAAGAGAAAGCCAGAAAGTCTGATCATACTGACATATATTTGACCTGCCATAACTTGTCAGATGATGAGATTGAGATAGGAAAAATGTCTCAGAGCCCTGAGACTCTGGCTATGAGAAAAGCATTTATCCACAATAATTTGATGAATATTTATTTATTATATCTCTTTTAAGTCTAGAAGAGACTTCAAAGTAAGCAAAAAAGGTCTAGCTACTAAATTCTTACTTTTGTTATTGTTTTAGGGCATTTATAAAATCCATTATGAAATGTATTTTCTTTCAAGAAGCACACTTTTCTCAGTTAGAGCTAAGATCATTTGAAATTTTGTTTTAGAGACTCCCCACAATTCATGCTGCCCCCATAAATATACATTACAGCTAATACATTTGTTTAATCATAAATAAAGATAATAATGAAAGTATAAACAGTGCTCTTTTCAAATACTAATCATGGTTTGCCAAAACTTGCTTTGGCTTTTTAAAGACTTCCAAAGCAAATCCTGCCTGACAACATGGTTGCCTGTGTGCACACACATATCACTTCAAAGAGTATTACAAGAGCCTGAGCAGCTGGTGTTAGACTTAGAGGAGAGATTAGCAGGACTCCATTCCAGGAAAATCGTTATGGTGATCACTTGTCACTTGTCATTACACTTAAGTCCTATTGGTCTTCCTGGTTCAGTTTCATCTTGGACTTATGCTTGAGAAATTGTTCTTTATCTCTCTTTTCTAGAATTCACTGTATTCACCTGACTGACTGCCAGTTTACCCTAACTATTCTATTACTCACTTTCAGTCTCTTTCATTCCCTTCCCTAAAGCCAAAAAGAAATAATAGTTCTGTAATTGTGTATAAGAATCAATAGCAATATGCCACTGTGTTGAACAGGATGCCTCAAATGAAGCAATATATAAACAAGATATTTGGGATAGCTCAGAGTGAATTAAATATTGTTGGATCACCCCTAAACATGTTTATGTTTGTAGAGTATTTAGAAATTCCATAATCAGTCATGGCAAAACCCATCTGCCCTAAAGTTCACATGCAGAAATTGGAATAAATCTCTAACTTAGATCTTTCTTAGGAAAGAATAATGCCCTGTATCAGTGTCCTCCAAAGAAATAGAACCATAGGATGTGTATATATAGATACATAGAAAGAGATGTATTATGAGGGATTTGTTTGCATGATTATGGAGGCTGAGAAGACCCAGGACCTTCCATCTGAAATCTGAAGGTCCAAGACTGCTGTTGACATAGTTCTAGTCCAAGTGCTTGGGCACCAGGGAATCCAATAATACACCTTCTGGTCCAGGGGAAGGTTTGTTCTGTCTGGATCCTGATTAGATTAAATGAGACCCATTCACTTGGTGAGAGTTGTCTACTTACTCAGTCTTGCAATTCAAATGCTAATCTCTCTGGAAACACCCTCATGGACATACCCATAAATAATGGTTCATCAGCTATGGGGGCATTCCTTCACCCATAAAATTAACCATCACATGTCCTTTTACTTTTTCAGTGATGTTTCCTTGTTCTGTCCTATTTATGTCTGTTAATATATATTTATATAAATATATTGTATCATAAATGTTGATATAAGTTATAAACATATAATATATATTTAAATACATATGTAACAATGTTGGACATATAATGATATCTCTATGCTCATGAATGAATAAGTGAATAAAGGAAAATTTGTAGCCAGCAATGCCATACAATAAAATAAAGTAAAATGATAGTATCTTCTCTATTCTTATTATATCCTTTATACACACCATAGGGCAATAACTTATGTGTCTGTGAAGAAACTGCAAAAAGTATTTGGATTAATGCATCAGTAAGTGAGCAAGTACAGACACTGGAAGAAACACCCTAATTCAGACCAAGATGGTTAAACTGCTAATAGCCACTGAGTTTACTTTAAAAGTGAATATAGAATAAAACTTCACATTCCAACACAACTACTACTGTACTCATCACTCCTTTAAAATACACAATGCCTCATATTCATAATTAGACTCTCATTCCCTTTGAGATAGAACCTTAGCTTCTCTTGGAAATCACTTTGAGAAAGGCCATGTTCTTTCATTAAGTTCTGCAACAGAAAATTTCTGCATTAGTGTGACACAGATGGTTATGATTCCACCATTCAGTCTAGCCTGAGTCTGTTCATCATGACCTAGGATTTCTTTCCTACCAAAGGAGAAATGAGACATAAACTTTAGAGGGTAGACATATGAAAAGATAGATTAGAAGAATATATTTAGGCACAAATGAACCAGGGTAGTAGATGTGGATGTAGGCCTGAATGTGGAAATGCACACTTGGAGCTCATTACAATGGGGAATGGATGTGTTTGGTGACCAGAAGAGTAAAGGTAAAAATGGTGGTGCAGACAGAAAGGGAGAGATGAGAATACACATTTTGTCGAGAGCAGGACATAAACACTTCAGTAAGGTGAATTACACTCGTACTGTGCATATTAATAAGATAAATATGTTCTCACCTGCAATTTATAGCTTGTTGAAAATGAATAATATCTTCTTCTAGACAGTAATTTCTACTGATTTACCATTAAGACAGCATTCCTGAGTAAGCATGATTTGTATCCTACATGACAGATAATCTTTCCTTTCTGTCTCTAAGAATATACATAAAACTTTATCATGATAGAGTCAGATAGAGCAGGACTGACTCCTGAGATCTTTGAGTTTTTTGCTAATATTTAATGCTTCCCTAATTGGGGTAAACTTTGCACTCTTCTTCAATTCAAGTGATTGTTCTTAATATGTTCTACCTGCTTGAGAAAATAAAGCCTTTTAAATTCTGTTAGTAAGAATAATTTTACTCTATTATTAAACTTTTGTGATAAGTTAGATATCAAATCTGGGTATTTATTGATTGAGATCTAGTATGGATTAAGTAATCAGGTAAACCACAAGACTTGATAATTTACCAGCTTCAAGTAGGCAAAATGCAAACATTCAAGAATAGTCTTTGTATGTTATGGTACTTATTTATAGGATAAGTAAAGAAGACAAGGGCTATATTAAGTAATGTCTCTTTGTTTTTTGTTTGTTTATTTTGTTTTATTGTGGTGGCACTAAGGATGAAACTCAAGGCTTTGCAGTTGCTAAGAAGCTGCTCAACCACTGAGCCACATACCTAGCCAGCACTTTGAGTGACAGTACTTTAAAAAAACAATTATTACATGCCTATCTTTTTTCTTTGCTTTTTGGTACATATTAATTATCCAAAATAGTGGATTTCATTGTGGTATACTGGTACCTGCATATAACATTATATGATCAATTTCCCTCCCTACCCCTCCCCTCATCATCTCCCCTGACATCTCCTTCTAATAGTACTGTGATCCTGGTTTGACCCCTCAGAAAGTAGTGAAGAGATTTCTTTAAATTCCAGGTCAATTTTATGTACATGACTCATGCTGTTTGGTTGTACAGTTGAATTCCACTTGTGCCCTAAGAAATACTTTGCCTTCTTCCATATCCTGATGTACACACTGCTTTCCATATGGACAGTCATCACTTGACTTCTCTCTCCTTAACCTGCCCTCCACTTTCCACTTCATATCACTGTGTCCCTCATACCTGAGTACATGCTTTCTCCTTGTAAGCATTTGCGTCTTTCCTGGTTAATTTTCCTGGGTCTCTACCCTTTGATTAATGATGTCTAAGCTCATGACTCAAAAGGTCAGAAGTTCCTGTTTCAGATCTTTTCCATTCCTTTTTCTTCTGATTGGTCCATGCGTCTTTCATTTATTTTTAAATAAAATTTCTCCTCAGGCATGGATTTGACAAGAATTCCTGTTTCCCAAAGCCCTAAATCTAACCTAAATCTATTCATAAGCTAAGTGTTTCTTGTCAGTTCAGTGATTCTGGTGGGAAAGACAGGAAAAGCAAAAACTGCTCTCCATGTGACATATCTGTGCTGCTCTCTCACTTGGTGAAGAGGACAAATCCTGAGTGGGACTGTTTTTAGAGCATCACTGCTCCTCAGGATAAAAGCATATGAAGAATGCAAGCTGAGAAGACTTGTGCCACATCAGAAGGCACTTCAAGAGAGCTTTTTTGAGGTGCCTAACTTCTTGTACTAGAAATTTTCCTACCATAGTACACACATGAAAATAATTTGGTATTAATCTAGGACTGTAGCTAAAGTAGATTAATTAAAAATGTACCAACAGTAATTCAAGCAAAGATGGTTTAATCTATTAGGAAGTTACAAGGCAAGGATCCCAGGGATGGCCCTGGGTTCATCATTGTATTTATCAAATGAGATCCTGGGTGTACAGATTAAGACAGGGCTCAGGACATAAGAGGCACTCAGTAAATGTCAGCTTTCTTTCTTGGTTTTATATATCTTCTCTCTCTTTCTCTCTCTCTGTATATACTTAAAATCAACCTGAATACTTGCATATGAGATATCATAATTATTTCTCTTTAAAATCTGAGAATGTATGCCACATCTTATGATTTTGTGAATTTCAAGTTTTGGAGGTGCTTTTGCAGTATTTTCAAAAATGTTTTAACAATATCTTTTTTCTTCTTTCTCAAATTCTAGCTTCCCTTCAAATCTGTGATATGTATCATCTTTCTAAGAGCCTTTCTTTTATCTAAATCTGTATCATTGCTTTGCCCCATTGTTTTGCTCAATATGAAATACTACCAGGCAATAGGAGTGCACTTCTTGCTAAACTATTAAAGGAAAACAGAGGATTAGCCATACTCTAACAGTCACGATTTTATTTGTATTGTTAAAATAATACATAATTACATGAATTAAAGCTCTACATAGACGTAAGTGTACTTTGTATTCAGATCTAAAATACTTTATTTCACTAAAATTGGCATTATTGAATTACAACTCTATGAACATGAATAAAACTTGGATGGATTAGAAAATAAAACATCTCTCAGGATCTGATGCTTTACTATTTCTTCATTCATTAGGACACGGTGAACAGGTCTTTCAATAATACTAAATACAATCACATGCACAGTTACAGTGAAGTAATATGTTTCTTTGACTAGAATAGTTGTATATGTGTATGGGTTCAGTCTATTTAAACTTTTAGACTTAGAGTTACAAAATATTGTAAAACTCTAGCTGTCCTATTATGGACTTCACATTTGCATTGTTGTATTTTTGTTTATCCAATTTGTTCCTTGACAATACATTCTGTTTTCAGATTTCATGACTTACTACTTAAAAAGAGTTACCTATATTAAAATAATAATCACTCAACAAATACTTATCAAGAGATTATCATATTCACATTTTAGTTCAGACTGTTATAACAAAGTACTATGGAATGTGTGGCTTATGAACAATAGAAATTCATTTGTTATGTTCTGGAAGCTGTAAGTCTAAGATCAAGATGGCAGCAAATCTTCTGTCTAGGGAGAGCTCATTTCTTGGTTTCAGTGAGTTGTCTTCTCATTTTATCCTCACATGGCAGAAAGCAGAGACAGCAAGCTTTTCCTGTTTTTTTCTAAGGGCATTAATTCCATTTATGAGGGTTCTGTCCTCATAATCAAATTGACTCCCAAATGAACCACATACTAATACCATCATATTGGGCCTCAGGATTTTGACAGAATTTTATAGGTTGACACACACAGATACTCAATAGCACTTAATCATTGATCTGATGCTAGCAAATAGAAGTATAAATACAAAGTCTCTGTGCTATTATTTTACTTAGGAGAAATGTTTTGTAAAATAATAATAAATGGGTGAATTTTATAGTAAGTAAGATGGTGTTAAGGGTACAGAGACAAAGCAGCTAGTGGGAATGGATGTTTAGATGGTGGCTATGTGTATGTGAGTAGGCACATGTGTGGGCATGGATATGTGCATGTATTTATAGAGTTATTTTTAATAGGATTTGCAGGAAATGTTTCATGAAGAGTAGATGCTAAAGAAAGTAATAGAATAAATGATAAAACTCTAGGGAAGGGCTTTCTAGGATTAGGGAACAGCAGGTATGAAAGTCCTAAGAAGTCACTGATTGCCATGTTCACAGACGATAAAGAAAGCCATTTGGTTGGAATAGAACGAAATAAAAGAGTGTTAGGAGATGAGATCTTCAAGCAAAAAGATGGAGGTGAGGGAAGGAAGATCACATTCATACTTTATAAGTTTGTAGAATCACTGCCTTTCTTACAGAACTGACATGATCTGACTTGTATTTTTAAATTTTTCTTTCTTTTTATTTGTTGAGGTATAATTTATAAGCAATAAAATTTGCTACACTTAAAAAATTGTCAGCTTTGTGCCTTGATAATTATATATTTATATATATATAATTATATATATACATGTAACCACCAGCCAGAACCACATATAGAATATTTATAGCACACCAGAAAATTCCCCTGTGCCTTTTTCATTCTAGTCTACCATTTTTCTGTTCTTGAACTTTATATAAATGAAAGCATGGAGTATCTATTCTTTTGTATCTGACATCTTTTTCTCAATATATATTTATGAGATTCATCCTTGTTACATGGATTAACAGTCAATTTGTATTGCTCTGTAGTATTCTTATGTTTCTTTACATTATCTATTTTCCTATTGGTGGATATTTGGTTTTCATTTAGGAGCTGTTATGAATAAGGCTGCCATGATTTCTTCTTCAGGACATATATTGCTAATTCTTTTAAGTATGTTACAAGCTGTCATGCTGGGGCATAGGGTGGATGAGTGTTCAACTTTCCCCAGATTGTGTCATTTGGTACACTCACTAGTATTGAGTAAGGATTGCTATTGCTCTCTACCAATATCTCTGGTCTGTTTTGTTTGTTTGTTTTAGCCATACAATTTGATGGAAAATGGCCAGTGTTTGCTGTGTTAATTTGTATTTCTCTGACAGATAATGATGAGCATGTTTCCCTAGCTTACTGGTCATTCCAATAACCTCTTCATGATGTGCCTCTTCAAATGTTTCGTTTAACTTTGTAAATTAGCTGCTGGTCTCTTTTATTATTCATTTGTGGAAGTTCTTTATATTTCCTACATATATAAAGACTATATATGTGTTTTCAGATGCACATATAAAAAGTACATTTTCTCCTTATTTAGTTTGTCTATTTCATTTTCTTAATGGAGTCATTTGATGAGCAGAAAAGTTCACTTTGAATGAAATCTATTTTATCATTTTTGTTCTTTCAGGTCAGTACTTCATGTGTTCTGCTTAATAAATGTTCACAGTTTGCAAAACTGTTCTCTATTTACTACTAGAAAATTTATGATATTAGCTTTTGCATTTATCTTTATAATCTCAAATTAAAATTTGTATATTATTTGTAATATACAAATAATTTGTAAATTTGAAGGAGGGATTGAGATATTTTATTCTTTGTGGATATTAGTATGCTAAAAAGGTTTTGTTTTTCCCTATTGCTTTGGCTCATTAACTTGGTTAAACCCATATTGACCACGTATAACTTATCTTAAAAATGGTCACTGGTTTGGGCAACATACATACCATGGTAGGCATATCCAGGAAAGCAACAGAAATGACTATTAAAAGCCTGCTGAAGTAATCCAGATGATAGGCTGCACCACATTGGCAGAAGGTCTAATTCTGGACATTTGAAGGTAAATCAAAGATTTTCTAATAAATTTAATGGTTTATTTTTGAGAGAATAAGATGTAGATCAAGGATACCTCCAAGTTTTTTGGCCTGGATATCCAGTAGAAATATGGAATAGCCATTTTCTGAGATGAAGAATACAGAATATAAATAGAATCAAAGAGAAAACTTAGAGGATGATGTGATGTGTGTGTGTGTGTAAAAACCAAATAGGAATTGATTGAATATATATGTATGTGTATATATCTATATATGTGTATATATCTATATATACACATACATATATATATTTTCAATCCCTATTTAGTTTCCAAGAGGAGATGTTTATAGATATGAACAATATTCATTTTTTATTTTTCTGAATCCATTGTGATTTAGCCATTAGTTAATTTTACACTCCTCAATGATCTTTATGGAAATCTAGATTCATGTATTTAACTTTCCACATGGAATGCTCTCAAGATTATTATTGTAAAACTGAACATAATACATTTCCAAATATTTTGTTCCTCCAACATTGTTCTCCACAATTTTTTTTTAATGGAAGGATGGTGTTCTCAAACAAAAACTGTGTAGTAAATCTAGATGTTTCTCTGATTGCTATGTCTATGTCTTATCTTTTACCAAGACTTAACAACATATATATTAAATATAGAGCAAAAAATGACCTTTCATTTATATCTCCTTTATTGGTCTTGCTTAAGAATTTTTGAGACCATATTTATAAAAATTTCCACTAACTTCTAATATTTTTCCCCCACTTAAAAATAATACAAGGAAACCCAATCCAATATCACTATATGTTGAGTGGCTTGGGTTAGAATCGGGCCTGAATTACCATTAGAGTTCTACTTCTTAGTAGCTGAATGGCCTCCGGTAAGTGAGGAAGCATCTCTGTAAGATGACAATTTGGTAATGACCTTATATAATTGGTGGGCAGATTAAAATAGTTAATAGCTATAAAGCACACAGTGCTTCATTACCCACTGTGAACTCCCCCTTGAGAGTCAGCCTCATTATCTCCTACTTGGATCATTCACTTCACTAACCTCCTACCTAGCCTCCTGACACCAGGTGGCAACTCTTTCAGTGAAATGTTTTTCCTCCTAAAATGAGAATCTCTTCAATTTATTCTATTAGTTAAAAGTCCTGTAATGACTCCCACATTGCTTATACATGGCATTCATAACATGATCTTATAATCCTCTCTCTCCTCACTCCTCACATATGCCCCCCAGTCTCAATTCCTTATTGCTTCTTCCAAGGATAATGCTCAGTTCACACTACATAGTAGATGCCCACTGAGGCTGTTATCTCTCCTTCCTACTTGTCCTGAGAGAAGCGTTTCTTCTTCAAGGCTCTGTAATGGCCCTTTTCTATAGAAAATCAACATGGGTACACTTTCCTTCCTATTTTCCGTTTTAGTAGCTTTCAAGTGATTGTACCACAGCACAGAAAAGTGAAGTCTTTATTATCTTTTTTTTAATTTTTTTTTATTTTCAATTTTTATTTGTGCATATGCTTTCCATTGAGGTAAAGAACAGAAAGTTGAACACAGAAGTTGGCTAATAATTTATGTTTTCTCTTAGGAGCTGGCACCACAGTTTGTTGGCTCATGTTGCTTATTGGAAAATAAAATTAATATAATATTTTTCCCAAAGTAGAAGGAGGAACATTGAGTATCTAGATGTCAATAAGCATCCAAGCAACAAAATGCAAGAAAAGCTTTTATGTGTAAGAAATGGGGGGCAACAGTTCCTTTGTTTGAAATTGGTTCATGAGAGAGAAGAAAAGGTAGCCAGTGTGAGATTAGGGACTTAATGGGTGATAAACCAGTGTGCATATAATCGTGCATGGGAACACAGAGGACTCCCTACAGAGGAACTGCTCAATACTCAGCTTAAAGATGTTTGCCTTTCTTAAGCCTCTCCCCCTGCTTCCTCAGATCTTGAAAACTTGCCTCACACAGTTTTGTGTACACAGTGTGTGTGTGTGTGTGTGTGTGTGTCTATGTGTCTATGCATGCATAGAAGTTCAAGAACAATTAAGGGAATACTAAATTTCACAGAAGGACAATTCCATTTGAATTAGAGACAACACACACAAACAAGAAGAGCCCAGATTAAAGGAAGGGGAGGCTGGGGCAAGTTTCAGGTTCACTATATTTAGAGCAAGGACATGAAGGCTCTTGTTGACAACCCAGTTAAATGGCAGGTATCCCTCTCTTATAAGCTCTCTTGATACTCCCTCACTTGATTGAATCTCTCACATTAGCTCTCAGTCTAAATGTCTCTTCCTCAAGAAAGCTGATTCTGTATCTCATTGAGTTTACAACCCAGGGCAGTATTCTTTCTTCCTGGGGGAATTTAGTAAGGTTGGAACACTTTTTAATTGTTGACTCTGAAGGGAACTGGAGGAAAGTGGTGCTATTGGCATCTAGTAGGAGTTGAGGTCAGGAATACTGCTAAAATCATATAAAGTACAAAAAATGATTCAGGTCAGAATGTCAATAGTGTTGAAATACTAAATTGTGGTATAAAGTCTATTATAATTACTTGTTGTAAGTATCTCTGTGTTTGTGTGTTGGTGGTGCATGTGTATTTTTTTTTTTTTTTTTTAGTTTTTACTAAATTCTGTCCTCCTTAAGAAAAGATTGTGTTGATTTTGTCAATCAGCATATCACTATTGCCTAAACCACTGCTTGGAAAATAGTAGATACTCAATTACAAAAATTGATCCAATGATAGATGGTTACTGTATTTGTTTCTTCATGTGTCTCTTTCTCCACTGGACTTGACTTTTCCTAAAGGCAGATGTGATAATAACATGAAGATAAACCATAATGTTTCATGAGTAAATAAAATTACACTGTGGATGTTGTACGTGTGTGTGATTTTCAAGAGGATGAAATGTAAAGTTAATACACACAGTCTCTTTCTCTTCCCAAATATTCAAAACCAATTTCTACATTCCTAGGTCAAAAGAAATTTAGCCACAAGAATAATTTGTCTGTATTGAAAATTACCCCAAAGCTTGTTTTAAGGCAGACAAAAATGATTTTTTTACTTTTCCATGAAATAATTACTTTTTCAGTCTTATTTCATGTCTAAACAACAGAAGAGGGTGGCAATCACTGGTATTTTTAATGTTTCTACAGTTTTCACTTTCTTGAATGTCATATAATTGGAATCATGCACTATGTGACTTTCCATTGGCTTTTTTTACTTAGCAATATTTAAGTTCACTCCTGTCTTTTCATGGCTTGATCATACATTTCTTCTTAAAACTAAATAATATTCCTTTATATAGTTTTATGACAATTTTGTTATCTATTCACCTCTTAAAGCAAATCTATTGCTTTTAGTTTGAAGCATGGGAAGTTTTTGCTCAATAAAAACATAAAGCATGGAATTGATTGCACAAAATTTTGCCTTTAGCCTGGAGATTTAGAAATGGAAACAAACCTAGATCCTTTCATTTAGTTCAACTTCAGCTTCTCTGATGCTGCTTCCTCTTTGCCCCCCTTAACACTAATTAACTAAGAATTTATTTCCATTGCTCATCAGTGAGACAAAAACTGTATGAAGCAAAAGGAACACTTTGCCCAATTCTTATGCATAGACTGAATTCAATCAGAAGTTGAAGAAGAAGGAAAGCTGCACCATCAGCCTCTTTGCCTGAAGAATGAATGGATACAGCCTATGAAATATGAAAGGGGAAAATGAGCCAAACATACAATTGTCATGAAAAGCCACACACACACACACACACACACACACACACACACACACAATCTACAAGTATTGTGTTTTTATTCTGATTCTGCAGAGTTCCTTATTTTGAGACTCTCATGTATTAGGACTTTAAAGAACGAAAGGTGACAGGTAGGTAGGAGATAAAATACTTGGTGATATTTACATGGAAACATTTAACTTCAACAGCAGGTTTATGGTAAATGCAAATACTTTTTTTTCTTTTAATTCAGTGCTCAAAGATCCTCAAAATCTGTTCAGATTGGAAAGTAATACCCCTTACATTTTGGAAGCAGAATTCATATTGGGGTACCATCTCTGAAGGAGGAAATAAAACAAACCATCCTCACAGAAACATGCCAATTCTAAGATGAATCACATTCCAAATTTTGTTGTTTAGCCTTTCTTAGCTTTCCTTAATCTGTTTCCAAGCTATAATCTATAGACAACTGTTCGCCCACGTACCTGTGGTTAAGGCATTATGATACAGCTTTGCCTTTATTCCATATTAAATGCAAAAATTACTTTAATGTAGCAGTGAAGTAAAATGTTGTAGGCACTCTAAAAAATAAATGCTAGAAATTTCTAACTAAATGGTCCCACAGAAGAAAAAGCTCAGCTTCATTGTGTATCCTATGCATATCACAATGTACATTTGACATAAAGCTGAAAGATAAATAAGATAAGCCACTTTCATCCTACTACTTACTATAAAGGATTAGAAAAACATCCAGGGCAAGTTGGGTTCTTACTCTTTTCTCTGTTTTGCTCTTGCATATCTCTCTGGGCACAGAGTTCTTAAGTCAGATTTTTTAGATGAGCACAGGAGGAGGGAAGAGAAAATCACTAGGCTCAAATATATCACATTGGCAAATACGTGTCTTTTCATTAATATAAACTGTCAAACTGTTTTTGTACTAAAATAATTCATTTTTTTAATTGTGGAGGGATCTTTAATTTAATAAAACATATTTTTTGAAATCTTGCCTTGGCCATAGAATGCTAATAAATTTTGAAGACATTTTCTATCTGGAGAAAATAGACTCAGAAAATATTAATAATACAGTATACAATTAAATGTTCCCATGAAAGTGGCACTGGTGGCATTTTTGTGAGAAAATAACAGGATCTCCTGGAACTACTGGTATCTTTGGAATGCCACAATATCTCAAAAGAGAGAGAAAGAACGTAGTAGAACCAGAGTATTTAAGAAAAACATTTTAAAAAACAAGGCAATTGAACTATATCTATCAACTTTTGCTACAAAACAAACCCCATCAAAATTTGTGGTTTAAAACAACTGATTAATTTAGTTCATGATTTTGTGGATGGTTGGGTGGTTTTCTGGTGCATGCTGCCTCTGCTAATCTCTATAGGGAACTCTCTTGCATATGTAGGCAGCTGGGGGTTAGCTAGTGGTTAGTAACTGACAGTGGCCTCAATCAAATGTCTGGTGGTTTTCTGCTGTCAAGAGGAAACCTCTGGGGCTGGGGGTATAGCTCAGTTGGTAGAATGCTTGCCTTGCATGCACAAGGCCATGGGCTCAATCCCCAGCACTTAAAAAAACAAAACAAAAAAAGAGGAAACCTTGGGTTCAGGAACATGAAGTTCTCAAGATGCAACAAGAAGGGTGCAGGTCCTACTACCAAATTCTTTTACTTTCTTTTTTTCATTTTATTTTTTAAATTTTTATTTGTTCTTTTTATTTATACATGACAATAAAAATGTATTTTGAAATATCATACATATATGTAGTATAACTTCTCCATTTTTGTAGTTGCATATGATGTGGAGTTACACTGGTCATGTATTCAAATATAAACATAGGGAAGTTATGTCTGATTAATTCTACCCTCTTTCCCATTCCTATCCCCTCTCCTTTCCCCCAACTCTACCCTGTCCAATCCAGTGAACCTCATCTCCTTACTCTCTAACCCCAACTATTGTGAGTCAGTATTCAAGTATCACAGAGAACATTTCTCCTTTGTTTCTTTGGGTATTGGCTTATTTCACTTAGCATGATTATACCAAACTCCTTTTCAAGTCTCCTCTTCTATTAAGTTGCTCTTACCAATTAGAAAACAAGAGAGTGGAAAATGAGATGCCACGGTTTGGTTTGACAAACTACAGATTCACATTGCAAAGTAGCTTTTATGTGAGGATGGGGAAAAAAAAAAACAACTATGGTCATTTTCTTCAATGTACTACAGTATATAAAGCTGTGAGCAAAGAGATATACAGCTTTAGTGGAGTATAGTTAATGCTGAAAAAGAGAAATATAGTTGGGAGCCACTGGAAGGATTTTGCTAGGGGAAAGAAGAGATGTATATATGTGTGTACTAGTTAACTAGTTAATTAACACACACACACACACACACATATACTAGGTTGTGGATAGCTTAGAAGCAAGAATCTAGAGTAACATTCAAGTTAATGTTTAGAAAAGCAGCTACCAGTGCCTGACATCTAGTAGGTACTCACCAAATAGTTCCTGTATCTTAAATTGAATCCAGATATAAGGTAATAAGGACATACTCTATAGTAATGATGTAAATGTTTACAAAAGGAAGTGCCAAATGTGAGAAGTAATGTAGAATGAATTATCAGCATGCTTCAATCAATGATGGATTCGGGAATTAGAGGAGGTAAGAAGAAAGAAATAAAAAAGATAGCTTCAAAGTGTCAATCCTTGGTGAGAGGGAGTGTAGCAATACATTAAACACATAGAAAGGGAAGGAATTCATTTTGGAGTAAGGTTTTGTTTGGACACGCTAAAATTGAGTAGTTGGCAGCATATTCTATTAATCATGTTCAGTGTAATACTGGAAATACATGGTCAAAGCCTGAGAAAGGGCCAGAGATACATGAATAAAGAGATGTTTTTGTCCATCTTCCACATAAAAATGATTGGCAAATAATTGGTTGAATTATCTGAGACAGAATCTGGGTATATAAAGATAGGATAGAAATATGAACCTTCAAAGATAATCATTGGAGGAACAAAAAGACAAAATAAACCACAAAAAGATAAATAAAGAGCAGAAGAAAGTGATTCAAGAATTGGGCAATGGCAGGAATTCAGGGTAGTATAATGTCAGAGAGGCAAAAGTATGAAAGGGTTTCAAAACAATTTTCTGAGCTTTTGATATATATATACATATACATATATATAAATATATAGATATCTCAACATTTGAAAAGAGAAATTAAATTGTATTGTTTCAAAGGAACAAGAGCAAACAAAAGAGAAAAAGAGGTTTGCATGAAGTTATCAGCAATGTTAAAGAGCAGTCTAGAAAGATTAGGGAAACAACAGTAATGATTGCAACAGGAGCTCCCAGTTGCTAGATCCTTCCTCTGGATCAAGGGGAAGATTTCACCATGAAACTCTCTTTCAGCTCATCAGCCAGACTCACTACTGCACCATTTGAAACAAAGCAATTGAACATTTGAAGACTGAAGACAGGAATTCTCTGACTTAGGCAGACACATGTGTAGAGTCAACATTTTCTTCATTTTGTCCTTATCTTCTGCTTTTTAAAATAATGCATAATTTTTAGTTTCCTAGCATTGGATGTCTGTTCAATGTTTGCTCAGCCATTTGTTGACTGGGAGTTGCAGAATTGGTGGGAATAGACAGATTTTCAAAGGTAACTGTTTACAAAAGCACTCATTGTGAATAGTGTCCCCTAGATGTTTGCACCCACAAACATGTATGACCACTAGCAGTAGTTAAGATGGAAAGGAAAAATATAGCCATTGGCAAAACCTGAAACATTTATTTTACAGAAATAAAAAGGCAAAAAAAAAGTCTGTTTGATTAGAGAGTTCTGCAAAGGTTTTGAGAAGCTTTCTCTTTTTTTGGCACTGGGGTTTGAACTGAGGGATTCTCTAACATTGAGCTACATCCCCAGTCCTTTTAACTTGAGATAAGTCTCCTTACGTTGTAAAGCTGACCTTGAACTCATGATCTTCCTGCCTCAGCTTCCCTAGTAAAGTAATTGAGATTATAGGTGTGCACCACCATAGTCAACATTTTTCCTTTTCTTTCTTTTGAAGGCCAATAAGTAGAACAGATCCTTTCAAAGACAGGTCAAGTTGAGGACACAGATGAGAAGATGTGAAAACTAAATGTGTGGGTCTCAGAATGCCAGATAAAATAGTTTGGATATGATCCATGGGCTATATAGACTCTTGAGTGTTTGTAATATGCTCAGGAGAATGTAGAAGAGTAAAAGAAAGCTGTTAGAGGATGCCTTCAGACAGAATAATTACCTTTATTTTTTTATTGCAAGAGTTTACCTTTATTTTTTATTGGGAGAGTTACATACATGTTAAAGAACATAAATTAATCTGCTTAGCTGAAGTAAAAATCCTGAAATGAAGTAAATCTAATATGCCCCTTCAGATTTATTTTATAATATATTTCTGGATTGCTAGGGACATTTTGTAAATTGGGCACTTTGCACATGAATCCTGATTTTTCATCTTAGTAATGCAAGAAAATTTAAGTACACATATTGTATAAATAAAAGTCAACAGGGGTTGAAAATGAATTTGCTGTGATCAGTGCTGAGTATATTGTCCAATACATCCTTATTCTTCTACTTGAAATTACATGATGTAAGTTAAGCCTGTCAAAATCATGTTGGCTTGTTTAATTTGGAAAGCTGAGTTGTCATTGAACTGATATGAACAAATCAATGACTAATCAGTTTAAATAGCAATCATTACTGAACATATTCATGCGAACTTAATTACTGTACAGTAGTACTATGTCAAGTGTGAAAAAGTATTAAAATATACCAGGATGTGTCAACAGGCAATGTCAGAAATTGTAATGGACTATGAACCCATTAAACTTATATATTTTTAAGCACTTTTCTTGGGCAAATCATCAAATCTCAGTGATAACCTGCAAAATATGTAAATTAGTAATACTTCACCTCTTAGCCAGCCACCACACATTCCTGGCCATTCACTCCATTCAACACAACTTACCATTAGAGTTGTTATTGTTCAGTACACATTCTGAAATTCTGACAATGATCTGGGCAGATGGTGAATACTACATTGTCTGTTTAAGCAAACCCATCCAGAGCTATCTTATTTTCTTGCAATGTTTTATACTTTATAATCTAGTTTAGTTTATTGGACAAGCCTGCCTTAGAAAATAGGAATATCATGTATAAAACAGTGGAAAGGCAAATTTTAGTACCAAGGTTTAGAACTCCAGAATTTATAATATTGTTAGGAGAGATTTGGTCTGAGTCAGAAGTTGAAGTGGGGGTCTATGGGTAATGAAAGGAAAAAACAAGTGCCTATAGAGGTGTAGGGACAGTGCAAGGAAAAATATGCCTACTTCAGAATTCTGAAATAATTTTAGAATCATTAACCACGAATACACTGATGATAGAATGGCAACATTTATTGAGGGCGGGATAATTTTTACAGCTGTCAGTTCTATCCATCTTTCTCTCTGTCTCAGATATAAGCACACATATGTCATGCATGTGTACACACACACACACTCAAATATACACACATCCTCTCTCAGAATACAGACAATAAACATTATTTCTACCCTCTGTCTTCACTATTTCTCTCCTCAACTCTTTTGCTGAGAGCTTTTATTGCACACTCTATTCCAAAAGCTTACTGACCAGTTGGGAGGAAAATTCTCTTGAAAATTAAATGGAACACTTTTTCACTTTTTCTACTATTTTGAATCATAGGTGAAGTACAAAATAAATGCATCTCTTTTTTTCCTGACAGTCTCAAGAGCTTATTGACAAGAACACTTGTGTCTGGAGGGATTTTCTTTTGCATCTGTTATTTCCATAGTTTCTTTAATAGATATGATATTTCTATATATTTCTACCTTTATGAAAATGGTGCTTGGAAAATGGGAAGAAGAATAAGGAAAAGGTAAAAAGTGTTCATTTGAGTTGAATAATAAATAGAGAGAAATCGACTTAGCAGGAGAGGTAGAATCAGAACACATGGTGACTGGCAAAGCCAGGAGGAAATAAAGTACAAATGGTATGTAAGCTTTACCCCAAAGCTATAAGGCAAATCTACTGATACAGTTTTTCTGTTTTCAAGTCTCAGCTACCCCTGTGTTCACTCAGAAGCTTCCATATCCTTTTTTCAAAAATTCCCCTAAAAGAAAATGAACAGCCTCTTGATGGATGGACAGATTGTTGTGATAATTGCACCGCAAATGCAAAGCTCTTCTTTCCCATATTAAGGCTCAGTAGAGCCATGGCCGTGCAAATGATTTGAGGATTGCTGGCACCTGGTAAGGTAAACTCCTGCAGTCTCCTGAACAATGGTAATTTACACCATCCCATCTGTACACTCATTTCTTTGAGGGAAGATACACAAACCTGTGTCTAGGTGGTCACATGACCACAACCTAAGCGCTTAGCATATCACAGAATCCCTCCGAGACTCTGAAAAACTTTCAAGGTTCATACATAGAGTGGCTGTCAGGAATGAGAACATAGGAGTCAACTCTACTAAACTACTTTAAAGGACAGGAGGCATGGTGAAAGAGTGCAGTCACAAAGCTCTAGCAATTCACAGGATTTTGACTTTTGGTGTTACTAGCTAAACACAAGTGAAGATTTTTCACACTTACTAAATTTTCTTCATCAGATGTATGCAATGATATCCATATGAATATTACTGTTGTAATACATGCTCAGACAGGTGAAGATAAAAAGAAAAGCATTCCCCCAAAATTAAAGAAAGTATGTTCTGAAAACAGCAGGATTATTGTAAGTAATATTTCTTCCAATATTTTCTACAAGCAATGTAAAAGAAGAGCTGAACCAGATGGATATTGAAAGCTGTTGATGAGAAAACTCTGAATTATCCATGCTAACTCTCTCCTAAATCAGACTCCCTAGAAAATTACTCATTTCTCTCTACTCCAAAAATCTGGATTCCTGTGCTTTGTCCATTGAATAAGAAGACTCTGTTTCAAAGGGAAATGAATTGACCTTAAAATTTCAGTTTTCTTGGAATCAGTCTTCTCTAAAAGGAGCTCTTACTATTTCTCAAACCAAAACTAGAACATGAAACCCATCCTGAGTCATTAAAATCCCAGACTTTTCAAGGCCATCTGTAATCATGACAAGAAGTAATCAATGTGATTGCACGGTGCTCTTACTTCTTTTGTTTATCAATATACATATGCAATGTAGCATGGTTTGGAGACACTGGAAATATTTTAAGATTGTTTTGAACTCCAGGATTTCAAACTGTGTCATTGTTTCTATTACATAATATAATTGAAATTGGTGATGATCTAGGTACAAAAGGAGAAGCTAGCAATGTAACTCTTTTCCCTGTTGTGGGCTTTTGGGGTTTCAGCAGCCCAACACTCTCAGTCCCCAATATGATACCCAAAGGTATGGAATATAAGCCACACCACTATCTAGTGTTAGCACTGAGATGATAGAACCAGCGTATGTTTCCTTTTGGGAAGGCTCAGGATCCCAATTATTCTGAATCAAGAGAAAAGTCAGTCAAGCTTGAAGTAAAGGGCCTGCATTTAAAATCAGCAGTAAGGGAAAAGTGTGATGAACGGATGATGTTTCTTGGCTTGTCAAAGCTGCTGAAAACTATTACCATCAAACCTACCACCTCCTTTTCTCTCCTCCTTTTTTATGGTATCGATAAGAAATGCAATCAGATATATTCCTCTTCCTTTTCCTGCAAGAGCATGAGGTTACTTACTGACATTCTGTAAGTTTAATTCAAAAAAGTTATTTTTCAGGACAGGATCCTGGACAAAGCTCTAAATCTCTCCTCATTTAGAACTGAAACTCAGGAGGTACTTCTCAGGGAGCAGAAAAAAGATATGTCTACAGCTGTGTTTGCTGCTGAAAGACTTAATGAAAGATTGCAGGCGCCACATCCTCTTTAATTGAGTTTCAGCTTGTTTCACACGTGGGAGTCCGTTGTCACAAGGGAATTATAAATGGACATATTGCCCTTCATGGCTATGGAGGCCACTGAAGTGGAGGATGAGAAGAGAATTATTCACAGAGATTGTCCATGCCTCCTTCAAAGGGGTCAGATGGCAGGAGTCCTTGAAAAGAAAGACACAGGAGCTGTTTCCAGAAAGCATTTGACAGTCCAGCCAGCCAAATGCTAGCCATTCTTTAAACTCTTCCCCTCTAGTGATTGTGGTAAGAAAGTGCAACAAGCTGCTTTGTGTTTGGTTTCTAAAACCTGAAGTCCATCTGGATCCTTAACAGACTTAGATGTCATTGGTCAAGTTACTTTATTATAGATTATGTTCCATGCTTTTAAAAACAATTAAAAATGTTTAATTTTGCCGGATGCAGTGGCACATGCCTGTAATCCCAGCAATTTGGGAGGCTGAGACAGGAGAATCGTGAGTTCAAAGCCAGCCTCAGCAACGGCGAGGTGCTAAGCAACTCAATGAGACCCTCTCTCTACATAAAACACAAAATAGGGCTGGGGATGTGGCTCAGTGGTCGAGTGCCCCTGAGTTCAATCCCTGGTACCTAAAAAAAAAACAAGTTTAATTGTGATAAAAATATATAGCATAGAATTTACCATGTTACCTATTTTAAATGTATAGTTTAGTTTAGCATTATTAAATACATTCATATTGTTATACAACAGATCTCCAGAACATTTTTATCTCACAAAACTGAAAGTTCTATTGATCACCAAATTCCCATTTCTCTTCCCCCACAGCCTCCAGCAACTACAATTTAACTTTTTTCACTCTATGAATTGA
Organism: Xerus rutilus; assembly: GCA_028644305.1. Classification (NCBI taxonomy): domain Eukaryota; kingdom Metazoa; phylum Chordata; class Mammalia; order Rodentia; family Sciuridae; genus Xerus; species Xerus rutilus. The sequence goes on from CM053409.1 coordinate 65,966,711, forward strand.
ATTACTTTAGATATCTTTTTTTTACATGAATGTTTTTCCATTTATTTAGATCTTTAACTTCTTCCAAAAATGCTTTGTAACTTTCATTGTATGAGCCTTACCCTTCTTTTGTTCAATGTATTCCTGTTTTATTCTTATTTATGCTATTGTGAATGGAATTCCTTTAATTTTTTCCCATTGTTTATTGCCAGCTTAGAGAAATACAGTTGACTGTGTATTAATCACATATCCTGCAACTATAATGAACACATTCTTTTTTTTTTAATCAAGATTTACTATGTATAGACCATGTCATCAGTGAATAGAGATAACTTTTCTTTCTTTCCTATATAAATGCCTTGACTTTCTTAGACCAAACTTTGGTTGGGCTCCTTTGAGACTGTTTTCCAACTAGGTCTTGACCTTGGCCAAGTGAAATCATAACAGAATGTGTCAATGTTGTGTTTTTATTTAAGTCATTGATAAGTAGCTACTTCTAATTTGGCAGTAATTCCACAACGATTGAGTTTTTACCTTCTAGCAACTATAGAAAGTCCTGAGAAATAAGTTTATAAAACTTACAATCTAGTAGAGAATACCAATATTTGATTAGAAAGTATGAAAAAATGTAATATTCACTATTACAGATATATGCACACATAGATATATCACTTCTATTAGTCATCTTCATTATTTTTGATTAAGTACTTTCTACTGTGCTTCTAGTAGGGGATCAGAATTTTTTTACATATTATTACCACAGATTAAATTGTAAGTATTGTTTATCAATTTTTATTTTTAGAGACTCATATTGAAAAGTTTTCTCTACCACCATCCTCTTTTCTTTGTATCTGTCAGTTTTGTGTTCTCTATCCTGTCTATGCTTTTTCTTCATCCTCAAGACCTCAGTGTAAAACTCTTTAGTCATGTCCAAAGGCCTGGGTCAAGCTTTGTTCCTAAATCTGTGAGAAGTTCTTTATTCTTACTAGATCTTTAAAAAAAATTTTTTAAAAAGTATTGTTTGATATATTTTGAACAACCACACAGTAATCTTTGCTCTTAATACTTGTATTCAAAAATATCTTCCAGGCCAGATGTGGTCTGTAATCCCAGTGGCTGGGAAGGCTAAGGCAGGAGGATGGCAAATTCAAAGCCAGCCTCAGCAATGGCTATGTTCTAAGCAACTCAGTGAGACTCTGCCTCTAAATGCAATACAAAATAGGGCTGGAGATGTGGCTCAGTGCCCCTAAGTGCTCCTGAGTTCAATCTCTAGGACCCGCGTCACCCCCCACAAAAAAAATCTTCCAAAACAATCATCCTTAAATTTAGATGATAATTCTACTTGCATGTATAATTTCTATTCAAGTTTCTGAAATCATAAAATTCCTGTTCTTTAATGAACCACAAATATCTTTGATGCCAATACCCTCATTCTGAAAAAAAGGAAAATGAAGCAGAATTAAGAAATGTCTTGTCCAGGGTTAAAATCATTAAAGATACATTCCAGTTTTCTTCTGCCTCAGCCAATTGTTCCTTTTAAATCAGCAGAAATGGGTACTGAAAGGTGGGTTTGATGAAGCACAGATTTATTCTGTGCTTATTTATTATTTATTTATAAAGGTGGGTTTTGGGAAGCACAGATTTATTCTTGGATAAATGCTCTGGAAACATAAAAAACCCTATCCATCAGCCTTGCCTATCTACATAAAGGTACTTCTATAAGTGACTGTCCTTATATCTTCCTCCTAAGGTCTGTGATAAGATGCTTTGAATTTATTAGTGTCTATAAATCCTTCCTGATGTAATGTGGCTCATGTGAAGTATCTGCTTCTTCGACTACTTCGGGTAGACACACATACTAGCTCTATGTTAAGTGAGACAGATTATTCCTCCCCATTGTCCACGTCAATAGGTCCTCTCTATTGTTTGTGCGTTCCTTCCACAAGTAGTGACTGACCTCCCAGTGTATTCCTGCCACTTTATGAGACATTGGCCCTAAATGGTGAACCAAACAGATTTGGCCTCTGCTCTCAAGTCTGTTTTCAGAACCATCTAGCAAGACTTTTCCAGCTGTATAATGTATTCTGGGTAGCCTCGAATAAATGCTTATTTTAAAAATGCTTTATTTTAAAAATAAATGTGAGGATAGAGAAATATTCCCTGAACTTTTTTACTGTGTCCACACATAGGATATCTCATAAATGATGAATTCTTTGTCTATTCCTGAGACTGCAAATTGAACCAAAGTTTTCCACTTTTAAAGTTGCCAGTGTAAATTTTGAGGGTCAAGCAGTATTTTCTTTATCTTTTTGTTTTTTTTTTTTGCAGTGAGGGTGCAGTGGAGGGACTCCCTTGTGCAGGCCAGTTCACCTGTGGAATGCTTATGCTTTTAGTAGTCTATAAGCTATAAGTATGCTGTGAAGGTAGTAGCCTGTCTACCTGGTTAACCAGTATATATTCAGTGTTCCTAAAACAGAGCCTAGAAGATGGTAAATAGTCAATAAATATTGTAAAATAAGTAAAAGGAAAAATAAACTGGTTACATTCTGGCTGGTCATTTTTCTTCTTCATTCCTCATTCTTAGAAAATGCCTTTAATCTCAGAAGGGTTAGTAATTCAAATTAATTTGCATGAACTTTGTAATTATAGCCTGTTAAGGAAAAATGATTTTGAAGGGTCTTTCTGTAAAATTTAATAATGTTTCTCCCACATTTTGCTGCTTTATTCACTCACCTGGTTTCTACTGTCCTCGAAGCCCTGATAATGTGCCCCACCTGATGGAGCCCACCTGGAGGCACTTCAGAGAAGCTTGCTTTGGGGCAGGGACTGAAATGGGAAGGCTGTGGTTAGCAAGTGGAACTTCTCTTGTATAGCTACTACCCACAATCTAATTTATATTCTCACTCTGTGCTTCATCTCTCTGCCTGAGTGATGGACTAGTATAGAAAAGATATGAGACAGTGAATAAAAAACATATATTGGATTAATTTTTTTATTTAGTAATTACTTCACTGCAGCAAACAGAACTAGATCTGAGTGAATGTTGACATCTAATTTTCAGGTTTTGAATTGCTCGGAGAAAAAGCAGATCTCTTTGTTTTTATCTACTAACTTTTCACTGTGAGGTAATTATGCAGAACAGAGTGTGGTCTTGGGCTGTGTTTAATACAGGCAGGTCATAACTAGACAGAGAATGGACTTTTCCTTTTAGGCTGGGAATATTTAAAGGCCCATAGTGTTGGAAAATCAAAGGTGATGTCATTTAATACACACGCTTTCAGGGAATTGCCTCCTTGAAAGACATATGTTTTACCCCTCTGGTTTATTCCTAAACTGGAAGCATAATTTGGAAGCAAAGACCCTCTTATTTAACTCTTTGCTCTATTGTTGGGAGTACATTTCCATCATCAGGAGTGATATTATGCTTCCTGGCATTCTATTGTCTTTGCTTACTTGCAAATGTATGTAGGAATATGTTTTGATGTTGTTTTCTTTGGTTTCCAAATTAACTAAGAAATTGGGAAGACAGGACCATAAATGGAAAGTGGCATGGAATCATGGAACTGAAATATCAGAGCTATAAAGGACTTCCATGATTATATTTTATTTCACTTTTATGCATCAAAAAGAAGGAGACTTCACAATCTCACTATACTGCCCTCACTTAAGAGACCAGTTACAAATCCATGGGTCCCCAAGATCACCCTCCCTTCAGATAAGCTAGCTACTGGTTTAGGAATTCCCAAAACCAACCTCTAGTTTGGTAACTTAGGAGAATGAATCACAGAAATCAGGAAAGTGCTATATTTATTATTTCAATTTTGTTATAGAAAAATAATATAACTTAAGAGCCAAAGAAAAAGATCTGTAGGATGGAATTTGGGGTGATGGGATAATTCAAAATGCAAGTTTACATTGTGCTCAGGACATACTACCTTCCTGACACTGCTGTGTGGTGATATGTATGTAGTATTGCCAGATAGGGATATCATATGAGCTTTGGTTTACAGAGTTTTTATTGATGTTTCATTACATGGGCATGATTCATTGGCTTATTGTCTATGTGATTGAATTAAATGTCCAGCTTTCTATCCCTATGTTCTGAGCTCCAATTCTGTAATCACATGATATCTTTCAGACATGGCCAGCCCTAATTCTAAGTTACTGCATTATTATAAACTACCTAGGTATCCACCATGAGCCCCCTTTTTAGCATAAACTACTAAATACATTCAAGAGGTCTACCGTTAATAACAAAAACACACTTATCACAAGGGAAATTCCAATTTAGAGATGGCCTTCCAGAAGACACGACAGTGGCTAGATCACTCTTAAAGTTAGGCTAAATCTCTTACTATACATATATGCAAAGTTCAGATTGTTGATTTTATTTAAGGAGTTCAAACAAGTTAGAGGAAAGAATTGGATCCAGGAAAATCTCTCTCCTGACCACTGCTTAGAACTTGTCTTTCCCATTGCCCCAAGTGACTACTAGAATATGAAATCTACTTCATAGCAGCTGTTACAGAAGAATACTCTGTCTTATATAAAATGTGCAAGGCAATGGTACTGTAATTATTAATTTTAGACCTGGTGACTTCACTTTTATACTGTGACCTCCTTCAAGTGAGGGAGTGAGCTTCAGAATCAGGACAAATTTCTTAGTAAGAAGAAAAGGGTGACGATTGGAGAAAAAAAGAGAAATTGAAGGGGCTTTCTGCTTAGAATCTCAGGGAAAATAATCTAGGATTACCTTGTTTGGATGAAGGTTAAGAAACATATGGTGTAGAGTAATAGAGAACATCATTGTTTAAATGAAACTAAGAAGAATTTGAGTAAGTATAGTTGAATATCAAAGTAACCTAGATCTCTTCTGTTCTAGTTATCAAGAAAAGAATCTTCAAGTATACTGTAATTGAGTAATGGATAGAAAACTTTGCAATTAAATAATAGATCAATCAGGACTTTCTACATCTTGGGTCTTCATCCATCTAATGTAGAGAATGGGTAATCTTGAAAACCTTGTGTGATTCCAGGACATCTTTTATTGTATTCACAGGAGTCTGCTAAAAAAGCATACATATTCTAGGCTAAATATTGTGAAACACAAAAGGGAAATATGAATACATGCATATATCTGCTTATTTTTTTCAAAAGACATATTAGATACAACCTACATAACAAAAAGAATTGTTTATGTCCACAAGTAATTGGCTGAGTGTAAAGGACAGTAGAGAATGTGAAACTTCTATGAGTATAACATTTTGATAATGCAGACTGTTAGAAACTTATGCTCTACATATTCAAAAATTTAAAAAATGAATCAGAATCAGAAGAAAACTGATAATTAGCTACCAACAGAAACAATTCCAATTGTCTTTTAAATTAATGTCATAATGACAGAGGAAAACACAAAGAACTAATCCAAATGTTTTATTATATAATTACCAAGATGTAGTTTGCATTTAATAAAATTCCTCAGTTTCCCTTCCCCATTTATTTTATTTTACTTGGTGAATAAAATAGCAGTCAGTGGCTGCATACTGATAAACAACAAGCAAACACATAAATGAGGAAGAAAGGTCTTCTTAACAATGGAATACTAGTTAATAAATGCAGAAAGAACAGTGGATTTGGAAAAACACTATTTTACAATCATCATAGAACAAATATTTTTAGGAAACAACTATCAGTGGGTACTAAATCTAAAATATTTGATGAGAAAAAGAATATTTGAATAATCCCAAACTGCTCACAGATTCCTTATTAGTTACAGTGGGGAAGATAATGATTATACAGTGAAGAAATTGGACCACATTTTGACCTAGAATCCAAATTAATATTACCAATAAATAAGTGTCAACTGGACAAATTGCCTTCAGAAAGGGCACCCCCTAAGAAGGTCCCATCATTTGTAACATAATCCAGCTGGGTATGTATTACCTGAATGGAATTAGGAGGAAATGTCTGATGTGCCAACTAAATGCAACAAAAGACTATGAATTACTGGAGGAGAAATATTATGAAATGAATAACTGGGTCACTTTACAAAACTGGACCAGATAACATTGCATTAATGTTAAATTTCTTGAATTTGAAATATGTGTATGTATAAGAATATATGTTTAACATATGTAAAAATATTTACCAACATTAAATTACATAATTTAATGAGAAAGAGAACACAGGTGGCAAAGAAGTAAACTCAGAAACCAGAAAGGGAATAGTAAGTATCTACTTGGGGAAAGTTTGAAATAATTTCCAAATTAGAATTTAAAAAGAAATATATTTTTACAAATTGTCTACTATTGCAGAAAACATTCTAGGAAAATTAAGAACTAAATTTCTAAGGAACGAGTCCCTAATGTCTTAGCTTATGGGCAAGGTAGGCAGGAATTTTTTGTTTTTTTGTTTTTGTTTTTTTGTTTTCCTTGATTTAAAGAGCCCTGTTTGAATGAACCCTTTCAAATCTTTCCTTTTCACATTAGATCAGCTGCCTTTTGTAGACCCAGTCTCTCAATCTTTCTTTCCTTCCAGAATACTGATGCCATGGGAAATGTGGGCTCCTCATTTGCTTCCTTTGCATTGTTGTAATCCAAAGGAGGCTCCCAGGAGAGTACTTGGGTACAAATGCTTCCCCAGGCTGGGCAGATTCCGAGGTCATTCCTTCCTCCAGGGGCCCTTTTCTCTTTCAGCTCCACATCCAATTTTTCACTCAAGGTAAGCAAACAGATGGCTCTCTGGGCCTCTAAGGGGCCTCCAATGTAATGGGAATTCATTTTACATCTTGTACAGGTGATGAGGATTAACAATTCTAAATGGCCGAATTACACATTGCCTCATATTTGTGATGCCAATAGCAGCTGAAAAGAACTTTAGGGACTGCATTTCATTTTCTTTCCCACAGTTGTTTCAAGGTAAGGGACAAGTATCATAAGCCTCACCTTTCAAAAGCAACAACAGATACCAGATACATTATGTGCACTACTCACAGGTCTGGCAAAGCCTGTGTATTAGACAAGGAAATCTTCACCATATTTGACAGCAAAGTTTTACTTTGAAAAATTCTTTTGAAATTATAAGATAAAATAATAATTCTAATAAAGTGATTGGAATTCTTAGTATCTTGCACAATCTCAGTTCAGCATCTATAGCATCTATTGTAGTCTTCATCTGCACACATGACTTCCAGGGTGTGAGTCTGTGTGTGCATGTGTGTGTGCAACTTGCATGTGTACACACATGTGCAGGTGCACATATATGCATACATTCATGTTTTAATTGCCTTGTTAATGTTTTTTGTGTGATTATTTCTTAAGAAAAATGATGAAATTATGAAATGCATAATTTTTACTTTTGGTTTAGCAAAGATAAGATTTTTCAAAAGCTGTGCAATCGTGGGGCTGAGAGGAACTTGAGATACTGCCACATTGAAGACATTCCTATTTAACAGGATCCTTTTAAAAATAATCCATGGAGATCACATTTTTCTTTTTCATGAATGAAGAGAAAATGGGAACACAATGTAAAAATGGAAGTCATCAGCAATATCAATTAGCAGATTTAGTCTGAACAAATTTCATTTTTTCTGTCCATCTCACTGGGGGTCTCAAGTATCATAACTCTATTATTTATTCTTCATTTTGATCCTAGCTGATTTATGGTATTTTCTTTCTGCCCTCTTTGACTTGACATTCTTCTTTCACTTTCCCTTCAGATTGATTCAGTTGTCACATGCTTTTTTTCCTCACCCCCTCAGAGTGTTGTTGGAAACCCCATATCATGCTGACCAGTGCCTTTCCTCCTTCAGATTTAAGGCTGAATCTCGAATCTGACTCTACAGTCTACTCTCTTCCTCAACAAAATGATAGACATAACAAGAGTGCTGTGATCTTGGAGTAACTTCAAGGCTTTTATTTCTAAAGTTAATAAGCATAGTTCTTTTAACAGAGCTTTAACATTGTGGTCCTTAATGATGCTGTAAATTTTTATTTATTTTGTTGTCCAGCATTTTTTTACATTGAGATTTACTAAAGGAGTGATTGAGGAATGTTTACTGATAGTGCTCCAGAGCTAACCTCCTCTTAATGCATCACACTTCCACCCAGTACAGACGGAAGCCTGGCTCAGGGCCTTTTGTGGGCAAAAATAATGGAGAGACAGAATTTAGTGCAATTTCCCACTTAATTTTCTCTATATAATATAATATTACATATGGCCAAGCTCATATTACCATAATTCAGGGAAATTATTGCTCTTTTAGTGTGCAAGCTAAACCAGCTTGTTACTTCATTTTACAAATATTTATTGATCACTAAAATTATGAAACATTGTTTTAGCTGGAAACTAACTGTGGAAAATATAGTAGTCAATGAAACACTGCTCTCAAGAATCTTATATTCTATAGGAAAAGATAAATGATACACTGGCAAACAGACAATGAATAGGATAGCTTCAGGTAGTAATGTATTCTATGAAAAAAGCAACAAAAAGAAGGTAACATGAAAAAAATTTTGTGAGGTCAAGAAGAACAATGGTTAGAATCAGTGTTCAGAGACAGTCTCTCAGAGAAGCATCTGAATTGAGGACTGGATAATAAGGGGGCTTCCACCAAAACTAGGAATATGGACAGAAAGGTCCTAAAGTCAGAAAGAGATAAATGCATTTGAAGGATATATGGAAGGCCACATACCCAGGACAGACAGCATTGAGGGAGATGGTAGGAGATGATGTCAGAAAGGTAGGGGGTCAAATAGGTACTGGATACAGTAGGCTGACATGAGGAAGTCACCATTTGTAATTTCAAGCATATTTTGCATTTATGACAAGTATATGCATTGGAAGAAAGGAAGTAATTTTATAAAGCAGATGATGAAAAGTGAGCTGCTTGTTAAAGTTATGCTAGCAAACCCTCAGGAAATCTAAAATTTTGCTGGATCTTTTAGCCAAAATTTCTAGAGCTGCTGAATGAGGAACCATTGGACATTTTTGAGGTGGGAATGTTCTGTGGTTAGAGATGTCATTTCTCCATTTTCAATTCTAGGTAGTCTTTCAATAGTCTGGGGGTGAAAACCCACCCATCTCTTACACCCATGGGTTATGTGCTTGTTGTCTCCACTTTTACACAGAGACCAGAAGACACATCCACCATTTATTGCTACATCAGCACAGAATGATTTTCCTGAAACTTCTACATCAGCACAGACTGCTTCTCCTGAAACTTCCTTATAGTGAAGAGTTTTTTGTTTTTCTTTTTTAATAAAATTTTACTCACCATGGTTTGAGAAGGGAACAATGATAATTATAATCCCAAATAGCAGCTAATGAAAAATGTCATCTGTATTTGGATCTTAATTGTATTATACTGGATTGGCATCAGATTTTAGCTCTTTATCATTTAGTAGCTGTGTAACACTGCCCAAGTTACTTAACCTCCCTAAGAGAATCCCTAAGTCTCCTTTCCTTTTCTGGATAATAAGAAAGCTAACCTGAGAGGATGGTTGTATGGATTATATTAAACAAGATAATGTATGCAAAGCACTTAGCATGATGCCTGTTACCTAATGACCACTCCACACAGTTACAGAAGTTAGCAACAATAAAAACCACTCACATTTGCATAATGCTTCCATTTTACAAAACACCTCACATACCCGATGCCATTTGATGCTTATAATAATTCCACGAGGCTAAATTCTTTGCACAACTTCCTGCAATTGTAAGTAGTCAAAATTAATTGTAGAATGAATTCCTACACTTAAAGAGTAGGATTTATTAGAAGGGGAGGCACAGGGAAGGCAGAAATAATGACTTAGGGGCCAACAGAGTGGCAAGAGGATCCAGTCTAGGGTTAACATTTTTTTAAATAAATAATCTACAAACCAATGTTTTATATATGGATAATGAAATGGTCGAGCTATTTTGTGTATTAATTAAAATATTAATACAATCAGTTTTGTTGGACAAGTCACGTTAGAACAATTCATAGTCAAATTGCGTTCTAAATTAAATGTATACACCATGCTTAATGCAGATGATCTAGTATATTCTACTTTAGACTGATTTCTTTGGCATATGACCAGTTCTGTGAAGCAGCATGACCCCTCTTCAACAGATATGCAACTACATAAATTTGTCACCCAGAGGTGGAAGAAGGCTCTCCTATCTACTTCAAATGGCAGAGAGATTTGGGGTGACATCACCAGCACAAAAGCACAGTTAAAGTTCCTCTTTGCAGTACATGTAGCACTCTTAATAAACCCCATAAGGAGTTAAGTGTTCAAACTGGGATTTGGCTAATGCTCTGGAGTGCTTCTTCTCTTCCAGCAGTGCCTTCCCGGGCCAACCAGGCTAGAAACAACTCTAATTAGATTGATAGGACAATGCCTGTGACCAGGATGTTTTCCTGTGTTGCAGCTGTGTTATCTCCATTCTCATCACTCCACCTTTAAGCAGTCTCTCTTTTATTCAAGGAATAAGACTCCACATGAGAAAGCACCAGCCTTGACTTGTTATGCCTTCAGGTCAATGCCAGACACACAAAGGTCACTCACTGACAAAGGGAAGAACTATATCTTGCTCTGCCTCGGGCAGAATACAAGACTGGAATGGCTCAGTGAACTGCCTTTGTGTTTTTTCCAAGTCTGAGTTAACCTTAGGCAAAGCTATAATATAGTTCAAGTCTGCGGTGGATCTTTGATTTCTATCTTTCTGTATTCCATTCTTCCTGCTTAGTCTTTTACTATTACTTGGGGCCTACATTGTGCAAGACACTGTGGGGAAAGTTACCAGAATACAAAGAGTTATAAGATGGTACCGTCCTTATCCAGAGGATGAAGGTGATATTTAATGACCCAAATAGTTGATGGTGACATTTCTGAACTGATAGCACCTGGATAGGAGGGCTAGCTTAGGATATGAGGGTTTTCTCCAGATTGTGTGCAGCTGAGGGCACCAAACTGCCTTTGAGTGAGATGAATATACAAAAAATAAAGAAATGAACATAAGTGACATGGCCTCTAATGATTTGTTTTTGGAAGAATCATTGGGTTGACATATTATACTGACATTTAAACCTCCCTTGTCTCTGGGGTAAAGTACAGGTATTTTAACTCAGGAATCATGATTTAAACAACTTTGTGGCATAATAGAAGGACCTAGCTTATAGCACCTGACTGCTGCTCACAATAAATACTCTCTAATGTTCATTGATGATTTTGGACACAAATGTGAGAAACTTCTAAAATGCCCTCCATTTGATTTATTTATCACATTTATATAAACTGGTTTTCCAAATTGTTTCACAAAATTCAATAATGTAGTTAACTTCCCCAATAATAAAAAATAGCCAAAAGGAAAAGAAAGTGAGATATGACATAGACAGTATATGAAAATACAGAGCACATTTTCAGCTCAAGTTATAAATGAGATGAAGAGTCAATAGTGTTTTCGGTAGTGCTCCAATGAACAAGGAGTTCACACAGACGAGGACACACTGTTAAAAAGTTACAGTATAAAACATTAAGATTCATGGTGACATCCCAGAGCTCTAATTTAAGAAGCCTGCCCTAACCTGTTACACACACACACACACACACACACACACACACACACACACCTAGATCCAGCTGTTATTTCAGTTCACCTTCCATGCAACTTATGTGACCTATAGATTTGGTATAGGCAAAATTTTTCTACTCATCTTGAAATCTAGAGTACATTTTGGCATCCATCTTTGCTTCGGGTGCAGAGCATTATGAAGACTAGTCTGCATGAGAACATATGCATTTGAGTCTTGACTTAGCTATTCATTAGCTGTGTCCTTTAAAACATCACTTGTCCTCTCAAAGTTTTACATTGCTTCACTTTGAAAGAGAGAAAAATTATATCTTGCAAATGTTGCATAGACACTTCCAAGTATACAATGCATATGATAAAGGTCAATAAAAATGTAACTTGGATGTTCATGTAATTGTACTGGGTTCAAGTTGATCAGAATTTAGAGATAGTCCTTATGTTTATCATGAATGATCCTTTCACTTGGTGCCTGGAGACTTCAGTTGTGCTTTTGAACAGTGTCAAATCCGTGTGTCAGTTTAATATGCTCAATTGCATGTAACAGAATACTCATTTTGCAGTGATTTTTAAAATAAGAGTTCATTTTTCTCATAAATCAGGAAGGTTAGATGTAAGTAGTTACAACTCTTGCTTCTGTATCTCCTTGCTGCGGGTGTTATAAATCTGTAATATTGGGGACTTTCCTATATGATTTTCAGATGTTGACCTTAACTCTCAATATCAGGTTCCATTCAAGGCAGAAAGAAGAGCAGGAGAATGATAGCCACAAATGCCCTCTTTCATGGGCAAATCAAAAACTTCAGTGGAAAACATCAGCAGATGTTTATTTCCTTCCCATTGGCTAGAAGGAAACACTGGGGCCACCATTAGGTACAAAGAGTAATGAAAAAAAAATCGAGCTTTTAACTAAACAAAATGTTTCTGAATGTAACATGGGCATTTTAGCAAGAAAGTGGAAGGAAAAGAAAATTGGGGAGTCGACTCAAAGTCTCTGCCTTAAACTAAAGTCACAAGGAGCTGATTTAAAATTGAGCTATTTGCCCTAATCAGATCCTAATATTTCATTACTTTGATACTTCAATTCACTAACATCCAGTGGCACAGATACAGATGTGTGGAACATTTCTATTTATCCAACTAAGCTAGTTTTTAAACAGGATGACTGGGGGCTGGGATTGTAGCTCAGCACTGGAGCGCTCGCCTTGCAAGCGTGAGGCCCTGGGTTCGATCCTCAGATAAAGCAATAAAATAAAGACATTGTGTTCATCAACAACTAAAAAAAAAAAAAAAAATTTTTTTAAAAATTTAAACAGGATGACTGCATTTTTTGTTAAAATGTATTTCTAATTATTTACTCCAATTGAGAAACATTTAGCTTCTTAGAAGAGAAACCATGCTGTTGTTTTTTTTCTGATATGTCCATAAATATGCAAGTCTCAAATACAAAGAACCTTAGCATGACATTTGCATGTACACACAACTAAGTTTACCATACAGCTAAGTTCATCAACTTAGATACAACTGGAATAGTTGTATTTGGATGAATTATAAATGATGAAAACTATACAAATTAGCAACTATGACTCTGGTATAGGTAGCTGAATTTAGTTATCGCTGCAAATATGACAAGATCCATTGTGCTTCTTACATGTTTGGAGACACACAAGTGCATGAGGAGTTTCTGCTCATTTGATGGTGGTTATAGAGTCATGCCAGTCATATCTCACTGCATTTACGCATGAGTTTAAAAATTTCTGTCTGTATTCATGGAAGTATGCAAAAGCATTTTGTGATCTATATACAGTGCTTGCAGAATAAGAATTCTGTCCCAGTTATATGATTTAATGATGACTTTGAGGAAGAGCTAGTATACAAAGGAGAAGACATCCAGGGGTGCAGGGAGAGGAGTATGTAGAGAGACATTTGGAACAGGAAAAAACTATTTATATTGTTAAAGACCTAGAATGTATTTCTCTAGTTCCCTTCCTCATGAGTCTCCTTGGGCATTGAGATAAATGGTGGGAACAACACTAAACGCAGCTTGAGCTTGAGGATTGCAAAGAAGTTTGATTATGATATAGGCACTTTTATAGTTCTTGGTAAGGAGCATAAACATGACCAGCCCTACCTGTCTTAGAATAGTTAGGGGTTTATCTGATTGGAAATTGAACTCTCTCTTAGCAGCCAGCTTCATTAAAGGGAAAAAATGTGAAAACTTTCAGAAGCTGAAAACATTTAATATTGGAAGAAATTTACATTTTCATTCTAACTGCCAACAACAAAGCAGTGCCTGGTTTTTTAGTTTAATGCATTGATTTTATGGAAATCATATTTGATACTGAATACCAGGTTAGTATCCTTTTTGACTTCCTTTAGAATTTTGTAGGACATTATCAATCAGAAAACCATAGGGTTAAAAGGAATTGTTTGGCTACAGCTTAGTATGTGATTTTTCATAAACTCCAACTGCAGGGAAATGGAAGACTAATATATTCTATTAATTTGCTTTTAAAAGTGGAGACCTTTAATAGATCTATAAAACTGTGGCTCTCATACAAGCTGGGTTGCAACCAGAAAGTTGTCAAGGCCATTTGGTGGGTTTTCCTTTAGCACTGCTGATGTTCAGCCCAGCCGGTCCTCATAGTTAGTGAACTGGAGCATTCACACAATGGCCCCATTAGTATGCCAGCACTTACACCACTGTGCTGCAAGCCACCAGGAGCTCAGAGGACACAGTCTGTGTGTGGTCAACAATCTTTTGAGCTCAAGAAAAATATGAATGACATTGTAAATATTTAACTAGGAGTATCTGTTGCCAAAAGACATCTTTAATAGGACCCATGCACGAAAACATTAAAACAAGACTACTTCACTGTATAACTGAAGAACGTGGAGTTTATACATTACACTATACCAGAAAACCTCTACACAAAGCAGTTTCCATTAAGGATAAAAAACAAAAACAAAAACAAAAACAAAACCAGCCTGAACCTTGGATAGTGATAAATGGACAGAATATGGCCAGAAAAGTGACACATGAATTTTGTAGGTCAATCATCCCTTTTCTTTGAGAAATCATCCTGTCCATTCTTTTATAATCTCTGCTTACCCATATTTACACAGACATAGGTATTTGATTCAAAACTAGCCAATGAGAATATTTCACTCAGACACAAGTTATAGTGAGTTGTTGCCAGGACATTTGTGAAAGGTGTTGGTGAAAATACCTCCTGGTGTTGCATGCAACAGTATTTTCCTCTATGTGAAAAGAAAATATGCCCAAGAATGAAGCCAATGAAGACTAAAAGCAAAACTGAGAGATAAAGGGAGGGTGCAGAGGATGTCTGGGTGATAGAGGGCGAGAGAGAGGGAGAGAGAGAGAACCACTGGAGAACCTACACCCAGCTGTAACTGATTCTAGATCTGTCTTTGGACTTTTATAAAAATATATTTTTTAGTTGTTGATGGACCTTTATTTTTATTTATTTATATGCAGTGCTGAGAATTGGACCCAGTGCCTCACACGTGCTAGGCAAGTGCTCTACCAGTGAGCCACAACCCCAGCCCCTGCCTTTGGACTTTCAAGGCCAATAATTTATGTTCTTAAGCTATCTTGATTTGAAATTGTCTCACTTGGAATTATGAGTATACTATTTTAACACAGATCTAGGCAGGCAAGTTCTTTGTTTCATGAATTTGGGGACTGAAATCCACAGACATAGGCATGAGAGCAAAGTAACAGGATTTGTTTGAGTAACAGAAAGTAAGCAGAGCTCCTGAAGGGGAGGGGACCCCAAGAGAGGGATGCCAATAGCTGTCTGCTGTCCAGGGGTTTTTCAAGGCATATCTGATGGCCCAGCACAGGTAACTGGTGGGTTTTAAGGGATACCAGCATGAACTAATCAAACTGTTCAAGCTCCAAGCTTAATAAGCCAATCAGAAGTGCATATTATCTAGGGGCAAAGGCAAGAGTAATTAAAGGATTGCTGTGACTGAAGCTATGAGGAAGAGAAACAGGCTTGTGGTTAATGCTGGCAGGGAGTAGAGAGTCACAGGGTGTGTTTCAGTTCTGAAGTCTCCTTTCCAGTTGGCATGATGTTCCCCTTCCTTCCTGTTCTTCTCTAAGGCCCTTATGCTGGCTGCCTATGGGATATACCTTCCTGCCTCACTGTTAAATACACAAAATTAAGAGTACAGTGAATTCCAGAAACTGGGCTATCCTGTACAAGGATTTTTGAGCATAACCAAAATGTCATCATACAGCAAGCCAAATCACTAGCTTGGCTGCAGTCTAGAAATTTATCACATCTAGCTCTTTCATGATCTCATCACTGTTATTGCAAGTCATAACCAGTAGCAGTCTCTCCCTCGCATTAGCTCCATGCTGTCAGATGACAAGAGGAGACCACTTTTCATGGTGATTTGAACTCACAGCCCAGAATAGTGGTAACACATACCAAGGAATCAGTGATAGTGAGCAGGGCTGTATCTGTAGCTGGAAGCTGGCATTACTTTTGCTAGAAACACGGGGAGTTACAGCTACTATTGCAGTAAAACATGTCCATGAGCCTATCTTACTTCTCAGAATGTGCTGTGCTGAAATTTTGCAATATCTTCCTTGTCCAAGGCAGAAAATGATTCTATGTTTATCCAGAGGACTATACAGTTTGAGGAAGTAGATCTTTTCACTTTGATTGGGGATCTAAAATTTAATTTTCTATCCTTGTTTCTGTACCTTCAACTATTTAACCTCATGCAGTACACAGTGTAAAGACTTTTTTTTTTATAAACAGCATGTGATAAATGGGATCTTGATTTGTAACTACAAAACAAAATCTAAGGAGAAACACAACCATGTACTTAGTTGGAAAAAGAGATGACTAGCAGTGCTCATCTGTCAAAGCTACTAACTAAAAAGCCACAGGACAAAAAGGAAAGGAGTACTATGGACCGGAAGTTAAACTCTTTTGCAGACCAGGTTCCCTCTGCATCTAGCCAATTGATAGAAATTAGTTCAATGCTTTTCTTTCTTTCTTTCTAAATTAATAAACATGTTGCAAGACTCATCTGGAAACCAGAATCTTGAACACATTGGCTTTTTAACAGCTCCATGAGGGAATTGATCACAGATACTCTCCACTTTTAACCTCAGAGCCTGGGGTGGCTTAGTTAAGTGCACTCACTGTCAATATTCATCCTCCATACATAATGCAGAGCACACACTCTAAGTCCTAACTGGGTAATGTGGAGCCAATACATAGAAGAGTGAAAAGAAAAATCTCACATTATACTTTTTAACCACTGATGTTTAACACTTAGATTAAAAGCTTAACTGTGATCACACCTTTGGTACATTTTACTTAGAAGAAAATGGCTAGAGGTGGTTTATTTCTATTATAGTTGATTCCTCATGGGAAAAAAACAGTAGATGTCACTGGCCAACACATTAAAAAGTTTCATGCTTTGCGCAATTGTTGTGGGGCTGCTGGTGAAGGCAAGAGAAGATGTCATTCTCTGTTATTCTAAGTCACATATTGCCATAGAGTCTTAGTCTGAATTAGCATAAATAAAGTGTTGTCACTTTTTTCTTTTAATCATAACATGGATACATACATTGTACTGTATGTGAGAATACTATATATACTGGAAGGTAATATGGAAGTATGGTTAATATATTGCTTTCCATCAAATCAGGAAATCATATTGCTCCTACCTTTTCACTGACTGACTGCTTTTCCCTGGCTTGCCTGATCTCCTATTGCACTGACTCTCATTCTAGATGTTACCATCTCTCTTCCACTGATTTTTTTTTCCCTGTTCTAATCCCTCATTGTTTTGTTCCTAGTTGAAGTCTATCAAGATGTTTTTTGTGTTCATTCTGTTACCAAATATATCAAATATATTTACTTTTATATTAATATATTCACATTTTAAGAGAGGTTGCTTGATTGTACTCAGTATGTCAGTTAAAGATGTTTTTTTAACAGATAACATGATAAACCTAAGGAGAAGAGACTCTTTAGGTTAATGTGCTCTTCTATCAGTTTCTCCTGGGGAAGTTAACACTATGACTCAGGACTTCTCAGGATCTGGCCTATGTACCACCACTTGCACAAGGTTTCATCCAGCATATAATATACAATTTCAGATTCACAGGCCCTGCTTAAAGATTCTGATTCAGTTTCTTTAATAAGATCTGTGGTTGAATCTAAGCCCATGATAGTTTGATGCCCACTTCTCTGGAGTTGTTCTAGGTTCCACTTTATAAATTCTTACTGAAAACGGAATATATCAGCACAAGTTTCTCATGAAGGATGTTAGGCCACTTTGCTCAGAAGTGTATGGACTATCAAGGATGAGCATTATATCAACCTGAAAAAACTGTGCATCTTGAATGAAAAGAGTTGTGTAATGTGTAGAGATGATTTATTCATCAAAAAGTCTTTTCTCTTAGTAGAGGATCAAAAAACAATTTCTTGTCTTGGTTCACAAAGTACCTTTCATGAACCAATAAGGAATGAACCAATAAGTCAAAACCAACTACCACACTTACCTGCATTTTAAGGAGAGAGTTGATTTACTTGCCACTTTTTTTTATATGATTCTAATTTCCATGTACAAAAAAGTTTAATAAATGTTAAGGTATTTTTTTTTTAAGTAGCCATTTCCAATGCCTTTTATGTGTGCCATCTGACAGCTGATGAGATGAAAGAAGCCTTACTATAAGACTGAACAGATCTCCAAGCAGTCAGTGAGCAGGAGGAAGGGGTTATTAGAACCATGTTTCTCTGACATGGTACTGAATTGTAATATAGGAGCTTTTCCTGTGACTAAAAGTATAGAAAAAAGTCAGCCATCCTAGAAACATTGAGGTCTACTGAACCATGTACTCTAAGCAGCCAGAAAAATAGCAGGTCTCTCACTTCAAAGGTGTTGGGAAACTTTCAAGTGCAAATGCCCAAAAGCTAGGACCCTGGGTTGAAAGAGAAAAACACTGTTTTTATTTTTATTTTCAGAGAAGAATATTTTTTGTTTGGAATTACTATGAGTACATTATTTTGAGTGGGGGTACTTTCCATTTAAGGGTAAACCAAAACAAAATACATAAAGATGATTGTGACACTGGAAGGCCTTCTTATTCCCCTGGATCTGTCAGTCATCATATTCCATGCCTATTCTCTCCCAGCTGTATAAATTGGCCCCAGGGTTGCAGTATTTGACACAGAAAGCTTTAGTCTCAGAGCATTTCTCTCAACCCAATTTTCCTTAAAATTGATCTAGCTATTAAGTGGAAGACAGAAAATATAACCTTAGTGAGGGAGATACATTCACAAGGACATCTGCCACTCAAAGCAACTGCATTTCCACAGGCACAAAGCACTGTAATGCCCATGTCCATGAAAGAATACCTGAGCACCAAATTTTGGAGACGGTTAGCAGATGAGTTCATGGGATTTGCTATAGATTCCTCCATTTGAATAAATTGAGAGCTGCTTCCCAGGGTCCCCACTCATACAATTTTAAAGTTTTCACTGTTATGAAAACAAAAGGAATAATGTGATCAGTGGCTACACTAGTAAATCATTTACTTAAAATGGCTTACTACAAGAAACTCTTAAAAATCTGTAATATATAAATCATGGAAAATGGTTTACACCTTTTGAAAACCTGGGTATGGACTTGGTTCTCTGCTAATGGATGTACTTGAACAACTTTACAGTTTTAGCAACCCTGTATCCCTTTAGGTGTTTGCACACGCTCAGGAAAAATTGTTCTCTATTGTGACTGGTATCCTAAATAGTTGGGAAATCTTTAGGAACACACTGAAATAGAACCTCCACAAAAATTGCATTGTTCATCAAATTTATAAATTGATTACCTTAGGAATGGTTCTTTACAGATTTTCTTTTGTCTAATAGAATTTGTCTAGTCAAGGTTCACCAGACAACAGTGTTAAGATTTTCATTGTTCCTGTTTTCCCTATTTGGACTGTGGTCTTATTTTCAGGTCTTATTTTTTAAAAATATACTTATGATTTTTTTTTTTTTTTTTGGTACTGGGGATTGAACTCAGGGGCACTCGACCACTGAGCCACATCCCCAGCCCTATTTTGTGTTTTATGTAGAGACAGGTTCTCACTGAGCGCCTCGCCATTGCTGAGGCTGGCTTTGAACTCGCGATTCTCCTGTCTCAGCCTCCCTAAGTACTGGGATTACAGGCTTGAGCCACCGCGCCCGGCTTTAAAAATATACTTATGATATTTGACTGAAGTATTTATAGTTTTTTTTTCCAAATCTTATGCATGTAATCTTGGGAGAGAGTATGTTCCCCCTGTTACTGTCTACAGGACAAGGTCTGATGTTTCCTTTAACTTTCCCAGCAGTGAGAAGAACAGTATAGTTTAGATCTGAGTGAAATATCAGAGAGAATCTTTCATTTACTCATTCTACAAGTATTTATGGCATATCTAATACAAGTTTTATCCAAAAATACAAAGTTTCTTCTCTCACAGGGCTTCCAATTTACATAAAGAAGCAAATAGGCAATTAATAAGTATGTTATACAGTTGTAGGAGAGGAAAACACATCACTTCCTCTATTCATGTTTTCCAGCCTGAGCCTGAAAATAAGGTTAGCCAAAGACAGATTTGCAAAAAATAAAAATAAGAAAAATTAAAAATTGCACTTAACGAGAGTGCTCAGAGATGACTCCAAGGAGTCATCAGAACTTGTATGTATATGTTGCCTTAGAGTAAAACAAAGGGAAAGGGATTTGGGGATTCTAGGCTGGTAGTCAAGTTGTAGAAAGGTGACCAGGAAATGTATGGTAATCAAGGTTTGTTTAGTAAGGTTTGTTATTCAATTTTGAGTTTTCTCCACTGATAAGAGTCTTCCTTTTCCTGGTACAAGGAATAAAAGGAGACATCTCTACAAGTAGGATTTTTTTTTTTTTTTTTGTAAATATAAGCTTCCTTTACAAAGAGAAAACCCTGTTTTGGAGTTTTTCCTCAGGCTGCTATTTCTCAGTGACCTCTATTTCAAAATAATCCATATGCTCAAGAAGCACATTCTGGGGTGGCCTAATCTGCTGCCCTTCATACCACAGAATGACTTAAAGAAAAATAAAATAGGGCATTGAAAGCGATAGTGTGGAATGGAGGTAGTAGGGCTATATTCCTGTATTTCATCAAACCAAAGACCTCAACAATGACAAACATGCAACTATATTTATCTACCAATTAGAAGGAAAGTAAAGCTTTCAATTACAATTGTAACATGCTGTCAATTGTAAGCTGCATACAAATTCTCAGAGATGCTAAAATGAAAAAAAAATTAAAGTCATCTTAAAAATCTTAAATCAACAGAAATAGCACAGAATGTGTTCTCAGGAAAGCTTTACTGATAAAGTGGGTTTTAAGCATAGAACAAGAGAATGGAGGGTGGGAGATACAGGACTATTATAGGAAGAGCCTTTTGAACACTTTTACCAGCAGGTGCAAAGTGCCTAAAGTGAAAGCATAATCTTCCAATCACGTTGGAAGAATGGCAAACAAACTGTAAGGTCTTCTAGGCCATGGTAAGAAATTTATATTCCATTCTGTGAGAGAAGGAGAGCTGGTAGAGGCTATAAGCAAAGGGGATGCAATCTGATTTAGAATGTCAAGGAGTCACTCTGGCTCTTCATGGACAATAGACAATAGGGAAGAAATGGTGAAAACAGAGCAACAGGGTTGGGAGCTTTGAAATAATCCATAGTAGCTTTGACAAATGAATTAGGTGCTAGCAGTGAAGTTGATCAAAATAGTTAGATTTCTGTTGTATGTCAAAGTTACAATCCTTGAGGGCAAGAAGCTATACATAACCCAATATTAAAAGGTTGTCCTATTCTCAAATGTTGCTGATCATATTTGTTATACAATCAACCTGGAAGTCTTTAGGTAGAAAAGATAAAGTTTATTTTAAAGTTTTGATGAAACAGCAGAATTTAGAAATAAGAAAATGTCAATGTTCAGGACTTCTGATGGAAAAGCTCCAAAGGATTCCCCATTTGGGCATGGATGCAGCTAAAACTATGAATTGGAAAGTGAAATTTCATTGGAGAGTGAGAATACCCTGAATGCTTAAGTAGTGAATATATTGCAGAAAAATGGAACTAGTTGAAATTGGATGTGGAAAAGCTTTGGGTATCTGTGAATCTAGATCTTCATCCAGACAAGCCAATGATCTCAGTCCACTCTCTGTTTTGTGAACTCTCTACTTTGTAAGCCAACCAATTTATTTCTTTTTTATACTTCCTGTAAAGATAATTGTGCTTAATAAAATTTCATTTTAATTACTGAAATGTAAGGTATAATAGTAAATGAATGAAGCAGATTTTAGCTTTGAGATCCACAAACCTAGGATTGCATGTCAGGGATGCCACCTGCTTACTTGGACTTTGGAAGTTTACTTAACTTCTCTGAACTCTCAGCACCTATCTCTGAAAAATGACGCTAGCAATAATACCTTCCTCTTCAGATCTTTTTGAGATCTGAACACATAGTTTGAGCATTCAGCACAATAGGTTGCATGTGGTAAGTTTTCAATAAGTAGCTGTCATTAAAAACATTCAAGCATTTGAGGGAGGACATGATACTCTCGAGAACAACACAGTGGCCGTACTCCTGCTCCCCGTCCAAGAATCAAGAAAGTCTATTTGTCTTCTACAGACAGACAAATCTAATTCAAAAGGGAAAAGAAGAACAAGAGTTTAAACAGTGGTTCTTTTCCCACCTGAGTTTTCTTCCCCACACTACTATTTCCATGCACTTAACTTGAATGGCAATATTGGATCCTCTTAATCCAGCATGTCCCTGGAGCTCCGCTTCTCATTAGAATCTCAGTGTTAGTCATGAGAGTCTGCTGAGTTAATTAGGTGAGCAGGTGGAAAACCTAGAGGAATAATAAAACACTTGCTATTGTGGGACCCTTAGGGGACCTCTTCTGTGCTCACCTGGGTATCATCTTTGTGGTAATTGTGCACTTTGGATGGACATCTCAAAGAGGCCCTGCTGAATTGGACTACGTGGAATTTGTTGAATTAAACTCCTTGAATTCTGCTCAACATCTTTCTTCTGACTTTGACTCTTGCTTTTTCCTTCTGTTGCCTGCTGAAAGCATCATCTAGTTCCTTTCATGCCTTTCTCTCTTTAATTTTCCATCTGCTTGTCTCTCACTTTTCCACATATTGGTTTGTCTCTACACATTTCCTCTGGCACCTTCTCTGGAGATCCTCTGAGCTCAACATAGTTGTCACTCAGTGGGCTTTGCTGAACCCTCATCAGTGTTTCTATCAAAGGACCAATTAATTCCCTGTTGCCCTTCACCAACCTGTAGTGTGGTGCCATGCTGTTCCTGGTTAGTTTAAGGCAGCAGGGAACTAATTGTTCCCTTCCTCAGTGTGGTGGTAAATTCCTTCTATGATGTTTGCAGGTTCACAGCCTGCTCTTAAAAGAACCTATTTTTACTAACTTCTTGGCTGATTACCACCCTGCCTGTAATCCATTCTTATGGCAAGAAAGGTGCTGTCAAGGCAGCTCCTGGCAAAGTGGGATAATACAGTGTTTTTTGACACCTTTCAGTATGAGCTCTGGCTTCCTTAAGTAATGGAGACAGCTTGCATCATTATTTTTAAGGAGAAAGATGTCATTCTGTGGCTGGGTTTGTGTTCACTAATGTGCAGATTTGGGAGGCCATCATTTTCTATTTTCCTCAGATGCATTGTCAAGAGATGGATATAGAAGAGAGGGCCCTGCTTCCCATTCAATGTTACAGGCCTTGCAAAATGTAGGTGATCTACAAAGGCTACAATTTACAAACTGTGCTCATTCCCAACTGTGCATTTGTTAGACTATAGTTAACACCTGCGTGCATTGTGAATGAGTATTAGAAATATTCATGAAAAATGCTAAGAGCAAGCAACATACATTGTAA
Organism: Xerus rutilus; assembly: GCA_028644305.1. Taxonomy (NCBI): domain Eukaryota; kingdom Metazoa; phylum Chordata; class Mammalia; order Rodentia; family Sciuridae; genus Xerus; species Xerus rutilus. The sequence continues at coordinate 65,990,239 of CM053409.1, forward strand.
AAAATTTTCTGCAACGCCTGTGAAAACTCATTTATGTTCTTGATACAATGATGGCAAATATACAAAGTAAAAATGTTATCTTCTTCCATAAAGTCCAATTATTAATATTTGCTTGTTCTAACTATGTAACATGCATCCTATGATGCTGTTAGCAATAGAAAGTCACATTTCTACCTGTACCAAATACATTATGTGTGTGCAATAAATAATAAACCACTACAACTATAGTAATTGAAATATAAAATAAAATCAATTTTGTAGAATTGATTGACACTACTTATCATAAGCATGATGATTCTTTTAATCAAAATACGCACACACATACACACACACACTCAGAGGCATACCACTTTCCCTTTCCCCTTTACTCCTTCTCTTCCTCTTCCTCCTTCAAATGCTCCTTCACCTTCATTTCTAACGACTGTCTTTCACCCGATCCTTTGGATTTCTTTCATAAGAAGTTATCTCAAATGGTGAAATCAAGGTTGTCTTACTGCATTCTAATTAGTGCCTTCCTTCGATCCTCTCTCTCTATCAAATTCAGCTCTATTTCTGAATCTCACATCTTCCCCCTAATTTTAGGTGTCCATTCATTTGAATTGTTGACCTTCTCCTAACATCCCCATAGACAATTTAACCTTCATAGAGCTTCCAGACATTGTTTCTCCCCCCTCCAATCCCAGTCTACCAATACTTTCCCTAAAGCCCTAACAAGTCATATCTTCTTAGTTCCAAGCCCAGAATTCAAGACCTTTTGACCACTTCCCCCACCAGCTTTCCCAGCAGCCTCACTGGTTGCCCTAACTCTTGACATACCTCTACTCTGGCCACGTCTGGTTGCCCTGCTGCTCTCACACTGTGGATGTACTTCTTTCATGGGGTATGAGCACTTGGGTCCAAGTTGTCCTCTGGGCACCCAGCCAAAGCACAGGCTTCATTTTCTTATGAGAGGTCTAGCTGTTCATGGAAGTATTGTTGAGGATTGTCAGGTATCTTTAGGAGTATTCTACTGAGCATCATTTTCCTTTAGATATCAACATTTCTGGCAAACAGCTTGCTTTTGTTGCTTTGTTACCTGTTAGTATTAAGAAATTCTATGCAAGTCTTTTTGCTATTAAATTATATACTGGTGTTTATCACTGACCTTGTTTATGAAATGTTTTTAATTTTTCTATGTCTGGTATAGCATTATGGACATAATAGTTCCACACAAATGCTTCTTAACTAACACTTCTCTCACATTTTGGTGTGCTCCTTGTGTCACTGTTTCTTTTCATATAGGTAGGAAAAATTTCCTAGCTAGATTTTAAAAATCCCAACCTATAGGTCTTACCTTTTATAGAGCTCTGCACCCAGTAACTAACCAAATGTGTTTTGACTTACTAAAATAAAATAATGAAGGTTACTTATTAATATTTTCAGGTCTCCACTAACAGAAACACATCTCTTTTTTTTGTATCTTCTATTCTCCTGATCTTGTTGTACTTTCCAATTGTTTTGGCTATTAATATTATCTTCTTGTATTTAACATCATACACTGCTTTGGAGCTGAAATTTTGACTTCTACATCTGTGTCTTTGTAGTACAGGACACTTAAAAAGTTGCACTGAAAACATAATAGGTACTAAGTAATAATTTTCTGAATAACCTTAAAAGAAACTAGACTCTCTTCTGTTCAGTAAACAACCTAACATAGCACTTGGGAGTGTACCTCTGGAGCCAAGCTGTTTGAGTCTAAGTTGGAACTTACTCCTTTATGATGTGACTAAGCATGACACTAAACATTTCTTTGCCTCAGATCAAGCATTTGTAATGTGGACATTACAGTAATGCCTACTTCATAAGATTGTGGTGAAGATAAAATTGAGTTAACATATAAGACACATACTGGGGAACAAAAACCTGGTGAGAAAAAATGCCAAAATGTATTTCTTATTATAAGCACTATTATCCATTGGCATAGTTTTCAACTTCATTTTAATATTTGATAGCTAGACTAATCAGATTCTGTGTCTGGACTTTTCCTATAAATAAATGGTAAAGAAATACAGGGTGTGTTAACAGAGACTTGTGTTTCTTCTCTAGTAAAATGGTATTAATAATTAATTCTCTTAATATAAGAATATACAGGAATGCTATCATGTAAAATAAAGATGAATAATACAGGCAAATATGATCTTCAGAGAAAATACAGAACATAGAACTACAAATCAGAAGCATAACTAGTTTCTAAATACTATATTACTATAGTAATCTGAACTGTTGACAAGAAGATGTGAAAAAAGGTATTGGCTTTTTCAGGATGATGATTTTGAGAAAAGAACTTTTTTTTTAAAAGACTTATCCCTGGAAAATCAGAATTTGAACTATTGCCCTGAATAACTGGTTCATACATGATATATTTGGCCCTAGCCCAGAATCTCTTCCTCCCCCTACAACCATCTTAAATGTCCAATTCATCCATAAGGCAATTCTTATTCATATTTCAAAACTCAACTCAGGTGTCACTTTCTAATTCTTTGTTCTTCCACTACTACTTCTGCCCCCCCCAAATAAATCAGCTCCCAAAGCTACTTCCACATCTAACTTACATCCCTACCATTTTATTTACTGCCTGTGTTCTAATTTATTTGTTTACATGGTTGTCTTCTTTTGACTTGGTTATTTTATGGTTAAGTTCTCTATCCCAAGTTTCCAGCCTCATTTTTAGTATACTTTAACTGTCTAAAATTTTGGCTTCTTTACTACTTATTTGATTTTTCAAGTTCTTTATAAAATCGTGGAAGAGTTGTTGAATGGAAAGTCAAAGAGCACCAAGGCATAAATCTAGTATTGACAAGAAAACCCTTAACAATAAATAAGAAAGGAAACTGAAAATCTATGAAAAGCAAAGACCCTTAAAATAAGGCCTGTGTCCTGAAGAGACACGTAGAGCTTTCTTAGCAACATCTGTTACCTATACATGGTGGTGGAAGAACATAAACCAGAAAAATCTTCAACCATGTTTGTTCAATAGAAAACTAAAGGCTTAAAAGCATAAGTCATAGAGAGCCACAGACAGAACTGGAAGAGGGTTTGTGGGTAAGGGATGATACAGAATGAACTGTAGCATCAGATAGATTTGGCTTCTAATTCCGGTTGAACAATTTATCATGTGGCTTTAGGAAGCTAACTAATCTTTTCTTTTTTCCATTTATTCTCTTTATTTTATTGGTGCACTGTATTTATACATAATATTGTGATTCCTTGTGCCGTGTTCATGCATACACGTAACATATTTTGATCAATCTCATTCTCCAGTTTCTCCCCTTTACCTCTCCTCCTCCATTGCCTTGGTCCCATGGTGCTACTCTGCTGGTCTCCCTTCAATTACTACTTTTTAAAATAAGTTATATATAAACATGGGACACATGTGGTATATTTGCACAGGGACATAGAATAATTTGGTAGACTTCATTCCCCAATACTTCCTCATGCCCTCATTTTCTCCCTCCTTCTTGAACACTAATCTCTACTGCATTGATCTTTTTTATCCCCTCACTTCCCCTTTTTCTTCCTGAATTGCACATGAGAAAAAATGTTCAACCCTGAACTTTCTGAAACTTCCTTATTTAACTCACCATGATGTTCTCCAGTTCCACTCTTTTACCAGCAACTGACATAATTTCATTTATCTTTAAGGCTATGTAATACTGGATTGTTAATATGTACCAAATTTTCTTTATCTCTTCATCTGTTGGTGAACACTACTCTTTTCTTAATATCAGTTTCCTTATGTAGAAAATAAGACCTATCTTTGAAAGCTGCTATGAAACTTAAATATCCTGATTAAATGTTTGACATAATTACCTGCTCAATATATGTTAATTGTTGTCATTAGCGCAGATAAGATCCAGGCTCATTAGTGGAAGCAGTGTAATAATATAATGATTATCTTAGCAGTTTCATTAAGTAAAATTCTTGAAGACTAAGTCCATTGAACTTTTTTAAAAATTACTCAAATAGAGGTACTACTAGAAGTGTCATTACTTAATACTCACATTTTTGTAGAATCACTAATTTTTTCACTGTATACCAATTTATCATTGTATATAATTTATACTTTTAGGAAAGTTTGTTTTTTTTTTTTTTTTTTTTGGTACTGGAGATTGAACTCAGGAGCACTTAACCACTGAGCCACATCCCCAACCTTATTTTGTGTTTATCTAGAGAAAGGGTCTCACTGAGTTGCTTAGCACCTCACTGTTGGTGAGGCTGGCTTTGAACTCACGATTCTCCTGTTTCAGCCTCCCTAAGTTCTGGGATTACAGGTTTGTGCCACTGCGCCCAGCTGGAAAGTTGTTTCTTGTTCACCAAAACAATTTTAGTATAGTGAGTTAAGTGTACAATAAAATAATAATGAGCTATATTTGTAATGAAATTAAATATAAAGAGTAGATATAATATGTTCTTGGTTTTCAGTCATTAAGTATTAAATAGGGTTCTAGTTCATTTTTCATCAGTATTTCAAAAGATAAAGTCAAATTCAAACAACTCTACCCATTGCTAGTAGGTAAAGATGTTGAGCTAATCACTATGTAGACACAGATACAAATGTTATGTACTGATGTATACATTGCTAATAGTTTGAAAACCATCTCAATATATCTTCACTCAATACTCCTTTTGAAGGTAATGAGACTACTGAATTATGACCATAATTTTAGAAATATTAAACATAAGATCTGTTTGCATTTATGCTTCTCCCTATGCTGTCACCTAAAAAGTAAAGAAATAAGAATTGTATTTTGAAAAGTCTTAAGAGTTTCAGTATCAGTAGAAACATAACTGGCATTTCAAAATTCAATAACAAGTTTATTCATTTTCATACCATGGTTTCACTGATAGTTTTATGATCCATAAGTTCAAGGGAATGGCAATCTAACAAAAACAGAGCAAAAATCTTTCATGTTTATTTTAAATATTCATTAGAACAAGAAGGTTGAACAACTCCAAGCCTGATGATACTGTGGAAATCTGACTAACTGAAAAAATCCACAATCTGTCACAAGAACTCTCTTCCATGCAATGTGAGAGTAAAATCTTAAACAGTAATATATAATGTTTACATCAAATTTCTTAATTTATATTTCTTTATAGTGTCCCTCTATGGGAGATTTTACCTCTGTTTTCAAAATAATCAGGATAAAGCAAATTTATTGACTTTCCTAAAGTCACAGAGAGAAAGATCAATGGATAGTGTTAGAATGGCCACTGGAACATTTTAAGCATTTTAGCAATTAAAATCAAAAGATAAACTTTAAAAGATATGAAAACTTATATACACACAGAGCAAGATTACATATTTGGAAGGTTGAAATTCCTTTAATAATAAACTTCTTTGTGGAAATATTTTGTTGTCTAGTCATTGCTCTCTCTTCCTCCCCTCCACTTTCTTTATTTCTAAAGGCCTCCAAACAAAGCTTCCCTCATAAAAGAGTGGTATGTCCCATCTCACCATTCACCTGCTCATATACTTTCTGTCTTTGTTTGACAACTAAATACATTAATCATTACTTTGGCATCATAACTGAGGACCTTTTCACTTGGCAGAAGACAAAAAAGAAAATAATATTACATAGGAGAGGGGAAAAAACAGAAAACATGTTTTAGCAAATTAATACTTTATTTGCCTTTACTCTTTCCTTACTCATGAATAGAATGAACTAATACTTCTAACTAAAATTTGCATTGGCATATAAATATAAAACTACCTTAAAATGTAATGATGCATCAATGCCTTGTATTTCCATCTAACATAGTGCACATGTTGAAATGATGCACATAAGCTTAATGATTTGAAAAGATTTTTCTTTTCCTTTTTCTACCTAACTTTAATTAGTATGTGACAATCTGGAATTTTGAACTAAAACTTGTTTGTATCTTTCCCATTCTCTTTTTCTTAATACTTTTGCTATCTTACTTCATAGTTCAAAAACAAGTTTCATTTTTTGAAAATAAAAAAATAAATTCTCCCATGAGAACTTATTAAGGAGATAGTTTCAACTTTCTCCAGTATCTGGTGGTGAGGACAGATCTTGAAAGCCCCAAGATGGTTAGAGGTAATGAATGTCGTTAAGCTGGAAATAATCTGCCAGAGATAGTCCATGCTGAAGGTTACCATAAAGACAGACTGCCTCCATGATAGATGGGGTTAGGTTTATGAATCTATAGGGGATATTAGTGAGTGACTTGGGTGGCCCATTGGACTCATCATGAACTGTACTCTGAAATCTAGCAAAAATCAAGTATTAATATTAATAATTCCTTCTTAATTTATGCTTATTCTATGTTTTTGTATTCTTGACAAATCAAATAGATCAGTTTTCATGATGGCCTTGTTTTGATGTTGATTTCTCATATTTTCTTTTGAGGTAGCACTGACTTTAGAGATGAATACCAGTCTGAATAGGTGCTTGCCTTATTTTAGTATTGTGCTAAATAAACCCTCACCAGACTGGAAACATTTCTGACTTTTACCATTCAGGACTCCAGGGAATTCACACTTTACACCGCTGTCCATGGTTCTGAAACAAAGCCAGTCAGTTTAAGTTATGAAGTTTAAATGTCTATAATTGGACTAAAACCTCCTTCACAACTACAACAAGTTTGCAAAAGTATATTTGGTAACAGAGTGTAAATTTTTCAAATTAGCTTAGAGGTGTCTAACAGAGAATGGGAAAGAAAGGTAGATGAAGATGCAAAAGAAATTTAGCAGGTTAATTTGACATGCACTTAGAGCAGATGTTCAGTTGGATACACTATTCAGTGTTAGTTTCTAAATTTATATTTTTAGTTTCTAAATTTAAAAATGTATTTTTAAAGTGAAACATATAGAAGAGAGTACAAATACTATATAAATCCTTAAAATCTTGAAATACATCAAATTGAACAGTTTCATGTATTCATCAACATGAAGATTTTACACTGTCTGTTAGCCTGAATTCAAACCAATGAGAAAGAAAAGAAACTTTGATATTTTATAGGTGAACTCAAACATTTAAGTGGCACTTGAATTATAGAATTTAATTCAAAGTATCCAAATGACCACATCTACTATGCCAGGGGTAAGAATTCATTGATTGGGCAGGAGGAATGTGTAATGTATCAATTTAAGCCAGGTCTGTCTCTCCCAGGGTTGTGATAAAGAGAAAAATGCAACCTTCTACCCCCTTCCAGGTGTTCCAATGATTGTACCTGCTTTATCTTTAACTAGGCACTGAATGAAATCGCATTCACCACTGTGTGGCTTTCCAAGGTATCTTTTAAAATTTTCTCCCTTATCTCTCCTTGAATCCCACCTACTGTCTCTGCTGTTAGCATGTCAAAGAATAAATGTGGGAGAATTCACAGGAAGCATCTGTGTGAAGGTACAGTGAAAGTGGTGAATGTCCCAAGAGCACCAAGCTGCTGCTTCTTGATTTTTTTCTATTATTTATTTATTTATTTATTTATTTATATTTACTTTATTTTACTTTTAAAGCTTTTTTGGACTGACTTCTCCTTTTTAAAATCATACCTCTTTCTGTCAGCTTCAGAATTGAAGTGAATTTGAGCACAGCTCTTCTACACATCACTACAGCTCATTGCCAATATATCAAGAATGATCCAGACACTCTGTTACCATTGTGGAAAATTTTCCATCTTCCAGGAGTGCCAGTATTTTCTAGAGAATCATAAAAGGAACTTGAATATGAAAAAAAATTGACAACCACAGAATTATTGGGGAATAGTGACTTTATTCTCAATAGAACTATAGAGAACTGTGACTTGTTTGAAGATTTCAGGACATTGAAGTTATTATTTGCCTTATGTCTTAAGAAAAATACACACATTTTATGTGTTTAGAGTACAAGGGGTAATTCAGCTTTTTTGCATAAAAATTTAATCTAGAATGTGTTCATACTTTATCATTCCTTCTTTGCACTTTTGGCTTTATATATTTCAGATGTAAATAGCAGATAAATGCTTTTCAAACTAAATTTTCATACCATTAGCTCATGAAATATTATTTTAGTCATATTATCTCTTTGATGACTTGTGGTCAATTTTTTCCTAGTCTATAACACTCTCTAAAGAACTAAAATACTGCTCTGATTAATCATTATTGAAATTCAAGTTATTTTGACTTTTTCTTTTTCTACTCACTGTATCTAACCCACCCACTAACTACTGCTATTTCTCTCTTTCCATCTTGTTCATTACTATCTCCATAAAGTAGGGGTTCATTACCAGACACCTAAATTATAGCAGTGGCCTCTAAGCCTTCCCCTTTTTTTAATGTGACCTTTAATCAGTCCTGTTCCCCCAAATTAAATGACATTTCTAAAACACTATTTTTTATGAAAATTCACCATCTCTTAAAAGCTTTTCATAGATCCCTTCTTTTGATAAAATGTTTTAATCTGACATTCGAGGCCCAAATTTATCTGACCACAACCAGCTTTCCATGTCTTTCATCATATTAATTTTCCACTTGAGTCCTTATTTCTGGATGAAGTCTTCTGTAGACTGTCTACTAAATATTCTATCATTACCTCCTGCCTTTCTGAACTCTGCTCATGATATGCTGAGAGCCTGGATTGCCTGCCTCTGTCTTCTCACTTATGAACATTAAGTATAAGCCCATATTCTTCTCCTTTGTCTTCTATGAAGGCTACTCTACCAGAATCTCACAGAGTAATTCCATAGCTCATGCTTTACCACTAATTTTGTCACTTATTTTCTTCAGATTATTATGTAAGTACTTCCTCTGGGTACCATTAAGACTAGAATTTCCTCAATATGCTATTTCTCTTGCATTCCCAAATCTATTAGGAAAATGCTGGGGAGGAACATTAAGAAAGAGACCCAATAAACTGTAATCATTGTTCATGTGATAAAAATCAAAATCAGAAGTCAGTACTTAGATATAGGATTTTGGGGCATTTTGGGCTTCCAGATAATAAGAAACTGATATTGGTTCATATCTTTGCCTTCTCTTTCTTGTAAGTTAATACCATTTAGTAAATTGTTATGCTCTGTTTAAGCTTCCCATCATCAGATCTCCATAATCAATACTTTTTTATTTCCTTTAATCTATTTCTATACCACTATACCTTCAAGGTATAGTGATGGTAAATTATCTTGGTTTGACCAGTTTATGCTCCATCCATGATTACTATAGCAGTATGTTCTATTCCACTCTAGTATGTGATCCACAATAACTAAACCGTCACTTGCCTCCCCAAGCCAATATCTTAACCTTTAAGTGTAAAGATAAAATTTTTCTGTGCCAAAGAAGACACCAGGATACATAAAGACCAATTTTTAACTAACACCTGGATGAGAAGGAAAAGCTGTCATTTTGAACCCACCTGCATTAATATGAATAAAGATTCAATTTCTAGTTTCAAAAATGGAGCTTATGATGGGAACATATAGTGGTAAAGCCACTGTCAATAACAATGGTTTGTCAAAAAGTTAAATATAAAATTACATGTGACCTAATAATTTTACTTCTAGGTATATATAACAAAATGAATTGAAAACAAATATTCAAACAAACAGTTGCATATACATGTACATAGAAGCATCATTCACAATTTCCAAAACATGGAAATATCCTGAGTATTTACTCATGCATGAATAAATAAGCAAAGTATGGTATATCCATATAAACTAATATTATTTGTCCACACCAAAAAACTTTTGAAATACTGATTTATACATTAGGCTAAGTGGAAAATGTATAAATCAATCACCAAAAGTCCACGTTTTGTGAAACCATTGAATGAAATATTCAGAATAGACATATCTAGAGACATAAAGTAGATTAGTGCCTATTTAATGCTGGATATAGGAGATGAGGGACAGAGTAGAGCTAAAGGGTATAGGACTTTTCTTTGTGGTAAAGATATGTTCTAAATTCATGTTGATGGTTATACATATCTCTGCACGTATTAAAAACCATTAAACTGTATACTTTAAATGAATGGATGGTATGACATTTATTTTCTGGAATGCTAAACAAGCTCATTTAAATGGAGCTTAGAACAAATTATTTTCTATTTAGATAAGTGACTGTTTACATAAAGGCATTTACTTACACACATTAGAGGAGTTAGACACACCCCAACAATTTTTTCTAATGTTGCCTATTGACATCATAGCTCCTGGGGAAAGTGAAGAGCTATTTTCAATGAGAAGATTACATTAAGGTTTATAATTTCTATGATAGCACACAACATAACAAGGAATCCAAGAGTCCTCAGAGAGCTACAGTCCTTCAGCCTAAGTCAGAGGAAAGACTGGACATCTGTAAGAAGGTCCAAGGCAGGTAAGCAAGGGCCATGTGTGCATATGTATTCTTCAGGTTATATTGGAGAAAAATATTTAGATTCCCTCTTTTCTGAAAACATCAGCTAGATGTAGTCTGATTTCTATTGCCAGGGCACAGTGTTTGAGTGTCAAACACATAATCATTTGGAGGTTGACTGAATTTATAGAGTGCTGGATGCACAAAGCTTGGAAGACTGCAACACCCTAAGTAAAAGCTTATTAACTTTTTTAGATATACAGAATTAATGCCCAAACTTAAATTATTGTATCAAAAACATTTTTGTAACTCCTCTACATAAGTTTTGTTAGTCAGTTTTATTTCTAGAATTTAGAGCCTTTATTTCAGGGAATGATCTAACCACAGTATTACCAGAGTATTACCCTGTCTTAGATTTTGCTTGTGAATTACTCCGCTTGCACTAATGTACACGATAATTATTCTGCAAGTACATCTCACTTGTTCAGGAAAGAGGCTATAAATGACATATCCAGGACTGCAACTGTTGCCTGATCCTTCTTCCCTTTGAATCCATTCCACAACATAAAAAAATAAGGAAATTTAAATGTAAACACCACCTGTCATCAGTTGCAAATCATCCCCTCCCACTGTCAGAGGCTTTCTTTTAAAAACAGATTCTCTGCGTCACTTTTTTTTTCATTAAAGCAAACAGTGATGGGGAATATTTTAAAAAGCTCCAAATATTGATTAACTTTGTTACTTTTCCACTAAAGTTAATAAAATTTTCTGATGATTATGATAAAATATAGCTTACAAGTGATGTGGTTCTCATCATTTCACTCACCCAATTTTGAGTGAAAATGTTGGGACACCAGAGGAGGAGAATTTCTGAATAAATGTTCCATTTCCTAGTTTAAAACTAAGCTTTTGATAGTGCAACCAAAATACATCATGTGGATTATATGCTAATCTTTTGTTACTAGTATCACTGATAGCATCTATGTACGTCTAAATCTTCTTAATGTAAAATAGGAGAAAATGTACACCTATGGCAGTGGGCATCAAACAGTAACCTGTTCACAAATGCAGTTTGCAGTAGAAAGTTTTACAGACCATATACAGATATATACACATGCACAGCATAAATATTCAAATGTTTTTCTCTCTCCCTGTCTTGTATCTAAGATCCACTACCCTTCTCACTCTTGAGTAAATTAATATAATATGGATGTACTAGTGTAAGTGAAAATGTCATGCCAGAAAATGCACATTCCTCAATCATGTCCCCCCTGATGCTTTTATACGCTTCATGATGGAAGATTTTATGTATGTGTTTCTCTGTGTGTTTACATGAATATTTCTTGGCATATGACAGTGCAAAATCTCCATTCTGACAAAGGACTTTATATTTCTCTTGAGCAATTGTTTTTAAGTGCCCACATTCATACTTCTTCCATCTTCTGTCTCCTCCTCCATCTCCGCACACCGTACACCATTGAGTGGAGTCTTTGATTAGAGTACATGAACCAGAAAAGAAGAATGGGCTCTTGTTAAAAAGAAGAAAATCCCATTGATAACTCTTGGGTTATTTTCTCAGTTACCTGGAAATGGCTCAAAGAATCTCAATATTGAGAGGAATGTTGGAATCATTCTTCTGTAATTCCAAAGGGAAGGGTTGAGGAATACCAGGTTTCTGTAATCATTACAAGTAAAACTGTTAAAATTTGCCTAGAGTGAAATTAAATCAGGAGTTATAAAATGTGTTCAAGCCCCAGCTGAATCATCCAGTCAGCTCACTGAGGTTCACACCAACAGGTTGAGACTTATTCACTTTCTCTTTTTATACAGAACCTTTCCTCTTATTATCCTTTTCTTATTGTTAAGTTTTGAAAATGTATTTGCTCACTCAGCTAACTTTTTTTTAACATGTAAAAATTGTACTTATGGGGTACAATGTGATGATATGTATGCATACATTGTATAATGATCAAATCAAGGTAATTAACATTTCTATCTCCTTAAACATTTACCCTTTCTTTGTGTTTTGAGCTTCAAATTCTTCTATTCTAGTTATTTATACAATATATAAGTTGCTGTGAACTATAATCACCTTGCTGTGCTATAGAACATTAGAACTCCTATGTACCTGTATTTTGGTACTCCTTATTCAATCTTTCTCTATTCTTCCTACCTGCTACCCTTCCTAACCTCTATTGACCACTATTTTCTTCTCTACTTCTACAAAATCAACATTGGTAACTTTCACATAGGAATAAGAATATTTAGTAATTTTCTGTTTGTACCTGGCTTATTTCAATTAACATAACATCTTCCAGTTCCACCCACATTGTCATAAATGACAGGATTTTATTCTTTTTATGGCTGAATAATATTCCATTCTGTATTTATATTACATTTTTTATGCATTCATCCATCAATGAACATTTCAGTTGTTTCTGTATTTTAGCTACTGTAACTAATGCTGCATCAACAGTATCAGGAGTTTGATATACTGATTTCATTTCCTTTGGATATATAAAAACTTTAGTAGAATTTTTATACATTAACAATATATTTGCTATGGAAGAGATCAGTGAAACAAGTCAATTCACAATGGCTACAAAAACAAAATGTAGGAATAATTTTAGCCAAGGAAGTAGATTATCTCTACAGTGAAAATCACAAAACACTGATGAAAGAAACTGAGAACACACAACCATGGAAAGATTCCTATATTTGTGTACTAGAATATTAATATTGTTAAAATATCCATGCTATGCAAAGCAATTTACGGATTAGGTTCAGTGCAATCCTCATCAAAATGCCAATGGCATTCTTCACAGAACTAGAAAAAAATTCTTAAAATTCATGTGGAGCCATAAAAGGCCCCAAATAGTCAAACTAGTCTTGAGCAAAATCCACAAAGCTGCAGATGTCACAGAAATTTGCCTCAAACACAGCAGTACAAAGCTGTAGTAACAAAAACAGTATGATCCTGGTATAAAAGTAGACATGTAGGCTGTTATGGTTTGGGTATGAGGTGTCCCCAATAAACTGAAGTGATGGACAATGAAGAAATATTTAGAGGTTTAATTATTAGATTATGAAAGCTATAACATTTTTTTTTTTGGTACCGGGGATTGAACTCAGGGATACTCAACCAGTGAGCCACATCCTCAGCCCTATTTTGTATTTTATTTAGAGGCAGGGTCTCACTGAGTTGCTTAGTGCCTCACTGTTGTTGAGGCTGGCTTTGAACTTGCCATTCTCCTGTCTAAGCCTCCCAAAGTGCTGGGATTACAGGCGTGCGCCACTGCACTTGGCTGAAAGCTATAATTTAAATGGATTAAACCATTTGAAGGATTAGTAATTTGAATGGATTATTGGATGGTAACCATAGTTAGGTGTGACATGATATGTACATATGGAGGAAAATGAAACGAGATCACTCTCTTTCACCATATACAAAAATCAACTCAAAATAGATCAAAGACCTCAGTGTAAAACTTGAAATTATGAAACCACTTGCATTTCATTTTGCCAAAATCCTCTACTCCACAAACTCCCAAAGAGTGAATTAATTCTTCATTCTCATTCACTGAAAAGAAGAGGCAGTATACTGTTCAATTGTGTTTTACAAGAGAACAAAATCATTCTCTATAGAGGCGACCAACATAGCACTGTGTACCACTTTGTCCTACAAAGAGGAGTGTCCAGAGGTGTGGCTGTGCTACCAGACTGATAGCAAATTAAATTTTTATCATAAATCCATAAGATGCCTTTCTAGGGAGGTTTTATATATATATAAATACTTGAAATGTATTTTATTCCATTTTAACATGTGGGAAGGTAGAATTAAACTTAGTAAATATTAATGTAGATCACACTTGCTGGTCACAAAAGTAATGCCATGATATCATATTGTAAACATCTTTGTTAGAAATTCTCCCTGTTTTCTGCCATCCTTTAATTTCCATTAAAAATAATGTCTATAAGCGTGAATTCTTGGATTTCATACCTACATAGAGTCATCTACATTGTGTTAGAGTCCCATAACTTCTAGAGTAGTCCAAAGTTAGAGACTCCCACTAGGTGCCCAAGTCCTGGAAAGCCAGCTGCATCTTTACTTTCCCATCATAGAGAGCACAAACATGTTTGTTAATTTAAATTGATTTACTGAAATTTAAGAAAACAGAGGAAGTCTTTAATCTCCTTTATTACCCGTTCTTTTTATTCCATCTCAGGGTAAAATTCTATTGACGTTTTGTGATGGAAATGTGATTGGATGCTATGTAAACTTTATTATGTCCCTTATCTGAGAAGACTAAGTTAGTAACAGACATAAGCTTGTTAGCTCACAACACTGGATTTGATTTCAGATTTTAAAAAAAGCCTCCAAAGAGAGGAGCAAAAAAGACAATGATCTTGGGCTCTTGCTGTGAAGCTGAAGCAGATAGTAGGCAAAGAGGTGAGGGAGAGAGAAGGGAAATATTCAAGCCGTGGTGTCTGTGGGTTCAAAGCCTGGCTGGAAGGGAATAAGGAAAACATATGTGACATGCTTCTTAATTACACTGAAGGTGGGTGTCCTTGGGACTAGTTTTTGAATTTTAGGTGTTATTCTTTGAGTTGCTTTCTCATCAATATTTACTATAAAAAAAACCCTTTATAATAAATGATTCACATTTCCGTATTTGGACATAACATATATATACACGTGCATCTCCTATAGGCAAAGTTTTGACTGGGAATGAACAATAATACAGACACAAATATTGATTAGAAAAGGATTTTTTATATAGAAGCAAAATGACTCACAATCAAGGTAACTCATTTCAAGCTAGATGCTACATAAACATAGATAAATAAGCAAATCAGTCAACCAAATAGCCATCTTTCATGCTTGTAGTTTAGAAAAAAATTGTGGTTCTTCAATAACCTGTGAAACTTTCACATATAAAATATTACGTTTGTGTGCATGTGCGTATGCAAAAAATAAAATATTTGAATTATGATTTATCAGTTACTTGGCATTTCTAACTGCAAAGCAAGGATTCAAGCCATCTTTTACATTGTTTGTGGGGTTGTATATGGAGATATACCTTTTTCACAAATGTTCATTAAATGCCTGCTGTGCATGGAATACTGAATGCTGCAAACATGTGCAATGCATTGATTCCTCAGAGAACCCTTATGAAGAGGGTCACAATATTATCCCATTTCATAGATAAGAAATACATCTAACTTGAATTAACTCATTCAAGATGACACAGCTATTAAATGGTAGAAACAGGATTTGCACCCAGGCAGTTAAGGTACTGAGTTTATAATTTTAACCACAGTGCTATGGAAAAACTTTGGGTACAATGGAAACAAAAATAAGGGAAGTTTTTGGAGGGATGGAAAGGTAGCATAGTGAGAGATAAATCAGACTTTATTCTCTGTGAGAGTGAGGGTCATAAATGAAGGGAGCATAATCAAGAGGATTAAATTAGCTAATATATGAACTGTGTAGTAGAATAACTACAAACTGAACTGTTCAATAAATATGGCTCCTTCTGGGACATAGCAGCATTCAGAGGATCCTATAAAAACTGGCAACAGTTATCATTGATAGACTTTAATTCTTTAACCTTTGAAAGGTTTTCATTGTGTAGGTGCATAATCAATATTTAATTTTCATGTAAATTTCAATGTTTTTAATTTATGATGGGCTTTGGGGTTGTTTTTATATAAAGTGTTTCATAATCTAAATAAAAGCTAGCAGAGTTGATATTCCTCATGAAAATTCATTCTATAAAAAGTTGCTTTTTTGTGCTTCTGTGCTTGATTCCCAAAGCTGTCCTTGACACTGCCAGTTGCCACTCTTATTGGTGCAAGGAAATTCTGCAGTATTGCAACTCCCTGCCAGCAAATTGTCTCTTTTGTCTCTTTCCATTTATCCGTCTGGCTGTCTGTTTCTCTGTCTCCTAAAAACAACACCAAGTGTACACAAACACATTCCCTCTCTCTCTCTCTCTCTCTCTCTCTCTCTCTCTCTCTCTCTTTCTCATTCACTTACTGTTCCCTGAAAGAGCCAATATGTCTGTCTCAAAGAGAATAGGATAGGTATTCTAGGGATTTTAAAAAAATATATTTTCTATTTAGAGAGGAAAGGGAGAGAAGGAAAGAGGAAGAGAGATAACCCCCAAGAAAGTCAAACTATCTATTTATTTAGTTATGTGTTTTGGGTTGCATTTTGCATTAATCGTTGCCACACACAGGAGCCCTGCAATTTATTATTGGTGATAAGTGTGGACAGTAGCTATTATTTTCTCTCCCTGCTCTAAAATGTGGCATAGTGGGACACTTAGATTTATGAAACATGCATTATTCAAAACTCTAGTCCTGGGATGGCTCAGCAGGAAGACTCCCAGCTATTTCCATAACCTTTCCTCAAAATTTTTCCTCACTAGCTTTCTTCGTTTCCATATCATAAGGTTAGAAATCATTCAAAACTCAGAATTGGAAGAATTGATCATGGAAATCAATACAACATCTTTCACAAAGGGGAGTGATGGAGAACCCTCTGTTCTACAAAATCTACAGAAAATCCCAGGAGGAAGCAAGTAGATTTTCATTGAAAGCAACGCAATAGGCACATTTCTCTGTAGCAAATTCCTTAAGTATTAAAGTCTCAAATTTTATATGTGTATATATGTTTTTCCCCAAACTTGAGTATGCTGGTATTGGAAATTATTCACTATCAATTATTGTAAGATTTTTTTTTTCACTCAATATCCTAGTGTCATATGTGTGAAGGACACTTGAAAGGAAGAAAAACAAATTAGAAATCTGAAAATGATACATATAATAAAAAATTAAACAACAGAAAATATATATCCATTTGCATAGATGAACACTGTGTAAGTAAAGTGAATGAATTTGCAAATATGAACCATTTGGAACTGTCAGAGTACAAAACTTGTAATTGTGCCTCGTAGTAATCACCATTGTATGTGGGTAAATTTATGAGAGGCTCTAAGTGTGAATTGAGCATAATTAAAAGGTGTTTGACTTGTTCTGCAAAATAAATCCATCTGAAAATGGCTCTGGACTAATGAGAGAGATATGAGCTCTCACAAGAGTGAGTTAGGATACCTGCCAAAGAGAGAAAACTGAAAATGGCATTTCAGTGTCATGATAACCTAAGAAGAATCAATAGGATAATGTGATCCTTGGCTATAAACAATAAAGAAGAGACAGATAATCTGGGAGTGTGGTTAGTAGCCTGAGCTCAAGATAGTTACTCTATAACTTTAATTCTATTTGACAATTATTCCTTTAGCTCTGAAAAGGTTAGTTCTATCTGCCTGCCTTTCTTCAGATTTGTGAGACTATGAATTTCTTAAGGGCAGGAACCATATTTCACATTCCATAGCTCCTAAATGCCTCATATTGAGCCATCATCCATACTCAGTTGTGTTTATGTATGACAACCATTTATAGATATCTCTTATGGGTCAGCCACTATACTATACATATTTTATATATTTAAGATGTTAGTAAAGTTTACTACACTGAAAAATTTTTATTTATGTCTTCATTTTACTGATTCTGAAAAGAATCCTTAAGAAATTTCTCAATGTTAATAAATTTGTTTCTAAATATTTATAAGAGAGAGTAAGACTTCAGTTTACAGAAACAGCTATTAGGAGTTGGGGATTTAGGTTAGTGGTAGAGCACTTGCCTAGCATGTGCAAAGTCCTGGGTTTGGTCCTCAGCACCAGGGGTTAAGGAGAATGAAGAGAAAAGAGCAATTACCTCAGAGTTAATGCTGTGATTTACTATAATTCCTTTATCCAGAGGCATTGGGGAATAATCCAGCTGGGAAAGTGCCATTTACTGGGGTTTAGCCTGGCTTTAAATTCTGCCACATTAATTAGGCACACTTCGGTATAGCAATAGTGGCTAAAGACTAGGCTTGAATCCCAGTGATGCCATATGCTCGCCTTGAACAGGTTGCCCAGGTGGATAGAGTGATAGTAGCCATGTCGCAGATTTGTTGTGGGGATTCAATGAGTGAATGGCTTTCTACCACTTAATGCAGTACCTGGCACATAGGGAGTGCTATGCTAAGTGCCAGCTATTTTGAGTACCTTCACTCTTGGTGAAGCCTGGGCAAATGTAGAGACTTCAAGAGGATTTTCTCCATTGGGAATAAGCAGAGGCCTTCAAATGAGAGCAAGGGAAGCCCCCAGGCTCTGCTAAGTTGAAGTGGAGAGATAATACATAACCTTGAAGCTCCACTCCTGTCTCCTCAGGTCAGTCACGATTTCCTAGGAAAACAAAAGTGACAATTCAGACCATTTGAATATCTTATGATTCTAATAGGATAGAATGAGAACATCCTACCAATCAGATGTAAAACAGAATCCCAAGATGATTCCTTTCATGATAATCTTCTGCAAAGATCCTCATCCCAACTGGGCAACTCCGTACTCTCAAGGCTTCATGCATAGCAGAATATTCTGCTAAAAAAAATGAGAAGCATCCTCAAAACAGAACTTCTTTCTCCACCTCCTTGTTTCCTTGAGTGAGTGGTTTAGAGGAAGTGAGGTTGGCAACAAAAGGGAGGAAACAGAATGATTAAAGGTATTCAGAAAAGTTGCCTCAGTTGTTCCATATTTATGTTAGAAATCCAGGTGAGACCAAGACCACTAGGATCAATATTGTGTGCCAAAAACTGGGCTTTACTAATATAGTGGGCTGAGGAATTTGTTTATAAGAATCATAAGTTATCTTCTGGCTTATGAGCTACTTAAGAATAAGTTTAAAATAGCACTAAAGCATAAATCTGAGTTTTCAATTACTGGTTGGACGGAAGCTATATTTCAAAAAATGTACCTCATATATAATTTTTTTCTTTACACTAATAGTGTATGTTCACTGATATGTATATAAAATATATCTATATTAACACCTAGATATAGCCTAGCTTAACATTTTGGTATACAGTGTCTCAACCTTTTTTCAATACATGTATGTAGCAGTGCTGCTATTCATACTATTTACCAATAAATATGGCAATATAAATTAGTATCTAAATATCTAAAATAAAACATTTTAAATTTTACCTGATTTTCTGTATATATTAAATTATATATACATCAAATCTGCTTAACAATGAATATAAGCCATGGTGCAAACTTTTTATTGACTCATTTTAATAATTTCCAAATTGATTTATTTTTAGAGATAACTGGTGTCCTCTGCTCTCCCAGATATAATCTTCTATTTGATACCATTACCAACAAGGAAATGATGCTACAATTTGTATCATGATTTAACATACCAAATCCTACCAAACTCCCTCAGTGATGTTTCCTTTAAAGTAATAGTCATTGTGTAATTGTGGACCCAATAATTACAAGAGTTCTCTGAACATCAATTATAATGCCAATGGCACTTAATTCACTTTCAACTTCTGTCCATTCAAGGGGAATGAGAATAAAAATATAGTCCAGTCCTTAACATATTTCCTGGTATTTTAAATATAGTATAAATACCTCTATTATTCTCAATGATAAATATCATTTTTTGGAAAAATAATTTGAATAGGTGGAATCTGATTGTTAGTCCAAACAAGTGGTACAATTGAACAATGAGACCTGAGAGCCATTGTTGAGCTTCTTGTACTAAAAATCCTTTCTCTGCTACTTAAGTCCTCAAGGTTTAAATTCTTAACCTGTGCCTCAATTTTCTTGTCTATATGCAGGAGTATTGATGGAAATTATAGTACTCAAATGAGTGCATATATGTCAAAAGAGGTGTCTGACATGAAGCATATAAGATTGTCTCTAAAGCTATTAATAAAATTACTAGGTTGATCTCAACAACTAGCAAGAATAAGATGGTCCACTTTAATGTCTTTTTAAACATACATAAACTGTCTCATCTTATGGTTATTGCACTCGACAGAGATGATAAATGGCTACTCCCACAGGAGACTTCCACTGGTCCTCAGTGGAATGAATTGTCACATATCCCATCTATCCATCTCAATTGCTTTTCTATCACTGGAGTGTTGTCACTTTCATCAGAGCATGAAAGATCAGAGTTAGGGAGATCCCATTATTCCCTTCTTACCTGTACTCCCTTCTTTCTTGGCCTTTCCAGATTTCAGTTCTTCAGAAGTGGTCAAATGAGCAGAAACCCTTGTATAACTAGAATGTTAGGCACTTTAGGAAGATTCTTACTCCAGTAGCAGCTGGCTGGCTGATGGACAGGAATGATTAACCGTAAATAATGTGACTCCCTGTAGGTGCATGCCCAGGGCTCCTCGACTAGTGCCAGTGGTCTTTGAAGAATCAGAACAGTGGTTATATACTCACCTGAATGGACCTTTCATTATATATTAACCATTACCAAAAAAAAAAAAAACATAATAATTAAAAGATAATAGCAGAGTGCTAAAGAAAAAAAAAAAACTATGAACTCCCTTTAGAGTGTTGGGTTTTTCATAGTACCCTAGGTTGGTTATTTGTTTTTAAAATAGATATTGTTGTAGCCTGTATTTATGGTATGCAAATGTTGTACTATATCACTCATTTGCTTTCTACTTTTTCATCATGAATATGGATGCCATTTACCTCTGTAATTAAAATATAGTCTAGTAATTTACACCTGAATTCAATTAGACCTTAAAATAAGTTCTCCACTGAGACCTTACAGAGTAACTCTGAGTTACTTTGCTCCCGCCATCTTGCTGAGTAATAACACTGGCAAGTTTGGTCCACCGTCATCAAGTTCTCCTGCTATTGCACACACAGACACTCTGAGAGACTTCTTTTCATGTTTTAGCCTCATTAATCCTCGTTTGATTATACATTCTTCTTGATGGGCATCCATTCTACTCCCACACTCATAAAGTAGTCAAAAGATGATTGTTTTTATATTTCTATACCATATTTGTCACACTTCTGTGTTGATACTTCTCACTTTGTAACTTGTTTTTCTGTTTCTACTACGTATGTGACTCTAGAGAACACATATCTGTCCGATTCATTTAAGCATCTTGGGGCTTATGTACAGAAGGTATTTAAAATAGGTTGGTGGATGAGTGAACAAGCAAGGAACGAGTAAGGTAAGAAATACCCTACTGGGTAAAGCTGTTATTATCTCAGTGCTTATCTTAAATTGAAGCTTTAAAAAAATGGGAGTGATGCACTATGGTAGAAGAATATAATTATTGTCTTTAATTACAATTGTGAGGAATGTATGCTAAATGCCTGTAACTCTCTTGAAAACACTTCATGAATGTTTACGTCATTCATGATTTTACCTGCGCTTCCCCATCTTGTGCTTTCCAGGGTAATAAGCTGGAACTATTGCCTTTGTAAGACAGTACTTCCTTTAACTAGTTCAAAGACAAACTATTTCAAGCCTCAGAAGGATTCCTTTGTTTTATTATGTTGGAATATTGTGGGTAAGGTCCCTTTTATCAGAGCCATAGCTTCTCTGGGTTAGGGATCACTTCCCTCAGCAATCTCATCTCAGCAATGTGAAGAGCTTGGAGTTTTGATCTGCCAACACACAGCCATGCACATCACTGCTCACATCACTGCCCTTCATGATTTTAATAACCCATGTTGGTATCTTAGTTTTTGGAAAAGAAAAAGATGAGAAAAATAAGGTATTCCATTGTAAGTTAGAAAAACATACAATTTTAGTATACGGAACATTATGATCTGAATTTTATTTCCAATGCCCTTTTTGATGAAGCCTAGTTTCCTTCTGCTTTCCTTTTTGTTCTATAGAAAAGCAACAGTAGTTCACAGTTTTCAGAGATTAATGAAGAGGGGCTCTAATATCCCATTATAAGATATAGTTGTTAAGCTTTCACTTAATGAAAAGCTTGTACTTTCCTGAAGATTCTCTACCAAAGGTATGTGAGCATGGACAAGTAGGAGTCATTTATCAGACAGTCCACTCCTGTGTGTGTGTGTGTGTGTGTGTGTGTGTGTGTGTATGTGAATGTATATTTGAAATCTAGTCTCAGATCTTCCCACATTTCAATATACATTAAAGAATTCTTAGTCATTTATAAACCTGATCTTGTACCATTCACCTCATCTTCTAAAACTTAATAACAATAGTTAGATAAAACAGGGTAACAAAATAAATAGGTAGGTCCTCTGTTTTTCACCAAAACGTATAATTATTTTTTTAATTTCTATTTCTACGTTACCTACTGTCTTAAGCCTTTGAGCTACTATGGCAAAATACCACAGACCAGGTTGTTTATAGACAATTGAAATCAATTTCTCATAGTTTTGAAGGCTGGGAAGTCAAAGATCAAGACACTGACATTCACTAATGTATTTCTATTAACTAAATTTGCATAGTGCTATCCTTTAATATTTCTCATATACTAGCTTTTCTTGGTATAGGCATCTATTAAATGATTAGAAACTTCTTATAGAAAATGCACTTCTGTGTATTATCAGATTTAGTATGTTATGTTTCATAATTAACAGTAGAAAATGGAGGATCATACAATAGGAGAGAAAATAAACATTTTACTGGGTACTGGTTTTTCCATGAAGAATCCATCTCCATGGAGGATCTGTTCCCATTCAGTCCCCCACTATCTCCGTGAATGCCATAGTCCCATCACACTTCTCTGAGACTGAAGAGCTGTCATCATCCCTCTAACACTTGCATAATTACATATAATACATGTCCAATCTGCCAGTCTAAATGTGGAAAGCTGACATTCTGGCATGCTCATGTGTGTGTTCCAGCCAGTCCCTTAAACCCTGCGGCACCTCTCAGAACAGCTACTGAGTAACCCATAAAGAGCCGTGAGTCAGAATTCAGGGGCTAAAGGAACAAAAATATGGGGAAAAGGAAAATTTACCCTAGGGTATTAGCTCTGATATTTAGGCTACGGGTTTCAGGTTTCAGGAAAGCACAGATATGCCTGGGTAAAGATTACGCTTTTTCCATTTTCAAACATTACACATACTTTAGATTAAAATAATCATAAAAATGTTGAAGCATTACTTGTCACAAAACATTATAAGCATGGAGTGGAAGCACAAACATTTGTTGGGCTCCTCTAATGATCCAAACAACAAATAAGGCATTCATATGTGTGTATGTGTTATGAAATTTGAATCTCAGAAAAATTTTGTGGGGCATGTAGCATAGTACACACTTTGGGGATGAGACTTCTACCTCGGAAATGTTAAGTAGCTTGCCTAAGTTCATATAGTTGATAGCAAACAAAAACCAAACTTTCTGGTACTGAACTCCACAGTGTTTTTAATACATGGCACAGCGTCCCAGAAATTTTGTGGATAAGGATGTGTTGTCTCTATTTAAGGACATAATTCAAATCTCTAGGGAAGATATAAGTAAGAAGTTGTAAATTTGCCTTCTTTAGATAGTTCTAGTGCCCCAGCAGAGTGAGGTTACCATTGCATCCCTCCTACTGTGGTCCTCAAGGAAGAGGGCCTGCTCTGTGAGTAATGATGAAAGAGAAAGGAAAGGGTTGAGCAGTGGATAGGAAAGAAATTTAGTCCACTTGACCTTGTATTGAAAGTTCTCACCTTGAAGTTGTCCCAAGTCTGCCTGAAAAACGAGGGCTGTCATGAGGGAGACTGATAAAGACTGAATGTCTCACACTGACAACAATAACATTTCATCATTGGTAAAAATGTCCCACAAGGGGCTGATAATATACCCAGGGATCATGCATGACTTATTCACATAATGGCAGTGGCTCCCATTCAGATAACTTCTGAAGACAATGGAATATGGGTTGGCAAAGCATTTCCGCTCCATCAGCAAAGACATCTTTGTCCAGCAGAGAAGCTGATGAAATAACGCTACTTGAATCCTTTCTTTTTGTGTGTGTGTCAAAGGTGGAAGGATGAAAGTTTGAGGCAAGATTTAATGGTCTCATGTACTTTCATGTGAAATATGAAATTTGGTGGTTCTATATGTTGGGACATGAAATAGACTTTTAAAGAAAGAAGCAAGAAGAAGATAAAGGTAATTTGGTGTTCTAGAACTGATTGTACAGAGACCCACTTACATCTCAAGCCATGTGAGGTAGGCTTTGAACATTAGCATAACCACCCTGCTGATCTGGTGGAGTGTGAGTATGTATGCGAAAGACATTTTATTTGAAAGGTTTGCTTTAAACTTTGAGATAAAACCAAAAGGAAGACAGTAGCTTAGCTTTATTTAGTTGTTTAATATATAGCTAAACATCCAGTGATGTGGAAAAATAAGGACTTTCTTTTATAGTGGTTAGAAATCTAAATTGGTGCAATCATTTTTGAAACCTATTAAAATATGTTAACTAAAATATAAAATGTATCTTTTATTCAGCAATTCATAATAATGTATAATGTTCATACACAGTCATACATGTAAACAAAGATATATGTAAGCATGTGATTTTGTTTTTATAAAACAATGTATACACATTTGTATTTTGGTGTACTTGTATGGAGTGCACAAATACATGCACACTCATAAAGATATTGATTACAATATTCATCATACTGGCCAACAAATTGTAAGTTATTCCAATTAATAAAAAATTAGGTAAGCCGGGCGCGGTGGCTCAAGCCTGTAATCCCAGCACTTGGGGAGGCTGAGACAGGAGAATCGCGAGTTCAAAGCCAGCCTCAGCAATGGCGAGGCTCTAAGCAACTCAGTGAGACCTTGTCTCTACATAAAACACAAAATAGGGATGGGGATGTGGCTCAGTGGTCGAGTGTCCCCGAGTTCAATCCCCAGTACCAAAAAAAAAAAAAAAAAAAATTAGGTAGATAAATTTTGGAAGATGGATATAATAGACTACTGAACAACTGTTATAAGGAAAAAGCTTTATATCCAGATGCAAATCTTCAACATATTACGTGAGAAGAAGCAAACTAAAAATAGGAGGCATAATATTATTTCATTGTGTAAAAATTAAGTAACACAAAGTGTGTCTGTATACATAGTTTTACAAAACTAGAAAACTTATTAGGAAAAAAAAAGCGAAGAGGTATATACCCAATAATGTTTAGTGAAATTATAGATGATTATAAATTTGCACATTATACATTCTATATCATTTTGTTTTTCATTATATATGTATATCTTTTAATCTGAAAAACACAAAGTAAACAAAGGAAAAAGTAGCAATTTGAGCTTGGAGCTTTTTAAGCTACTGGGTGTGGTGGAAGAACCTGATAATAATATTAGGGTCTCTAGAGAGTACTAAGGAAAACACCATAAAAACCTCAATAGCACAGGTCAAAATTCCTAGGATTTAGAATTCTTTGACATTTCTCAGTTCTCCCTAAATAATTTTCTGAGCATGTTCACATTTCTGTACCCTCTTTCTCTCTCTCTCTCTTTTTTTTTCTGACTTATATTCTCACATGGCTCGATATGGATCAGAGGATAAACAGAAAAAACATCCATATAAGAACAAAGTAAAATTCAACAGTAGAAAAAAATCCACTTAAAATTTTGAGATCTGTAGCCCAGAAGTTGAGAAGTTAATGTGGCTTCACATTTATAGGTATATTATAAAGAATGGTACATAGTAATGTCTCTTATGAGATATTGGATGGCCAAAGTTGTTCTAAAAATGTTTTAAGAAGTAATTAGAAGAGGTATAGATTGTTATTAAATTATTAGCATTCTCTTTAAGAGGCTAACTTAAAAAATTATCTGTTTGGAAAACTAAGTTTGCCTTGCATTTTTTAAAATTTTTATAAAACACATTTGATTTCCAAAAATGGAAACAATGCTACGACATTTGGGTAGGCTACTGCAGATATTATCTCTTGAGAGCACGGAACTTAACCAGAACATGATTAGAGTACACTTTAAGTTCAGCAAATAAATAGGGAAGTATAGGATTGATTCTAGATTCACGTGGACAACTCTACTGAGGTACACTTTATAGTGCCTTCTTGATTCTACCCTTCCTTAGACAACCACTTATGTATTCTGCTACTATAGATTAATTTGTAATTTTAGAGTTTTATCTCAATGGACTCATCAAATACTATTTGCTGATTTTTTTCTATTTTGAGATCCATCCATATTTTTGTATGTATCAATAACTTATTCCTTTTCATTGCTATGTAGTAACATATGTGTAAGTTTATTATTATGTGTTTATTCATTACTCTATTGATGGAAATATGGGTTGTTTTTAATTATAAGTTTTACTAATAGAGCTGCTATCAGCATTCATGTGCAAGACTTTATATGTATGCGTGGTCTCATTTCTCTTGCATAAAATGCCTAAATGTGGAATTTAATTTTATGTTTCTAACAGCTTTGCATGATATTTCCAGTTGCTACACATCCTGACCAGCCAAATAGGTGTATGGTGGTATCTCATAGTGGTTTTAATTTGTGTTTCTCCACTGAGTAGTGATATTGAACATTTCTTACGTGTTTAATGGTTACATGCTTATCTTTTTAATTTTCCTGTTCAAAACTTTGGTCTTTTAGTGTTCTTCATCTTATTATTGAATTATATTAATTCTTTGTACATTTTATGTTTGTAAGTTTTTAACTTATATATGTGTTTCAAATATTTTCTCCTAGTTCGGCACTTGCAGATTTTTTGTCTTAATAGAATCCTTTGAAGAGTAAAAGTTTCTAACTTCTATGTAGTCAAATTTAGCAGTTTTTGATATTGTTTTATACTTTTCATGCTCTTTTAACTATCTCAACATCACAAAGTTTATCACCCACATTTTCATCTAAAAGTTTAATATTTTATGGTTGTTTTTAGTTTTATAATTCATTTCAAGTTAATTTTTGTATATGATGTAATGTAAGGGTAAATTGCTTTTCAGTTGCTTCATTATTCTTGTTGAAAAGATGATTTCCTTCTCTACTAAATTGCTTTGGCATCTATTTTTTATTACACTTATTTCTTTTCCTTTAAAATTCTTTTTAGTTATGTACAACACTAGGACACACTCCCACACAATCACAAAAGC
This sequence comes from Xerus rutilus, assembly GCA_028644305.1. Classification (NCBI taxonomy): domain Eukaryota; kingdom Metazoa; phylum Chordata; class Mammalia; order Rodentia; family Sciuridae; genus Xerus; species Xerus rutilus. Next base: position 66,017,569 of record CM053409.1, read on the forward strand.
ATGGAACACAACCTGCTCCATTTTCCCTCCAGTGTCTAGCATTTTCCTCCCTCCCACTCCCTCCACTCCACAGAACCATCTTCAATTCATTTATAGTTTAGTTATTTTTTTAATTACTGTTCTCCTACACCTGATGCCAGGACCCACCATGTCACATCTTTGCTTCTTTGTGAACATCAATTGATCCTGTGGTGGTCCATTTCAAGATTGTCTATTCCACTGATACATCTAAATGTTTTTGCAAATATCAAACTGTCTTGATTACTATCAACATTTTCCAAGACTTATTGAGGTTCGCTTGACAAAAATTATACGTGCGTGTATGTGTGTGTATTTAGGCTGTACAATCTGATATTTTGATGTATACCTTGGAAAATGTTTACCATAGTCCTGTTAATTAACATGTCCATCACCTCACATAGTTATTTTCCTGGTGTGTGTGTGTGCACATGTATGTGTGTTTCATAAGACCACTTGAAATCTACTCTCCTTGTACATTTCAAGTTACATTAGGTCTTCAGTACTTAACTCATATCATAACTGAAGATTTGCACCATTTCCCTTACTTCACACTCAAACTCTGTTAACCATCTTTCTATTCTGTTAATGAAAGTTCTACTTGTTTTTAAATTCTACATATAAATGAGATCATACAATATTTATCTTTCTTTGTCTGATTTATTTCACCTAGCATATATCCCCAAAGCTCATGCATGTTGCAAATGGCAGAATTTTCTTCTTTCTTTTAAAGCTGAGTAAAATTATATATGTATGTGTTTGTGTGTGCATGTGTGTGTGTATCACACTTTTCATACATTCATCTGTCCACAGTTACTTAGGTTGTATCCATATGTTGCAATTATAAATAATGCTGCAATGGATGTGGGAGTGTAGCTCTCTCTTCCAGATAGTGACTTTTACTTGCTTTGGACATACACTCAGTACTAGATTGAGGATCATATGGTAGTTCTATTTTTAATTTTTTAAAGGAAACTCCATCCTGTTTTTCATAAAAACTGTACCATTAGTGTGCAAGAGTTTAGTTCTCTCTACATCCTCAACAAACTTCTCATCTTTGGAAGTAATTAGTAATATGAGGTGATGATATATTATGATTCTGATCTCCATTTCACAGATTTTTTCCATCTTTTCATATACTTGTAGGCCACTTGTATGTTTTCTTTGGAAATACATCTATTCAAATCCTTTGCTCATTTTTAATAGGGCTTTTTATTTTGATACTGAGTTTTTTGTTTCTTATATATTTTGAAATATTAACCCATTTTTGGGTTTCCAGTTTACAATATGTTCTCCTATTCTACAGATTGTCTTTTCTTTCTGTATTCTTTGCCTTACAGAACATACATACAGTTAACTGCAATTTGCCTTCTTTTTTTTTCATTCTCTCTGCTTTTGGATTGCTGTTGACTTTATAATCAGGAAATATTTGACGTGGTTATTCTTTTCAAAAACTGCTCTGGCTCTTCTAGAATCATTGTTTTCTATGTAAATTTTAGAATTGACTAATTAATTCCAAAAAAAATCCCTGCTGACATTTTGATTAGGATTGCATTGTCTAAAGGTGAATATAGAGAGAACTACCACTTTAAAAATATTGAGTTTTTTAGACAGTGAACGGTAAACATGGCATATCTCTCCCTTGTTTGAATCTACTTTAATTTAGCCAAGAAACATTTTATAGTTTTCTATGTAGAGAAAGTTTGGACACCTTTTGGATATTTATTCCTAATTTTCATTTTTGAACTATTATAAGTGAAATTTTAAAAGAAAATTGTTTTCCAATTAAATGTTCCTACTATATAAGAATACAAGTGATATTTACATTATCTCTGAGCCCTGTAATACTGCTAAATTCACTTAGTTGTTCTAGCAACTGTTTTATTGATTTTGGGTAGACTGTCTATGTAAACCTATCTTCAAATAGTATCAGTGTTCATGTTTTTCAAAACAAAACTCAGTCTTTGAAATTCTCCTTGTTTAATGAGACATTTGCACAGATGGAAAATGAATTTTGTGAAACAATTTCTTTGCACCTAATTAAAATAATCACTTTTATCTTTTTCTATAATATAACACATTAAATTTATTGATCTTCCAAATCTAATCCCAACCTCAACTTCCTGGGACAAGACTCACTTGTTCATAATATAGTGTCCTTTGTATATACAATTGAATTCTGTTTGCCAATATTATTTTGAGGATCTTCATATCTTTATTTATGAGTATATTGACCTGCACATGTCATATAATGTCCTTGTCAGGTTTTGGTATTCAGTTTATGCTGGCTTCATACAACTAGTTGATGGTGTTTATTCTGTTTACTGATAAAGTGTATATAAGACTGATATTTTTTTTCTTTCTGGAATGTTTGAAAGAATTTGAAAGTTTGAAACTTGTGAAGTTACTTGAGTTTTCTTTTAGGGAAGAATTTTGCTAACAAATTGAATTTCCTTAAAATGTATAGGGTTAATCAACTTTCCACTTTTGTGTTAACTGGTAAAGTGTATTTATCAGAACACTTGTCCATTTCATCCAAGTTCATAACTACTATGCTCTTACTGTCGTTTTTGTAATTACAGGGTTTTTGTTGATAATCTCTTTTGTTGCTGACATTAGTGATTTGTGTTCTCTTTTATCTCTCTCTTTACTATTCCATGAGAGATATGTCAAGTTTTATATCTTTTCAAATAAATAATTTTAGGTTTCAAAAAATTTCTATGTGATCTTCCTTGGCCTCCCCCACTGATGTCTGTTCTTATAGTTGTCCTTCTCCTCCCCTCCTCCTCTCCTCCTCCCTAAGATTAATATCAATATTATTATTGTTATTATTGTGGGGCTGGGGATTGAACCGAGTGGCACTCTACCACTGAGCTATGCCCACAATCTTTTTTATTTTTATGTTGATACAGAGTCTTGCTAAGTTGACTCGACTGTTGGAATATGAGATCCTCCTGCCTTAGTCTTCCATAGCTGGGATTACAGACATGCACCACAAACCTGGCTTCTCTTATTTTTTAATATTTTAACATTATTTTCTTCTATTTCTACTTAACTTTGGATAATTTGATTTTCTCTATTTGACTTCTTAATGTCATTTTATAGATCATTTATTTCAGATCAGTTGGTTTTTTTTTCTAAAATATGTATAAAGTTACAAATTTCCTTTTAAGCCAGGCATTGGCTGCATTTTACAAATTGTTATCTGCTGTATTTTTTGTAAACATTCATTTCAATATATTTACAATGAATCTTGTGATTACTTCTTTGACCCACAGCATTATTAATTTGCAGATAATTGGGGATTCCTAGATATCATATTGATTTGCAATTTACTTTGAATGTGCTCAAAGCATATTCTTGGTATATTTTTGGTCCTTTTACATGTATTCAGACTTATTTTATCATCCAGGATATTTTCTATCTTAGTGTAAAACCAAGTAAACTTGAAAGACTTTTGTGTTGCATGGCTATTGTATCCACTGTTCTATGTGTCATTTAGATAAAGGTGGTTGTTATTGCTGTTTGATCTTTTATGCATTTACTCATTTTATTTTGATGTTAATATTTCCCCTTTGCCCTTTTAGCATTTTTTAATTTACTATTGATATGGTAAATATTTTTCAACCACTTATTTATTTCTCCTTTATATTTGAAGCATGTATCTCACAAAACAACTTTCAGTTGGTTCTTGTGTTTTTATTCCCTCGGTTAATATATGGCTTACTTCAGAAGCATTAAAGTCATTAACATTTAGTATAATTACTGTTAGTGTTGAATTTATTCCTACCATATCATTAGTTTCTTCTTTGGCCTCTACTCTCATTATTTTTTCTTCTTAAACTTTACTATCTTTTTTTGGATGATTTTATCAATACATTATAATTTAACTATTTGCTATTGACTACATCTGTGTATTGTTGCTTTAGATGAATAGATATGTATTTTCATTGCAATACTAATTCAGCATACATTTCCTTCTAAAATTATGTACATCTGTATATATTCTTTTGTGTATGTATAAAATCATATATGTGTATATATGCATATATGTCATGTGTATAAAATCAGTGTACTTTGAATTAATCAGTGTCCTTTGAATTGAATTAATTGGGTAGAATTTTGACACTTTGACACCATAAAAGATAAATATCCCATTGCTCTCCCCTGCTGTCTTTCATGTTGTCATATATAATATACACCTATATACATTGATAGCACAACGATACAAAGTTATAATCTTTGCTTTAAGCAATCAAATTTATTTTAAAGGATTGAAAGGAAATTGCATTCTATATCCACCTACTTACTCAGCTTTTCAATGCTCTTCATCTTTATCTCAAGTAGCAAGTTGCCTTCATATCATTTTCTTTCAATTCTACAAACTTCCTTCAGCATTTCTTAAATTGCAGGTCTGCTTTTGTTTAATTATGTTATTGATACTTTGCCTTAAACCTATTTATTTTGTCTTCATTCATGGAAGATGTTTTCAATGGAAAAATTCTAGGTGGACAGTTTTTTTTAATTTTAAATTTATTCAGTATTTTAAAGATGTTCTATTGTCGGTCAAGGGTGGTGGCACACACCTGTAATCCCAGAAGCTCGAAAGACTGAGGCAGGAGGATCACAAGTTCAAAGCCAGTCTCAGCAAAAGCAAGGTGCTAAGCAACTGAGTGAGACCTTGTCTCTAAATAAAAATACAAAATAAGGGTGGGGATGTGGGTCAGTGGTCAAGTGTCCCTGAGTTCAATCCCCGGTACTAAAAAAAAAAAAAAAAAAGAGTTGTTCCATTGTCTTCTGATATCCATTACTTTTCATATGAAATCTGTGTTTTATTGAAAATATTGTTTTTCTATACAATATGTCAATTGTTTCTAATTACTTTTAGGACATTATTATTTAGCTTTGACTTTCATTGGTTTGTCTATAATGTATCTAGACTTAGTTTTCTTTGATTTATATTTTGTGAGGTTGACTAAGCATACTAAATCTATGAATCTAGAGATTTACAAAATTAAAAAGGCATGAATTATTATTAATTAAAATGTATTATTTTTAATCAATCTCTTTTTTCCCTGATATTGGGACTCCAATTACATTTTTTGACCTTTTGATTCTTATATCTCCTTTTTTATGAATGTATGTCTACATTTATTTATGCTTATTCTTTGTTCCTTATATCAAATCATTCCTATTGCCCTGTCTTCAAATTTATCTTAGTTTGTTGTTTCATATTAGTGCATACATGTGGGTGACGATCTTGTCTGACTTGTGGGGCTACTTGCATTATCACAGTTTGGATGTCAGGTATACCCTAAAAGTTCAAGTGTAAGACAATACAAGAAGGCTTAGAGACAAAATGGTTGGATTATGAGAGCCTTAAAACAATGTGTTAATGCCCTAACAGAATTAACTGAGTGGTAACTGAAGGTAGGTAAGATGTGGCTGGAGGAAGTGGGTCATTTGAGGTGTGCCTTTGGAGTATATATTTGTTGACCTGAGCTTCCTCTCTCTCTGCTTCTGATCATCATGTGAGCTGCTTCCCTCTTCTCATACTCTTCAGCACAATGTTCTGCCTCACCTTGAGCCCCAAGGAATGACCTAGCTGTCTATAGACTGAGACCTCTGAAACCATGAGCCCTTAAATAATCTTTTCCTCCTCTAATATTGTTCTTATCAGATCTTTGGTCACAGCAGTGAAAAAGCTGACTAAAACATGCACAAAACATGAAGCTCCTTTTAGCTGCTCCAGTCTGTTGAGGATTTCCTCTTTATTCTCCACCGCTCAGGATCTGTGGTTTCTCTGGCAGAGAAGAGTAGGTTCCCAGAGTACTAGGTACATATGTTCCCTCCATGAATAAGGCCTCTTATTGAGGCAGAGCACTCAGGGAAAAAAGAATATTAAAAAAGCCACAGAGAACTCATGCTCCATGAAGGATGCCTATCTAAATTTTATTTCTTCTTCACATTCTATACATTTTTGTCTAATTTTTGAGTCCTTAGAAGTTAGGTTTTGGGTTTTGCTGTGTCAAAGGTTTTGATTGTAACAAGTGGGAGGAATGGGCAGTAGGTTCACTGTACCACATTATGTAACTATGGGTGCCATTGTTCAAGGAGGTTTACAACTAACTAACTTGTAATGTTATGTAAATTACCTAACCTCTCTGAGCTCATTCTGTCACTTGTAAAATAGGGATAAAAAATTTCACCACTAAGGATCAAATGAAGTATGATGTAAGTACTCCATAGATATGAGAACACAATTTTCTTATGCTTCATTTAATTTTTAGATACATGCAAGACTATTTCCTTGACTTAAACTAAAAATCTGATTGAGTCCTTTAGAGAACTGAACTGGTAATATTTGTTCCCAATCACCCTTCACTTTTCTGTGTCAAGTCTGGTCTAAACTCCACTGTACTTGAGAAAAACTATCTGCCGTTTTCTACATGAACATATTTACTCTTGATTTTTATACCTTTATATTGAAAATCAGCAAGAAATAAAATATTAGCTATAGAAGGGATCTTGGGAATCATTTAGTCTAATTTTCATAGAGAGACTTTTTGACTTATCCAAATTTGTACTGATTACTCTGACTACTGTTTTGGAAACTAGTATTTATGTACTCATTTGGAACTCTTAAATGGAAGAATCCATTTCCCCTTTATGTTAAAAGGGAAATGTTAAAAGACCTTTATTAAACTTCATCCAGGGGCTCCAGAAGTTAAATGAATGAGACAACTGAGAGTACAGGTTTCCACCCAGTTATGCATATTCAATAATTGTTCAAGATAATCCCTGACAATGTACTTATAACCTGACTCCACTGTCTATTTTGTAAAGTATCAGATTCAGAACATGTAATTAACTTGTTGAAATGTAGTAAATCCTATTTTTGTGATCTTTTCCTATACACTCATAATTACCCTAGTGAAGTAGAGAATTCCTTCTTATTAAAATGCTATGCTATGGTTTTTTATTCCTATGATAATCTGTCTTGGACCCTGCCTAGCACTCTCTAAATAAAGACTGTAAGGTCATTTTGACTGAATGTATAACAAATAGCTTTGCCTGATTTTCGTGCATCTAAGTGCCATGTCAGAGCCTTGTTAGGGAGAATGATTTGTAGTGTGGCTGCAGGGCTTGTGGTTGTTTTGAGTCCATTTGTGTGCAAATAGGGTGGGGACACATTGTTATATTTGTAACAGCCAGATAGATGTTGAAAGGGGCTTATGAATTACCGTTCTGACAGGACCATATCATTTTGAACATAGTCACAACTATCCTAGATGAACTGCAGTTAAGGTAGCAAATATTTCTGCTTTTAAAATATCGCATCCTCAAATTTGAGGCTAATAGAAATAATACCTGATGCTACAGAAATAACAAAGTAGGTCACATAGCATTTTGCTTCGTATTCTAGCCCAGGTGCTCCTCTGGTCTTTGTTTCTTTATCATTCTTCCAGCTGTTTTGTAAGCTCCTTGAGGGCAGGAACTATATGTTTTTTATCTCTTACTCTGCCTAACTATGCCTGACATAAAGCAGGCTCTTATGTTTTTTGAACATATTCAAAAACAATTCCAAAAAGCTACAATTAGAGATAAAACTGGCAGCACACTCCCAAGAATGAGTCTGGAGTAACTGTGGATATCTGATTTAGTCTTCATATTTAAAAATTACAATGTATTTTAATATATCAGCTAGGTAGAACCATCAAGGGAAAAATGAAAGTAACACAACTTTTAGGATTCTCCTTGGAAGATAACTGAGAATTTATATATAACCTTTGTAGATTGTATTTATCGAATAATGTCACCTCCTCTGAACTCTAAGGGGACTTACTAGACTGTAATCTCAGTAAAGTTTGGTACCGTATGCATTTTGGCGTCTTATTTTCAGTGCTAACAATGGTGCCTTCCACATAATTTTTTAATATATAATTGTTGAAGTATTTACTAAGGTTTTCTGTTGATTGTCACCTGACCTCATTCTAATAATAATATGGAGAAACTTACATAATTGGATATAAGTAGTACATATACATCAAACATTGGAGTAACAGATTGATGAATACAAAGTTGGAACAATAATATATGGATTGTGCTCTTGTTTAGTTGTTTGATATAGGTGTGTTGTCTGATATAGCTCTGCACTTTATTGATGCCCAAACACATGAAACAAGACACCACACAGGGACACTGTAGCAGACACTGTCAGTGCCCTGCCATATTGCCTAAACCTTTTTGTGTGCTCTAGCCTATCCATGGCTGGCGTACTTTCCCTTAGAACTAAAGAAAGAAGATAAAAGTGTTAAGAACTTATCCCCCAAATCAAATTCAATCATATTTTTAATAGTTGTTGTACAATTATTTTTACTTACCCACTACTTAGGAGTGAACATTCTAAGCTATATGTTTGTATAATTTTCCAGAGTCTCTTTGCGGAATTATGCTTCATTATTCAACTTGGGTAGCTTTTTCATCTCTCTTTTACCTTACTCTTTCTTTGCTATTGTCCCCTGCCCTTCCTAGATAAGCTACCTTTACTGTAATCCTTGTCTTAGAGTGAGTTTATGGGAAAAGAAAAAATAAGATACACATACAAATTAAAATGATATTCCAAACCACGTTGACAAGAATAACATTATTCTGTGAAAGACTTCTTTATAGCATCCCTGGGCACTGGATAATAGGTAAGACAACACTTTTGATGAAACTGATAAGGCAATGTTTCTGTCACACATGGCCATAATGGCTACTCACTCTGAGAAGAATTTCAGGAAAGAGAAAGAAAATTATTTCATCCAGCTGTATAAAGCTGAAAGCAAAGCTTCCATCTCTTTATTCTGGATTCTTTATAAATTGGGAATAGGACTATTCTGTCATTGGTCACTTGACTACCATTCCAGTTTTAGCCACAATCATAATCTGTTTTTGTCACTTTGGTTCTAGTCATTAGAAAGCTGCTGTTCATTAGCTATGTTGTCACAGTTTTGGATGACATGCTGTTCACTTTCCAAGTCTATCCACACAGTTGGTGTCACACATTTTTCTTATAAATTTACCTTTTAGAATAAAATTTGTCATGCATGATCCCTGTGGAGATGAGCAGCCTTTCCTTTGTTTTCTCCTGGGGAAGGAAAAGAAATAATAAAGGAAAGGATGATGTGCTGACACACAGAATCCTTAAGCCAGACAGTTCATTAATGGAGCTGGAAGGTTTTGATCATGAGTCTGATGGACAGTGCTAGTCCATTCCGTGTTTGCCGCCCTTGGACACAACTAGTTGTCGTGTTTCCTGAGCATCTCCCAAAGAATTCTGGCAAGTAACTGTGCTTAACTTTTTTATGTTCCTGTTTCTTTTGCCATTCTCTAATTATGTAAGAAAAATAGGAAAATGAAATTCCAGGAAAGTGAGTGTTAACAAAGAATGGAATGAAATGAGAGATTCAGGCCAGGCTTAGACAACTGAAAATAAGCAGATTGTGCCATAGTTGGTCTAGTTATTTTAGTTTCTTTGACAGCTTGTTCTGAGCACTGTAGTCTCGCTGTGATTAATTGTTTGGCTATCACTTGCTAATATGTCAGGGTGAAAAAAACCAAGAAATTATCAACTATGCTGCTATAGATTAGGTGGCTCATGTAGACAGAGCAAAAACTTGAGTTTATAGGCTCAAAATGAAATATTTTCTTGAATAATTAAGTGGTAACTAATCAGGGCAAAACATCAGTGTGGAAAATTCAGCTTTTCTCAACACCTAACATGCTCTCAGCTGTCCTCTCCCTAGCAATTTTCCATTTTACATGTTTGAATTTGTGCTATCTTTGGTAGATACCAAGGTTGTTAGTTTGTTTATATCTGGTGTACAATATTGGTATATTAGTGAAGAAATAACAACAACCTTTGTAATTTAGGCAAAGTGATATCATTCTGGGTCCTAGAAAGAAGTAGATTGAAATAATATAAGTCTCTGAAGATAGAGGTCAGTTCAGAGTTGAAAGCATGAGGACTGTAATAAAGGATAAAGGATTTACTAAGAAGAAAACCTGAAAATTGCAAACCCTCTCAGTGCTAAATTCTTTGTCAAGCTCATTTTATGCCATTCTAGTTTACTTCATACAATATTCGTAAGGTAAGCACTTATAATATGTTTCTGTTACAAATATGGAATTAAGGCCAATTATCTCTGATCAGACAGTAAATGGTATAATCGAGCTTTAAATTAAGAAAAATAGATAGATTTCAGAACTAACAGTCTTCAAAAAGCCTCAGAACTCAAGCAACCAAGTAACTGGGGCTAATGAATATCTCAATTCAAAATAAGGAAAGAGCAAGAAGCATACAGAACTCTACATATCTGGCACCAAGAAGAGAAAGATGTTAGTTTCCAGCACTTCCAGATTTCTAACTGAACTCAAGGAAGATGAGTAGTGGATTAGGAATGGCTCAGTCTTGGGCATGAAAATCAGGTATTTGAGAAAATATTACATATAAATTAAGTCAATATGTAATATATATGCATACTAGTTTGGTGTTGTATGACTAGATTTCCTAGATATTAACAACTTGAAAATATCTCCTTCATTGAGATAAATCTGTTTTTTACTCTATGCACATGCTTTTGAAAAAAATTTTAAATGCATTTCAAGTCATAGTACATATATAAAACTCAATTTTCCATCTCTCTGGTTGCAAACAAGATAGAGTAACACCATTTGTGTCTTCATACATGTACCTAGGGTAAAGATGTACATCTCATTCAACTATTTTTGCTACTCCCATTCCCCCTCCCCTCTCCCACCTCCCTCCGTCCCATCCAAAGTTCCTCGATTTCTCTCATGCTCCCCACTCCCATCCCCCCTTGTGTATCAGCATCCACTAATCTGAAAAAAACATTTAGCCTTTGGTTTTTTGGGATTGGCTTACTTCACTTAGCATGATGTCCTCCAATTCTATCCATATATCTGCAAATGCCGCAATTTTGTTCTCTTTTATTGCTGAGTAATATTCCTTTGTGTATATATACCACAGTTTCTATATCCATTCATCTACTGAAAGGTATCTAGGTTGATTCCAGTTTAACAATTGTGAATTGTGCATACTGAACTATGCTGTTTTTAAGTCTTGAGGGTATAGGACAAGGAGTGGGATAGCTGGGTCAAATGGTGGTTCCATTCCAAGTTTTTTAACTTGGAATCTCCATACTGCTTTCCAGATTGGTTGCACTAATATGCAGTCCCACCAGCAATGTTTAAGTGTGTCTTTTTCATCACATCCATGCCAGCACTTATTGTTGCTTGTATTTTGGATAGCTGCCATTCTGACTGCAGTGAGATGAAATCTTAGAGTAGTTTTTATCTGCATTTCTCTAATTCCTAGAGATGTTGAACATTTTTTCATATTCTGTTGATTGATTGTATATCTTCTGAGAAATCTCTATTCAGCTCCTTAGCCCATTTATTGATTGGGTTGTTTGGTTTTTTTGGTATTAAGTTTTTTGAGTTCTTTATATATCTTGGAGATTATTGCTCTATTGGATGTGCATTTGGCACAAATTTGCTCCCAGAATGTGGGATGTCTGTTCACCTCACTGATGGTTTCTTTTGCTGAGAAGAAGCTATTTAGTTTAAATCCATCCCATTTATTGATTCTTGCTTTTATTTCTTGCACTTTAGGAGTCTTGTTAAGGGAGTTGGGACCTAATGTAATGTGATAAAAATTTGGTCCTACTTTCTCCTCAATTAGGTGCAGGGTCTCTGGACTAATTCCTTGGTCTTTGATGCACTTTGAGTTGAGTTTTGTGCATGGTGAGAGATAAGAGTTTAGTTTCATTTTGCTGCATATGGGTTTCCAGTTTTCCCAGAACCATTTGTTGAAGAGTCTATCTTTTCTGCAGTGTATGTATTTGGCACCTTTGTTTAGTATGAGATAACTGTATTTATGTGGGTTAGTCTCTGTGCCTTCTATTCTGTACCATTGGTCTACATGTCTATTTTGGTGCCAATACCATGCTGGTTTTGTTACTATATTTTTAGTATAGTTTAAAGTCTGGTATGGTCAGATAGAATGCAGGGTAGTATCTCTATTTTTTTTGTATTTGCTAAGACTAGCTTTGTGGCATAGCATATGATCTATTTTGGAGAAGGATCCATGTGCTACTGAGGAAAAAAGTATCTTTGCTTGTTGAAGGATGGAATATTCTATACATGTCTGTTAAATCTAGATATTGATTGTTCTATTGAGTTTTGTAGATTCTTTGTTTAGTTTTGGTTTGGAAGATCTATCCAGTGATGAGAGAGATGTTTTAAAGTCACCCAGTACTATTGTGTTGTGGTCTATTTGATTTTTGAAATTGAGAAGAGTTTGTTTGACATACATAGCTGCCTCATTGTTTGGGGCATAGATATTTAAGATTGTTATGTCATGTTGATGTATGATTCCCTTAAGCAGTATGAAATGACCTTCTTTATCCATTTTCACTAACTTTGGTTTGAAGTCCACTTTATCTGATATGAGGATGGAAACCCCCTGCTTGTTTATACAGTGCATGTGAGTGATAGATTTTTTTTCCATCCTTTCACCTTCAATCTGTGAGTGTCTCTTTCTATGAGATGAATCTCTTGGAGGCAGCATATTGTTGGGTCTTTTTTAAATTCAATCTGCCAGTCTTTCTTTTAATTGCTGAGTTTAGTCCATTGACATTCAGTGTCATTATTGAGACATGGTTTGCATTCCCAGATATTTGGTTTATTCTTAGTTTTTAACTTGACTAGATTTTTCCTTTGATTGGCCTTTCCTTTATTGTAGTTCCTCCCTTTGCAGGTCTTCATTATTGTTTTTCATTTCCTCCTCATTGAATAGTTTGCCAAGAATATTCTGTAGTGCAGGCTTTCTTGCTATTAATTCTTTTAATTTTTGTTTATCTTGGAAGGTTTTTATATCATCATCAAATCTAAAACTTAATTTTTTCGATATAAGATTCTTGGTTGGCATCCATTGTCTTTCAGACCTTGGTATATGTTGTCCCAAGCTCTTCTAGATTTAAGGGTCTGGGTTGGGAAGTCTGCAGAGATTCTAATGGGTTTCCCCCTATATATAATCTGATTCCTTTCTCTTGTGGCTTTTAAGATTCTCTCCTTATTATGAATGCTAGGCATTTTCATTATGATGTGCCATGGTGTAGATCTGTTGTGATTTTGTACATTTGGTGTACTGTAAGCCTCTTGTATTTGATTCTCCAATTCATTCTTCATGTTTGGAAAATTTTCTGATATTATTTCATTGAATAGTTGTTCATTCCTTTGGTTTGAAATTCTATGCCTTCTTCTATCCCAATAATTCTTAAATTTCGTCTTTTTATTTTATCTCATAATTCTTGGATGTTCGGTTCATAGTTTCTTACCATCTTCACTGTGTGGTCAACTCTATTTTCAAGATTAAATATTTTATCTTCATTGTCTGAGGTTCTGTCTTCCAAGTGATCTAATCTGTTGGTGATGCTTTCCATTGAATTTTTAATTTGGTTTATTGTTTCTTTCATTTTGAGGATTTTTGTTTGGTTCTTTTTCAGAATCTTTATCTCCTTGTTGAAGCAATCTTTTGTTTCCTGTATTTGCCTATGTAGCTCTTTATCAAAATGATCTTTTGCTGCCTGAGTTTACTCTCTTATATCTTAAGTCATAGAACATTTTAATTATGTACATCCTGAACTCCTTCTCTGACATTTCTTCTGCTGTGCTGACCATGGATTCTAATAATGTAGTATCTAATAATGTAGTTCGTGTGAGGCACTTTCTTCTCTCTCTTATTTTTTAATGTTGTTTGTGTGTATTCCCTTCTAGCACTGCAGATCTGAGGTGTTACAGTTTTTATCCTATAGGTTATAGATTCCCTACAGGGTTTCAATACCTCTCCTTTAAGGGGAAGACCAGATCTCAATACAAACAACATATAGTTTCAAACCAAGTAACTCCTAATAACTCCTAAAAACATTTATGGCTTAGTCACAATATACAGAAATTATGAGGTCAATTAGCATGTAATATATAAATAATAGGTTTGTACAAGGGTCTACAGTTTCTGCTGGTGGGCTACAAAGAACTGGGGGGGGTGTGGGATGATATATTAGGGAGGTAGAAACTGAGGATATAGTTATTAGATCCTAGAAAGCATGAAGGTGGAATCCAAAAGCAGTTGGCTATTAGTAGAAAAGAGAGAAAAGAAATTTGGGGGAGACCAGAAAGTAGAAAGAAAATAGAGTACAACTAATGAGAAGACATAAAAATTAAGAAAAATAAAACATGTAAAGGTGGAAGTTATGAGACTATATAATACAACTCTATTATACTAATCAGATATCTCCATTCACTGTAGCATAATGCATAAAAAATACTTTGTTTCACAAATGTTAGGGATGTGAGGGAGGGAAAAGAGCAAGAGAGAGAAAAGAAAAAAATGAAGGGAAGTAAAGAAAAAAAGGAATAGAAGGAAAAAAGTAAAAAATAAAAAATCTCAATGTAAATAAACAGGATTGCTTCCCTTCTCTTCCAGTAGGTAGAGTTCTCTGTTGCTTACTGTTATCTGCTCAGGCCAAAGATGTTGAAGCCAGAGTCTCACAAAGAAGCCATCTGCTTCAGAGATAGGGTGAAGGGCCAGCTGGGGCGGTGGTATTGGGTGACGTGTTTGGAGATGCAGCTCTGTGGTGTGCTGTACAGAAGTAAAAGTTTATCTCCAGATCCTGTCATGTCCCCAGGTGTAGGCGAACAGGGAGGTTCCACCCTGGTAGATGAAGATCCACACAAGAGCAGCAGTCAGGGGTCCTGCGTGGGAGCTGGGGTCCCACATAGGAGCAAAGGCTAAGGGTCCTGCGTGGGTGGATGACCCAAGGTCCTGTGGGGTGTGTGGGTGCTGGAGCAGGGGATCCTGTTTGGGAATGGATTTTGCACAGGTCAGAGTCCTGTGCCAGGGTGCACGGCTGGGGTCCTGTGCAAACGATTAGGCCTGGAGACCCTGTGGGCATGCAAGTGAAGTTCTTGAGTGAAGGCAGCTGTCAGGTGTCCTCTAAAAATTCCCTCAGAAATAGTGTTTCCACTACTTTAAACTCTGGTCCTGGAAAGACTAGAAAGGCCAGCTCCGTCTAGGCTGCCATCTTGGAACCCATCCATGATTAGTATTTTAAATGGAGTGATATTGAACAGAGACCATTATAATAAATCATTGGATGGTTAGTTTGTCTACTATTATTATAACTCTTAATAATTATGTATTGTTAGCTTATGTACTATTATTTTTAAAAATAATTTATAGAAAAGAGTTTGAGAAATGTGACTTTTGTTTTTCTGTCTCGGATACTTACAATACATATTATATATAAAAATCTTACAGCAAAGAATTTCTACCAATCTTGTTTAATCCCATTTCTCAAATATATTTGATAATATAACTATTTTTCTCTCCAGAGTATCCCTATTAATATCTATATAGCTGATGTACCTGGGAAAAATTTCTATGGTTAAATCACTTCATTTTAGAAATTGAGAAATAAACAGTTTATTGTAAATATAAATATACATAAATATTAATATTTACTGAGCCCTCACCATGTGCCAGGCACTATTCTAGGTCCATGATGAAAGACAAAGATCCCTGCCTTATAGAGGCTGATGATTCTGATAACAAGTTGTCCCCTTTAGCTGTCCTGGCAGAAAAGAACAACCTCATTGATAATCAAGAGACTTCAGTCTGTGACTTTCAGAGTCTTTCCAAGAATCAAACTGATATTTCAGAGATTAAAAACTGAAAGGAACATATGATAGCCCTTCAAAGCCAAGACATGAGATTTAATGAAAGCTGTATCAAAATGAGATATGATTCAAGTATCAAATTACATTTGTTTAGTCCAGCACATCTTAATAAATCATAGTCATATTTAATAAATATTTATCTTGTTTTAATCGCCATTTAGTGTGTTTCAGTGGTCTCATTCCTTGAAATGGTTCACTTTAATATTTATTAGATATATGATTTCCATTCCTAATGTAATCTATACATCTTTATTTCATATTTATAATTCAAATTCACTGCGCATATTTCTGAGAGATTTAATTAAGATTATGTTTTGATCTCTAATTTTAAACACAAATTTCTACACTTTCACAATTACATTGTTACTGAGTAACATAATTTTGGTGTTGATGTCATATAAGGTAATAACAAATAGCAGACATAGCATTAATTATTGATTGATTTGGAAGTTCTTAAAAGTGAAGTAATTTGGGGACAATTGCACTGCCCAAGTACATATATAAAATGATGATTTAGAGAAAATGTAATCAATCGTAATATTTTCTATTATGTGTTTGACACAATTCCTAGGTTTTATTTAGTGAATGGCAAATGAAAATACTAAAGAATTTCAGGAAATGTTGTCATTCTAGGAGTTCTATGAAGTTTGAGTTTTTAAGTATACTCAAATTTAAATCTTATTAAAATGCTATTGTCATTATTACTTTATACTGAGATATACTATAAGGCTTTCACTATGTGTATAGCACTGAATTTATGTAAAGCCTCTCTAGAAGAAGAGAAGCTGTAGTGAAGTTAAACCAGGTTGGTGTGAAACAGAGTCTTTGTATTAGCTGAGTAAACTCCCTGAGGATAAACTCTGAATCACCATTATACTCTTTAAGAGCCATGAATTTTACATAAAGAGATTTATTAAATATATGTTAAATGAGTAAGTGAATATATAAATTATTTGGTCAATGAATATAATAGAGAATCCTGGCCACTTCAATGACTCTTCTCCAAACTTCTCTGGGTTCAGAATTACAACTTGAAAATACGAGACTAATTTGTTATTTGAATTTCTTGGTGTGGAAACAAAGTAGCCAGTGACTTTGATAATATTTGCTCATTATTATAGACTGAAAAATAGCCATTTCCAACAAAGGCACACTGCCTAAGAATATCTGACAAACTAACATTTGATTCATTTACACATAGTTCTAGGTCTGTGCGCACCACACAGTAATAGATAAATGAACAAATATTTCCCTGCATTAATAAATTTATCCAGTTTTAAATAGCAACCAGATAATTGTGTTATGAAAAAAATAATAATAAAGGAAGATAGAGGAAGTATGAGGAATAATAGAGCATGAATGAACAGCATATCTCAAATAACATGTTCAGGGAAGGGCCTTTTCATGTTATTTAAGTGGAGACCTGAAGAAAGTGAAGAAACAAGCCTTTCTGTCCTAGTGAATAAAGATTTCTTAAGGCTGGAGGCAAAGATCAGCAAAGAGGTGGTGTCTGGGAGTGAGAAATTGAAAGGAACCTAGAAATGAGGTCAGAATGGTAGCATGAGGTAGGTAATGTGGGACTTGAAATTGGAAGCCAGTAAGTAGTTTAAAACAGAGTAGCAAGACCTGACATATTTTTAAAAGTTTATGCTGCTTGTTAAGCAAATGTACACTCTGCTAATCCAATGTGAAAGAAGGAATGCTCGTAGAGGCTACTGCAACAGTCTAGACAAAGAAGCAAATGGCTTGGACTGTGTTTGTAGCTATGATAGTTTTATGAAGTGGTCAGTTTCCAGATATATTTTGAGGGAAATGACAGCATGCAATGTGTATGGGTTAAATGAAGGCATCAGAGAAAGAGAAAGGTCTAGAATCACTGCTTATAATCTGTACAATCAGGTTAATGGAAATGTCATTTACTGAGATGGGAAATACCTGGAAAAGATCAAGTTTGGTGATGGCAGCAGCTGAAATGTTCTTTTTGGATATGTTGCTTTTGAAATTTGTTAGAAACCCATGCAGAGATGTTGGTTAGGCAGCTATAGGATTCTAGATGAAGTAAAAGCTGTTACATGGAGATATACATTAGAATCCTGTAACATAGGTGACTTTTAAAGGAATGAAGGAGATTACCTGGGAATTAAGTATAGATAGAAAAAAGAAGTAGTTCAACACTGGGTTCTAGGTCATGAGGTAATTAGCATATATAAAATGATAAGACTTAATTAACATGAAACAATTAGAACTATAACAAACTTAGCTTTAGAGAAACAAAATATAAACTTTGTATTTTGAGATCTAAGATATTGTTAATCTAGTAATATATTTTTCCCTTAGAGGTAAGGTATTGGAATTAACTATCACTTTTTAAGGTCTGACCCAGATAATTAATATATTAACCTATTTCCTTGAAAGTTTTACCAACAAAGGATCCTTTTAAATTTTCTCCTTCCTTTGAGACTAAGAATTGTTAAAAGCTAAAATCTCAGCTTCTCTTGACATATTGCAGCCACAGAGACTAAGGAGTCTAAAATCAGATTTGAGGTAGCCTGTCAGCATGCAGCCTGTCAATCATGGTTAAGCTTGAGGAACATGGCCTTTGGTTGTTCAGCCTCCTCTTGAGGAGGTAGAATCTTGACTGCTGGTAGAGTCAAGATGCTGTCTTCACAGCATCTTCTGCTTTGTAGGGTACTAAATACCTTCCTTAAATTCTTTGAAAGGGAGAAACAGGTCTCTAACTTTCATCCTCTGCTTCAATAAGCTGCCAACATTTGGGTATGGGATCTCTGTTACTGGATATCCAGGCAGCTTCTCTCTGATAAGGGCTCTGTGATCAAGGAAATAGGAAAGAGACATGAAAATCACATACTGCTCAAAGTTCTAATTATTCTTTGGTGTTATCAAGTAAGAATATGAAAGAACAGGCTGCTGGAATTGAATTCAACGTGAGGAAGTCTATCTTGAAACAAAGGTTGTGATCACTTGAAATATATTATTATTTTCTAAAAACTTTACACATTTGAAGAGATTGTGAGACTCATTACTGTTTCTAGGCTTTCAAAATCACAAGTGTTTATATTCTAGAATTGTTTTAGGGATTGTTTTAGTCAACTTTTTTGCCTCTGTGACCTGACAGGAACAATTAGAGGAAGAAAAGTTATTTGGGGGCTCTTAGTTTCAGAGGTCTCAGTCCATAGAAGACTGGCTCTATCCCTTGGGATCTGCAAGGAGGTAGAACATTATGGTGGAAGAGTGTGGTGGAGGAAAGCAGCTCAGGACATGATCTGGAAGGAGAGATAGAGAGAGAGAAACACTTCAATTGCCAGATACAAAATGTATATCCCAAAGGCATGCCCCCAAGGACCCACCTCCTCAAGTCACACCCTACCTGCCCACTGTTTCCATTCAGTTAATCCCTATTAGTGGATTAATTCCTTGATTGGGTTAAGAATCTCATAACCTCTGAACCTTCTTGTATTATCCACACATGAGCTTTTGGTGGATACCTCACATCTAAACCAAAACAGGAATGATATGGATTGGCAGTGGATATTGTAAATTAATATTTTCCAAAGTCCTAATCTAGCGTATTATTATATGATTGTGTGTCTTTGGGCAGCTTAGCTTTGTTTACCTTTGGTGTGGGAGAATGTTTTCTCCCCTTTTATTGTATTTTCTAGATAAATGAACAAACATTAAAGAGTGCATGGTATAAATAATAAAAAGAAAAAGGAGAGAAGAAAGTACACAACAGAAGAAAAAACCAAGTTAAACAAATAGATCTTGATGTTAAAAAAAAAATCAAACAGCTATCTCTTTATAATAGCGGGTGGCGATGGTAGAAAACTCTGTGGGATATTACCTGTTTCCTAATCTTCTAAATCTAAACACAATTAGCTCTAGTCAAAAAAAAATTTTTTGGTCTATTACAGTATAAAAGGAAAATAAAGTTATCACTTCTAGGGTACTTAGAATCCAAACTCTCTGAAAGCAACAGATTGCAACCTTGGAATTAATTCTGCCACAATGTGGTAGAATTCTCTCAGTGCATCATTGATGACATTGTAGTCTTTTATTTGATTCTGAGTCCTAAAAGTATACCTTGTCAAAGAAATATCTCTATTATGAAGAAAATATTTCATTATGTGAGAAAATGCAAATTGATAAACAAGGTTTCTCTTCCAGGATTTCAGATATTATGAATCTACCTCAAATTTGCGAAATTTGGTTGCAAAAGAAATACACACTAAGGCAGATTACCATTGTTGCTCACCTCTATCATTGTTTATGGTTGAATTTGTTAAAAGTTAGAAACTCTTCTAACCCTTTGACTCTCTTCTTCTCATTTAAAGATTCTTTTTTCACAATCTCTGACAGGACTTTTCTTCCCATTACTTATTGCATCCATACTACCCTAAGGACTTAAAAAACAAGGATTTACTACGTTTGTTTCACCACATTCTGATTTTCGTTTTCATTTAAGTTTTTTCTGTTTTTGTTTACTCTGATAGTCATGACTGATATCACAGACTTTGAAAATGTACCAGGAAATTAATTGTATGCATACCCTACAATGAATCATTGACATTAACTGACATAACAAAATGACCTTTATTTTCTTTTCCATATACTCATAGCATAGTCAGAAAATATTCTGGACGTAGAGTAGAGCTATTAAAATCTTGTTAAGCAATTAGTTTTTTTTAGCTTTGTTTGTCATTATTGTATAAGCCCTGAACTAAAATGTTTGCCCAGCAAATTCTCTTGGAATCAAAGGAGTCACCATGGAGAGGATGATCTATCAGGGTAATGAATCTGTACAACATTATGGACAGAACAGGCCTAGTACCCCAAATGTCCCCAGTCTTTCTTCCTGCTCTATTTTCTACCAATATTCTCTCTCTATATATATCTACCTACTTACCTATGTACCTATCAACCTATCCAGTATCTATCTATCCTGTGTAGCATGTACATAAGTTTAGTAACTAAAAAAATTTGGCATTATTTTTGGGGCATGATATATACAAGGAGGGCAACTGAATCCCTTCCCTTATATGTTTGAGTGTGTTCATGTTTGTCTATGAATGTGTGTAAGAAAGACAGATTTCTTTAGCTTTTCCTTAGTATCTTCATTTAATGTGCAGCCTCAGGGCTTCCCATATAAAAAGAATTTCAAAATCAGAGATAGAAGTCTTCCTAGACATCCTAGAGAGGCTTCATTTTACACTTAAAGCATCCAGGGCTTGGACAGTTTAGGTGGAACTACCTATTGACAGCAGAACTTGCACCCTGTACTCATTCTCCTTGATCTTCAGTAAGTCATAAACCTTCCTTTCCACCCCAGTGTAAATCTAAAATTCTTCCTCCATTAGGAGAAGTATAAATCAAATATAAATGACTATAAAGTTTAGTATTATTAAAAGAGAGGAACAGTGAAGGTCAAGTAGAAGAACAGTTTAAAAGTCCTCAATTTTTGCTTATTTTTCATATTTAATATTTTTACTCATATAGAGAACCAAGATAAAATATCAAGTGTGATATATTTAAAAATTATTTATCAACAGCTATGGGATCTTTTGCCTATCAATGTAGAACATTTTGAGAACAAATTGAGCCTTTGAAAGGTAGTTGAAACAGTCAACTAACACTAATTCAGTAATACCTATAATTTCATGATTATCATCAATGTGGGAACTTAGAATAACCACCGGAAGATGGGATGTATTTTTTTTCCTTATTATGGAGAAGATGGTATTCACATCAACTACTATCAAACAGAAATTTCCCTGATCCTAGATTAAGAAACAGTTATAATTACTTTTACATTCATTTATGTCTCTATGTCACCAAGGTTGAAAGATCTTCTGAGGTGCCCAACACAGTACTGCCGTTTAGCTGATCTCCAAGTCATAATTTTGGAATGACCGTTTTTGGTAGAACAATGAGAAGCTTCCTCCCTAGCTCACAAATTGTGCTTGCATAGGCCATGCCCAATACAGCACATGGTTCCTTATGAAAAGTGGAGCAGGTTTTTTCAATATCATCAAACAGTCTGCCTCAGTACTTCCAGGTTCCTGGGGGAGGGAGGGGAGTATTTGTGGTGCAAGTGGAACTGTACATAAAAGAAAACAATTTGATGAAGGTACTTCTGGAGAGAGACCTCTATACAAGATGCTTTGGTTTCCTTTACTAAGCACAGTCCCAACTCTTCAGTTCTAAATGTTATTTTGTACATCCATTAAAGATGAGAATCTTTCCTTCTACCAAATTTTTTTTCCTGATTTATTTTCACAAGTTAGTTAACAAAACAACCTGTATTATTTAGAATCTCATATTATTTGACGGGTAGAAAATGCATAGATTTTATAAGTTTGTTGAATTTCATGAAATATTTTCATGATTAGTTTTTAGAAAATTAAGAAACACTCAAAAGTTGAAATATCTCCAGGGAATAATATTTATGATTGCTTCCCTTCCTAAGTTTTTTTAAAGTTTGCCATGTGTTGAAGTGCTTTATTTCACATGATCTGCAAAATCAAACACCATAACACATTTCTTTTTGTATGATAAGTGTATCTGAACTAAATTAATTGTTGATTCATTAGGACAAAAAGATTCATTATCTGGGGGCCTGTTAATATAGGAAATTAAATAATTTGTGATATTTTTATTAAAATAACATTCACTATTATTCATTTATTAAATGGGGCAGGAAACTGTACAGCTCATGGACTATATCTGTCTGGCCACCTGATTTTATATATAAAGTGCTTTTGGAACACAGTCATGTTTATTTGTTTATATATTGTTCATGGCTGTGTGTTCTCCCATAGCAGAGCTGAATATTTGACCATATACTGTAAAGTTAAACAAATTTGCTATCTGAAATGTTATGAAAAAATTTTTTCTGATCCCTGACTTAGCTGTGATTCAAAGGAAGTAGCTTGTATACATCTGTCAGTTATTTTCTGGTCAAATACCCTGGTAATAAAACAAAACAAACAAACAAAACTGTTATCCTTGGTATTTCATGAAGAGAATAATTTTGAAATCCTAAAAATACTTCTGAATGCCATGATATAGATGTAAGGAGTATTCTCTCTTGAATTCAACATTACTATGCAGAGTCAACTTGTACATCTTTAAAAAAATTTTAATAATGTATTTTAACTTCATTTTCATGAGAATATATCATTCACTTATAGCTGTTTTTACCTTCCTCTTTTCTTTTCCTCCCATAATATTTAAACATGTTGTGCTTGAGTATGTTTGTAAACTGTCTTTAACATGAAGAAACTTTTTTATTAACTTTTAATACATTGGCCTCTTTATCCTGGAAACTCCCTACTTCTAATCCTTAGCAGGACACAATAATTGAACATCATTCAAAGTTTCACAGCTGTTATTATGTTTTATTGTTCTTTATTTTACTCCTCTCTTTAATTCATAGACATTTTCATTTTTCATTCCACACTTGGTCTTTCCCAATACAACAAGGTATGTCCTTTGAATACATAATTCCATTTGAGCAAAAGAGATAAAACACAGAAGTTCATGACTGTGAGAAAATTGTCCTGCAGTTCACTTGGAGTTTAAGAGACTTTTCTCTTAATTGGTCTCTGGAGCTTTGAATTTTATTAATTATTTTTAACAATCTTTCTCTTTTGGAAAGACACTTAGGAACAAAGTGCAATATTGGCCACCGCCCCCCCAAATATTAATCACTGTTAATATCAAGCCAGTTTTAAACAGACCTGTCAATCACACAATCTCCTGCCTTAAGAAGTCGTGTTCAATATATGTTAAATGAGGTAAAGAATCTATATTAGCAATTAAAAAAACAAACTTAGAAAGGTCCTAATTACAGGATTGCAAGCTTCTTGAGGGCATGAAACATATATAAATTCCTCCTGAATTCCTCCTGATTTGCAACTACATTCACCAAATAAGAATGAAATAAACTGTGGAAATAGTGGAGGAAGTTAAGTTTTCTCAAAAATTAAAAAATTGGAAGTGTTATTTCAAGTTTTTTGTAAGTGTTATTGAACACTCTTTCATTCCTTTTTTTACCACTGTGATGGTCTTGCCTCTTTCATTGTAAGAAAATGTAAATGATCATTAACTTTTCTGATCTTTAGTAATACAATCTTAAGAAATTGAGCAATCTTAAATTTGCCTTCTTTGAAAAGCATATGCCATTATAGGTAAAAATCAATTATAGAGCATGAAAAGCATAACCTAAAGGATAAAAATATAAAATATATTTGAAATTATAACAAGCATCTACTAAAAACTAGAAAGATAAGTGTTTATGTGATCACATGTCTAATAATATTTCATTGCTCTATCATACGAGTTATCCAGCATTCATTTCAAGGACATCCCAGGTTAGAATCACTAAGGCAGTATGAGAAATAGGTGGCATATCTGTTATCAACCCATGGAAATATGTGTTTTAAAACATCTGATTTCTTAGTTCTCAATTCTACAATTGAGAAAGAACATAGATACATAGATTCTTATTTTCTGGAGTTGTTCCAACTCAACTCTCCTGAACTTTCAAGTTAACTACCTAATTACAACCACCTGTCAGACACTGTCTTTGGCCCAATTGCAGATCACAAATATTCATTGATTCATTCAATATTTAAGTATTTATATTATTAAGTATTACAAGGGCTAAATATGAAAAATGTAAATCATTGCTCTCAGTACTTTGTAATCCAGTTGTAGAAATTATTTATTTATTTATTTATTGGTCCCAGGGATTGAACTCAGGGGTACTCGACCACTGAGCCACATCCCCAGCCCTATTTTGTGTTTGATGTAGAGACAGGGTCTCACTGAGTTGCTTAGTGCCTCACCATTGCTGAGGCTGGCTTTGAACTCACGATTCTCCTCTCAACATCCCAAAGTACTGAATTACAGGAGTGTCCCACTGTGCCTATTATGGATAAATATTTAAAAACTCAAGAGATAAATTGCCTATAACTGTGTGGATCAGAGGCAGTGTAAAGGAGGTGGCATTTGAATTGTGCTAAGAAAGTAAGCTAATACTATCATGGAGGACCTTGGAGAGATGGTGAGAGAGAGAAACATTCACAGGAGTAGGGTGAAGCAAGTGACTAAGAACCCTCATTTTATGTTTTATATTCATTTAGATGTAGTGCCAAGTGTGTAGAGTGAAAGGAAATCTTCCAAGAGATAAGAAAACATTTATCCAAGGATTCTAGGAAGTGTATTACTTGACTATAAAACATTTTTGCCAAAAAGAAATATTTATTATTCTAAATAAAATTTTTATATAATTTTTGACACTCAATGAAATATTCGTTGTTATCAACTATGTGTATATCTCTACAATTGTACAATATATAATTGATAGGTGATACATAATTTGGACCGTAGCAAATTTGCATGTACTATGAAAACTTTTTAAGTTGCAGCTGTTTTAAAGATAATCGACTGGCAATTGTTCTATGAAGCTAGTTTTTGAGAAAAATGGAGAACTTGTTTTCTGTAACTATGTTTAGTTAATGTCTAATGTTTATTGCATATTACAATGGTGGTGATATGACTTAGAGTTTGAGTCTGATGAAGGAATATGGATCTATGTTAGTTACAGAGGCATTAGACTTTGCCAAGTAACTTCTTAATCAGTATTGATTATTTGCCAGACATTAGTTTTTTGTTAAAAATGACACTGTTGTACTTGAAGATTCTCTTCTATTGCTAACTTTACAATCCTAGCGAATCTTTCCTTTTTGGAGCCCTATGCCATTTGGCTCATCTTAAATACATTTACAGCAAATGTTAATTTATACTACAAAGAGAAAGTGTCCATCTACAGTCCCAAGGTTTTAACTGTAGAGGAATAAGGATTGATTCTTTGTCCTGGGGCCTTGCTCTCAGTGCTGTCTTCCTTCTGTACTTGCACACGCTATCCCATTGAGTCTTTACCTTTTTCTTGAGTACCTAACTGCCTTAGGTAGGTTTTATTTTATTTTATTTTCTCTCATTTTAAAAATTTATTTATTTTAATTAGGTATACATGACAACAGGATGCATTTTGATTCATTGCACACAAATGGAGCTCAACTTGTCATTTCTCTGGTTGTACACGATGTAGAGTTGCACCATATGTGCAGTCATACACGTACCTAGGGCAATGATACCCATCTCATTCCAGCATCTTTCCTGCCTCCATACCCCCTCCCCATTATAGATCAGCATCCATTTATCAGAAAGAACATTCAACCTTTGGTTTTTTGAGATTGGCTTATTTCACTTAGCATGGTATTTTCCAATTCCATCCATTTACCTGCAAATGCCATAATTTTATTCTCTTTTTTTGCTGAGTAATATGCCATTATGTATATATACTATAGTTTCTTTATCCATTCATCTATTGAAGGACATCTAGGTTGGTTCCACAGTTTAGCTATTGTGAATTGAGCTGCTATAAATATTGACGTGGCTGCGTCCTGTAGTATGCTGATTTTAAGTCCTTTCGGTATAGACCAAGGAGTGAGATAGCTGGGTCAAATGGTGGTTCCATTCTAAGTTTTCTAAGGAATATTCATACTGCTTTCCAGGTTGGTTGCACCAATTTATAGTCCTACGAGCAATGTATGAGTGTTCCTTTCCCCCGCATCTTCACAACACTTGTTTGTATTCTTGATAACTGCCATCTTGACTGGAGATAAGAGTAGTTTTGATTTACATTTCTTTAATTGCTAGAGATGTTGAACATTTTTTTCATGCATTTGTTAATTGATTGTATATCTTCTTCTGAGAAGTGCCTGTTCACCTCCTTAGCTCATTTATTGATTTTTTTTTTATTTTGTTAAGTGTTTTGAGTTCTTCCTATAACCAGAAGATTAGTGCTCTGTCTGATGGCATGTGGTAAAAATTTGTTCCCAAAATATAGGTTCTCTCTTTACCTCATTGACTGTTTCTTTTGTTGAGAAGAAGTTTTTTAGTTTGAAGCCATACCACTTATTGATTCTTGATTTTATTTCTTATGCTTTAGGAGTCTTGTTAAGGAAGTCAGGGCCTAATCCGACATGATGAGGAGGTTTGGGCCTACTTTTTCCTCCATTAGGCTCAGGGTTGGGTTTATGGTCTAATTCTTAGGTCCTTGATAGAGTTGAATTTTGTGCATGGTGAGAGGGGTTTAGCTTCATTTTGCTACATATGGATTTCCAGTTTTCCCAGCACCATTTGTTGAAGAAGCTATCTTTTCTCCAATGTATGTTTATGGTGCCTTTGTCTAGTATAAGATAACTGTATTTATGTGGGTTTGTTTCTGTGTCTTCTATTCTGTACCATTGGTCTTCATGTCTATTTTGGTGCCAATACCATGCCATTTTTGTTACTATATTTTTAGTATAGTTTAAGGTCTGGTATTGTGATGCCTTCTGCTTCACAACTTCCTGCTAAGAATTGCTTTGGCTATTCTAGGTCTCTTATTTTTTCCAAGTGAATTTCATAATTGCTTTTTCTATTTCTATAAGGAATGATGTTGGGATTGTAATTGGAATCACATTCAATCTCTATAGCACTTTGGGTAGTATGGCCATTTTGACAATATTGATTCTGTCTATCTAAAAGCATGGGAGATCTTTCTATCTTCTAAAATCTTCTTCAATTTATTTTTTTAGTGTCCTATAGTTTTCATTGTTAAATTTTGTTAAATTCATTTCCAAGCATTTTATTTATTTTTTTTTTGAGGCTATTGCCTTTCTTACCCTTGGACATGACCATATCTGACTTTTGGAATTCATTCATCCTCCTATATGTCCTAAAAAGTATATAGGAAAATAACATTTTGTTAGCATTTCACTAAAATAAAAATAAACTTCACTCAAATAGAGAAATAAGATTAAATAAACACAAAATAAGAGCAATGAGTATATTTCAAGAGCAGACTTTTCAGATCTAAATCATTATTTCAAAATGGATTTGGCTTGATTTGGCAAAATATGTTGTTAATTTCTCTCACAGTAAATATAAGCTAGTTTTACGTGAAGGAAAACACACT
This sequence comes from Xerus rutilus, assembly GCA_028644305.1. NCBI lineage: Eukaryota > Metazoa > Chordata > Mammalia > Rodentia > Sciuridae > Xerus > Xerus rutilus. The sequence goes on from CM053409.1 coordinate 66,045,440, forward strand.
TAACTGAGACACTCAAACAGATACCCCAAAATTTATTTGGTCTCCCAGAAAAGGCATTGATCTTCAGACCCTCTCAAACCTAATTTACATGTTCATTTATAGATGCAGGGTTAGCCTTTCACTCTAGGATAGGTTGAAGTTTATTCTCTTGACTAGGCCTTGACTTCATTGACCTTTATTTATTTAACACCAAAATATTTGCTTTCCTATGGATCTTGATATCCGAAACCTTACCTGATTTCCTGACTCACTGTCCTTTATTCCATTTGATTTACCTTCCAAAATTCATACTACCCTGCTGATAGGACTGGTTCTCTGTAGGTAAAGGGTGGGCACCCCTGCTTCCTCCATAAAAGCCCCATGGCCTTCATGATACCCTTTCTTGAGGGTTTGTACCACTCACATCATCTTACTATATTTGCTCCCTGCTCTACCAAGTCACCTATTTAATATAAGAATTTTATTTATGGACTAGTAAGAACTAGATACTAAGGCCAGATATTTAACTAACACGTAGTCCCTTCCCTCAAGGTGCTTGTGATCTACAAGGAAAGGTCATTATATATTTATTACTGGCTCATTCTCTTCTCTAACTACCATGTTTAAATGTCCTATCTCAGTAGCCCTATATCTCTGTTTGCAAAGCAGAATGAACTGAAATTTTTGTCCACTTAGTCATTAGGTCTTATTTGGCTCAGGTCACTACCTCCTCATACATTTTCTGGTTCTCTTTGCTGTATCTGCGCTTAATTATCTCTATTGATATGATGGTCCAGCATCCTGTCACTATAAATATGTGCTATCAAGTCATTTTATAGTGAGACTCTAGGTCGTAGAGGAACATTGAGAGTTGAACATTCTTTTCATGGAAGGAAGAGAACAATAGTAAAAGGGAAATTATGAAATTAACAACTGAACTGCAATACACTTGTATCTTGAAGTAAATATTGGCAACTTTTGCAGCAGGAGAGGAAAATGTCATAATATTAAATAAAAACAATAATAAAAAAGTCATTATAATTCCCAAAAGTTTTAAAGTATTGTTCTCTTTTTTCTACAGTCAAAACTTTCACTCATTGCCCATCAAAGTACCCTTAGAAATATGAAAAGTTATATTTTTACATTTGTCATTTCCAACCCAGAAATTAATAGTCCCTTGTCCTATCCTTTCAAGAACAGTTTTGATTTTCTATTTCAATCTCAATCTCAATTTTTATTTCAAATATATGCTGAGAGGCCATAAGACATCAACATGCCTTTTATACAAATCAATTGAATATGTACAAGGCATTTGGTTTGTTTCTATTTTCAAAAGTTAACTTACATGTACTTCTTCCTGCAAAATCATATGACATGCAGATGTTTGAATAGTGTAGTTCCTTGACCATGGCTTGCTTATCTTTGTTTGGCATCCTCACCCCAACAAGGTATCTTCCTTCTTCAGAAGCAATCCTGTTGTATCTCTCTGTTTAATAAAAAAACCACAAGGCGACACAGATTTGCCCTTATATTTTGGCATCTGCATTTTGAAGATTTGTGAGTCTTTAGTTACATTAAGGAATCAACACAAACATTTCCTGTTGTACGTCTTTTGGCCATCTTATTGAATTCCACAGAAGTCCTTATTATGTAGATATTTTAGCACTAAATTTTTTGTTACTTTTCATGGTTCATTCATTGGCTTTAAGATTTTGTAGCCAAGTTCCCTACATATTTACCAACACATAACTAATGTTTTCCTATGCTCAAAGTGTTTTAAAGGCTTATTTTTTCTTCCCAACAACTAGAAAATGAATCTTAGTTGATCACAGAATATGCAATAATGCATGATGGTTAAGAACATGGTTATGGAGGCAGACAGATTTGAAAACCCACTATTATTTTTTATATGAAGTCTGACACTGGGCAAGTTACCCTCTCAGTTTCTTTTTAATAACACAAAACCTCAAAAGTTACAGATTATATTCAAAGAGATAATGTTTGTTAAATACTTTAATACAGTGCCTGGTAAATGTTAGACACTCAGTATATTATAACTATATTTTCTAATCACAGCATCATGCTCAAAAAGCACATATCCCATATTTGTACTGCATGAACCATCTCCTTAATAATAACCTTAGGCTTAAGGTGCTGCTTCTCGAAAGGTATGGAAATGGTAATACACTATCACTCAATTAGTGTGATTTAGTTGGTTAGATTAGCAGATTTACCTAAGTTTTAAACATGCTACAAAGTAACAAGCAAACCTCAAAACAATTTTTATTTTAAAAAAAATTAGGTTGAAAGACATAGAAAGTTTAGAGCCTGGAATGAGGATGCAGGAGACAGGACTTGAAGGTAGCATAGCATCCAAATTCAGGAAACGCAGCATACCAGTATATCTGGGTGCAGATTTAATTTCCTTCTTGTTTCTATCCTTTTTACCTGTCCTGAATTACAAATAGTATTGTCTAATCTAAAATATTTTCATATGAAACCCAGAATATCTGATGTTCCTAAATTATAGTAAAATTTACTCAATATATTAACACTAGTCACTTTGGAATTTAGCAATACATGTAAATATACATTACTATTTTCATTTTATAGATAAGTAATGTTCATAGAATTACTTTCCAAGTTTCTGGGTAATAAGTAGCAAAATTTGGAGTATCTAAGGTCCCCAAATTAGAAATATTCAAGTTCAATTCTGGCTTAGCCTTGCACTTGTAACACAACCCAGGGATGTTGAAACTGAGATTCTGTAGTCTCACTGTAAAAAGCTGACAGAATAGGTTTCCCTTGAAGAATTTTTAGGAAACTGTTTCAATAAAAATCCAAGTTTGTATGTGCAAATATGTAGTACTCTGAATGATATATTGTGCGTATTAAACTAATACCAGTTTCCATCTGTCTGATATTAAAGTCTAATACTCTTCTTGACCACACTATGTAAATGTACATCACTATGGCATCATTTACACTTATGAGTTGAGGAAAGAGCTCTTATAACTTCATCTAAGTCCTGGACTCTCTCCCTATCTTCCTCTATTCATCTATTCATTACTCACTTTTTAATGCATTCCATTCATGTCCTATTTGCTGAACTGTACTGTTTTCTTCTTTCTTTAGCATTTTATTTTTGTCAAAATATTTTTTGTCATTTTAAAAAAGTAGTTATGAGCATGAAAAAGATTCTGATTTTCAAAAATCTTGGGACTTCCAGTCAGTTCCACAGTATTTGGTTATAGTATTCACTCTCTGTTTGAAAGCTAGTCATTCTTAGAAATATCAGAAGAAATAGACAATCTGCCAATAAGTATTTTTTATTATCTACACTTATTAAGAAAAGTAAGTCAATTAGAAGGAGATATGTAATAGGCAGGAAATGCTAGACTGCAATAACAGACACCTATTTTTCAATAGTTTAACATATAAACCATTTATTCCATGTCTCAGTAGTTATTCAGGTCAGCAGAAAAATTCTACTCCAAATGGTCATTAAGGGATTTCTGTTCCTTCCATCATTGTTTCACTATCCCATAGAGCCATGTCATCATAATATCCAGCCAGAGAAATGATAAAAAAAATAAAAAACATGGAAGAGATAAACCACATTTTATTGTAGCCTCAGTCTGGGAGTGATCCACAATGTATGTGCTTATATTCATTGGCAAAACAATCACACAGACATACATAGCTATGGGGTAGGGACCTAGTTATGGAGGTAAAGTCTAGCTAGGGGGATAGGGGCCTAGATAATGAGGGAGAGGCCTAGCTGCAAGCCTATTACCAAAGGAAGATGCAAAATAGAGTTCAGTGAATAGTGAGAGATCTCTGCCACAGTGTATGAAAGGGAAGATATATTTCAATCATATTTTTGTTTACTCTGAAATGATAACTTGCTAGTCTATTGATACTTGTCCCATTTTGCTGAAGAATCCTTCAAGGAATAATCATTTAGATTCTGCCTGTTCCCAAATGAATAACATGTTATTTGGGAGTGTGGGTGGCATTAGTTGTAGAAGGGGGTAATCTTTCTTAATGTAATTTTAAATAACAGACCCAATTTAGTGCAGCACCAGCAAAGTATTCAATTAAAATCACATTATTAAAATAAAAATTAATGTTCTGTTGCTGAACTGCTTGGCTGAATGCACCAATTAAAAGTTTTCTTATCTTCCTCACTTCCTTTCCAATCTCTTTGGAAAGAGAAGACACAAATATACAAATGTACACACAACTTTCTGACTAAATAAACCAAGTCTGAAGATAAACTTTGTCCCTAAAATACTGTAATTGCACAATTATCTATGGAATTTGTGATGTGTAATGTCATAAGTAAAATTTAAAAAAACACATAATGCAAATACTTTATTAAAACAAACATAGCTTCTACTTCTCATACTTCAAGCTTGTTTTCAAACTATATTAACCTTAACATCTTACTTTCTCTCCTTATTTTCATAAAATGACTTGAGGAGTCACAAGGCATAGTTGAAAGTTGGGTGGGAAATAGCTAAAGGTAATAAGTGGAGAAAATTTTATACTGTGGCCTCAGATTTTTAAATCCAGGTTTTGTTCTTCAAGTAGCAATGGGACAGGAAAGAGATCATCCTATAGCCAGGAACCTTAAGCAAGCATCCGACCCTGATTATACTGTATAAATCTTATATACTCATTTTGTCACTATCAAATCATTTCCAAACGTTTGTCATTGGCTCATGTTTGTTATTTTATTATCCACTGTGTCTGCAAAATATTTGTTTACTAAGCCCTTGATATAAATATGCTATTCCAGTCCCTCTCACTTCTCGAGAGCGCTTCCACATGGGCAGTTGCTTTCCCTTCTAGATCTCTTTGTGGATAAAACTAATAAAAGGTTTTGTGAAATAAAACAGCTTTCATTTAGACTCAGCTGTCATTCCCCATATTCCTAGAGCCATTTGACCTTTCAGAAAGTTAGCTTTCCAATTCTAGTGGAAAAATTAAGGAGCTTATGTTTAGGATACAGTTGAACGTTAATTGTACCTTCACTATTTTTCCATCGCTCTGCATAGCACTGGTAATACACAGATGATCATAGCAACTACTGTCAAGTTACATATAAGCTTTTCACATTTGTGTACATTTGCACATGCTGATTGATATGTTTTATCAATTGCACAAATGTCAAGTCTCCTTATTTTAAAAGGAACCCCTCAGAATGTTAATTATCCAAAGTCTTTAAAAAATGCAGCAAGTGGGCTTACCATTAATCTCAATTTTTAAGTTAATTTATTTTGTTAACTGTGTAATAAGACAACAAGAGATGATAAGGTAGATATTAAAAATGAAAAAAATTGTTGACAAATAGCAATTGGGAATGACCTTTTTTTCATATGCTGGTTTAGAAAAAAAAACAGAAAATTCAATCCAAAAAGAGCCAATGAAATTTTTCATAAAAATGAGTGTACATGAAGCATGTGTACATCATCAACACACATTCACACCACATAGGAAGACAAAACATCCACACATTCCAATTAAGGAGCAATTAAGAAAGAAAAATCAGTGGAGGAAGAGGCTGTTTTGGTAAGTCTTGAGACCATATTATAAAGGCTCCTTTATTCTTCCAAACTTTTTAAATTATGTAGATGTGTCCTGGAGAGTGGTTTTAATCAAGGCTGCAATCTGAAGAACATTGTCCCTCACTCTAAGAAACATGTACATTTGTTATAGAAGTGTGGTCAGACTGGTAACCATGAAGGCTTGCTTGGATTATGACTTAGAATGTCTATGAGATAAGCTAATTTAGGAATTATGTTTCCTGTCTCCAGAAACCCTATCCATGGTTAATTAGACATCTCACTTGAAGACACATTTTCTGTCAACTCCACAAAAGGAATGTACATTTGAATTTAATGGGTCTTAGTTCACATGTTCTTGTATCTGTTTGTTGATGTTTAAAAGAGGAACTTGGCTTATGTTGAAGGCAGTTCATGATGAACTTGCTGTTTAGTCATTTCAAGGAGCAGCATTCTTTGTAACGAGAAGCCACCAAGCCATCAGAGGCCAGGAATACTGGCTGATCAGCCTCTTCACCACTGGGCCACCTCTCAGTGCCTAAACATACTCACTCAACCTTGAGGAGTTTCATTCACCTACAGTTTCTTTATTTGACCATTCATGAATAGTAGTAGCTTAATTGTTTCACTCAAAGTTGGTCAAATTGCCTTAAATTAATATCTTACCTTTTCTATTTCACAATACTTAAAAAGAAAAATCCCATATAAGCTTTTATTTTAAAATGTGGTTTCTATCACACTATGATTACATAATAATTGTATAAGAAAAAATAAGGATTAGGTGAAGATTGCCCTCAGTGGGAATGAACTCCAAGAATCAAGGAGAGGGATGACCTAGAATCTCAAAAAAGGTGAAATGTTCTCAGAAGAAAGCATTCTCTCAGGTACTTTTATTCCAGACTTGCATAGCTTCTCATCCCTGAGAGGTAGATAGCACATATTGAAATAGGTCAGCAAGTGGGGAGATAAAGTCATGTTATCTACCTTCTGAATCATGTCATTCAGTGCTTTATATCATCCCTAGAAATTGAGGAGAGCAAGACTTCATTAAAGCATATCAGGCCAAATTTATAAGAGAGCATGTTTTGACACTCTTGTGATGCATACAGCTTTAAGCTGAGAGTTAAATTGAGAGAGTGACACAAGTGGAGGCTGGGGACAGCAGAAGGAAATAGTAATGCGCCATCATCTACCTTATTTATCATTCACCCACGCCTCACATATTTGCATTTATAACATACAGATATGCTTATACAAATGTTGCCTGGGATTAAAATAAAGCCTGAATTATAGGTTATGCTTGCAAGGAACAGTTTACAGTCAGAAAAGGACATAGAGAAATGTGAATGGCACATTTAGTTTGAAGAAATTGGGAATTATAGTTGCATATAATCTTGTTCAGCCTTTGATATCAGGCATTGTACATGGATTATTGCTTTTAATTCCAGTGAAAAGATTATATGCCCAGTTACATTTTATAGATGAGGAAACTAGAGTAAAGCATGAGCTCAAGGTCACACAGTTTATACACTCATTCTCTTCAAATTTCAATGTGCTTGGTATACAACTGCCAGAGAAACGTTAAATACTTGTTTGGTCAGTATTTAATTTCTTACTGATTTGTTTCATTTGTCCCCACTGTCTACATAAAACATAAAGAAGCAAACAAAATTTCCATGACGAATTTGAGACACTAGAGTCAGAGGCCTAATTTCTGTGGTTTAGGCCTCTATTCTCGTAGGATGTATCTGCATTTGCCTTCTTCTTTTGCTGTTTGTAATATAACTTAAAAGTGCCAATGCCTAAGCCATTTCCCCCACTTATGAACTGGTTAGTTTCCAAGTGATTGGAATCTGAACTTTCTCTGGTATAGAGAAGGGTCAGTTATCCTGGCTGGATCTCTGCTTTCTGGGCCTATACCCAGCTTTCCTCCTCCTCTGATAATCAGACATGCACTAGTTGTCCACCATTAGCAATATCTGCCTTCTTCCCAAGTTGTATGCTCTTTCCTAGGCCTGCTGTTTAAGAAAGTACTGTAGATCCCATGCTTTGAACAACAGCAATGTCTTGTTGTATACTTCTCGAGGTTTGAAGGTAGAGATTAATGTACTGGCAGGATTATATTTGTTCTGTGCCTCTCCTCTAGCTTCTGGTGGTTTGTGAGCCAACTGGCACTCATTGGCTTGGAGAGCATCACTTTGACCATGGTCTCCATCTTTGTAAGAAGTCACCTGTGCCAATTCCCCATTTCTATAAGAATATCATTCATTTTGGATCAGGACTCACCCTAATTTAACTAATTGCATCTGTAATGACCCTATCACAAATAAAATCACATTCAAGGTAGAGATTCATCATTTAAAAATTGAAGGGACAAATTTCAACCCATAATGCTGCCCCATTATGTATCCAGTGCTCGATTTACTTAGGAAGCACTGAGTCAAACCTCTGTATGCCTTTGTGACTTTATGTGACATCTGGTAACCTCTGAAGGATAGCAGGAATTTGGGAGATGAAAATAGTTAAAATAGATCCTAGGGTAAGTCAAGTCTGATAGTTCTTATTTAACTTATTGCTTCACAGGTTAAAAACAAGCAGGGACCAGAAGGGGAATTTGTAGTCTGTTCCTAGGCAAGGAGTACTTTGTAAAATTCAGCTTCTTTCTGGTTTGTATTCTAAGAGCGATCTTGTCATCTTGAGCACTTTGGCTCTGTTTGTTTACACACAAGTACAGCCTAATCACATAAGATGAAGTATGGCTGAATAGTACAGCGGGAAACAAGGAAAATATTATCAAATAATTCCAAACATCATTAAGTCAGTATTTTGGGTCAAATCAGATGGATTAGGTGTTCCCTTCCTGCATCTGGAACAAAAGTACAACAATATAGCTTATCAGTGTCGCTTTGAGTTACCATGTAATTCTACAAACACATTACTTTACTCACATAACTCAGGACAGGGCATTCACAATAGCATTAAGACTTTATGGAGTCTACAAATCTGGACTGTTACACCAATGAGATATTTTTAGTTTTGGCATATGTCATTGTGACTGTTTAAGAAGAGAAATAACAATTTTTGAGCCAAGGTTTAGGAAATATTTTAAAATATTGTTTTGAGGTTTGTAACTAAGTTGTACAAATGCATTGTAATCCCTATTCCACTTTTCCTTCCTTCCTTCCTTTCTTCCTTCCTTCCTTCCTTCCTTCCTTCCTTCCTTCCTTCCTTCCTTCCTTCCTTCCTTTCTTTCTTTCTTTCTTTCTTTCTTTCTTTCTTTCTTTCTTTCTTTTTTTTTTTGGTGGGGATTGAACCCAGGGCTTTGTGCATGCAAGGTAAGCGCTCTACCAACTGAGCTATATCACCCTAAAACAAGGCTTTTGTTTTGTAACTTTTCTTTTTTTGATAACTGGGGATTGAACTCAGGGGCCCTTAACTGCTGAGCCACATCCCCAGTCCTCTTTATTTTTTATTTTGACACAGGGTCTTACTAGTGCCTCGCTAAGTTGATGAGGCTGGTTTTAAACTTGTGATACTCCTGTCTCAGCCTCCCAAGCTGTTTGGATTATAGGCATGAGCCACCATGTCTAGCATTCCCTATTCAAAAAGAAAATTTACTCAATATTTACTAGTAATTAAAAAGGAGAGAGAATATTTTAAAATGTCAAAGGAATGAAAAATAAAGGAGAAAATTCTAACTTTGCTTCCAAAGTAAGTATACTAAGATTAGAAAGTGGAAGTCAATCATTTGTAGTAATTGGCAGAGAATCAAGACTAAGTAGACATTTAACTACTTTTAAAATTCTAACATTTACTACTTTATATCTCAGTTTCATCATTTGCTTGTTATGAAACTATGGAAAATACTTGAACTTTCAGAACACACTCAAGCCTATTCACCATCACCAGTAAACTGTCATTAAAATTATTTTAAAAATACACAAATGAAATAAACTAACTTGTGATATACATGATATACAAATTCATCTATATTTTGAGAGAGCTAGTACCTAGAATTCAGCAAAAATTGCCATTTATCCAACCCATAAGAGTTGTTTTATTTACAGTTGCCCTATTCTTTATTAAGTTTGGTTGAAGTTGGTCTATAATGCACTTTAGGAGATTTTGACATTTGCTGTCAGAGATTTAAGGTGTCACCATGACAGGGACATGAAAAGTTGGCAATACAGACCGAAATAGGTAGTGGCTTTTAAGCCTTTGTGTCAAAAGAAACCAGATTAATAACACTGAAAAATAATAGGTGTATGAAGAGGATTAGGGAAAAGGAGTGCATAGCATAGGTAGATAAGGACGCCATGGAAAAGTGATGAAGGGCAGAGAGATTCTCCACAGGCCAGCACAGAGCCGAAATCTCAGAGGAATGCACAATGAGACAGCAAGAGGCTTTATGGAAAACCTGCTGGGATGATTATAATTTTAAACCTTATTTATAAATTCCATTGATAATAAAAAAATTAGAGACTATTAAAATTATCAAAAAGTAAATAAGCGATCACCATTTTTGTTTCCACATAAGTACATCATGCTATATTTCTCTCAAGATGCAAGAGAATGGCTTAAAGTTTAAAATGCTGTAGTGAATGAACCTTTCTTATACAATACAGATGAGATCTTCAGCAGTTATTTAAAACTTTTCCATTTCAAAAGAGAAGAAAATATGGAGAAATCCAGAATTGGGCAATGCCAGGATCCACTCATACACTTACATGCACATCAAATATTTTGTTCTAGGATATCTCATCACTAAAAAAAGTATTTGTTAAATCTTTCAACCTGCTTTATCTGTTTTTAAAAATCTGTACTGAGCAGGGAATTAGCTTTTGGATGGCAAAGCAGTTATGCTTGTTGTGGTGAAATAGTTTAAGTTAGTATTTTTGAATCTGAGCTCCTACAAGGAAAGGTGTTATTCATCCAGCCACTCCCTGGTTCATAGCAATCTCTAAATATTTATTCATAAGTGAATGAATGAATGCATCAATCAATCAGTTAACACATGAATGGGAGAATTGAAGGCAAAATTGCTTCTTTCTTACCACATGTTCTTTTGATAGTTAGGCAAAGACATCCTGGAGAGGTTATTTTTTTTAGAATGCTGAGAAACCATTTAAAGCCATAAATATTATGTCAATCAGAAGATTGCCGTGGTCATTGGCAGCCTTGAGAGAAGCCTTTCAATCTAAAGGCCACTGAAAAGCAAATCTGAGCACACATCCCTGTGTCAATGTAAAGGCTGCAAAAGAACTTAATAAAGAACCATCACACTTGTATTTCTCCCTTTTTATTGACTCTTAAGCTAAGAGCTGCAGGAACAGGGAAATTCTTCATCACTGTCTGTTTGTCACCTAACCAACATCTGGCCCTGTATCGCCAACTTCTGGCACACTATTTATGCTTCAGTAAGTTTTTGGTAAATAATTCTGTGAAGGAATTAATGATGTCAGAAAGAGGAAAATTAAGAATGAAGCAAAAGAGCTATTAAGTATATGCTGATAGAGTAAATGATTGACAAAAGTGAATTGAGTGCTCCATAGAAAGAAAGGAAAGACGTTGAATGGATATGAAGGAAAGGTGAGAAGAAAGGGTTATGGATTCCAACAGAACGAAGAGCCTGGGGTGCAAGAAGTGGTCTTTGGGTCAAGGTTTGCTATATTGTGTTTGAGTTTATTTTCTCTAACCAAAAAGTGTTTAAACAATTTGGGAAAAAAAGACAAATCTGAAAATCACAACAAAGCAAGTTATATGTTAGGTTTCTCCACAGACCTCATAAAAGAGGAATTTACTCTTGCATGTTCTCTAAATGTTTACAAGAGAAAATGTTTTATGGGCTTACTGATTTTAAATTCCCTTCGCATCTCTGATTCTTAACTAATTCACTTAAAAACAAGAACTTGCTATACTTGGGAAATCACGGAGGTCTTTCTAGAGCTTTTGGATTTGAAGATTTGAGTTCTGGGTTGGTCATTCTGTCTCAAAATTAACACAGAAATTGAAAAAGCCATAACAATGTTGATTATATTTCAGTAAAGCTAAGAATGGTCAGATCTTAGACTTTTCAAAATCCAGTGTTCTTGTCCAACTCTGGCATACCTCAGAGGACATGGGTCAGTGGGAGCAGCACAGAGCATTGAGTGATGGCAGGTCCTATTAGCCCCAGTTGTCAGGGCTGTTTCCTCCCCAAGCTTATAGATTCATAGTAAATAGATTTTTTTAATCATCAGTGCATATAAGAATAAAAACTCAACAAGCCATGGGACTTGAAAGGCTATTCTTGGACTGAAAATCTTTGTTTTGCAGATAAACATATTCAGGAGAAATATGTAACTCCAGTTCACCACTCAAGGTTAGAAATGGGGAAAATACTCAGGATTTCTGATTCTTTATGTAGCATATTTTCACTATATTACATACTGAAAATAAAGGTATTTGATTATGTTAATGACAAAGAGAACACATTGAGGTCTAAGACCTTTGAAAGCTACAAAAAGGCCATTTATTGGATATCCTAATTTACAAGAGCATATCTTGTTCATCACTACCTGTCCATAAGCTCTTACAGAGTTTGGCATTTGGCAGGTTCTCAGTGTGTGTGTGTGTTTTAATTAAGGTCCAATTTATATATAATACCATGCACAGATCTTAAATATTCACTTTGTTGAATTTTAGGAATTTTATGTATGCGTGACCATGTACAGAATACAAATATTCTGTATATGAGTCCTTTGCCAGACATATGTTTTACGAAAATGTTTTATCAGTCTGTGGCATGCCTGTTCTTTTTATTAATGTTGTCATTTACATTACTCCAGAAAACTCCTTTGTGCCCCTTTATGGTCAGTTTCCCCTTCATTCTGCCCACCAAGTGACCACTTTCTGAATTCTATCACTACAGTTTAGGTTTGCCTGTTCTTGGAAATTATATAAATAAAATAAATGAGTGAATAGATATTTTTGTTGGCTGTTTATGTCAGTCTTAATGTTTCTGAGACATTCATAATATTTTCTGAAATTTATTCCTATTGTTGCTTACTTCAGTAGCTCCTCTCTTTATATTATTTTTTTTTGAGCCAGTATGGCACATTTTGCTAATTCTTCCTGTTGGTGAACTTTATGCTACTTACCCTTTGGGGTGATTATGACTGTTAAAAGTTGCCATAAACTTCTTTTATTCAATGTCTCTTTTTTTGGAAATTTTGAATGCATTTTCATCCCATTATTAGCTATTTGTGTTTCTTCTTCATACCCATTTTGTAGCTGGGAAATTTGCCTTTTAATTTAATATATAGGAATTCTCTATATATTCTGGGTATGATTTTTTTTTCAAGTCTATATACTGTGAAAGCTTTTTCCCAAAATGTTTCTTAGCTATTCATTTTCTAATAAAGTCGCTTTTAATGAGCGGTAATGTTAATGAATTTCAACTTTCTTTTTCTTTGTGCCTGTTGAAAACCATTTACCTGCTTCAAGGTTACAAATGTATTATTTTGTTGTTGTTCAGAGAATATAAGGATTATGCTATTACACCACCATTTATCAATACTTGCTTTTCACCCTTCCAATCAACACAGTGCCTTGTCCAAAGATTAATTGACACTATATTTGAGGGTCTATTTCTGAAATCTGTTCTGTTCCATCAGCCTATATATTATAGGTTTAAGCTTATTATTGTACTGTCCTGACTATGGTAATTTTATGGTAAGTCTTCAAGTTAAGTAGTGTTAAGTCCTTTTATTTTTATTTTAATTTACTCACATTTTAGTTGATGCATTATAATTATGCATAATAGTAGGATTTGTTGTTATGTAGTGATGTGCACATGATATAGCAATGTATTTTGGTCATTATTGTTCCCCAGTATTTCCCCTTTCTCTCCCCTCCTCCCTGTTGCTGATCCCTTTACTTTACACTACCAGTCCCCTTTCAATTCTCATAAGATCCTCCCACACACATTTTTTCTTTCCTATTTTTCCCCCTCTCTACTTCTCAATCTGAAAAAAAAAAAACAATAGTTTTTTTAAAAAGCTAGAGGACTTGACCCAACTACACTATTAATAGGAATATAACCTTTGACTTTGTGAATTTGGTCTATTTTACTTGACATAGTATTCTTAAGTTCCATCCATTTTCCTGTAAATAATTTCATGCTTCTTTATGGCTAAATAAAATGGCATTGCATATATATACCTCCTTTTCCTTATCCATTCATCCATTGTGGACACCTAGGCTTGTTCCATAATTTGGCTACTATGAATTGTGCTGCTATAAACATGGGTATGCATGTATAACTATAGTAATCTTTTAATTATTTAGGATAGACACTGGGAAATAGTGTAGTTGGGTCAAGTCCTCTAGCTTTTTAAAAAACTATTTTTTTTTCCATTCAAGATCCTTTGCATCATCACACAAGTTTTAAAATCAGCTTGCCAATATTTTCAAAACAGTTTTCTGGCAATTTGAAAGATATTATATTGAATTTACAGGGCAATTTGTGGAGAATAGACATCTTTAAAACATTAAATTTTCTCTATGAACATAGATATAGATCTCCATTGATCTGAATATCTTAAAATTTTCAGCATTGTTGTGTAGTTTTCAGTGTATAGATCTTGCATATTTTTCAATAGACTTTTTCTATATATTTAATATTCTTTGATGACATGGTAGATTATTTTATTTTCTATATTTTCATTCTTAGTATCTAAAATGCAATTGTTTTTATTTTAATTTTGTTTTTTGAAATTATACATAAAGATTATAGATATGTATGAGTTGCTCAGTAATATTTCAAGGTATGTTTACATCATATAATGTTTGAATTAGGTTAAAAAAATCTGCCTCCTCAAACATTTATCATATCCTCATGGTAAAAACATCCATACTCCTTTTTCCCAGCTTTTTGAAATATGCAATACATTATTATTTTCTATAGTAATTCTACTAAGCAATAGACCACCAGAATATCTTGCTTCTGTGTAAATATAACTCAGTGCCCATTAACCAAACTTTCTTCATCCTACCTTCCCCCTAATTCTCTTCAGAGTAACTACCATTCTGCTCTCAAGTTCTGTGTGATTTTATTTTTATATGAAAGATATGAGTGAAATCTTGCAATGCTTGTCTTTCTGTCCCTGAGTCATTTCACTTAACATAGTGATCTCCAGTTCTATCCACATTGTTATGAATGACCAAATTTCGTTCTTTTTTATGGCTGAATGGTATTCCATGGTGTATATATATATACCACGTTTTCTTTATCAGTTCATGAGTTGATGAATTCTTAGGTTGTTTCTATTTCTTTGCTATTGTGAATAGTTGTGCAATGAACATGAGAGTGCAGATGTCTTTTTGGTATAATGATCTCACTTTCTTTCACTCTGATCCTCAGGAGTGGAGCTGCTGGATCATATGTTAGTTCTACTTTCAATTATCCTATAAACTGTCATATTGTTTGTCAATAATGACTGTCATAACATTCTTACCAACATTATTGAAAGGGTTCCTTTTTTCCACATTCTCATTAGCGTTTGTTATTTTGTGCCTTTTGGATGGATAGTAGTTACTTTGACTAGTGTGAGATGATATCTCATTGTGGTTGTAATTAGCATGTTATGATGATTAATGATATTGAATATATTTTCATGTATCTGTTGGCTAATTGTGTATTTTCTTTTAAGAAATGTCTATGTAGGTCTATTTCCCATTTTTTAAAAAAATGTTATTTATTTATTTATTTTTGCAATTATATTTTTGAAGCTCTTTTATATTCTGGATATTAATCTCTTGTCAGGTGTAGTTTGCAAATATTTCTCCCATTCAGTAGGTTGTGTGTTGATTCTACCGATTATTTTCTTGGCTGAGTAGAACCATTTTAGTTCATTAATTCTATTTGTTTATTTTTTATTTTGTTTCCTGTGTTTTGTGGCTTTTGTCCAAAAAAAGCCTTACTCATTACAATGTGCTAAAATATTTTCATCATGTTTTCTTCTAGTAATTTTTGTAGTTTTAGGTCTCACGTTTAAGTCTTTAATCCATTTTTAAAATTCCTTTTTTTGTTTTATGGGTAGCTTAACAGGGCTTAAACTCAGGGGCACAGCCCCACCCCTTTTCATTTATTTATTTTTTATTTATTTTTATTCATTCATTTATTTATTTATTTTGAGATGAGATTTCACTAAGTTATTTAGGGCATCTCTTAGTTGCTGAGGCCAGCTTTGAACTTGCAATCCTCCTGACTCAGCCCTCCAACCTGCTGGGATTACAGGTGTGTGCCACAACACCTGGTAAATCTTTGATCCATTTTGCATTGATATTGGGAAATTATGAGAGATAGGAATCAGTTGCATTCTTCTGCAATGTTGCACAACAAGCCTCAAAAGTTCCAGGGAACTGTGATCTTACTTAAGCGTCAAAATAAGGTGTCAGAAACTGACTATGTGATCACAAATACGGACAAATTTCAGATGGATAATTTAAAAGAGCTGTATTAAGGACACTCAATTAGCTTCAAGCGAACAGAGAAATGATTCACTATTTTAATGGAGAAACTTAACAGAGGTAAGGAAGCAATATAAATAAAAGAAATTCTTGAGAAAGACACCAAATGAAGTAAACACACGTAAACACACACACGTATGTGCGTGCACACACACACACACACACACACACACAATGGAAGGCATTAGTAAAAATAAATTCTTGAGAAAGACACTAAAGTAAGTAAACATACACACATACAATGGAAGGCATTCATAGTAAAATAGATGAAACAGAAGAGAGAATTAATGATCTTGAAGTCAAGCTTTTTAAAAAATACACATTTGGAAGAGAACAAAGGGAAAAAGAATGAAAAGGAATGAAGAAAGCAGGCTGGGGGGAAAAAATGAAATGGAGAAAATTAAATTCCATGCATGTATGATTTTGTCAAAATGAACCCAACTAGTATGTACAACTGTAATGCTGTAATAAAAAGAAGAAAGCTTACAAAAAAATTGGGTAATAAGAAAAGAGCAAATGTTCAGAAAGTTAATTCAAAGAGATTATAACAGAAAATTTCCCATTTCTAGAGAAGGATACAAATATCCAGGTACAGAAATGTCAACAGCTGCCAGTTATATTTCACTAAACAAAATGTACCCTAAGACATAATATAATCCAAAAGATGAAAAATTAAGATCCTCAAGTAAGAGAAAAGAAACGACATATGAGTGGGTTCCAATTCACCTCACATTAGATTTCTCAGCAGGTAACTTACAAATGTAGCATAAGATATTCACAGCACTGAAGAAGAAAAAGGAAATCACCAGCCAAGAATACTATATCTAGCTAGCAAGTCTATCCTTTAGAAATGAAGGAGAATGCTGGACATGGTGTTACACACGTCTAGTCCTAGCCTTCAGATCTTTGGAAAACTGCCCTTAACCCTCCAGAGAGACTTAGTAGAGCTGAGAGGTGAATGCAGGCTTCCTCTGTAGCTGGTAGACTCAGAATACTCATCTTTCTTAGCAGCATACACACAGGACTTAATATTTTGTTAAAGATTTGCTTGATTTCTTCTTAGCCCTGTCCATGAGAGAGTTTTTCTTTTCTTTCTAAACTAGTCAGGGAGGAGAGTGTCTTTGTCATCTCACCAAGAGGTATTCTCCAGTGAAATGTAATTTATTCCAAGTTTCTTTGCTTTGTCAATTTCTGATGGCTTTAGGAGAACTGATTTTATATATCGCTGTATTCGTTTTCTTTGTTAGGGTGAGACTGCTCTCTCCTGATTTTCTACATCACAATTGGATCCATTGCTTGATATATATTTGTTGGTAGATTTAAGGAATCCGAAGAGTATCCTCTGCTATAGTAAGTTTTTAAGTTATCAGGTGTGTTCTTAATTTGCTCCTTGCTATATACTTGAGCAGGATTTTGCTTTTCACATTTGTGTCCCTAAGTATAAAAAGGTGATAACAATTACATCTGATTTATAAACTTTTTGTGAGCTCTAAACTACTTAAAATGGTGCTTGGAACATGGTAAGAATTACATGACCATTACTTTTATATGAAATCATATTTTCTTTGGAAAGACAGAGTGTGTTCAAAAATTCTTATCCAGATAAAGAATAATTACCCTCAACTTTGTAGAGGGGAGAATTTAACACCACTAGCAATTATTAAAACAAAAAGTGTTTCTATAAATATATTAGTGTTTAATCAACCTGAATAACAACTTACAAGTTGTTGGTGAGCTCGGAGTTTCATGAGTGGAATTAGGCTCTCACTAGAATTGGGAGGAAAATATGCTGATATGCAAGTTGAAATAATTGAAGGGGTAAGCAGCCCCTCTGGCTCGGAGACAAACTTCATCACTGTCTTTCTGTGTACCTCCAAGAGCTGACAGGACCTCCTCCAGGACACAGCAGAGTAGATCCACTCTCCCTTCTTTTTTGTCATCTCTGAGCAGCACCAGCTAATGTTGCCTAGTCACAGGCTCCCGAGATTCGTACAAATAAAAGAAATAATCCACAGAAAACAAATGGAACATCTTTTTAGCCTTTAGGTTTTTCCTTTTTTTTTTTTTGGTGCCAGAGATTAAACTCAGGGGTACTTGACCACTGAGCCACATCCCCAGCCCTATTTTGTGTTTTACTGAGAGACAGGGTCTCATTGAGTTGCTTAGCACCTCGCTATTGCTGAGGCTGGCTTTGAACTTGCAATTCCCCTATCTCAGGCTCCCAAAGTGCTGGGATTACAGGTGTGCGCCACCATGCCTGGCAGGTTTTCCCTCTTCTAAGTACCTCTCTCCCTGTTCTTCTTACTGCCATTACAATATCTTCCAGTTACCTTCCCATTTTCTCTTTCTCTCATGTACCTGAGGCCAAAGTAACAATAATGATAATATAATAATAACTAATGTAGTATCACTTATAGATGAAAGTAATGAATTCATGACATTCATCAATGAATACATTTTCTTAATTCAAAAACTGGACAAAAATATTAGACATTGTCAGAGGTCTTTAATAATTAGCTAATGAAAAAAGAAAAAATGCCAGAACTGTTGAACTGGGATCTAGCCAGTCAAAATACTAATCTGACAAAACTGTGGTCCCAACCACAAATTCTTGCAATCCTTAAAAATTCATAGCTCAGTCTTAGATATTTTCATGCTATCATGTTTCTCTCCAGTTATTAAAAATCTGATCAACTCTTAAGTTAGAGTATTTGCTTAGATTGTTTAAGTTCCTGGGTTCAACCTCCAGATTAAGAGGGAAAAATCAACAGCCAGGTTAGTGCATTAACTAATAGCAGTATTGAACCACCCAACTTTATTCTCTCAACTTTATTCTTCCCCCCACCTCCAAACAACTCACTTCACTTCACTTTCTCCCCACCCCAACACACACACACACATACACAGAGAGACAGAGAGAGAGAGAGAGAGAGAGAGAGAGAGAAACGATCACAACTGACCTGAAAATAATGTGATCCATCTATTCTGATGCACTTTCAGGTTCTGCTACTGCTAGTTCAGGGAGGTGCTTTTAGACAAGAGGCTGTTACAGTATAAACAGCCACTCCTATGTATGTCTGGCTCCTTTCCCAATGATTTTGCCAAGAAACAAGGGATAAGTGGATAGTGTATGTGCATTTCCTGAAGGAAAAAACTGAAAGTGGGCAACCTATACTCACTCCCATCTGCTCTTGGGCACTGCAAGGAGCAGTGAAGGACCACCATCAGTCACAGGATCTGCTCCAACCACTCCACTAATGGATTGTTTCCTCTTTGCCTTGTTTTCAAGGTTGATGCTCTCTGAGCCAGCCAGCCAGGCAGGCAGGCAGCTGCAAAGGACAGCAGCACAACTCTTGAATCCTGTAGATAATTGCCAAAGGCAGCTGAGTTCAGAAGCCCCACCTGTTAACGAGCTGCCAATTATTTATATGCTTATAAATCACCTTTTAAACACTAACAAGCACTAATAAGCCTTGGCTGCCAGTTACCATGGAAACTGAACACATCTGAAAAAGGAATGAGACTACTGACATATGGACTGTGGGTCAATGGTCCAGTATCTCCTGGCACTGACGTTTTTACTCCTGCACATGAAACTGTTCTGTCCAAGTATAACCTCAAATTACATGAAAAAGGAGGCATAGGAGATGATGAAATGCCTGCTTTTCCCCCTGCAGCCCAGGGTGTCTAAAGGGAATAGAATTGTGTCCAGCTCCCCGTGAGCTATGGGAACAGGCTGCCCTAACTTGTTAAGTGGCAGTTCCTATGTACAGCCACACAGCTGGCCTGCCCAGGCCACCTGCTGTCAGATATTTTATTCCCAAAAGCTTCCTGGGCTGCTCGGCTCCATTGGTCTGAAGAGGTTTTTCTAATACATTCAGTTTGCTGTTGCAAATAGATATGATGATAAGCTACTTGTGGGATGCTCAGTAATATTTAGTGAGATGCAAGTAATGGTTTCAGATGAAAAAGAACATATTTTTGCTCCCAGCAAACTGAAGGCATTTTCTCTCTTCTTTTAAAAGCTCAGTGAGAAGGCAACCACCCGTGACCCAAAAACTCTTTTTATAGTAGAGAACGAAAACTACCTTCTGCCTTCAACTGGTTTTCCAAACTAGATATATAAAAGCTCACCATAAGTGGCATCAGGTATGAGATGGCAGCTCAAAGAAGCTCAGGGAAACAGAGCATTAGCGAACAGTGACCTAATCTAGCAATAGAGGAAAGTGATTGTATCGTTTTGCCATGACTGACCCAGAAATGGCTTCTGCCATAGATTCTAAAGGACACCAGTTTTCAATAGAAAACTACTGATAACACAAAGTTACCTACCCTTCAACATGTATTCAAACTGATTTAATCTCTCATCCTGCCTACTGTAGGGCAAAGAACACCAGCTATATGCCAAAAGCAACTGATTCAGGAGTTATTTGTATCACTATCATTTAGGTGCTTTATCCTAGCTGGAAGAGAGAAGAAATGCATGAGGCTCTTTGCAAATCTTTAGATTTTGATGAAATTTATGCTAGTGGACAGGGGCAAATTGTTCCCTCCATCTTGGGAAAAAGTATATATTCACGTATATTTATATCTACATATCTATATTCATCTTTCAAACTCAATATATACATGTTCCTTAGAGTGATGCATATGCCAGTCTTGAAAAATGTACCCACCACTATTGTTATTTCCATGGAGAGAATCTGCTTTATATTTGGCTCCTACCAGGTCTCCTTACAATCATCTATGCTTATTAGCCTGAATACGCAGGCATTTACAGTGACCACAAAGGGGCAATGATAAGGTCAAGGTCTTTGGTAGTATATTACGCAAGGTTGTTCCCCAAAGAAGATATTTTGGTATGAGCAGAGTGACTGTGAAAATAAAAATTCAGTGGTAGAAAAGATGTAGGGCTGAATAGAGGTTAAAACAGGATAAGCTGTCATATAAATTTATAAAAATGTAAAGATTGCAAAGAATGTGAAGACATTGCCATTGATAATGAAAGGGTAATCAACCATATAGATTGTTAAGGAATGTTTACAGAGGGACTTATGGTCCTTTGGTTTTGCTCTAGCAGGTTGGCGTTGAGGTTGGCAAGGTGAATTAGTAATTTGTAAATGTATGCATGACTGATTTAATAAGGAACCAAGTCATTTGAAATGTCAAGGGAAAGCAGACAGACTAAATTCTTAGGCAGTGGGAATATGACCACCCTCCCCCCAACTCTGAACTTTCTCAACAGGAGTGGTCAAGTGGAAAGAGTGAATCTTGGGAAACAGGACTATAGACCTGTTTGTGCTTTCAAATAGCTGTGTAGCTTTAGAGAAATCATTTCTTAATTTAGGGCCTTAGATTTCATAACCCCTCTGCAAACTTCATAAGGATGTATGAGTTTATGCCCATATAATTAATGTGTTATGAAAGCTCAATGTCTCTAAATAAATATTGTCAGTATGGAAAGTGATAACATTAATAATGATAATCCTGACCCCTCCTGTCTTTTGGCAGTAGACTAATACTCTCAGAATTGATGAGAAAAGGATATTGAAAGAAAAAGAGAGAGAGAAACCCAAACAATACTGCTCTAGACACAGCTATAAAGTTGCTGATAGAAGAAAGGAAAATGAGAAATTTTGAAAGAGAAAATAAGCAGATGCCAACAGAATAGAGATGTGAGAAGTGTAGGTATAGAAAGGCAGAAAAGATGCTTGGTTGATGAAGATACTGGAGACCTGGTCCTAATCCCAGCTCTGTGACTGAGTGACCTGACACAAGTAACTGAATCTTTCTCTCGAACCAGAATATTTCATCCACTAATGAAAAGTTCTTTTATTAAATGAAATTGAAAACAGAACCTCAGTGTATAAAATCAGCCTAACATTCTGTTTCTTTGGTGGACAGCTTCTTGGGCCTGCCCTTTGCTCCCTCTTCACACTGTGATCTTGAATCGTCTAGTGAAAAAAAAATCTAAAAATTTGAAAAATCATATTTTAAAAACTAGGGAACAAGATAGCATCTGGTGGTCTAACAGTATTATTTTTACTTCTGAGATTCAAACACTCCTAAGCCAAGTTTGAATTCCCTTGAGGAGGAAATTAAAACTGAGGCTAAAGAATGACTCACAGGGAAAAAGTAGCTTATTGTTGACTACCTGATCCAAAATCAAACATACAGAAACAATGATCACCATAAAGGAAAGCGGTGTTCATGAGAGAGCAATGTCCCCAAATTAACACTATCCTCAGAACATTTACATAAGCAGAGTAGGACAAGAAGCCATGAAAGTACCCCACAAAAATAACTGGAATTGGAAGTCTGAACTCTTCATATGCACTGATATCCAGTGTAGGCTGATCAAGTTTGCAACTCAATGAGCTAAACACCTCAAAAGACCTGGCAGAGAGTCTTTAGGGATGTACCCTCAGCCTTGTCCCTATAGTCTACTTTCTTCATTCTTTTACTTTTTGTCTAGTAATTCCATAGAGAAATACTGAATTCAGTGTCCCATGCCTGATGAGAGGCAGCTGGACAGATTCTGAGCAGATTCATTCAATCTTTTGCAACTAAAAGGAAAGGGAGGGTTTCTGGGGACAGGATCTGCCAGCCTTTCCAACAAAGTCATCAATCTCTACCTTAGGTTTTTGGAAAACACTCCTCAGCAATGACTTTACAGAAAGCTCACACAACTCATTCCTCAACTTCAGAACAGGAATACTATTTTTAAAGCTTTTGGGAAATCCCAAATATTTTCATCTTTTTTCATGACTGAATTTCAGTTTCTAAGTTCGAGTTCTCCCAGTGGTCTGTACATGCACCACCCCATGGGCTACAGTTGAGAGAGGAAATGAAGAAGGCAGCCTTGGGGGGAAAGCACATCCATGCAGTAGTCTTCTGACAGCTCCCATCTGTATATGATTGATTCAGTAACAAGCCCCAGAAACTTGGTGTTAAACTATTGTTATTTAATCTCAAAAGGAATTTTTAATATTCTGAATTTTTAAAAGTCTATTAATAAATGTTTCCAGTTTCCATAACACCCACATTTGTTGGTTTTCAGATCAGATGTTCCTCACTGAGGACTATAAATTGGACATTTGGCTGAAATCTCACTTTTTATGTCTGAAAATCTTGGGAAATCAGCTATTGTATCATTAATATCTGAAGAGGAAAAGTATAGTAACAAAGTGTTGGCTTTAGCTTTAGTCCTTCTTTTCAAAGCAGTTGAAGGACTTACTCTTATTCTCTTCCCTCATGTTTTTTTTTTTCTTGTCCCCCACCTTTTACTTATTTATTTGGCTTTCTCTTCCTTTTCCCAGATCTTCTTGTTAGTGTGGGTGAGTGAGTGTGTGAGTAAGAATGTGCACGTGTAAAAAGCTACAGAAGGTACCAGGCTTAGAGTTTTAGAGAGAAAAGACAGAGATATTTTGATTTTATTTTTCATTATTTCAGATTCTTCTTAGAGCCAGGACTAAACCATACCCTTAGGATAAGAAAAGTGATCCTATACCTTACTGATTGGGAAAGAAAATGTATGTGTGTGCATGTGTGTGTGTATGTGTGTGTGGGTGGGGGGTAGATCTCAGTACAGCTGCAAAGGAAAAACGGCCCATACGACCTTACAGATTTATTCCCTACCCTGTTCCTCTTTCGCTGCTAATATGAGTCAGAAAAAGCTCTCTGATTAGGCTCCTGCCTATCTCTCTAGTTTACCTCTCCTATGGCTGTTAAGCCGTACTTTAGACATCTTAAACTGCTTGGGGTACCAGTTGAATGAAAAAATGCATAATTTCCTTTCCACTACTTCCTCTTTTTAATTCTTAATATTTTGCTTTGGCATCCCGTCTTCCATAAAGTTTTTGTCAAAATTATTTGCCGTGCTCAAAAACTTTAAAAACAGCTGGGCGCGGTGGCACACACCTGTAATCCCAGTGGCTCAGGAGGCTAAGGCAGGAGGATTGTGAGTTTAAAGCCAGCCTCAGCAAAATCGAGGCACTAAGCAACTCAGTGAGACCCTATCTCTAAATATAATACAAAATAGGGCTGAGGATGTGGCTCAGTGGTTGATTGCCATTGAGTTCAATCCCCAGTACCAAAACTTTAAAAACATTTAATCAGAGCCGGGCGTGGTGGCTCACACTTGTAATCCCAGCACTTAGGGAGGCTGAGACAGGAGAATCGTGAGTTCAAAGCCAGCCTCAGCAATGGTGAGGCACTGAGCAACTCAGTGAGACCCTGTCTCTACATAAAACACAAAATAGGGCTGGGGATGTGGCTCAGTGGTCGAGTGCCCCTGAGTTCAATCCCCGGTACCAAAAAAAAAAACAAAAAAAAAAAACATTTAATCAGTTCCACATTCATGCTTTTGCTTTTCTTGAAAATGTCCTTCCCAATATCTCAAATATCTTTTTCTAAAAAATAGTATCCCCCAAAGTACCAGGATAATACTAATTATTAAAAAAATACAGCTTGACTAAATACAGCTTGACTAAATGACATACAATGAACTCTTTATGTTTAAAATACACAGTTGGATAAGTTTCAACATGTACATATACCCTGAAGTCATTACCACAATCAAGATAATAAACACACCCAGTGTGGTGAATATATTTGGTTGGTTTGAATATATTTCCTATTCAACTAACTTATTAGAGTAGGAATATGTCTGATGGCTCCTTGTATTCCTGGCATTGAGTAAGTACATGGAACCCAGAAATTTTACATATTTGTAATATATTAATAATCTGTACATTATCCTGGTAACATCCTTATATTACTAATTACTTGTTCTAGTGTATATTGAATCTTGCAGGATACTTGGAGCATCTGTTTACTTGCTGGTTACTAGGGTTTTGCCCGCTATGCTGGATTTCAGGATTTCAGGTTGGCTATCAGGGGCAGGGCTAGGAGGACGTGGAAAAGAGGGGAGAGGATCCTACCAGAGGCTGAGCATGTGGCTGACCACCAAGACTGGATGGAGAAGGAATAGCAGTAAGACCAGTGATCATAGTTGCCTCTGCTGAGATGGGCTTAGAGACAAGGCCAGCCTAGGCTTCTAGAAAGGGGCTGGCTGCACTTGGCTTGAGAAGCAAGGTGTGGTTAAGGTAGTGTTAAGAAAGTGAAGCTGTGGCTAACACTCATGGGTTAAAATCATTAACTTTATAGAACTGTTTTCCTAAAGCCTCTGGACAGATTCTAATTTGATCCAGTAACAATATCCGCTTGGCTCCAAACTGATGAGCATCTGCTAATTTTCCTAACTGCTTTAATCATTTTGGGGGCTTTGCTTTAGAACCTCTCCAAATCTCCCCCTTCTCACTAAAGTCTGAAGTCTTCAAAGCCTGTTCCAGTTTTAATGAAGGACTACGAGGATTACCTTATGTTCCCACATTTACTGTTCCTGTTTAATATTCTTTTCATTGTCTCACTTAGAGATCCTTGAATTTCCAGGAACCAATAACTTACAAAACAAAAATTTGAAATTCAATCTAAGGTCACACATAAGCCCAAAGCAATTTGTATGTGTGCCTTACCCACTGTAGTATGATGCTCTTGAGGACAAGGACTCTGACTTCTTCGATTTGTTCTCCAAGAAGTTACCACAGTCTCTGGGTTCTTTTTCATTCTTTTTGTCAAAAGTAAATACTTTGGGTTAATTTAGTGTTTTCATCTTCAAGCACTCCTAATCAAGAGTGATTGGTAACTCAAAACCGAATAGGAAATTAGGAACAACAAAAACCTAGGAAATGTTTTCAGTACATGTTTCGATACATATATTAGATAATTTTAAAATTTCCAACTCTTTTTTTTAAATGGGACACTGTGTGACATAGGGTTGTAGTCACAAAGGAAAGGGAGAAAAATTAATAGTTAAAACATAGAGGGGTACAGAGAAGGGGAATTTTATGAATGAAAACTAGATATGAGTTAGAAATATGCGGAAGGTAGGAGAAAATAAAATGGAAACAGAGAAAAGACAGGCACCCTGAAACAGGACACATGCTGTGTGAATGATCCCCTAATTTCCCCACTCATCAAAATCTATATATTTTCATCAGAAGAGGTCTGGACATGAGGCTTAGGTTAAATGATTTTCCATTAACTGTCTTAGGAGAAACAGCTAAACTACATGGCTGGCCCTACTTTGTATTGTCCTAAAAGGTGTCATTCTTACATTCTGAAATTGTAGCTTTCTCTCAATAGTATATTTTTTAAGTCATATTGGAAGAGATGTGAGAATTCAGAAATTCCCCAATAGCAAACCATCAGTTAAGAGACAGATCATTAACTGAAGCATCACCTGCTTAAGATGAGTCCTGAAATTCCAGGTTATCTCTGATGCTTTTGAAAAAACAGCTATAAATGTATGCAAAATATCTTCACAGAGGGAGAAAGTTGAAGATTTCAACCAGTCCTGAGGAGTTTCAGGAATACCAGAGTAAGACCTAGTGGGAAATTAGATGCCAATATTGCTCCTGAAATACAATATTTAACCCATTCCTGAAATCCCACCCAAATTATTCATCAGAGTTAGGCTTTATATTTTCTAAACATTCCATAGAAATTAAATCAAAGTGCAATATAATGTCTACAGTGAAGGTATACTTCTAAAATTGATTATGAAGAATAAAGTTTTTTCACAAATTGTCTTTACTAAATTGAACCATTTCTACAAACTATTGAGACATTCAGCATTATTAAGTGCTGTGCTAGGACTCATGCACTCAAAGGCAAACAGGCCATGAATCTAATTTTTATGGAGTTTGTAAAATAATAATAATAGTTCATACTAGTTCATAACAGAGTAATGATAATAGTTCATAATCCACTCCAGTGAAGCTGTCTTCCTTGCAAAGAATTCTGATGTGTTTGACAACTATGCTACCAAAATCACTCAAGTGCTTTCTAGGAGGATAAAACAAGGAGCACTGCTTGAGGTGAAGATGGTATTTGAGCTGGGTTATAATTAAGGAGGAGGAATTGGCTGCATAAAGTTGAAGGCTGGAAGTGAGGGAGGGGAGGAAGATTCTACCCATCCCACCCAAGGAAATAGACTCAGCAAAAGGACAGGCACATGTGTGTGTGTGTGCAGACAGTCATATATAATCCCCTTTGCCTGGCTGTCAGCATATTTCAATAAGACATCTGAACTGAGAGAAAGAAGAAATGATTTCTCATTTTCTGGCTCTACTGTGATCTATTGTGTGACCTTGAGCAAAACCTGTGTAATCTTAGAGTCTCAGTTATCCCCATTGTAAAATGAAAGAGTTGGATTCCGTGATGGAGAGGGCCCTGTTCAATGAAAACGTTGGGAAATACAATTAAACTTGTTTGATCTGAAATTCACAGTATAGGGATACAAGAACAGTTTGTGAGAAGAGATATAAACTCTCCTACTTTTTATTTCATATAAAGAAAAACATTTTAAACTCTCATCTAGAGGAAAAAGTAACTGGCTATTAAATATGCCTTTTCTTTAATTTCTTTGCTGCTTGTTAAAAACTTTAGATATCAATTTGACATTTTCTTATAAAGGACAGTTTTTCCCCTAAATTTCAGATATGAAAAAGTGCTGCTAAGCATGAGAGCACTGATATATAGTACATTAGAATACTCTATCTCGTCTACCTAGGCAAGTAGGGATGATGAAGAACCAGTGCAACACACAGCACCAAATTCCAGGTAACAGAAAGAATGGAATGGCTGGAAATACAATGTGGCAGCATCAAATCTGCTCATATCTGGGTATCTGTAGGATTTTCATTTGTCAAATATGAAAACTCAAGCTTAAACACTATGTATAATACCAAAGATGATCTAGACACATCCTTCCTTCTGCAAACATTTCTCCAAGGCTTGGAACCCACAGTTTCAGTTTTTTATTCTCTAGTACCTCATTTTCCCCATATGGAAGCAACATGAGCACTAAAATATAAGCATGGAATTTAACTCTTCCAGTTACATATGTAGGCTTTAGTTAAATTAACAGTGAGTCACTGGACAAATAACTAATAAGTCACCAACTCTCTGGTTGTTGGTATGTTTGTGTTGGGCATATTAGCAAAAGTAACTTTATGTATGGGGGTGTGTGATGTTCTCTTTTCATATAGGATTTAAAAGGTTTTAAAAAAAATTACCAATTGGTGTTGGCAACCAAAGATGTATTTATGTCTATATGTGTATATGTGTATATATATTTTAATTTATAAAATGCTTGGGTAACATTAGAATCTCGAACTGTATTTGCAGAATAAAGTAACTATTGTAAAATGACATTTTAAGGAATAGATTCCATTTCAATTGGTTAATAGAAAAAAATCAAACATATTTAAACTACTCCCTTCAAAAGTGTCCGTGGCTGCCATTTGGTAATAATGATGATGATGATGGTGAAGTGAAGGTTTGGGATCTAATAGATTCCCTTGGGAAGCTAGAAGTCCCACTACCATCTGTTGAATTAGTGAAGGGCACTAATTGTTGAATTAGTGAAGGTAGCAACCATCTGTTGAATTAGTGAAGGGCACAGGAACTTTGGGTAAGGGAGAATGGCACACTGGAGGAGGTGACCACCCTTTTCCTCAGGGGGTTTGTCACCTTACTGCACACATTGGGATTCCGAAGGCCTCTCCTACTTTGTGTGCCTTTCATCCTTTGGTATTGATCCAAACTACTTAGTGGTGAATACAGGTGACATTCTCCTTCTATTTAAGCGTCTTGAATATCTATTATTGTTTTCATGTTTATTATCTTAATACCTGACATTTATAACATCTTTCTTCCAAAGAACTCTCTGGAGTGCTATAAGGTGTCAAATGAAGACAAATGAATGTGAAAGCACTTTTGGCTCCACAGATGAAAGGAGATACACTCTGGCCCTGCTGATCTCTAGGAAAAACTTTTCTTGCTTCTTCCTGGTTTTCTTTCTCCAACATGGCAAACCTTTCTGAAGTTTCAGTTCTTAGATTCTGCTCTTCTTTTTCTTCTCTTAATCTCTCAAACACACACACACACACACACACACACACACACACCTGCATTTTTAACTCTTACCTTTACCTTGATGACTTCCAAACCTGCCTTTCACCATGAGATACTTTAAAACTCAGTTCCATATTTATAGCTATCTTTTGTAAATTTCTTGTTTAATATTTAAACTTAAATTTCACCTTCCCAACATAAAGCTTATTATTTATTTATCTTTATAAAAACTATTTCATAACTTTGGTATTCAAAATGCATCTTGAAATTGAAATACACAGATTTTCTTTTTGAATGTTCTGGCTCTAGTTTGAAATAGATTAGAATAAAGAAAGATACAAGACTTTCAAGGGCAGAGGATAATGATGAACAATCAAATTCAGGGAGCATACCCTGGAATATTTTATTATCTAGTGAGACTTAGAAAATAAAATCTATAGTTATATGAAACAGAAGTCGATGACAATCAAACTTCAATAAGTAGGTTGATGTAAGCCCAGGCATTGTGCATATTTTAAGTGTATTTCAAAGTGTGTTTCACATTTTTTAGAATATAGATATTAGAGAATAATATTTTATTTATGCATTTTAACAAATATAAGCATCAACATAGAAAGGATTACATGGTTTCTTTTTAATTTTTTTAAAATTTTCCTTTCTTAATTATTCACAGTAGGGAAATTCATGCTGATTGACTAACATGGCCACACCCACTAACAGGCACACTCTCATGCCATGGCTGTACTACCCAAAGGGCAGGCCTGATGATTTCACAGGATTAGTTACCTCCACTGCCATGACCATTATGGTCTACTCTACTTTCTCAACTCCCTCATCTCTATCAACAAAGATCTCATTTTCCAGAAACCCAGCAGTGGAGAAAGGGAATTCATGGAACTTTTCGTATACCTAGTTAGTCAACAATTCCCTTTGACTCTTCTTTTATAATCTTGATTTTACATTGTTGCTTTTCTACCCTCACTTTCTGGTTAGTAGCTCTCCTGCTCAAATTACTGAGAGAGTGTCCTACTCGGGCTCTCTATTTTATAGAGCTGCTATTCCAAATTCCACTTTCAAAAACTTGCCCAAGGGCTGGGATTGTAGCTCAGTGGTAGAGCGCTTGCCTCGCATGCGTGAGGCCCTGGGTTCGATCCTCAGCACCACATACAAGCAATAAAATAAAGACATTGTGTCCATCTACAACTAAAAAAATATTTAAAAAAAAAAAAAAAAACTTGCCCAAGAAAATAAACACTTCTTATTCCCTAATGCATTAAGTTTAGATTTTCCACATCTTGTTTGTGAGCCCTTTAATTCATCTCCATTTTCCTGGGAGTCCTAATACTCTCCAGCATGGATCCTCTTCTCTGGTCAGACCTTTTTCTTCACTTCCCCATTGCCTTGCTCAAGGGTGTTGGCTCCTAATTCAAGGCATTTATCTCTGTTGCGGGCTCTCATGCTCTTGTGCAACCATCAAATTTAAACCCCTAAGAAGCCCATCCCTCAGCCCCAAATTCACAGATGATTTCTCTTCAAGACACAGCTCAATTGCCATCTCTTTCAGAAAACATTCCTTTGGCCTGTAGGATGGCCTCCTTCAGGGGAACATAGTATTGCGTGGATATTTGCACAGCTGATGCTGTACTGTATAGTCATTGCCAAAATATTTGTCTGCCTCCCTCTCTAGGTTGGTCACCCTGGATGCAGGGGTCTGTAACCTTTGCTTCTTCAGTGCCAAACACCCTAACTCCCATTGAGAAGGTCAAAGTTTACCTACCTGTTTAAATTTCCTGGACTTAAGTGAAATTTCTCAAAATTTAAGACTTCAATTTATACCACATTCAAACCATTCACCAATTTCTATCTTGATCTTCTTTTCCTAACAAGATGAAAAATTTCTTATGGCAGAGAAATCCTATCATAGAGACCACAGTGAATAGTTACGAAGGATCTTTCAAAGTACCAGTTACACAGCATAGCATAGCATACTCATAGGAATTCAATGAGTTCTTGTCATTAAATAAAATAACCAAGCATTATTTCTAATAATAAACCAAAGATACTGAAACTCAAATCTTAGGAGTAGAAACAAGTCACAAATTGTCAGGCGAGTATTGTTACTTAGTAGCAAGGTATCATTTGGTCCCAAGAAAAATGATTTTACCTGGTTATAATGTATATTAAAACAGGTACCAGCATTGGACTGTCTCATTTTAGCTGATAAGTAAAAATGTTCCATCTCACAAAATAATGGATCATGCTGCAAGCCCCGCTTCACTGCCTTATATCTCCCTCTTTCCTCACCTGTTGGCTCAGCTCACATTCCCTCTTATTTTCTTAATGGTCTCACAATCCATATTTGCTAGCCTGTTATCTTTCTCCTATTCTCCTACTCCCCCAAACTATCTAGTCTTTATATCCAAGATAGATATTTCCTAGATCAAAGCTCTCCCTACAACCTAATTCTCCTAAAACAGCAAATATTCCCTATCTCAGTTCATTCCCATTGCTTCCAAACACCACGAATGGCTTCTAAAGCTTTTTATCAATTGGATTGTATCATAAGATCAATACTCTGACAAGCTTTCTTGAAACAGGCAAAGACAATACCATACAAGAAAGTAAACTCTAGTTTTGCTATTGGAAAAGAAAAAGTGGGAGAATTATAACTGACCAATTAATAGTGAACATATTGAGAATATTTACCAAACATATTGTGAAGTATGAATATTTGTGAATTGTCTCTATTGTCTGTTAGTTTAAATTTGTATGTACATAGTATATAAAATTCTACTATTATTATTGATTTATCTTTTCCTGACTTATACCTTATACCTATAAAATTATTTTTTAACAGGCACAATATGTTAAGTTGATGGTTTAGCCTAAGCTCTCTCCTATGTGAGCAGATATTATGATCTAATTATATAGATTCTTTCTTTATACTTTAATTTTGGATCTCTAGGATACCATTTCAGTTGTTTACCCAAAAGACTTTCATCTCTTGCCAGCAATAAAGAAGTTTTATTAGAGGATTCTCCCATTCAAAAATATCTTTTCTCTGTATTTTACCTATTAAAAATGTACTGAGTTTGGGAAACTACCTAAAAGTAATATTGCTACAGTGATTAGAGCTTATGAGTCACTCATACACAAGTATAAGTTATTTTAATTAGCATTTATTTCCCTCCAAGAGATAATAATAGCATCCAATAAGAATGAGAATAAATTTGGAGTGTTGGATGCTGGCTGAGTAGCCAGAAAACTGTAGGAGACAGTCTATGGTGGGCTATAGGGCTGTAGGATGGGGAGAGATTTCACTCCAACTCTTCTGATAACACATCCCATGATACTACAGTATCCTTAAAAGTCATCTCAAGCTTTCCTGAAGTAATAGAGTTCAGGGCTGGACAGACCACTGGTCTACTCTAACAGGAATTGTGGTGTAGTGGTGTACCTTCCTTTTACTTTGTTTTTGTTCTTCCTTGAGTTTCTTATTCCTTTATAAGTTTAAAATAGCTATGGTTAGTTCTGATGCAGATCTAGCCTCAGAGAACAGGAATTTCCAACCTGCAACTCAGCCTACCTGTGTGAATGCTTCAGTTATGCTCTAAAGGATTAATATCCTGGCATTATCAGGCAGGCTGCATGCAACTATAGGAAAGAACATTGTTTGGAGATTTGGGCTCTCTAACTACTAATCTCTGTGTTTCTAAATAACTGCATAAACTCCATGTTTCCATGTCTCAGCTATAAAATGGGGGAATTAAGCAAGACGATTTTCTGGATCCTTGCCAGCTTTAACATTGTGCAATTTTTCTAATTACATATGCTTCCTGATTTTCCTCTAATTTCTTATGATAGCTTACTGGCTTGGAGTGTCGAAGTAATTTTCTGACAAGTGGGTGATAATATTTGCACTGTTTATCTCACAGAGTTGAAAGTAAAGATAACATATAAAATTATGTGTGTCACTATGCATTGTGAACTGCAAAGCCCTATAATTGTACAAAACAAATTAGTTTTGGATATTTCTCTTTTTTTCTATTATTCTGGCTAAATAAGTACCATGATACCTCAATGTGCAACCAGCAGAGGGAGACAAGTTCAGATTATAATTTTTCTTGGAACATAGCATCAGTTAATTGCTATGTGGACATTTGTTTTTAAAAATCAAAATGAAATTCATAATTGGCAAATAGTTGACTTGCTCACATGCTACATAAACATATTAAAGTCACACAAACACAAGAGAGGCAAAGAGAAAACAGAAAAGACAAGGAAAAGGGAAGAAATGCGGTTTTCTGGGCTTAGTTTATTACAGAACTCAGAGACAGCACTTCTGCGAAGAATGTCATATTCCTATGACAACTTCCTGAATATGTCCATCTGGAAGTGCAAGCTATTTGGGTACCAATTTAGGAACCAATCCAAAATTCTAAAAGTAGAATTTGCAAATTCCCTCTGAAGCTAACTTTTTAACTCAACTTTCCCATTTTTATCAGCCTGGACTTCAAGGAGAGAAGGAGGGGGGAGGGAGAGGGAGATATTGATTGGAGGGGGGTCCATATTTTTGGTGAAATTCCCCTGAAAGTTTTCACCTCTCTTCTCTTTCCATTGTCATTGATTTTATCATCTCTTGTCTGTTTCAGGAACCTTATAACTGGTCTTCCTGACTTTGACTTGTCCCAGGCTATCTCCCATTTCACTGCCAGTTAGTTATCGGTTTAAACACAGGTCTGATTATGTTTCTCTCATTCTCAGAGCTGTTAATAGTTCCTTACTGCATACAGAATAAATGCCAACCTCATCAACATGTCTGTCAAGCCCCTCAATGACCCCAACATTAAAAGAGTCATTTTCTATTTTAACTTTAAGTTCCTACAACTTGCCCTTCCCATTAATGTAAAGTCTCTGAGTAAAGGGCTTCATTCCTTATCTTTCTATGGATCAAAAATCTATATAGTCAATAAATTTGGCTCTTTCTCATTATTTCATCAAAAACTTTATTAGGCATCTAACTAGTTTTTCTACTTTTTTATTCTGCTTGCTAATTTCCCATTGCCAAAATAATCTCCCTAAAACATCAATATCTCACCTCATTCTTTGAAAACTTAAAATCAACTTCTATCCATGAGATGAAATGTGATTATTTGTTCAGGCATTCAGGATTCTTCATTAGCCACTTCCCACCCCCAGTTAGAGAAATCTTGCAGTTCTATTTTTCACTTCAGGCTGGTTCTTGTGGCCATCCTTTGCAAAAGATGTTACCATCCTCCATTCTATTCTTACGTATCTTCCAAGAGTTACTTAAAACACCTTTTCTCCAAGGAGCCTTCTGGCTTACTAAGTCTGACCTCCTGTTGTGTTTTGACTGTGCCCCCTCATAGTCCTCAATTACTCACCAATCCACCTAATTCTCTGCTTCTTGAGTGTTCCTCTTACTGCTCTGACTTGGTTGTAAATTCTTGAAGAGAAAGAGGACTCTGAATTTTATTATTTTGCAGTACTAAACAGCACCAAAGAGAGCATTGGGCATATGTGTTGGTTAATTTTGGTCCTGGTCTATATTGGAGAGCTCATTTAAAAGGCCTGCTTCATAATTGTACAAAGATGATGTTCAGTCCCTTCTAAAAGAGCAACTAATGCCCTTCCCTCATTACAATTGCACAAGGGCATAGTGTCAGTTTTGCACCTCAGTGTTTCCTCAGAGCTTAGCAAGGTGCCTATTATGTAGCAGGTCTTAAAAAATACTAATGAGGCAGGTCTGGTGAATCCCATCCTCTCATGTAGGCAATGCTCCTTCCACCCAGGAAGTGCTCTGTTTTTCTGTACTGAAAGCAAAGAGGGCTAAAGATGTAAATGACAGCATACATATAAAGGAAGATACTTCGAAGCAAGCAGACTTCTGGGACCCTTTGAATAATATAATGACCTACCACTAGACTTTCCCCGAAGCTCAATATTGTCAGTAAACTCTGGAGAAAACATATTAGTGTTATTTACATGACTTATAGCCTCAAGATATTTAACTAGGCATTCCATTTAGATTTAGCAGGATAGCTACTGCCTGAAAGATAAATATAGATATGTATAAAATATTTTGTAAAGTTTAGCAGCTAAATAGCATCTGCTCATCTTGTTATGCATTTTTTCATCTTTAACAAAACACTTTTATTACAGTGAT
The DNA here is from genome assembly GCA_028644305.1 of Xerus rutilus. NCBI lineage: Eukaryota > Metazoa > Chordata > Mammalia > Rodentia > Sciuridae > Xerus > Xerus rutilus. The sequence continues at coordinate 66,080,669 of CM053409.1, forward strand.
ATTCAATTAACATATAATAATCATACTAAAGGTAAGCAACATTAATACTTGAAGAAAAGCAACAACTGGAACAGGTTTTGTTTTTATTTTATGACTAGTTAATTTAAATGACAGTCTACTTAGCATTCTATCCATTCTTATTTGATGAGTGATGACATACAGGGGTGTACCAGAGTTGAACTACTACAATAAGGAGAAAATCTGGTATCTAGAATACACAGGTCACATAACCTATTGGGAAGAGGCTCCCTGTCATGAGACAGTCAAGTCAACTTGACTTTATCTTTATCTCCATTTATCTCCAACTCTTCCCTTTATCTCCATTTTTATCCCACAGTCTAACCTAGTTGCCACTGGATAACTAAGATTTCCTTCTATTTCTGTTCTTGCTTCCACTGTTATTCTTCTACATTCCATTCTCCATATATTATTCAAAGCAGTCTCTTTACAAGGCAAATCAGATCAGGTCAATCCCTGGCTTAAACATTTTATTGGCCATTTGAGTCACTAGAATATAATCTAAATTCCTTATATTAGAAACTCTCCATTATGACCTGTCCCCAATTTCCAGTTTCATCTACTCTTGCCAACTACCTACTACAACATAGACACAAACCATGTTCCAGGTTTATTGTTCTTGTTTTGGTTCCATATGCATTTGTACCTCAGAGCCTTTGAACATGCCATTTCTTTTACCTTGAAAGATTTTCTTGCTAACATTTCTATGACTGCCTCCTCATATTTTAGGATTCAGTTTAAATATTAGCTCTTCAAAGAGATTTTGCTTGACCACTTTTCTTTATGTTCCTCTCATCATGCCTTCTGGCCATTTACTGTCTGTCATACAATTTTTTCCCATAGCATTTACTCTCTAAAAATATTTAGACATATATTTTCTTGTTTAGTATCTGTTTTGTATCCAGGACATAAAAGAAATGAGAGCAGAGCCTTGGTCTATCTTTATTCACTATGATATTAATGAAAGCATATTGCATGAATGAACGAGTAGTAAATCTACTAATCATATGAGATAATTGAACCAAACACCTGCCTCAACTATTCCTCATTGCTCCTTGCCCTATGTTTTAATGATAGGAATTGAGTCACTGCAACATCCACAAATAGAGAGCAGAATCACCTGATTGCCCACTTGGACTCACAGCTTGCTATCCTGAAGATGCTGCTCCTGCCATCTTTCCAGATGTTGCACCATTCTTCCCATATGTGAAGGGTAGATCATAAAGAGCAGCAGAAATGCAGATGCAGCATTACACAACCATTGCCAATTCCTTGTACATGATGGCAAAGTGGAAAACATAAATGAGAAATGGGTCCAAGGGCTGGTGAAGACATTTCTTTGAACTAGTTAGACATGTGAGTATAAGTTTGCTGGTGTGCAAATGCACCAGTAAGTGTAAATAACATTATGTTTATGGGTAATGAGGAGCAGAAGCAAGAAATGAGGATGCAAATAGAAACCCGAGAATGTCAAAGACCTTGTGGAAATTGGGACAGATCAGAGCATTTATGCCTACAAAAATGGAACAAGTGAGCAAAAGATACTCAGAAGCAGAGAACTGATATGAGAATAATGAACCACAAAGGCTCACACTGAAAGAAAACAAAAGAGTGATTTTAATTGGGCAGAGTTTGGATGGAGTGTTTGACATCACTGAAGGGTCTATAGTAAGAATTTGGCCATTATTTCAGTGACATAAAGCTGACTGATTTTGTTAGGCAGTGAGACACATGTGAATGAAGTTGTTGTATTCAAAGGAGCCACATTCTAAAGGAAACTCACATGAGATAATGCCACGCTTATGAGCATAAACTGAAATACTTGAACATTGCTAAATTATGATGAAATCATTGTGAATGTCATAGTAGGGCTCCTAAGGAGAAGTATTAACAATTCTGTCTTCCTAATTCATATGAAAAATGCTAATTCCACTTATGAAAGTAAAGTACAGGCATAGCATTATTATGATTAAGACCCTACTACTGTAGAAATGTAGAGTGGTATATTAATAATGTTATAGACATGTTTAGCATAAAACGCAAGCAATGTAGCTAAATTAGTTGTACATTCCAGGCTGCATCTGGATTTCATGTGTGCTTATTACTTTACAGAGCTAAACAGAAGAATAAACCTTTTATGCTTCTTAGGGTACTCTAAAGCTAGCCAGTCTTTGTTTTTCCTGCAACATTTGTCCCTGGAGAGTGCCAGCATCTTCCAAAGCCTCTTTTAGAAAGCAGTATGTTATTTTAAAGTAGTAGTTAAGATCGTCTTACTTGGGTGATGATGGCTGTTTCACATGGCTAACAGCCATACTTGCCTCACAAATAACCCAAAAGTATGTTCATTTTTGCCAACCCTCTTGGAAAAATGCATATAGTGGATTACAGAAAAATAGCCTATAGAAATTTCATGAACTTTTCTATTTGTTTACTTTCCACTGAGAAATTAATATTGGGATAATTTGGGGGGGATAACCATAAGGATGAGATACATTATCCAATTTTATGGAGTATTGAATTTATTAGAAGATGGGAGATCGTAAAGAAAAGAAAAAAGAAGGACACCATAAGGGGAGTAAAAAGGAGAAGTTCTTTGAGACTATATTTTTCACAGACGTAGATAGTGCACACCACAAATAGAGGTACTATTTTGTAAGTGGTGAAGTGAACCATGTGGTCAGTGGGCTTGAGTATTCCACCATTTTTCCAGTCTTAAGTTCATCAATTATAGCATTTGCCCTCTGGGCCAAGTGTTGGGTTAAACAATTGTATTTAAAGTGCTGTTTGGCTGTAAATACTAAATACCATATTATTACCTTACATAATAAACCTCACTTTTTTTTTCTTGGTAATGGAGATTGAACCCAGAGGTGCTTAACCACAGAACCACATCCCCAGCCCTTTTTGTATTTTATTTAGAAACAGGGTCATGCTGGGTTGCTTAGGGCATTGCTAAATTGCTGAGGCTGGCTTTGAATTTGCAATCCTCCTGCCTCAGCCTCCCAAACTGCTGGGATTACAGGCATGCACCACCACAACTGGCATAAACCTTATGGTTTTTAATTGTTTGGGAAGGCAGCCTTATTGAATTAGACTGAATTACTGAACAGTCTAAAGAGTTTCTAAAACACAGTCCTTTTTAAAAACTATGTTTTACATTAAGTACTTACAGTAAGTCAATTTAGTTTGACAAAAGTTGTCAGGAACTGGACTTTATTAATGATATTTTGAAACTCTTTAATTGCTTTTTTAAAATATTTTTCTATACAAATATGTACTTATAATTGCATATTCTTTGGTTAAGCATTTCCATTACAATTGTGATTATATTGTTGATTAGCCTAAGATATACTTTTTTCAAGTAATTATGGAGACAAACTCCAAATTTGGTTGATTTACCACAATTCCATATTCCCACTACTTTGGTGTGAATTATTTTGTGCCCCACATGTTAACCTGTTTCCTCCTAGCACTACAAGTCAAGTTCTACCAGTAGCTTCAGATTGCTATTAGTTAACGATCATGTATAAATATCTTCCACAAATATGTACTACCACTCCATTATTCCTGTTTGCCCTGGACAAACCTCTTCCTTTCTTGAAACAAAATCCAGTCATTGATAAGAGGAAGTACTCATACTCCCAATATGTCTAAGCCTCCCCTAGAGCATCTAGGATCCCACTGAGGATCATCCCATCAGTGGAAACACATGATCCTAGCAGCCCCCAGTCTCTTGCATCTTTCTTTTCTTCCTTCTGACATTGGTGAAACATCACTCAAATGAAGAACACATGCTACTTTTTAACCTTTGCTTACTCAGCTCATCCTTCATTTCTCAGAGCTCTGAAGAAGACTATCAAGGATGGTCAAGTCAACTAATGGTAGAGGAAGAGTTGGTACTCTTTTCAAACTTGACAGAGAGTTGTACAATCCTTGCACCTCCTGTTGACAACTTCAACTCATTTTAGCATGGATATTGAGAAGCACAAAATTATGGGGTTTGTGATTCAACTAAACACTGATCTAACCATTTTTTTCTGTCACAAATTGGGCTCCAAGTTTTCAACAGCTGAGTTACAAATTAGTGGTAGAACATCACTGGTTTCTTAACTGTGGATTTCTTATAAGCTCTGAAAGAGGACACCTTGATTTATGGGAAATTAATGTACAGTACAACAAAATTAATTGACTTGATAAATCTTGGATTTGTGACAATTTGGATTCCAATCCTTCAAAATCTTTTATAAAATCAAAATATCTTCCTTCCCTCACACAATCTGTAAGAGTTCATATACCTTTTAACTGATAAAATACTGTAGAGAAATCTGATCATTCTGGGGGACAAGGGAGGTATCAGCACAGTCAGTGCTTCCTTAGGGCTTGTGAGGTTTGTTAAGGATTCCCAAACATGTTTCTTTGCATTTATTTATTTGTATTTATTTGCAAATGTCCTTGGCTAACCATTTGTGTAAATAAGAAGGGTAATGAAAACATGTTTGTGTGTGTTTGTATATGTGTATATTTATGTATTTGCTTTTATACATTTCTAATATTTATGGCTAGAAATGATCCAGAACAGGAAGGCAGGAAATGGGGACTCCCAACCTGGAAATTCCCCAGTTAGCAGAGTGGGAGCAAGTTATAGGAATGACTCACAATCTCTTTGGTTGAGGCTTTAGAGCTGTCTTTGCAAATTTTCTCTCCTTCTATGCTATCACAGAGGAAAGGCTTACATGCAAAGGCCTTGCTGGAATACAGAAGCCAGAAGGAGATCAAGTGTGATTGTTCTGAAGGTCTGAGAACAGGTTATCCTGCTCCAAGCCTGAAGGAGCCTCACTTTCCTATGCCTCATACCCCCTCCTTTGCCAACTTCTTCTGGCCTTCTTTTGTATATAGGGAACTGGAAATATGTGTTGCCTCCAGATAGTGGAATTATAGTTGTCTTCCTATTGCCATTTTTAAGCAATAGGAAGACAACTATAATTAATTCAATAGCAATTTATACCATTTGGTTTTTATATCATGTGAATGCCTTCATTATTCAAATAAAATTTAAAAGGAGGGAAAAGAGTCCTTCGCTGGTCCAACCCCATTTTCATCACCAGCATCAGTAATGAGGGAGATCTGTAGTAGCTGGTGCTCTCACTTGAAGGATTTACAGTGTTGGCCCCTTATGAACCTCATCACTTGCTTGGCTCATGGAGTAGAAGGAGTGAGAAATGACAGTAGCCTGTCTGGCATTCGCTAGACTGCTGCATCCAGCCTTAAATGACAAGCCTCTGAAATTCAAATCCACTTCCTTGCATATGAACTTTTTAAGAAGCAAGTACCAGTAGGAACTTGAGTAATAACAGCAATGTGTCATTAGAACAATAACCTTAAAGCCTCCACTCATGTGTGGGACTGAGTGAAGGTTTCCTGGAGAGCGAGGTTGATTTAGGGATCAGGGATCAGCTGCTGAGGCTGGCACTTGGAAAAGACAAGCCTAGCATTCACACCCCACACCACTCAATACCAGCATTGTCTCCAATCCATCTTTCATAAGGGGGATCTAAAAGGGGGTGGGGATGAAGGAAGAAGAGAAAACAAACCTTTTTAATCCTATGATAGAAAGTGCAGGAGGAAAAGAATGAACAAGATTTGAGTATGAAAAGCCATTTGCAGGGAATGTTTAGTTTGAAATCAACTTTGGCTTTCAATATGAGAGCCTGCTGTCAAGTTTCTTCTCTGTTTTGCATCCCTTAGCCCATCTTTCAGAACTTGCACCCCAACCCCCATGCCTTCTATCCTTCTGTTTCACTCTCACCATTTGGCAAGGTTCGCCTCTTCCCTGCCTATCTCTTTTTCCTTCTTTCCTCATCCTTTGCCTCTCATTTCCTGGACTCTTTCCTCTGTTCTTTTATGGCTTAAGTCCTTCTTCTCTGTCTTGAACAGTCCCCATGTGCTCCATTCCCTCTTCTTAAGGAAATCAGCCAGGCCTCCTCAGATGGAGCTGTTGTCCTGACAACCTAAAGGCACACCGGGCTTTCATTGAGGCTGACTGCTGCTGAAGGGGGCAGTTGTGCAAAGCGAGGGGCCACGCCGAGGGGAGGGAGAAGGGGATGACGTGGAGGGGCTGTTGAAAACCAGCAGGGTAGGGGGAGGTGCTGATAGAGAGACAGCCAGGGACTGGAGGGAGAAACAGGAAGGGAGGAGGGAGAAAGAGACTCTGGGCTGCCGCTGCCGCTGCTGCGTGGCAGTTTCTTTACACTCCCTGGCAGCTTGGAGCCGGCTCTCTCGCCGGCCTGGGAAAGTGGGTTACACAGGGAAGGAGCTCAGCTCAGACGCTGGCACAGGAGCATCCAGCCACACAGAGACAGGGAAGCACCTCTGCCTTTGACAGTCTTCTCTTCATCCTTTCTAGAGGGTTTTGCATTTGTACTCTGTTGAAATTTTGTTCCTTGGACTTTCCCCCTCACCCTTGCTAGGGTTTTATGAGGGCTTTGTTAAGTCTTAGAGGGAAAAGAGACTGAGCGAAGCGAAGAGAGTGGCAAAGTGGAAGGGACCAGAAACTGGAGAAGCCCCACCTGCCTTGGCGGTTGATGACAGCCCTGTGTTAGGAAACCCCTCTCCGCCGCGAGCAGCGCGCACACCCTCGGAGCACCCCGCGGACCCGCACTTCGCCTTGGCCACCATGGTCGGGAGAGTTCAGCCCGATCGGAAACAGTTGCCGCTGGTCCTACTGAGATTGCTCTGCCTTCTTCCCACAGGACTGCCCGTTCGCAGCGTGGATTTTAACCGAGGCACGGACAACATCACCGTGAGGCAGGGGGACACGGCCATCCTCAGGTAGGGCTTTCGGGCAACTTTTCTCCCGCGCGCTTCTCTCTCTCTCTCTCTCTGTGTGTGTGTGTGTGTGTGTGTGTGTGTGTTCATTCCGATGCTGCGGGCTCCTGGTGTGTGTGTGTGTGTGTGTGTGTGTGTCCCTTTCACTGACTGGCAGTCGCACAGCCAACAACATTCAAAGGAATTCTGGTCCCTGTCAAGAACCAATGGTGCTGGTGAAATGTTTGGTTCTTTGGATGTTGTTTCTCTGATGAAGGAAGCCTAACTTCATCTAAGGCGTTAGTGGAATTCTGGCAGTATTCTTGCTTTTGTTAAATGCTGATGCTTAGCACTCTGGAGTTTTGTTGACCGTTCCTCCTTAATTCAGAAAGAAGAGTTGTTGAATTATGGCTCTCCAAGAGTGATACACGGTACTGCATTCTCCTTGCTTCTCGTGTGTGTGTGTGTGTGTGTGTGTGTGTGTGTGTGTGTGTGTGTGTGGTGTGTGTTGTACATCCAGGCTCTCACTCTCCCAGCATCAGCAGTAGTTCTGATAAAAGACTTTCTGTAAAGATCTTCTAATTGATATGGAGGGAGATAAATCAATCTTACAACTTTGGTTGGTTACTGAGCCTTTTTTGGAATGTGGATAGAAATCACCACAAGAATGAGGAGAAGAAAAAATAATATTGCCCAATTGCTGGCATTTAAGAATGGAAGTGTTAAGCCCAGAGGTTTCAAGAGAATTAACCTGGCATAATAAAAATGATTATTGGCTTCAAACTCTTATCTTTGTATATCTCTGCCAACACTGAAATATAATTTGGGATTGAAATTTGGAAAGGAAGAGTCCCAAGTCCTTGGGAGTTTGACCCCTATAAGGGACAGTGAGCTAGAGAGACTCAAATGGCACTTCATCATTATTCTATTTCTAAAAAGCTCCAAACTGCTTTTCCTGTTTCTTTTATCTCTTCCCCTCCACCCTTGCCTTTCCAGGTTTACTGGAATTTCTGGTAGATAATAATTTTTTAAAAAGGAAGAAAAAGAAAGAAAACAAAGAAAATGCTCTCCTTGGAGATCTTTTAAAATCCCATTTCCTCCAAATAAAATGACCTAGTGTTGGTCTATCTATCTGGCTAATATTGCTGGTTGTGGCAATAAAAAACAGTATGCGATAGAAAATAAACCTCTAATCTGTGTGCAAGGAGCTGATAGTGCATAAACCCTGGGGCATAAGGGAGCAGTTCTGTGGCAGAGCTGCCTACAGCAGCAAAGTTTTCTTTTCTTTTCTCAGAAATAAATTTGGTTGGCTGTCACAGAGTGTCCTGCTTTGGGATCTCTAGCCTTGTTAGAGGAGAAAATGGTGTGTGTGTATGTGTGTGTGTGTGTTTTGTTTGTGTGTCATGTGTATATGTGTTGTTCCAGATTACAAAAAGTAAGAAAATGCTAATGTATAAGTACTCCTCTCTTCACTTCCTCACTATTGAGTCATTATGAATCCCAAGGATCCTACTATCCAAAGCAGATTTTCCCATGTACTCTCCAGCCTGGTAAACCTGCATGTATGATTTATCCACATGGAGCAATAAGATTTATAGAGTTATTCATCTGTTTGCAAAGGGATTGGACATAATGCAGAAAGTGTTTTTGCAAACACACAAGCATGCCATCTCAACTTCTAACATCCATATTCCCTAGCATCATTAACCCTTTATTAGTGAAGCATTGTACATAAATTTATGCTGTATCTAGAAATATGTTTTTTCAGGTTACAAGTTTGAATGTGAGAAAGATGAATACCTTGAATATACAAGTTTGTAATTTGAGTGTTGGTGAACTCTGTAAGGGCTTCCTAAATCAGCATCATTGTATCGTAAGCTATAGTTATCTTAGATAAACAGGTAAATGATAATTCAGAAGAATAAAAGTATTGGAATCTAAATCTATGAGATGTGGTCTCACTGCGTAAATATCTGTATATGATACAGAAGTTCTTTATGTCTGTGGCCCCAAAGATATAGAATTTTCTCAAACATTACACTTGAGTTAATACTACAGTGTGGAAGTGAGGGTTGTGGAAAATGAGAATAAAAACAGGACCAGTCAGTTCCTGGGAAAAAGACGATAAACAGAGCAGGCAAATAAGTCACCTGTGAGAATCCATTGCCTTCTCAGGCCTCACCTAACATGCCCTCTTTTTAATTTCCTTTGCCTTGGACAAGGCTTTATTTTTGGGTTGGTGGAGCTCTATCAGAAGTAACTATAAAGAGAGTGCCTTTTATTTATTTTTTTAATCTTAGCTGACCTTCTTCTCCATCTCTTTAACTGGATCCAGTAAGCTTTGTGGGTCAGTTTCCTGCTGAAGAATGGTGCTCTTGCTTTCTTGCTTTTTGTTTACAAGTCTAGCCTGGGAAAGGCATGCTTCCACTTTATTTGTGACATTTTGCTGGGAGTGAGTTTCCAGGGGAGGAGAGGAAGGAGAACTTGATTCATTTGGAAGCCACAGTAGATATTTGGCACTGAAAAATTGAAATAGCAAGGAGAGAAAAAAAATCCTCTCTCAGTGAGCCTGTGGCCCTGAATAATGTGAAATGGCAACAGGCGACAAAGGAGGCTTATAATTCTGGTGGTCCAGTGACAGAAGTTTGGCCAACTTGTCTCCAAAACTTTTACCTCCAGTGCCTTACTTCCATGAAACAAGTATTCTTTAGGTAATGGATGTTCATTTTTATATAATCAAGATCTTATATTAATAATTGTGCCTCATAATAGGGGAATGTATATTATTATTCTTGCAATCTTGCTCTGTAGTTTCTTTTTGAAAAATAAATGACTATAGAATTATGGTGAAGGAAAATTATGGTGAAGGAAAACTTGAAGGAAAGAAAGAAGTTTTGTGTGCACAACTAACCTGATGGTTTCTTGGTTGAGATTCCAGATCTTTAAGGGAAATTTTATAAAGAGCTAATGCAAACAATACTAACTTTACCCAACAGCAAAGAGTCAAAGTGTTATCTACAGACCAGTAGAAACAGCAGCAGCAGTACCTGCGGCTCATTCTTAGATGAAATGAACCAGCATCTATATTTATAACTCACAAAAAAGTGCCCAGCAAATTTATCCACAAGACTTTACTCATGATGTTTTTTTCTAAATGGAGCACACCTATCTCACTGCCACCCCATGAGCATAGGTGTCCATCAGTTACTGGGTGAATTTCTAACACTGGTTCTTCCAAGCCTCTAGCAGTGTGCACATGCACCCAAAAGGACTTGGCTCCTGCTTAATCTCAATAGATTGAAACCATGTAGTTATCTTGATAAATTAAAGATAAAAGGAAATAGGAAGTGTTCCAAACCATCCTTTAAATTTTATTTTTAATAATCCTTCTGATCTTATTTTCAATATCAGCACCATATGTCTGAAAAGATAATCATGAAATACTTGATCACAAGCACCATGCTAGTCACATAATGCATTATATTATCATACTTCTGTTCAAAAGTGTACTTTGTAAATATCACATATACATACATATCTGGACATAGTGCTTAAGTACACATATGATTAAAAAATGCAAAGACTTTACAATATTGTGATTTAAAATATTCTAAATTTGAAGTATTGAGATTTTGTTTCACACACTGGACCCTAATATTTCCTTGGTATTAAAATATTTTTTTATAATTGTAACATTTTAAAAGTAAATATACCTATTAAGTATTGTTAATTTTTAGTTTTTCCAAATTCTAGATCTTTGCTTCCTTGTTTGTTTTATACTATGGAGGGAAAGAAGAAACAACCAAAACGGATATAATCATTTGACAATAAAGAAGATTCTGTGCAAACTTCAAGGGCAAAATGGTTTCTTTTCTATAAGGCATCTGGCCTACATTCATCAAAAAAGTATCAACACTCATACAAATTCCTGACACAATATATGATTTTTCTCCTACTTATAGTTTAGCATTTGAAAAACAAACTTTGTGAGTCTATAGGGCGAGTGTGTAACAATTATGAAATTTTCATTTTCTGTAGCTAGATCACTGAAGCTAATCAAAATTTACTGGTCATCACTGATACTTTAAGGATCATTCATTGCCCATAAAATCCTGTTGAATAAATGTGGTAAATAATGGCATATAACACAGTATTTAATCATCTAGAAATATGACATTTTATATACACTTTCTTAAAGAATGTTTATGCACCTGTGAATTACATCATTTGTTGTCATTATGTCCCAGGAAACAACAGCAAGCAAATCTCCTAGGACAAGTGCAAATTGTGGTTATATGTGTTTCCATAGTATGGAATGCTAAGTATGTGTACATATACACACTACCTAGTAAAGGTGGCTTTTGTGTTTTGTTTCATTTGACTTTAGAGACTTGTTTGTAGAAATGTGGAAAGAACAACCCAGAGCGATGACTCAGCCGTGGAGTCTGTGGGTGAGGGCTGAGCATTATGTTTTTCAAAGCTGATTCCACATAACAGCAAACTCAGGCCTAAAAGGATTAGTGCTTTTTGCTCTGGTTTGAGAGTTCCAAATACAAACAGCTGCGACTCACCTGATAGGAAGTTGCCTGAATGTGCTGGTCCTTCCCTGTCATTACCTGAGCTTGAGAGATATCTCTCTTTTAGCCATTGCTATGTGGTATATAGCCATGCACACTCTTCTTCTCTGAACGTTTTCCCTGTTAGTTTGCAAGACTCACAAGACCTAGGCTCTAAATTCGGATCTATCCTTGTGTGCTATGACTTTGAGCAAATCCCTGAATTATTCTGAGCTGCAGTTTCATTTACAAAATGCTGAAACTATCTATTTTAGTTACTCTACAGAGTTGTTTAAGAAGATAATAAGAGGTAAAGTAAAAAAGTTTGTTGAGATGCAAAGTGCTACACAAGCAGAAAGTATCAGTGGTTTTCCATCCATATGTAGCTAGTTGCTTAGACTTTAGGGAACTCTTTTTTAAGGCCAGTGTTTCTTAAACTTGAATGTGTTTTCTAAATTACATGGAAGCCTTGTTAAAATACCCTCTGGGTCCCCTCTGCATAGCTTCTGATTCAGTAGGTCTCTAGAAGGGTCTGGAAATTTGCTTTTCTAACATATTCTCAAGAGATGCTGCTGCTACAAGTTGGGGCCATACTTCAAAAAACACTGACTTGTGCTAGTGACTTGGGCTATTTTAAGTGCAGTCCATAGATGGGTATCTTAAGTATCACACAGTCAGTTGTTAATACCCCAAGTCTCAGAGTCTATCCAAGAATGAGCATACCAGAATCTGCATTGTAACAAGATCCTCAAGTGGTTCATGGACACTTTCTAGTTGGAGAAGCATGACTTTAGGTGGTTCACAGCTATAGCAATATGTTACCATTAACTGGAGAAATTTTTATAAGTACAGAAGCCACATATTTCTTACTAACTAATGAAATTCTCATTTCATTAGTTTGGGGGAAGGTCTGGTTCTTGCTTCTTGATTTAATGGTTCTGAGATGTACACAGAAGGGGGAACCTTACTGTGTTAGAAATCTTTTATAAAATACTGAGGACAATACTTAATAGAAGTGCAATAAAAATGTAAGGTCTTGTATGGTTTGAGAAATATGTCAACAGCCAAAGAGGTCCAAACTCAATTGAGAAAGAGGAAAGAAAGGAAAGAGAGTGCCATAGATCCATTTATTTACTACATAATGTCATCACTACACTGTCACAGGAAATGAGGTGATTTTAATATGGATCTGATTTACACAGTATCTACTGTCATAGCATTCAAAAACAATTGAGAGTCTGGGGTTATGGCGCAGTGGTAGCGTGCTCGCCTAGCACGCGTGAGGCACTGGGTTCGATCCTCAGCACCACATAAAAATAAAATAAAGATATTCTGTGCACCTACAACTAAAAAATAAATATTTAAAAAAAAAACAAAAAACAATTGGACTGTGTTCTCTCATTTATCTTAGTTAGGTAAGACACAAAGGAGTTCCAGTTTGGTTGGTTTTGTTTTTGTTGTCCTTTTTTGTGCTATCTGTAAGGGAGGCAAAAGATAATAGTTAGACAAGGAAAATGTCTTCAATGTTAACTTATTTGAACAGGCTAAATTCTGTGCCCTTATGTTTGCATGTGCATAAATATATAATTTGGAAAATAATTGCATTTGTAGAAGTCAACTCACCTTTACATGGTGTTCAATTTTCAGGTGAAACTTATAGACAAGTCTTTGCATCTAGGTCAAGATTTTTCGTAAAGGATGTAATAAGTTGTGAATGCTCAATAAGTAGTCAGAAGATCAAGACTTAAAAGCATAAACTATTTTAATCTACTCAAGGAGGAATATAGACCACTATTTGGCCTGCAACAAAGCTATTTTTATGATCCAATGGGATAATGTATACCAAAGTGTTTTATAAACCATAAAATGTTATAATATATAAGCTCTTTTAAAAAGTATTATTAGTATATTTACCATAGGAAATAACATTTAGAACATTTAGCAAAATGATTTTTATTCTTCTTTCTATGGCCCATGCTGGTCATTTGCTCCAAGATGTTTTTGCTATTTCATTTCAAGTCCTTTAAAGTGACCAATATCTTAGAATACAGTTGCATTTCTTATTAGGAGTGAAGTGAACACTCTTTTATAGTCACTTGCAATCAAAACATAATCTCAAGTTAATGTGTGATTAACCTCCAGAAAATAAACCACTTTGCTTCAGACTTTGTTAATTGCTGTCAGAAAAACATATAGAAGCTTCAAGTAGGAAAGACCTTGGAGATTAGGAAGTCCACTTAATCATTTTAAAGTAATGTAACTGAGAAGACATAAATTTAGTTAGTTGCTCAAAAACTCGAGTTATTATTTGAGAACTGGAATTCACGTCTTTTAATTCTTATTCTACTGTATAATGGAGACTATCTTTGTAGCTTTCATTTTTATCTCATAATATGCCATTTTTTATTATACCCCAAATTATACTAAAATGTCCATCTCTGTCTTCTCCTCCTTCCTCTGCCCTGTTCTCCCTTTCCGTTTTCTCTTCTTTCTCTCCTCTCTTTCTTCTCCTCTCCTTTATCTCATTCCTACAAATCAAATCTGCATTGAGTTGTAGAGAATCATACATCTAGGGCTGGCCAAGGAGGGATTTTTGGAAAATGTCCCATCTTTGATATGATCCCTATCTGTCTAAACGATGTGAATCTTCTGTCTTCCAGTCTTGGCATTTGGTTTATATTCCAACAGCCATTCTTGTATTTGGCAAGACCCATACAAGAGCCTCTTGGCCTAAACAACTTCCTCACCCTACTTTTAAAAAACTCCCAGCTGGGCATGGTGGCTCACGCTTGTAATCTCAGCACTTTGGGAGGCTGAGACAGGAGAATCGCCAGTTCAAAGCCAGCCTCAGCAAAGGCCAGGCGCTAAGCAACTCTGTGAGACCCTGTCTCTACATAAAACACACACACACAAAAATAGGGCTGAGGATGTGGCTCAGTGGTTGAGCACTTCTGAGTTCAATCCCTGGTACCAAAAAAAAAAACACTCCCCTTCCTTCTTGATTTTGGTACTCTTCCTGTTCATCAAACTTTCTTGATTTCAAGCCCTTTCTCTTAGTTACTTAAGTTGTGTTCTAAACTCTACTGCTTTCTTTCTGTTACCTGTGGCCTTCTGCCTTGTTAAGTCTCCTACCAGCTATTCTTCAGAGGGACCCTGATAAGGAAAGCTGCAGGAAGGTCAAGGTCTCTGCTTTCAGTTGGTAGGTAGGCTGTCTTTTGAACAGCCTCCAGGGATGCTGTACACACTGTAATCATCATAGACTTCTTAGTTAAAATCCTTTGAGAGATCAACTATATTTTTCTGAATTTATACAAACTTTACTTTGGGCTAACAATGGGATGATGGTTGGTAAACTGGGAGGAACAGGATACAGGATTTAGCTCTGGCTCCTGGGTAATGAAGGCACCATTCAATAAACACTGCAGCAGGAACCTGTGATTTCTGGTGTGGCACTCAAAATGCCATCTTCTGAAGCTTTTTTATATGGTGAGAAGCAGACCGGGAAGGTCCAACATGGTTTGCCAAGAGAAATACAAAGCACAGGAAGGGGGAAATAACAGGTCAGCAGCTTCCAGTGAGCCAAAGAGAGATAGACTAGGGTCACAGGAGGTCTGTCAGGGGTTGTAAAGACTCAGTCACAATGCTGGGGCTCAGAGAAGAAATAGTATTTTGGAGACCAATGTTGATTTGAATAGGAAGAGGCCCTAAGAATAAATGACTTGGACCCCACAGATTATAAGACAGATAACTTGGTCAAGGTGTAAAAGAAGGGGCTCCACTTCCTAGAATTGAAGCCCTGTTTAAAACCTTTAGTAACACTGGGATAACATGAAGGTGAATGTCATAGCACTGAGATCTACCTTTTAAAAATCTTATTGTATGATGGCACATACTTGTAATCTGAGCCACTTGGCAGAGGTAGGAGGATCACAAGATTAAGGCTAGGCTCAGCAACTTAGCAAGACCTTGTCTCAAAATATAAAGATCCATGTATCTCAGTAGTACAGTATCCCTGGGTTCAACCCCACTAGCACACAAAACAAACCAAAAAAAACTCTTTCACTCATAAAATTCAGGATCACGAAACCTAGCCTATTCCTATGGGGAAAAGTCAGAAACAAAGTTAAGAAATGAAGTAGCAACTGAAGCCATTTGCTTCTTCCTGAGTCAGTTAAATTTACTGGGTTACATACATCTTTAATCTACTTAGAACTTCCAGACTCTATGTGGTTGGCCAAATCATGAGCCTGAACTCACCTCTTGACTATCCCAGGATGATTGTTTTTTGATATTAGTCTAAAAATGTCACCAGACCCTTCACAGGTCCCTCATTATTCATAACTACTTATCTCAAATAGCTGTCTATGACCTGCTACCTCACTGCCCTCACCAGTTGGGAACTGCCCTCTGTAGTCTCTGATGGTGAATATAGGGTTGTGGGAACTGTGCACATACACAGTGCTGCTTCCTACCTTAGTGATACTTTCGGAGCCTCCCCCTTCCCTCTACTGTACTACCATTTTATACTTCTTACCAAGTTACCTATTCAATCAGTGGCCTATTTATTATCACTGATAGTCTTTCTTTCTACCTTGTGATTAGCATTTACTACACTTTTAAAATATATTCTGCTCATTGTGTCTTGCCTCAAATAGACATGTCGTTTACTTTACATGTTCTTCCCAGAATTTAGTTTAATATCTGTAGGTGCTCAAATAAATATTTGCCTACTGAATTGAACAGAGAGGGGTGCTCACACTATCAATCAAGCCCACTAGATCTTGATTTATAAAAGTAGAAACATAAGGGGACAGTCTGAAGGAAGGTATTTTGGTAGTGAAGTCAATTACCACTAGATAAATTATGGATGATCAATGGAGGAGGGTAGAGTAGTAAAACCAGAGGTCAGTCATTCTCTGATCATTGGTGAGTAGATAACAGGATTTGGTTAGGAATTCTCTCAACAATTCCCATCTGCTTCTCATTTCACAGTTTTCTTGAAATGGCAAGGGCAATATATTATTATTAAATTATGGAGATATTTAGGGGCTATCCTAGAGCTTCAGAGTTGGAGAACCAAAGTGTATCCCTTTTTCTGATAGAATAGCAGCATCTGATAGAACAAGGAGTCACCCAGTGGCCCTGGAATGAAGCAGATTCAGTCTCTGAAGAGCTCAACATCCAGGCAGCTTTGAGGCTCTGAGACTGGAATGTACCTTCCTTGAGCTGAGCTGCAAAGGCTTTCTCCCTCTAGTGGTGGCCAAGCACTTTCAGGGAGAAAATCGGGTTACTTAAGGTAGCAGGATTCTGTGCAACAGGTATATTCACCGCCATTCATTCTACTTTCTTGTGAAATGAGGCAAGATACATAACACTCACATAGTTTTTACTAAAAGTAATTACTCATACTGTATAATGATGCCAACCTGGGTTTTGCAGTTTAGAGCTCATTACTCATGCTTGGAGAAATTGAAACCTGAATATACATTGGACTTTGTAATAATCCCAGATTCCCTTCTGTATATCTTAGCATAATGCAGAAGGACATTAGTTATTCGAGGTCAGAGGAAAAGTCCATAACTCTGAGGAAAAATGCAGCACAGCATCATATACAATAATGCATTATATTTATTTTATTGTAGTATATTAGTGATGTATTTCTATATTAAACCTCTGTATATTGTCTAAAGTTAATTATATCCTTCCTAAAACTGTGCTTTAGTCATGCTGCTATTTCCCACACTTCTTATTAGTAACAGAAGATTAAAAAGAATAAAAATGAGGCAGTCAACACTCAGTCACAAATGGCAAGTACCTGTGTGTGAAAACATTGACTGGGAAAAGTAATGGGTGTCTGGACTTCTATGTTTTTGAGTGTCTGTGGTCATACCTTATTCTAACATGCATATATCAGAGCTCTTCTTATAAAGTTTGAGCTACATATGGTGACCAATTTGTGCCTGATCTTTGTCTTCAGATAACCAAAGATTGTTGTCACCTGTGCTGTGATCATGATGTAATTGTATGAACATATCTTAAGATCAGCAGTTTATATGGCTGAATTGTTAATTTAGCAAATGAATGGATTTTTCATCGACTCTTTTTGACCTCTACTCTTCTGTATGTCTTTTGTGACTCTAATATGATGAACAGATCATCACCACAACAATGAGCTGCCTAAAGTATACTGGGTATTACTGGATTACATATGCCTCTAGTTTGAGCATCCAGGAATTTAAGCTTTGGTTCTATACAAACCTGTGTAAATTTGGGAATTAGCTTCCATTGTTCTAACTCCAAAATGATTCTTATTTGCCTCTTAAAGATGTCAGCGTGGAGAAGTAGCATTATGATTTTTAATACAGTCAAGTTTATCAGAAGAAAAAAATGCAAAATGTTGTCAGTGATGATTTATTCAAATTAAAAAAACAATAAAATATTAATTTTAAAAAAAGTAAAATTTTAAAAAACAATAAGATATTAATATTAAATTTAGAAATATTAATATTAAATTTAGAAATGTCCTAGTATGAGAAACATAAAAATGTTTTAAGATCAATGTCTTTATTCTTGCATAAAAATAAAACAACTCAAAATCTACTCTTTTAAAAAGTGAGAGTGTGTATTTATACAGAATCTGTTAGGATGTGTAAACAATCTGTCATGAATATGCTTGAGCTATATTGTGTGGATGTGTTTGAACACAAGATTTTTATTTTTAATTTATGTCTGCATATATTTATAATTACATATAAAAGTAAAACCATAAGTTTGCTTTTTATATATATATAAAATTTATATGCACAAAATATGGATGTGAACATCATTGTGAACTTGGGTTATAGCACACTTTAATAGGAACCTAATTAATTTGATGTACCAGTGATGGGGACAGTTATTGCAAAAAAACAAATTTTTCAGGTCATCAAGGATATGAACAATATATAAGAAATATCATACATAATGGCTGTCTTAATTTGTTTTGATCAATGTTTTATTTTTAATTAATCATTATGCAAGTTGTTAAATTTATTTTGTAAGGGAAGTAAAATTTAATTTTCCTCTTTTCTATTATCCAGGCTATTTTATAGTTCCTAAAGAGTAAAATACAATCTTCTACAGAGTTTTTTTGTTTTTCCTATTTGCTCATATAGGATCGAAATTGATGCTGCCTCAGCTAAAGGAGAAATAACTTGAATTTTGTTCAATGTAACTTTAATTATACTTTTAATGTCAAGTTCAGACCGAATTTTATTTTCATACTAGGTTACCAAGAGATGCAGTCATCTATTAACAAACATATTTGCCAAAGTCTCTTGTCTTTAAGAGTAAGAATTTAAATGTCTATTTTTTGCAAGTAGAATTATGAAATTATGTCATTACATCCTTTCAATTTTAAAAGTTCAAGGAATAATGAAGAAATATGTAGAATAATTTAAACATGCTCAGTTCTGAGCCCCACAAACATTATGTCTAGGGCATTAAAATAATTTAAGAACATAATAGTAGAAAGATTATTGCTAACATTTGAAAAACGAAACAGTTTTACAATATTGGTGACATAAAGCATTGTCCTAGTTACAAATAAAAAGGAAAATAGGATTAATATTAAATCAATCAGAAATAAAAGAAGACAAGCAAAAAAATCTAAGTAAGAGAATGTAACCAGTTTAAAAAATGAGGCATGATCAGTAGAAGCAAACAAGGGATTCCCCGGGAACAAAGCATAACGTGGTGGTCAGTAAGTTTCCTTAAAATGAATACATTAAATTCCAAATGGGCAAATCAGGGAAATGCCATTTGCTTTGAATATCTGTATTTTGACCAGTTTCTTTTGGTAGATTTATAAACAGATTATGGGTCCAAAATGAAGTAGTAGACTTTTTTTTTCCCTTACTTGATCAGCCATGCCAAAGAAATACTGATGGATAGTTGTAGATAATTCTGTCTTGGACTGTGTTCAATATTTGGGTAAAAATATAGGGAGCAAACTTTCAACAATGTATATGACATAAAGATAAGGAGAGTACTAAGGTGTTTGTTGACAGTTTTAAAATAAACATGCATGAAAACTATAGGAGGCCAATTGTAGCTCTGCTAAAAAAGATTATTTGTGTGAATGCAAAATTATACTACATCTTATTAAAAATAAAAAAAGTCAGAAAAATAATTTATAATACTTTATAATTTAAATAGGAAGTAATTTAACTGAATAAATAAATGAGTTTGAATGACTTAAAGAATCACCATTACAATAGTGTAATGAGGGCTTAGCTGTAGAGGGTTGCCTATCATGTGCGTGGCCCTGGGTTCCATCTCCAGCACTGCAGCTGGTAAAGAGGAGGGAAAGAGAACAAAACAAAACAAAACAAAATGCATAATGAAAATAGCAGAGCTTTTGATCCATAGGATCCAGCTTTAAGGATTACATTTGCTAAGTACTGGCTTTGTAAACATAGGTTAATCACATACCCTAGCTGGACCTCTGGTTCCTTTTTAGAAAATGGAAATGATAATGCTTATATTTACCTTCTCACCTTAGAAGGTCATTATAAGAATATGAACCTACAATTGTAGATCTTTGGGTAGAGATTTTTTGTTTGTTTTTTATTTTGTTTTGTTATGTATTTTTTTTTCTTACACTGAATGCTTCCTTAAAGTTTATCTTTTCACCTAATAAAATGGGTTTTTCCCTGTAAGGAAATAGGTTTTCAATCATTTTGTATTTGAACAGAGGCCAAATGACTCCATAAAAGAAGTATTTATTATTTTTTAAAAAACTTTTATTTAGTAGAAAGTTGAAATGGGGGATTTAAAAAATCTCTGCTAGCACTCAATATTCTACAGTTCTGATATTCTAAAATTCCACTCTGGTTTATTTTGTATTTATTTATTTTTAATTTTTTTTGGCATTCCCTTACAATTTTGATTGATTATGAAGAATTTCATTTGGAAATATGTTCTCTAATAGCTTTCAGTTTTAATATTCATGGCTCTATAATTTTCTTCCCACCAGAGAATCTGCAAACATTTCAAAAGGCACAGTCTATATTCATTGTAATTGAAGGTCTATTTAGACCTTTCATCTTACTGTGTAGAGCAATATTAAAACAAGTATGATCTTAGAACATTGCTTTTATTGTCAGCCTATTGCATAGACATAGATAAGATCAATTAGGTCAAATGGTAACCTCATCTCTGCTATCTAATGACCTCTTACTTTGTCACACACGTTAATACAACTTTGCCTGATATCCACCCCAAAGTTCTAGATCTTAGTGGATATGACATCTCCAATTGAACATTTTGATATTATCTGAATTCAAAAATTATGAAAATGGGATTCCAACTTATCCCTCTAATATGCACCCTATGTCAACCTCTTAGTTGATGTGGCTTGGACCTTTTACTTCCCTAAAGAGTGAGACAGGCTGCTACCTCTAAATCCATGGTTCACATCTGCCCTCTTCCTACCCTGAGGACTCAGATATCCCAGGCCTTGAACCTCTGCAATCTTGGCTCCTCCTGGACCATGACAGCATTCAGCCATCTCCCAGCTCTGTGATATAACCCTTCCCTCTGGCAGTTCCCACATTGTCAACAGAGCAGGTCTCCAGTAGAGAGGGAGTGCAGTAGCAGGGTTGCTAGACTATTTGCCACAGGTAAATCTGCTGTTCCTGAACAAAAGAATGCTTTCTTTGTGTCATTCTTTTATTCTTTGTATCAAGTGCAACCTCCACAGATAATAAAACAAAAGAAATTGAATTTCTGATTTTTTGTTTTTATAATTTAAATAATATCTACTGCCACTAAATATGAGGCCCAGCAACAAACAGCATTCATCATTGTAGTAGGTAACCAGGTCTCTACCTCCTATTCAATCCAGTTCTTTTACCAACATGATCATTTTTTCTTGCTTATTTTTGTATGTACCTTTCCTTATGTTGTCTCTTTTTGTAAAATGACTTTAATATATCTAAAAGTGCAATGTTAAAACTTATAAACAGCAATCATCAGAGTATGGAATCCTCTCTTTCCTGTCGCACTGACAGGCACTCAGCTAATTGCCTCTTCATTCCTTAGCAGTGTTTACAGTGAAAGAAGCATTGACGACGCATGGCTTTGTCTGTGGAACCAGGGGACTTTAAAGTGCACAATGTGGCATTTGGGGAAATAGTTTTAAAAAAACTCAAAGTTCAAATAAACAAAAGTGGAGATTTAAAAGAAGAATGAAAAGATAGAGACAGATTAAGGAAGGATCGGGTGTCAGGATTTCAGTAAAACACAAATACACTCATTCCCAAGTGGGTCACCTGTGCAAAACTGAGAATGTTCCCAAAAACATCATAATTTCCTAGTAGAAAATCTGTGGATATCAAAATTAAAATGGGACCCATTAAAATATAACAGGGAATCCTAAGAATTATCTAACAAAGATCTACCTAAGTCAGAGTTAATTACTTAAGAATAAAGTCTTAGTTTCACTCAATTTTAGTCTCAAAAGAAAAGGTAGTCAGTTCTATGTCACTGGCTCCTGGGGGAATTCTAGAATTATTGTAAAGATTGCAAAGTTCCCTCTCTGATAAGTGGATGCTGATAAATAAGGGGAGTGGGGGTGGGGAGCATGGGAGAAATGGAGAAACTTTGGATGGGATAGGAGGGAGGTGGAGGAAGGGAGGGGGAATGGGAGTAGCAAAAATGGTGGAATGAAATGGACATCACTACCCTAGGTACATGTATGAAGACATGAGTGGTGTGACTCTATCTTGTTTGCACCCAGAGAGATGGAAAATTGAGCTCTCTATATGTACTATGACTTGAAATGCATTTAAAAAAAGATTGCAAACTTCCATACAAACTCTAAGCATTATGAGTAGACATTATACATCTCAAACATAAATTAATTACTATTTTTCAAATTCGCGTAAACAAATCTCTATTATAATGAAAAATTCATTAAAATTCTTCTGAATATGGTAGTTTTTTTTAAAAACTGGGAGTTTCTTTAATTATAAAGAGGTTGGGAAATTAGTTTGATGACAAAATATCTTAATCAAAAGTTTGTATATTAGTCGTGGGCAATGGTGCACACCTGTAATCCCAGCAGCTCAGGAGACTGAGGCAGGAGGATTGCAAGTTCAAAGCCAGCCTCAGCAACTTGTAAGGCCCTAAGCAACTCAGTAAGACCCTGCCTCTAAATAAAATACAAACAAAGGCATGAGGATGTTGCTCAGTGATTAAGCGCCCCTGGGTTCAATCCCTTGTACCAAAACAGAAAAAAAGGAAAAAAAAAAGTCTGTAGATCATTCTAGACCAGATAGGGAATGAGAAGGTTGACAGAGTGCTATACAGTGAGGAAGAATCCTCAGTCATAAGATAAAGTATGAATGGAGATACAAATGTGTGAAAAACAGAGAATAATTGCAAAAGGATATGAAACACAAGAGTAGGCTTGCAAAGCAAGATTAAGGGGCTGAATGGAATTTGAAGTCCTATCAGGTGTTGCAGCAGAGCTGACTATTAATATGGAACTCAGGCCTGATGCTCAGAAAAAGCTGAGTTA
Source organism: Xerus rutilus (assembly GCA_028644305.1). Taxonomy (NCBI): domain Eukaryota; kingdom Metazoa; phylum Chordata; class Mammalia; order Rodentia; family Sciuridae; genus Xerus; species Xerus rutilus. The sequence goes on from CM053409.1 coordinate 66,103,610, forward strand.
CAAGGGAGTATCAACTGTATTTCTATTATAGAATAGTTTATAGACCATAGGTTTAGGTAAAATTGCCAAGGGAAGAAGTTCAACATGGGTGGTTGGTATGTGTGACCCTGTGCTGGACACTGTGGGATTAAATCTATATTCAACATGAGTAGATTTATAAGTTAAGCTTTACTCTTGGGGTTCCTTACTTCCATGGTCCATTCCTAAATTTTATCTCTGGATAGCTCCTTTTTAATTATTATTTTGTATTTTTTAAAAGAAAGACTCCACACTGTATAAATTTCAGAGCCTATAAGCAGCCCGGAACCATTCTTCTTCTACTCCCTCAAGGAAGTTATACAAATGAAAAACCAAGTTAACATTTTTTTTAGAATGTTCCTAATTGTGGTTCAAATGGCTATTTAAAAATCACTGTGGGTCAATGTGTTACTATGGACATTTTTAATAAAAGAGTTGAGTCTTAAGGGTTGTAGTCTTCATGGGGACAGAGAGAATGAATAGGAAGGCAGACATTTCAATAAAAGAGGACACAATAAATAGAATAAAACAATCTCAGGTTGCACACTATCATTAAAAACTTCAGGAAACCTTTACTTTCAAGTTCCTTTGCACACTTCTTTACCTCAACAAAGGAAAATAATAGTGATGACACCTCATCTTACTGTAGATTACTTTGGCTCCCAATTCTTTACTATGAGATACCTCCTCACTGTAGAGTTCACAGCACTGTGCTGTTGCACAGTTTGAAAACATAGTAAGATGAGGGCCACAAAGAGAAGACACAGATGGTCACAGAAGACATATTCACATTTCAGATTTGGTTTCCCAATTGTGCTGCAGTGCTGTTAGGATTTTATTATTACTATTATTTTGCTTTTATTTTTCCTTATACTTGGTAAATTTAATGGGCTGTCTCTAAGTAATGGGGCTTCTTTATTCCCACTGCTATCACTATTCCAAATCTTTATCAGTGCATGACAGTATTACTAACTTAGACTTTCCATATATTGAGTTCTTACTTTTTAGTAGCCTCAGGGTTGAGAACTGGCAATAAGTAATGAATACAATGAAGCATATAGTCTAGCCTTTTAGATTTTCATCATTTTTAAAAATTTTTCTTCAGTTTTTCAACAGATCTTTTCCTTGCTCAATAAATGAAAATTGGCTTCCAGTCTATGTCATATCAGTCTCAATTTCAGAGCTCCAACAATTTTAGAAGGTCTTCTGTATTACTCATCCTCTCTATTTTTTTTGTAGAGACAGAGTCTCAATATGTTGGCCAAGCTGGAACTAGGCTGGAGAGATCCTCCTGCCTCAGCCTCCTGAGCAGCTGGGACTATAGATCACATTGCTGTGCCAGCTTTATCCTTTCTTTTTGTCCATGCTCATCTTCCTCTTTGTGTATATTAAGTTTTTGTTTTCCTTCAAGGTGCATGGTTTCTTTTTCGTCTTCCCTTTACCTAAATTTTACTCAGCTTAAGCCCATACTTCTCTTTAATTATCCCATCTTTGTTTTATTATTTTCCCCTCTGATTCATTTATTTACAGACTAAGCAAGATTTAACAACATAGTGTTTTCAAGTTGCTAATAGTTTTCTGCACTTTGGATCCTCAGCAAGATTGCAGACTCCCTACATCATAGAAACAGGGAAGGCTGGAGACTACGTGATCACCTTGATCTGAATAACCTCTCCATCAATACTTGTATAGATAGACTCATCCAAGTATAGCACATGCTTTACATTTTCGAGAAAAGAAAATAAAACTCCAGGGAAAGTCAATGATTTTCCTGTTATCAAACAACTAGGGGAGCCCTCTTCAGATTAGTGCTATTTCCACTGAGCCCTTGTCTCCATGTCCCACATATTGCTTGAGCCCAAACTGGAAAGGGGGTAGGTACTTAATAATTTCTTATAATGGTAAGTACAGAATGAAACCTATTTGTTGCTGTCCCTATTCTATTGATCATATATGGCCAAAGATAAGGGATGATAATAAAACATCTATTTTTCCCTTGTCATAAATAAATACAGGGTGGAAAATGTGTAGGATCAAAGAAAATATCAAAGGCAAACACTTCTTTCAAAATTACATTCATACTGATTTGGGGATAATTGTATTCCTAGAGTTGAGGACTTGTCAAAAGCTTTGTGACTTAGACTTTGAGAGTCACCACCAGGCCTAAATTCTCAGCACTTCCCTTCCCCAGTAGGCAATTTATTTGGCTTTGTGAAGTTCACTCTTTTTTTTTTTTTTTCATTAGTGAAGTTGTCTTCTTGGGAATGACATTTTCAAGAGTAAAGTAGATACCTCCTTTTCTATCAATAAAGTTTTGATTTACAGTATTTTTAATCTAGTTGAAAGGAAGGAAAAATAGGAGTCTGCATATAGAAGAAATGAAATTGTAATAATATGGCATACTACCCAAAATTTTCCTAATATGTAGAGTGTTAACCTGGCACTCAGCCTTATTTGTGGCATTCAAAGCTCCATCAATCAAAAGAATGGAAAGCTTGGCTTTCCAAAACTCTTACTAAGGCATTTGACTTACTAGATTCTGTAGATTTTATTACATAAATAACATGATATTCAAGACACAGCATCTCCTCTGTTGCTCCGTTAAAGGCTGAGTATCTATGTACAACTTAGAAATGTTCTTTATGATTTCTATCCCAAACTTATCAGAATTCCAGTCATTACCCATGTACCACTATGCTCTGCTCTGCAATGTCCTATGACTCTTACTCGATTATAAAACGCTCAGCTTTCATTAGTAAGAGCTTTTTAAAATTTCTTTTCCACCCATAATTTCCCTTTGAAGAAGGTACACCTATAGAAAATTAGTAGTGTTTTGTCACTAGCTTAGGAATGCTAGAATGAAATTGAAATCTTTCCCCAATGAACTATAAATGCTTCTCCCTTGCTCAGCCTCAAAACCTGAGTGAGATTTAATGTTTATTCAGCACCAACAATGTACAGCCCATTCAAAAAAGCATTCTGTTTACCTAGCACTCTGAAGTTCTAAAGACAGCTCACATACATTGCTTAATTAGTTCTCACCAGACCCTAGTGAAGAAGGAAAGGAGGACATGCCGTTATCCTGCCACATACAGTGGAAATAAAGCTCAGACTTTTTAACCAGATAATTGAAGTCAAAGGGCCATAAGACATGAATGAAATATACTCCTGATTCTTTCTGCACTAATCATTAAAGGACATTGCTTGTTTTTCTCTCCCTTTTGAATTATGTGTTTCTCCCAACTGTTTTAAACCAGTTTGTCTTTGCCTTAAATTTTTAAATAATAAATTCTTTGTGATTCTGCTATATTTCTTCTTCTTCCCCTTTTCTCTTTTACTTATCACTACGCTTAAGCTGTTGTGGGAGGCAGCAGAGAAGGGAAAGCCTGTGTGGACGGTCCCCCTCTCTGGCTCTGTCTTGCTCTCACTCTGGTGCTGTGCTCAGTTGAGCTCTCTGTTCTCCTGGTCTGCTGAATTACTGCTTTGTATACAGCCAGGGACGTGGAGTATTCCCAGTGTATTTTCTGTTCCTGAGCTGAATGCTGGGTGCTTCTTTGTCCTGATGGCTTCTGCAAAGGAATTTAGGAGGTGGAGAGTGGATGGGGGGGAGGAGGAGGAGGGGTAGGAATGCCAATAAAGCTCTCTCTATCCCCCAGAGGAATGTGTGCAAACGTCTTTACCATTGCTTCACTCCATGTTCTCCTCTCTGCTGCCCTTGCTCTTAATTGGATCTAGACCCTAGAGAAAACAACTTTGTTAATGGGATGGTTAAAGAAAATGAGAGGTGGAAGTTGGCTGTGTTCAGTTCTGGCAACTTACCCTCTTTGGGAATAAAAGTCTCAGTTGCCTGATCTGGGAAAGGGATTCCAGTTTCCTGATCATGAGGAAATACCATTTCCTCTGCTATACATTTTTTTTTTTAACTTCCCTGTCGAAGTGGAAGATTATGTCCTGTTTCTTCTAAAGGTACACAAAATTAATCTGTTTAGCAAATAGGACATGTGCATTTACATAGGCATTGATTCATTCATTCCTTTCTTTTTTCACGCATTTGACAAATGGCTGCTAAACAGGTTTTTGTGCCAGGCACTGTGTTAAGTTGTGGAAATAAAATGTTAAATGAAAGAAATTAAGTAACGACTCTCCTGAGGTCTACATTCTAATTAAGAAAAAGATGTTAAATATGTGTCAATACAAATAAAGTAGTTTTAGCTTGTGGACAGTGATAAAATTAGAAATAAATAGGATAAAATAATAAAAATTATGAAAGCATTACTTTGGATAAATTATCCAGGAAATTACTCTGAAGGGGTGATGTTGCATCTGACACCTAAAACCAGTGTATGCAAGTTTATTAGCATTATTTATTTTAGCAGTTTTAATGAGGTATAACATATATCATAAAATTCATCTCATAAATATTTATATCAATGATTGCTATAAAATACATACTGATGTGCAACCGTCATCACAGTTTAGTTTTAGAATGTTCTCATCAGCCCCCAGATAGCCCTCTGCTTATTTTCAGTAAAATCCTGATTCCACCTCCCCCTGGCCAACCATCAGTCTACTTACTCTTTCTCTACATTTACATTTCCCAGACAATTTGTACAAATGATACCATAGAACATGTGATCTTTTGCATCTGGCTTCTTTTGCTTAGTGTAATATTTTCATATCGTGGCATGCACCAGCAGTTTGCTTCCTTTTATGACAAATAGTATTCCATTTTATGTACATGCCATATTATCTTTAACTATTCACCATTACTGAACATGTGGGTAATGTTCACTTTGTGTTCATTATGAACCAAGTTGCTATGGACATTTTTTTGTGTTCAATTCTTCGTGTAAACCTATATTTTTCTTTCTCGATTGTAGATACTTGGAACTGCTGGATTGGATCATAAATTTATCTTTAACTTTTTAATAAATTACTATATTTTTTCTAAAGCTTTTCATTTTGAATTCTCACTAGCAAAGCATAGCAGTTGTAGTTTCTTAATACCTTTGCCAACATTTACTCTTGTCTGTCTTCTTTTGGTTTAGCCATTTTCATTGTGGTTTAAAATTACACTTACTAATTCCTTTTTTTTTTTTTTTTTTGGTACCACGGATTGCACCCAGGGACATTTAAACACTGAGCCACATCCCCAGTCATTTTTTTAATTATTATTTTTTAATTTATTTGTTTTTTGAGACAGGGTATACCTAAGTTGCTAAGGCTGGCTTTGAAATTGTGATCCTCCTGCCTCAGCCTCCCAAGGCACTGAGATTACAGATGTGCACTTCCACACCTGGCCACTTACCTAATTCCTATTGTTGAACATCATTTTTTGTGCTCATCAGTAATTTGTATAACTTTTTGGCAACATGTTGCTCAAACATTTTACCTCTTTTTCATTGGAATGTTTGTCTCTTATTGAATTGCAAGAATTCTCCATGTATTCTACATGCCTCTTAATATATAACTAATCTTTTTATTTTTTTTTCTCTTTCTTTTTTTGTGGTGCTGGGCATCAAATCCAGGGCCTTGCACATGCTAGCAAGAGTCCTACCACTGAGCTATTCAGTCAATCCCTTCTCAGTTGCTTTTGAAGTATGAAAGTTTTTAGTTTTAATGAAGTCCAATTTATCAAATTTTTTCTTTTATGAACTGTATTATTTTAATCTAACAACTCTTTGCCTAACCAAATGTTACAAATATTTACTTGTAAGGTTTTTTCTAAACTTTTTAGTATTAGCTATTACATTTGAATCCATGATTTATTTCTCATTAATTTCTGTGTATGATATGAGGTAGATTCTAAATTTATATTTTTCCAATATGGATATCCCATCAGTCCAGTACCATTTGCTAAAAGACTATGCTTTCCCTGAAGAAGCTTTTTGGCACTCTACACTATTTCTTATTTTTAAATTGCTCCATGTCAGGAGGTAACAAAGGCAGAGCTGAAATCTACTAGTGTAACCTTAGATCAGTCATTGCCATCTGATGTTTGATATTTGTAGCACTCCTTTATGATTACTTCCTGGCTTTCTAAAAGGTAAATAGCACAGTCTTTTCATTGAGTATCTGCTTGGTATGGGCAGCTCTGTACTAGGCACAGATATCTCTGAAGCCTTTTTCTGCTCTGCAAAGATTTTAGCAAGGGAAGAAGACTCATGCCTTATCATACAAAAAAGATAGGAATAGTACTGCTTTTAGATATTATAAGAGAAAAATGAAACAAGATTAGAATTTTCTAAGTCAAAAGAAGCTGACCTATGAGAGTTATTTTCATAAAAAAATATGATAAATATATTACTGGTTATTTGATTTTATGTCCAAAATGCTTTGCTATAATTTTTTAAAATGGCCAATATAAATGAATGAATGCTAGGGGATGTACCTATCTATGTGTTACACAGTAATTTAATTTATCACACCTAGGCTTCCTTGTGGTGCCTCTACTGTTGCCTGTCTCTGCTTTGTTTTTCCTCATTTTTTAAATTGATGCATTATAGGTGTACACATGGTGGGATTTGTTGGTATCCATCTGTACATGCACTCAATATAATTTAGCCAATATCATTTCCCAGTATTTTCCCTTTTCAGCTTTTGCTTTTAAAGATTACTTTACTCCCAAATAGATTCCATTTATATCTTCCTCATCTTCATTCTTTAAATCATTACCCACTCTGCCTTACCTTTCTCTTTTCCTGAGTTACTAGTACTACCCTTTAAACCTAACACCCACAGCACTCATTTTCCAAAAAAGAAAGTTTAAATAATTCTAAAACCAGTATTACTTAAACATTTTAATAACCTATTGCTAAACTTTCTAGAAATACAGACAATTATGTAACTAATAGAACAACCAAATAAAAACAGCAAATTATAATGTATTGCATAAGCATTTTGGGGATTCAAAAAAAAGAGAGATTGTTAACTTGGAGGATCAGAAGTGACTTCAAAGATCTGTGGCAAATGAAGATTCTTGAAGGAGTGTGGATTGATTTTGTATAGATGTGGTAAGAATAGAAAAGTAGGGAACCCCAGACAATATAGTTGCATTTATCCATTCATTCACATCCAGCTATAATGCTACAGTACAAGAAAGCATGAGGTGCTTTGGGAGAAAATGAGTCACACACTCAGAATAAGAGACAAAAGGGAGTACTTCTAGAAAAGGAGACACCAATATCAAGTCTTTAACATTTTGGTAAGGCTTTATTCATGTTAGTTATAAGGAAAGACAGATGTTTTGAGAAAAGGAAAGGAAATATTAAAAGGTAAAGCACATAAAGTTATATGGTGAATTCAGGAAACTGGGAGTAAGTCTGTATGAATGAAGATAATATGCATGTGGGTGTGAGCACCTGGGGAAGTTCAAAGTGATTTTTAGGAAATGGTTCATTTCACCTGGCTAAGGGAATCAAGAAGTTATAACTGGAAATGTAAACAAAGATTAGTTATGAGCCATCTTAAATACCTGTGTAGATATCTGAATTTAATTTTATCAGGCAATGTAATTTAGTAGTTCACATTGATATAGATGGTTTTAAAATGATGAAAGACTGGCAGCAGAGGCATCAGCTAGAAGCTTCTTCTGTAGTATGTACTTGTTGACATGAAGCCAGAATCATAAGCGTGGTATTGGAAATAAGTAAAAAGACATGAGAAAAATTCTGAAGAAATGGTCAACAAGAATTTTTGGCTGAGTAGCTTAACATAGCAAGGATGAGTGAAGAGTCAAAGATCCACTGATGTTTCAATCTTGTAAATAATTGAGAATTAAGAAAAAGGAGGATTCAGGGCAAGGAAAATGTGATGAATTGGGTGACTGGTCCTGCTGAATCTAAGAGGACACTGAAATATCTAATGAATTTTTTTCTGCTTGAAAATTCAGATAAATCTCATGAGGGACATAGTGCCAAAGATGGGATTGGAAAATTTTTCAAAGTATTAGATGAAAGAGTGGTATTTTAAAATAAACATAAATGGCATAAAATATAAAAATACATTGAATCCACTGTGGCTGAGTAGGAAAATGAGTAAGTAGAAAGCCAGATAATAGTGCAAGAAAAGAGAGGAAATAAATATATTTATGAAAAGAGTCCTCTAAATGTGGCATAACTTTAGTTTTCATCAGTGCTAATTTGAGGAAGTTTAGGTTATTAAAGCAACTAAAATCTGTCACCTCTGTTTCTTCAGGATATAAAAATTTTTCTTTCAAATATACAGAAGAAGTGTAGGCCCTTTCTGTGATCCATCCAGCAGGAAATTCACAAGACCTACAGGAGCTGGGCACTGACACAGACACAGAAGAAAACCTTTTAAACTAAGGGAATTTCAAAGAAACACAGAGGAGTTTTGCTGTCCTCTTGTCATCATTTATTTATCATAATCAGGACTGACAAGTGAAACAAAGAGATTCATTTCCTAAAAGGAACAGGAAACCAAGCCAGTTGATTTAAAAAATAAGGTCAGAGCATAAGCCAAACTCACTTTCCTTCCTTTCTTATCCCCTTGTCCTATTTCTGATTTGTGTTTTCTTGTCAGCATTTTCTGCAGTGGATCGATTCCTCTTCAGTTGGTACTAGTGATTTTTAAGCAAAGGGGAAACTTATCTTTGCAGGTGAAAAATAATCAAATTGAATATTACACAGCCCCTGAAGTGAAGGCAGCTGATAACAAGAGCCAAACTCAATATCCTGACAGATGTTGTCTTGGATTGATTAATCTCTCCTCTCACTCTGGTTAGCTATCATCCAGGATGGACAGCACAGACCCTTGGCCTTATCCCAAATGGGTTTCTGCATGGCTGGGGTTGGCCCAAAGGAATAACCCTGTTAAATGTACAATAGAATCTCTTCTTTTTGAGGAGGAGGAAATTAAAACCCAGGTTGGCTACCTCTGCTTTGCAATTTGGTATAGTAGAAGACCTGATTCTGGGCTTAGTTTATGATACTCAGAATAAAAATGTCTTTCCTTTAAGTTTTTGGTTGAGCCAACACACACACACACACACACACACACACAAACTTTTGCCTCTTATACTTCAAGAATTAAAGGATGCATGTTTTGGTGGTGGGAAAAATATGGTAGATAAGAACAAATAAATAAAAGTAAATAAATTACAGGAGAGCATCCAAATGTAACTGAGGGTAGAAAAGTTTGCTTCATTCTTTTACTTTTCCTTCTTGCCTCCTCTTCTTTTCTTCCTTCCTGCCTTTTCTCTCTCCCTTCTAACTGCCTAGATTTCTTTGATTCTGTTGAACAATATATATTATTTATTATTAAGGTGCTACTTCCATGTGAAGGCTACAAAGTACAAAGAAACAACAACAACAAAGACGAGATCTTTGTCCTATTCTCATGTATATGCCTTTTCCTTAGCAGGAGACCAGGAGGTAGAGAAATCAAAAACCAGCAATTGGTTAAGCTGTATGACAGTGCTGTGTACAATAGGAAATGGCAGATACCAAGGGAAGTTCTGCCTAAGTGATGAGGTCTATCCTGGCCCTTGAGGTATGGTGAGACATTCATTAAAAGGGCAAGTAAAGGAGCATTCCTAGCAGAGGTAAGCCTGTGCAGGAGGAACATGATGGATGTAGCTTGGAAAGTAAAGCAGGTTCACCTTGGCTCACCCTAAGGCTTTTCATCACTTGCTAATTCCATGTGTTCTGATCCCCATTTTGTTTCTGTACCTCATTCCCTTTCAAATGTAGTATCACAAACTGGTGGGCTAGTGTCTTGCTTTTCTCCAACTATAACTGTGCTGCTCCCTTAGAACTCTGTGTTCTGCATTTACATGTCACTAAAACTGAGTACAAATCCTTACTCTTTTCCTAGTCTTGGGACAAAACACATGGAGTCACCTATCAAGGAGGGGTGATACATGGCTTGGAGAGTGAGCAGTTAAGTTTGGCTTCACTGGCACACAGAGGGTCAATTAGTGCTTGTGGAATCATTTATTTCAATAATGCTAATTGAAAGCAAATGGCCCAGAACCATTTCCCAGTCCCTCTGTTTTGCAGAATGAAGTTTTAAATCTATGGAAATAAAACCAATGTGAATTATAACTCTTCTTTGAATTTATGTATGATTTCAATGTTACAAATGCAAGAATGCATAGTGAAGCCTTTGTGAATGCCATTGCTTTAAGGAAAATGTTTGAATTAGAATAAACATTTTCTTTAAAATTTTAAAAACTTCCAGAATATATTAGCACTAGCCTTGCTCCTTTCACCCCCTTCTCCAGCTATATCACCTGTCTTCCCCCCTGGCAGCTTCACACCAAATTCTTTGCCCAGAACCCAGTTGACATCTTCCAGAGTTCTTTCATTTGCATTCCCTGCAAGAGCCTATGTTAATTCAATATTAGCAGCATCACAACACAGCATGAAGTGTGAGGCACTATTATTACTTATTATAATACTTTAAGTTTACACATTACCTGTGAGAAGTTCCAAATGCCTGCATCATGCCAGTCTGCAGTACTCATCTATATACCTAACTTGAGGGTATGTCAGCCCTCCAAGATAGTACAACAAAACCAAGACCATCTGCCAAAGCACCAAAGAGAATACTTTGTTCTACTCCTGATCATTCATAAAAAGCATCTTAAAAGCATAAAAGCATATTTAAAAACATTAAGAAACTTATTCATTGATTTCAAGCCCAGAGTCCAATGAATCTGTATTAGTGCAGATTTAAGTCCACTCTCTGATCTTTGTCATTTGGGGCTACCATGCCTATAGCCTTTTCTCACAAATATCTTCAAGCAGGAAACATACCTTGTTCAGAAATTTTTGTTTTAAATAAATCTACCTACAAATCTATCCCTACTTCAGCACTGATGACCACATGTGATTTCATTTCGCCCTGTGGGCTTTACTTCTTCATCTGTGTAACGGTCATAATAATAACTATTGTCAAATGAAAGCAAACTTAGATAAGGGGAAAACCTTTAATTAGGATGAAAGATTTGCAGTAGGGAGAATGTTCTAACATCAGAAATATATAGGCATCTTCAAATCAAGCCGAAAAAGAGTTTTTTATTTTATACTATAAATGGGGTTGAAACAGAGATGAGCAGAATCTTTGGAAAGAAAGCTGAACCAGCAAGGCGAAATGACACAACACCTTGCTGTGGCCAGCCAATTGCCAGGAGAAACAGATGGGGGATACGTTCCATTTTTCTGTGCTTGATCAGGCTTGGGAGCAAGCAGAGTTTAAGAGTCTGTAGGAAAGGGTGAACCCTGGGTGAAGTTTGGACAAGACAAAACAGAGGGAAATTGTGACCACTCAGTCACTACTGCTTATGATTACTGTGAGAGTTAAATGACAGTTTACATGTAAAGAGCATGTCTGAATATTAACAAATCCGATCAGTACATACGACTATAATGCATGAATTTAAAACATGGGATAAAAAGAGTAGGTTATGGTGACCACAGAGTAGAAGTCACTGAATTTTCATGAATCAATAGAAAAAAGATCCAAAGACACTAGTTTGATTTCTCCCAGACTCTAATTCCTCCAGGCAGCTCAAGACACATGAAAGAATCAAGCCAGTCTTTCTAGTGAGTGAGATGAGTTTTAGCTGAAATATGCTTCCCACTGAGATGAGAGGAGCCCAAGGTGGGTGATTGCTCTGTTTGCTTCAAGCTGATGACACGCAAGATCTTTGAGGTCAGGCCATACATTTTCTATATGTATCTGATGAAGAAAGAATGAATGAGTGGATGAACGAAGAAACAAGTGAACTGGAAGGCATAGGCTGGGCAGGATAGTGAGATACTGAGGAATTGTACAGTAAACCTCACAGGGTAGGTGTGTAGATCATTTTGAGAAACTTGCTATTGAAATATAAGGTGGTATTATATGGGAAAGATAAAATTCTATTTTTTTCCCTCCTGGAGCGAAGACTTTTGCTATTTCTGTTCTCACAGTGCCTATATCTAACAGTGATAATGATCCCTAGATGAGGTAAAAAAAATCACCCTCCAAAATATATAAATTTCCCCAAGTGGAAGTTGGTAGGTGATCTGACTATAAACATCAGTCCATTTAAATTGAAGAAACTGCTCTCAAAAAGGAATAATGTCTAATCCTTCAGCTGGACATTGTTACACAGTTTCTTTCCCTATCTCCTTCCTCTCCACCTCATTGGAGCTGATTAACAGTTAAAGACATGCATAGAAGCCAGGTGTGGTGATGCCTGTAATCCCAGCACTTAGGGAGGCTGAGACAGGAGAATCGCGAGTTCAAAGCCAGTCTCAGCAATGGCGAGGTGCTAAGCAACCCAGTGAGACTCTGTCTCTACATAAAACACAAAATAGGGCTGAGGATGTGGCCCAGTGGTCGAGTGCCCCTGAGTTCAATCCCCAGTACCTAAAAAAAGAGAGAGAGAGAGAGGCGTAGAGTGTAAAGGAGCCAGAAGGACTGATTTCTAAAAGCAGTTTCCTTTATTTATTCGTTTACTTTTTGAGATTAGCAAGTGGCCATTCCAGTTTACTTTTTCTCCAGGCTCACCAGATCACCACTTTGCTGAGGAGGCCTCTGCCTCTTTTGCTAAACATCTTTTCACTAGAATGTTTCTCCATGTATACTGTACCCAGTATTCCCTGAGCTACAGTTGATATCTGGGACTTTTTCCGTGGATAGTTTGTACTAGCACCTTTCGGTACAGAGTGGCCTCTCTCGTCTATTATGTAAGTATAGAAACCAGGGGCTGAGAGAGTGCAGGTGTTAGTACTTATCCAGTTTAAAGTATAATGACCTTGCTCTTGGTGACTGAATCATTTGGTTCAGTGAATATCTAGGCTATGAATAATTGGACTAAACCTTTCCATCTTTCAGGGCAAATAAGTTAGAAGACATATAGTTAGGTCACATATGAAGAGAGCATCTGATACCCTGCATGAATAATTTAAGGGTTGAACTATCTGTAAAGTCTAGGACAGTGCCAAAAATAAAGTAGATGCACAATAAGAGAGGGAGTGTTTCTTTGCTTTCTAATGATATTTTTAAAAGAATTTGAGTAGTTTCGGGATATCCCCAAGTTAAGCTGTTTATCCCTTGGGAAAATTATTTTAAGACAATATAGAAATATGATTTTAATTATCTCTAACATATCTTATGATTGCATATCATATATAATATATAATATGTAATCATGATATGATTATATTTATATTACATATTTCTATATAATATATAATACTGTATATATTATAAATACACATAATCATATGTAATACATTATGTGTAGTTTATATTTATAATGCCAGAAAACTATGCTTTTCCCCAAAAAGGCATGATTAATTTAAGGTCATTAATACTTTTTTTTTAAAGGAATGAATAGTTTTAAGAGGGTAGTTATAGCTATTGAAATCATTATAGACCAGTGTTTCATAGCCTGCGTTGAAATCTTTTCTTTTTCTTAAATTAGTTTATTTAATTGCATTTCAAGTCATAGTACATATATAGAGCTCAGTTTTTCCATTTCTCTGGTTGCAAACCAGATAAAGTCTCACCAATTGTGTTTTCATACATGCACCAAGGGTAGTGATGACGATCTCAATCAACCATCTTTACTATACCCATTCCCCTTTCCCATCCCCCACCTCCCCCATGCCGCATCCAGAGTTCCTCCATTTCTCTTATGTTTCCTGTTCCCACCTCCCTTATGTATCAGCATCCACTAACCAGAGAGAACATTCAGCATTTGGTTTTTTGGGATTGGCTTACTTCACTTAGCATAATGCTTTCCAATTCCATCCATTTGCCTGCAAATGTCATAATTTTATTCTCTTTTATTGCTGAATAATATTCCATTGTGTGTATGTGCCACAGTTTCTTTATCCATTCATCTATTGAAGGACATCTGGGTTGCTTCCACAGTTTTGCAATTGTGAATTGTGCTGCTATAAACATTGAAGAGGCTGCTTTACTGTAGTGTGCTGGTATAGGCCAAGGTGTGGGATAGCTGGGTCAAATGGTGGTTCCGTTTCAAGTTTTTTAAGCAGTCCCCATACTGCTTTCCAGATTGGTTGCACCAGTTTGCAATCCCAACAGCAATGTTTAAGTGTACCTTTTTCTCCACATCCTCGCCAGCACTTCTTGTTGCTGGTATTTTGGATAGCTGCCATTCTGACTGGGGTGAGATGAAATCTGAGGGTAGTTTTGATTTGCATTTCTCTAATGGCTAGACATGTTGAACATTTCTACATATATATGTTTATTGATTGTATATCTTCTTCTGAGATGTTTCTATTCAGTTCCTTAGCCCATTTATTGTTTGGATTGTTTATATTTTTGGTGTTAAGTTTTTTGAGTTCTTTATATATCCTGGAGATCAGTGCTCTATCTGATGTGTGTGTGGCAAAAATTTGCTCCCAGAATGTAGGCTTTCTGTTCACCTCATTGATAGTTTCTCTTGCTGAGAAGAAGCTTTTTAGTTTAAGTCCATACCATTTATTCATTCTTGCTTTTATTTCTTGTGCTATAGGAGTCTTGTTAAGGAATTCGGGGCCTAATCCCACGTGATGAAGATTTGGCCCTCATTTCTCCTCAATTAGACGTGGGGTCTCTTGTCTAATTCCTAGGTCCGTGATCCACTTTGAGTTGAGTTTTGTGCATGGTGAGAGGTAGGGGTTTAGTTTCATTTTACTGCATATGGATTATCAGTTTTCTCAGCACCATTTGTTGAAAAGGCTATCTTTTCTCCAATGTATGTTTTTGGCACCTTTGTCTAGTATGAGATAGCTGTATTTATGTGCATTACTCTCTGTGTCTTCTATTCTGTACCATTGGTCTATATGTCTATTTTGGTGCCAGTACCATGCCTTTTTGTTACTATTGCTTTGTAGTAAAGTTTAAGGTCTGGTATTGTGATGCCTCCTGCTTCACTCTTCTTGCTCAGGATAGCTTTGGCTATTCTCGGTCTCTTATTTTTCCAAATGAATTTCATGATTGCTTTTTCTTTTTTTTAAATATTTTTTTAATTGTAGATGGACACAATGTCTTTATTTTATTGCCTTGTATGTGGTGCTGAGGATCGAACCCAGGGCCTCACAATGCGAGGCAAGCACTCTACCACTGAGCTACAATCCCAGCCCTGCTTTTTCTATTTCTATAAGAAAGGCCTTTGGGATTTTAATTGGGATTGCATTGAATCTGTATAGTGCTTTGGGTAGTATGGCCATTTTAATAATATTGATTCTGCCTATCCAGGAACATGGTAGGT